>OY776122.1:94840471-96040471 GCA_963675135.1 Galeopsis tetrahit
TGCAATTTGCGGTGAGGTTTCAATTCATGACCTCAAATAATGGAGCAGAGTACGAAGCTTTGATCAGAGGAATGGAGATGGCATTAAAATTAGGAGCTCCAAAGGTAACTCTATACTCAGACTCCCAATTAGTTGTTCAGCAGGTGAATGGTGAATACGTAGCCAAAGATAGCAGGATGGCTGCTTATCTGGAACGAGCCAAAAACGTGATGGGCAAGTTCCAAGAGTGCGAGGTAGTCCAGATACCTCGAGAGAAGAACATACAAGCGGACAGTCTCTCCAAGCTCGCTAGCTCCGCAGAGTTTGATGGAAAAGGAACAGTAACTCTAGTAGTGGCAGAAAGAGAGACTCTGGAGAACCCCATTGGTTCTATTGAAGAGGAAGATGATTGGAGAAGAGCTATATGGATAGAACTCACCAAGGGAACAGACGCTCCTACCACTAGAGAGACCCGAGCCCTTCGAATCAAATATTGTCTTATTGGAGGGCATTTGTACAAAAAATCATTCACACACCCATATCTGAGGTGCATATCAATTCGAGAGGCTATGTATACACTCAAAGAAATCCACGAAGGGGATGCAGCTAGTCACGAAGGATACAAAGCAGTGGTGAAGAAAGTTTTAAGGGCTGGATTATATTGGCCCTCCATGACAAGAGACGCTAAGGAGTTCGTGAGAAAATGTGTCAAATGTCAGAAAAATGGCCCATTGATAAGGACCCCTGCGGAGGAGATGGGAGTGATGCACTCTCCCTGTCCCTTCGCTAAATGGGGAATCGACCTGGTAGGACCCTTCCCTCCAGCCTCCGGAGGAAGAAAGTTCCTGATAGTAGCATTGGACTATTTTAGCAAATGGGTGGAAGCTGCTCCCCTAGCTACGATAGATGAGGAGAACGTGATTAAATTCCTAAGAAAGCAGATTTGTTGCAGATTCGGAGTACCCAGAATATTGATCTCCGATAACGGAACCCAATTTAACGGAGAAAATGTGCGAGGATGGTGTGCAAGACTGAACATAATACAGAGATTCACCTCTGTAGCTCATCCTCAAGCTAATGGACAAGTGGAGGTCACTAATCGAACGATAGTAGACGGTATCCGAACAAGACTAACGAAGATAGGAGGAGGATGGGTAAACGAGCTAGATAATGTATTGTGGTCATACAGAACTAGTCCAAAGACAGCAACTGGAGAGTCCCCGTTTCAGCTGGTCTACGGATCTGCGGCGGTGATACCTCCAGAGGCAGTATTGCGATCACACCGAATCGCCCAATTTGAAGAACATCAGAATGAAAGATTGATGAGAGAGGCTCTAGATTTGATGGAAGAAGAAAGAGAGATGGTCAGAGTACGGGCTGAAAGATATAAGAGCAGAATTAAAGCCGCATACGACCGGAAGGTGATCCCGAGGTCCTTTAGAGAAGGCGATCTAGTGCTAAGGAGAGCTGACGCCCTAAAAAACACAGGAAAGTTAGAGCCCAACTGGGAGGGGCCTTATAGAATCACACAGGTACTGAAAGGAGGAGCATATAGACTGCAGAGTATGGAAGGGGTCGACATAGCTAGACCCTGGAACGTTTGCCATTTGAAGAGATTCTTTATTTGAAGAAAGTGTAAGGTCTTGAGACCATTTATGACTTTTGTTTCGTGATTTTTCGCATGGATTCATATTTTGCTTGATGTATTTTTGCGGCTTCACCGGAGCTCTTTTTCCCTCTCTACGGCTTTCCCCTTTGGGGTTTTTCCGTATGGAGGTTTTTAATGAGACCGGCGTAGGTTATCTATGGCCTATGTTGAAAATTGACAATAAATCAATGAAGTCTTATCCCTTTTCGAAGAAAGAATTATTCAGAATTATTATGTCTTACTTATCTTTCTTGTATTCGAATATGCGACGTATAAATATAACAATAAAGAGAGTAAGAAACACTCAGAGGCCTAGAGGCCGAGGTGCTCCAGAGAGCCCTCATCTTACTTGAGACCCAAGTGGGTTACTGAAATGAGAAGATTTTATAAATTAAAATCTTTTAAGAAAAAGAGTGAGAGACACTTAGAGGCCTAGAGGCCGAGGTGCTCCAGAGAGCCCTCATCTTACTTGAGACCCAAGTGGGTTACTGAAATGAGAAGATTTTATGAAATTAAAATCTTTTAAGAAAAAGAGTGAGAGACACTCAGAGGCCTAGAGGCCGAGGTGCTCCAGAGAGCCCTCATCTTACTTGAGACCCAAGTGGGTTACTGAAATGAGAAGATTTTATAAATTAAAATCTTTTAAGAAAAAGAGTGAGAGACACTCAGAGGCCTAGAGGCCGAGGTGCTCTAGAGAGCCCTCATCTTACTTGAGACCCAAGTGGGTTACTGAAATGAGAAGATTTTATGAACTAAAATCTTTTAAGAAAAAAGAGTGAGAGACACTCAGAGGCCTAGAGTCGAGGTGCTCCAGAGAGCCCTCATCTTACTTGAGACCCAAGTGGGTTACTGAAATGAGAAGATTTTATGAACTAAAATCTTTTAAGAAAAAAGAGTGAGAGACACTTAAAGGCCTAGAGGCCGAGGTGCTCCAGAGAGCCTTCATCTTACTTGAGACCCAAGTGGGTTACTGAAATGAGAAGATTTTATGAAATAAAATCTTTCAGAATAAGAGTGGGAGACACTCAGAGGCCTACAAGGCTAAAGTGCTCCAAAAAGCCCTCACCATACTTGAGAACTACAAAGACTAGATAATGAAGAGAGCAGGTTTTATGATTCAGGAGTCATGAGAAGGGGGAAGATGATACCCTACAACCAAGTCACCTGATATCAAAACACTATACAGCCGAGGAATAACTCCAGCATAGCCTACAAGACCAACAAAAAGGGGGGGGGGGGAACAGAATACACCTCCAACACATTCCTTGTTGATCTTGTAAGCTACTCATGCAAGAAAGAAAGAGACAACAAAACATGCAACATCAAGCTAACATAATTACTACAAAAAGCCCCCACATATCCAGGAGTGTGGGGTCCCCTACAAAGTATGAGGAGCAAATGTTATGAGCAGAAAATAAAGAGTGCAGCAAAACAACAGAAAAGTAGATTGTTTATGATGATCAGGAATATGATATTTAAACTGCTTCTTCAGCAGTAGCTTCCTTGGCAGCAACCCCCTCAACCTCAACTCCTTCAGCCACTCCAACAGAGCCCTCTTCCCCAGCAACATGATTGCTAGATCCTCCACCTTCCTCCGGATCCTTCATACTCCCCATAACATCAGCAGTGCCGGTCCCTCCATCCACCTCTGTTGCCACTTTTGGAGCAGAAGCATAAGGATAAATAAGTGGCTCCAGAGGCTTTAGCTCAGCCATACCTACCTTGGCAGCCTGCAACTTGGCAATAGCTTGGCCCATCCCGGGTAGCCACCAAGGACTGTCCGGACTCTCTTGAGGATCCCCCAGGAACTTTGGAGGAGTAGCGAGTCGATCCAGATGAAACTCACGAGAATAAGTCCCATCGAATCCCGGGGCTGAATGCTCGGCGATGGCGTTGCTGAAGCCATGATCGATAAAATGAGGAATGTGCGGCCCCATGGCACAGAGAAAGCTCGAGCTCTTCAGGAAACTGGACAACCACTGAGTATGAAGAGTTTCTAAGAACTCTTGGCCCAAGGGAGAAGTGAATAGGGACTCAATGCAAGCCCGCACCCCAACATCCGGCAGCTCCTGCTTCATCCGCCCTACCTCCTGCACCAGACGCTTGATCCTGACAGCATCCTGCTGGCTTTGGGTCTGTAAGAAAGACAACTCCTCGGATAGAGCCTGTGCTCGCTTATGAGCCTCCTCCTTTTCCCTAGTAATATCCTTGAGGGACAATTGAAAGGAGGACACCTCAGCTCGGAGAAGCTCAAGTTCAGCCACCATCTCGACACCTCGGTCGAGTATCTTGGCATAGGTAACGCCAAACTACAAAGAAAAGGAAATGATGTTGGAGATGTAAAGAAAATAAAGGCCGTGAAGATAAGAAAAAATAGAAGATACCTCTGCGAAAAGATGAGCGCCATGGAGCAGTTGGTCCTCAGGAGGGGAGGAATCAGATGAAGCAGTAGCATGGGAAGGAACGAGACACCGGTCAATGAGACGATGGAGAAGTTCATATGGAGAGGAGCTTTTCTCGACAAGAGTACGGGGCGTTTTTCCCTTCTTTTTCTTAGAGGTCCCACAGTCAGCAAAAACGGCGTTGGCAGCCGAACGGGTTCTTTTAGCAACTGAACCTGGGACCTGAGTGGAAGAGCTAGGGAGAGGAGGAATTTTTGAAGAACCCTCTGGAGCCGGAGTCTTAGCAGAGCTCTCGAGAGCAGGAGACGGAGGAGCCTTGGGAGGATCTTCTGAAGCAGATAACACGGGGGCCTTTACTATGCTGAGAGCAGGAGCATCCCGGGAGATGTGAGTTAGCCAACTCATCTCTGCAAATAACCAAGAAGACATTCAGAATGCATGAAAATAACCATATGCAAGAAATAAAAACACAGCAGTGGAAGATTTTTTACCATCTTGAGGACCTAAAGGGAAATCTTGAGAACAAAAACCGAAGTGGAAGAGGATGCGAGGATTTTTGCAAATATCAACAATGTCAAAATAATCTTTCAGACGGATGTGAGTATTGAGGTTGCTCATGATAGTATGATTGGAAACAGAGTAAGCTTTCAGAGGAGGAGGGATTACGCCGGGATTGTGGAACAACCAATCCCCGTGAGGAAATGGCCAATCAGTGGGACTTGTGACGAAAAAATAATAATTTCGCCAGGACGAGTCTTCTTCATGGATTTTTTTCAGGAATTTGCAAACACGGGACCTTCGTCCACTAACATAGAAAAAACCATCATTAACCTTACAAGAATGCTGGCTCAGAAACAGTTCAGCAGTTGGGTCGCCCCCATTCCCTTTCACCAGGATGAAAAAGCCTATCATGGTACGGATAGCATTTGGAGTAAATTGGTTAAGAGGAATCTGCATGCGGGTTGATATGGCAGCCAAATAAGGGTGGATCGGAAATCACAGTCCTGCCCTAAGATGTGCTTCGAAAAAAGCAAGGGTTTGGGGCTGGGATATATCTGGGCGTTCATTTAAGCGAGGAGCGCGAAAGGTGTACTCAGAAGGAAAACCATAGGCATGAGCAAGACTAGCTAAATGAGTATGATCGATTTGGGAAACGAGGGAAATTTTATTTTCTGGACTCCCCACCAGAGAAGGAGTCGCTTCGGAAGAGTTTTGGCTAGCAGGGGGACTCGACATCGATTTACAGTGATAATAAAAGAAAAAAAAGATAGCTGGGTTACCTTGAATGGAAGAACTATGGAATCAAGCAAGACGGTCGGCGATGGCGAGAGCTTGAGAGGAAGAACACCGGAGAATAAAGATGAAGACGACGAGAATTTTCTGGGAGGATGAAGTTCGAAAAAAAGAAGAGAGGAAAAGGGAGTAGTTGCGTGAAGTAAATGAGGAGAGATAAGGGGAAAAATCGAGAACTTTCCTCGGGAGGATAACGAGGCAGAGAAAGGGGGGCGCGTGAAGTCCACGCGCGGAAGCCGAAAAGACTTCCAGGATAGAAGGCGGGAAAAGTCTTTGGAGGAGATAATGTTTTGAAACTTCCTCTCCAAAGCGAAGAAATACACGTCTCTCCAGAAAGACCTTCGTACAAAGTTCTAGGAAATTTTTCTACTCTCACAAAAGATGTCTTCCTTTTACGAGAGTAGGGGGGAGTAGATGATGCGGCCTAAAAATGTCACCTAATGAGGAGTCGACACGTGTATGAATGATAGGATTGAGAAGAAGGGATAGAATCATTTATAGTTCTCTGGATAAAGAATCCTCTCCGGAGGGCTCTCGGGAGGGAGCTTCGTCTGGAGATGAATATCAGAATCAAACAGTTTTTAGCTAAGATCGTGGGTCGCGAATATAGGATGCTCCCGCTATTTCCGCCCTAGCTTTGATGAAAAGAAGACCCTGTCCTCCTTTATTTTAGGAGGATAAGTCCATGAAGATAGGATGCTGCCGAGTCTTCAGGAAGTGGAGAGTAAGGGAGAATGGGTCTCCTCGGTAGGGCCGAGTCTTACGGGCAACTCCGGGATAAGAGGAAGGCTTGACTTCCTCTCCAGCAGGTATCTCTATAAATAGGTAATTTCGAAGATATTTCCAGGTTAGACACTTACACCTAAAAACCTAATATACTGAATACCAGCATCTCTGCTTGCGATTCTTTGAGTTGATTTAAGATATCAAGGATCTTGAGATCCTTGGGAGATTTGATAAGCCCTATACTGACTTAGGCATCGGAGTGTCCTCACCGGACTCCCCTCCAGTGTGTTCCTTGCAGGTCATTCGAAGATTCCAAGAGGAGATAATCTATTCAGGACTATTATACACGTTCGCGAAGAAGGACATCCATTTCAGAGGATACCTAATCCTCTCGTGCAAATTTTGGCACATCAGTGTTAAAGTATTACTTTTAGGGCTAGTTTTGGGTGAAACCGTCTCAAAGTAAGAGATCCGTGAGACTTCATATATAAAAATTGATAATAATTGAAGTGACAATCACTTTTTACTTAAACATTATCACTTTTTTTACTAACCAAAATCTGAGAAAAAAAAAAAAGAATTATCATACACAAAATCTTGAAATATGGATTAAAAGGAATCCGTCTCACAGAAAAAGATTTGTAAGACGGTCTCACACAAGTTTTTGCCTAACTTTCATGTGAAAGAGGTCATTGGTTGGGTGTAAATTTGTAAACAATTAATTAAATGATTTTTATTTGTTTTGGTATTCTTCAAAGTCAAATGTAAATAATTTTTTGATTCATAAATATTTAAATATAAATACAATATTATGTATTCTAATTCAATATTCATAAATATTGATATATATATATATATAGGGTTGATCTGCTATGGACTCGAGTACATGTTGGGCACCCTAATCCATGTTACACTTTTCAGTTTACTGACTTACATTTTTTGGTAAATAGTGTTGCACTTTTCAATTATTAAACTGTATAATAATATTTTTAGTAATAATTGAAAAGTGCAACACCATTTACCAAAAAGTGTAAGTCAGTAAAACTGAAAAGTGCACATGGACTAGAGTGCACAACATGCACTCGAATGCATACTAGACTTTACCACATATATATAGTAGTGATATAGAATTGATCAATTTTCGGGTTGGTCTAGTATGCACTCGAGTGCATGTTGTGCACCCTAGTCCATGTTGCACTTTTCAGTTTTACTAACTTACATTTTTTGGTAAATGGTGTTGCACTTTTCAATTATTAAACTGTATAATAATATTTTTAGTATAATAATTGAAAAGTGCAACACCATTTACCAAAAGTGTAAGTCAGTAAAATTGAAAAGTGTAACATGTACTAGGGTGCACAACATGCACTCGAGTTACACTTTTTGTCAATTTAGACTTTATGTCAATTTTATTGTTCAAAAGATTAAATTGAGAGTAAATTGAGCATTAAAATTCAAGTATATCTCTATATTTAATTGTATTGAAGATTTTATCTTTAAAATATATTAATGACATCTTATTAATATATTTTAAAAATAAAAACAAATTTTATTCATTAGATTAGATTAATATTTCAAAGATAAAAACAATAAATTCTAGAACCATGTCTATCAAAACAAGCGTCTCTGGTCCATCCCACGGTCCCACCCATAGCAGCTCACCAAAATATATACTGTATATATTTTAAATATATAGTGAAATATTAAAAAAAAAAAAAAAAGGACTATAGCCACCCTTAACCAAACTGATGGTCCGCCCTTGTATATATATAATATATACCTTTCATCTGAATAAATTAAATAAGTATTTATTAACAAACGTACTTGTAAATAAATTTGAACGAGGGATTACAAAGTGAGAATTGAGATACATGGTTAAAAAAAATTCTAACTATATTCGCATTAGACTCAATTGAAACTCGAATCAAATTGAAAAAATACAATTGAGAAGATTTGAACGCGTGTCTCAATAATTTGCATAGTGGCTCATTTCCTAAAGTTTCGAGTTAAGCTCTGCAAATAGATTTTCGTCATAAGAGTATAATTACTATTTTGGGTTTTCTTATCATAATTTGTATCAACAATTTTATGGGAAATAGAACCTTTGTTTTTCTTCTTTTTTATTCCTCCAAATAATATCTCATTCATGACGAAATCAACCCACGCAAAATACTTATACATGAAGGAATAAATGCAATTGTAAATTTTCTAGGTGATATTTACTTTTACTTTTGAGTTTTTGGATTTTAAAATGTTAAGTTTTTAAATTTTTCAACATGCGTGCTTCTTTTAAATTTTTGAGTAAGAGATAATTTAATTTTATGTTACAATAATGTGTAAGATACTAAGATTGAATGAAATTATATAACTCCCTCCGTTCTAATTAATTAGATATATTGATTTGACTTTTCACAATGATTAAATTTTTTTATTGGAAAAACATATTATTTAAAAAATTATATTAGTAAATGAATTAGAAAATATTTGAAAACAAACTTATATAAATGAGACATTCATAAAAGGAAAACAAACATATCTAATTGGGACGGAGGGAGTATTATACTCCATTCGTTCAAATTCATTATGTTCATTTCTTCGAATATGAGTTTTAATGAATATTGATTAGTTTATTCATAAAGTAGATAACTTGAGAATATGCTAGAATATTGTGGAGTTTATTTGTAAATAAAATAAATGACAAAATGGATAAATAATTGATAGTTGGAGAGTGAGGATAAAGTAGTATGAATAATATTGTTTTTAAAAATAGAATAAGCATAATGAAATTGGATAATAAAAAAAAGAAAGTGAAAATAATGAAATTGGAAGGAGAGAGTATTATAGTTGAATGAGATTATAATGATAAGATAATTGTATAATGATTGAATTATATTATTGTAGTATTATTGTTATTATTGTTGTTGAGAAAGATTGTAGCGAAGTGATATTATAAGAATTTAACTTTATGTCAAATAAATTGATTTTGTGTGATTTTTTAAAATCCAATTTCAAAACTCTGAAGTAAAATCTGTGTAAAGTTTTAAAACTCAAAATCTTTTTTAAATCCCAATGTAAACACCACATTTGAATTTTGGATGGTTTTAAAATTTAGGGTTTATGAAATTATATGTTTTATATTTTTTAGATTTTTTTAGTAAGATTTAATATGGGTGATGTTGAATCATTTTTAAAAATCAAATTTTAAATCATGAACTAAAATTGAATTTTGAAACTTAAAATTCAAATTTTAATAAAATCGAAAGTAACACCGCCTTAGTTTTTACGTGCGAGTTTTTGGTAAAACAGCCTTTGATGGCATTTCTAATTTTTCATTGTAATGTCGATCTTATTATATACTGTATATAATTCAATGTACTCCCTTCGTCCCGTAATTACTTGCACACTTTCATCATTATTGGGACGTCAAAAAATTACTTGCACACTCTTTATATGAAAATACCCCACAAAATTAATAACCTCACAACATCATTTTATTTTCAAATTTGTCACTCATTTTTTTTATACATTTCACTTTACACATCATCAAATTAATTTTACACATCATCAAATTACCTAAAATACCTCTCCTTTATCTTACATCATCAACTACTAAATCCATTTTTCTTAAACAACGTGTCGATCAAATCGTGCAAGTAATTTTGAGACAGTGGGAGTAATTTTGTAATTTTTATAAGTGAAGGTCCAATCATAATTACCGCATAGATTTCAATGTATATCAACTTTAAAGATTATTTTATTCACAAGCATTCTAGTCGTTTATCTAATTTAAATTTCAAAGTAACAAATTTATACATCAATGAGGTTTCAAGTAAAGCCCCAATTATGCCTATTGAGATCTTAGTACTCTGTAAGCTTATACGTTTTTTATTATTTTTAAACACAAAGAATAAAAAGTGATTAAATAATAGATATAATTCAAGTGATGTGATTTGAAAGAGAGAAAAAAGATATTTATCAAAATATATATATATATATATATGAGAAGTTTATAGACGAAAAGACTAAAATGATAAAATGAAAAAATTATAGGCCGACATCAAAATTTATATTATGTATTTGTTTGACAATTTTAATGTATTTGTATAGTTTAAAGAAAATGATCAATTATACTTGCCATGACTCTCTATTTAATATTTAATTATTTATTTTACTAGATTGATAGTACACTCCTATAATTTTACCGAATTTTCTTAAATCACTTGATGAGAAAGTATTTCAAAGAATTTTCTAAAATAGTTTTAGAAAGTTTTTGAATAGGTAGAGAATTGTTGTGAGTTTTACATAATTTCTCCTAACCAAGCATTCAAAATATATATATGGTTCATTGAAAACCAATGAATTGGTATAAAAACCGTCCATGAAAACAAATGATTATGGCAGCCTAACGATTTAATTTTAACCGATAATCTGATCAAGATCCTACAAATGGAGAAAAAAAATCTCTCAAGAAAAATAATGGAGAAAAAAAAAACTTTTAACAAGAACTTAAATTTCCTGGTGTTTCAAGCCAAATTTCATGATTAAATATTCAGAAACACCGACGAAGAACATAGGTTCATTCATACAAATCATCATCAACAGTTAGAAATCAATGGTGGTAGAAATAAATATAGGTCGATTAACTCACTGGACCACTAATATACAACACGTATTTGGTTGAGTCACACTGAAGATCTCCTGACTTTAACTTGTAACTTTTTAACGGAATACGAGTATTTAAAATAATAAGAGAAAGTTTAAAATTACTGTTATCTTTTAATGAGGTTAAGATTTCTTATACTCGATCGAACCTTCGCAAAATATATATTTATTTTATTTGAATGGTTAACTTTTTAATATTTTTTTTACTTTATTTACTCGTTATTCCACATATACTACTTATAATTAAAATATGATTTTTTTTAAATGTGTATAAAAAGAAGTGAGCAAAATTTTATGGACGGAGGGGAGAGAGTATTTTTTAATGAGGTTAAGATTTGTTATAATCTCGGTCGATCATGTACCTCGTCGTCGGTCATATGTACGTACAATCAACAAATAGACAAAAGAGAGAGTAAGTTAACAACGACTAGTTGATGATCAAAGGAGAGAGTAAGTTAACAACGACTAGTTGATGATGAGAGTGATTATTGAGTATAAGAGGACAACTGACACTAATTTAAAGTCTAATTTATAAATAGGGTTGGTCTGGTATGCACTCGAGTGCTTCAGTTTTACTGACTTACACTTTTTGGTAAATGGTGTTGCACTTTTCAATTATTAAACTGTATAATAATATTTTTAGTATAATAATTGAAAATTGCAACACCATTTTGTCAGTAAAACTGAAAAATGCAACATAGACTAGGGTGCACAACATTCACTCGAGTGCACTGAAAAGTGCAACATGGACTAAGGTGCACAACATGCACTCGAGTGCATACTAGACTTTATGTTATAAATAACGTAATTGTAACCAAAATAATTTAATCTTAATTCATTTTACAACAAAATCATTTTCTCTATAATTTTTCTCCCACTTGTTCTTCACAAGAACTTCATATGTAATTATATATGTACTTAGTACTTACTAATGTGGCAACTAAATTAAGTATTTTTTTTGACAGAAAACTTAATAGTTAAAAGATGATATTTAAGATATTTATAAGATTTCTACATATACAATTATATTCGGGAAATGTGGTCCAATAATTTGATATATGAGCACTGTATGACATAATTTTGGGCAGAGCGTAGTGATTTTTTTTCAATATTCCAATACTCATTCAACTTGAAATAGTCAATAGTTTAAAATAGACATAGTTGCTCCTTTTAAAAAAAAACTAATTAGGTTTGTTTTTAAATTTTGAAAACTTCTTACCGTTCTTTTACTAAAGAAAGTTGAGAAACGGTTAAAAAATATGATTCTGCATTATTTCATAAAATTTCAAAAACATCTCCTTAATTTAAACGTAAAAATCTTGCTTTAATTATTAGATAGTATATGATATAATTAGGATATAAAATGTGTAAAATATATTCACAGATAAAATATTTAAGATTGTGCAAGTAATGATCGAAATAATTATCTTAATATATGTCTTAACTAATTTTACAGTCAGATAAAGTTGGATGACATAATAAAATACCTTAAAAAAATTTCAAGATCAAAATCAGAAAATAAGCATGGACATGTCATCAATCGTCCTTTTATGTCACCAGTCATTCCTTCGAGGAGGATGCACACGAATTCATGAGGTTTGCCATAGGTACAATGCAATATATTTGCCTCAACGAATTTGGTGGAGAAAAGGCTATTCGTTCATCCTAGATATCAAGAGACAACCCTTGTTCAACATATATTTGGTGGTCGCCTTCAATCTCAGGTTATATGCATCAGATGCAATAATGTTTCAAACCGATTTGAGAACATGATGGATTTAACTGTTGAAGTTCATGGAGATGTTGGATCATTAGAGGAGTGCTTGAATCAGTTCACTACGAAAGAGTTGCTTCACGGCGATAATAAGTATAAATGTGATCGTTGCAAAGATTATGTCAAGGCATGGAAGCGCCTATCTATTCAGCGTGCACCGAACATTCTTACAATTGCCTTGAAAATATTTCAGAGTGGAGACTTTGGTAAACTTAACAAGAGGGTTACTTTCCCAGAGACGCTGGATCTCAAATGTTACATGAGTGAATTAGAAGATGGAAATGAAGTCTACAAGTTATATCCTGTTATCATCTTCTAACTGTTGGGATTTTTGTTGTTGTAAAAGATGCAATAGAGGATGTAAATACTAGACCTTATGTCCAGAAGAGCTCAGACCTGTTGATCTCGGGGGTATTTTTCTGATTAAAACTCGGGAACTGAGAATAAATCGCTTTTGCTGGAAAAAAGAAAAAGAAAAGAGGAGTTACAACTAACAAATGAGTTATAACTAACAAAATGAACTACTCATCTAACTACTCTAAGTAATAATCTTTCATTTATTGGCTTGACTTGTTGTTATTCTTGACATATATATTAAAATTTCCAAAATTGAAGTATATACATTATTTGTTCCTAACACACCACCACTTGTAGAACAAAAAAAAAAAATCACATATATATATACTGGACCTAAAATTGAAACCTGCTAAAGAAAAAAAACACTTGTTACAAGAAAATCCAAAAAGGTTGGTTGTCCAATTTGGGGCTGAAAAGAAAGGATTCAGATGATTGAGGGAAACACACAACCCAAGCGTAGTGAGCCTAGTCCACGAGTAAGTCTAGATATTTAGACAACTTTTTTTTTTTTCAAATACTTGGACAATTAATATAAAATAGTTGCTCCTTCTAAAAATAAACTAATCAGGTGTGTTTATTTTTCTAATGAAAGTTGAGAGACTTAAAAAAAAAAAAAAGAGATTCTCGATTATTTCAAAAAATTTCAAAAAACATCTCCTTAATTTAATTTAGAAACTTAAATCTGATCACTCGTTGTCATGAGCTGCATTCAAGAGCTGCATTCAATATTTAAATTACAGTAAATGGCATATACTTAAATACACTCTTTGTTATTCTAATTCACTCATGTAACATCTAAGATCCAGCGTCATCAAATGTGTAACTCTTTGATAACAGAATATAACTTGTAGATATCATTTCCATCTTCTAATTCAGTTATTCTAATTCACTCATGTAATCATTTCCATCTTCTAATTCACTCATGTAACATCTGATACTTAAATACAAATACTCTTTGTTATTCTAATTCACTCATGTAACATCTGAGGTCCAGCGTCATCAAGTGTGTAACTCTTTGATAAGAGGATATAACTTGTAGACATCATTTCCATCTTCTAATTCACTCATGTTTGATAACAGGATATAACTTGTAGACATCATTTCCATCTTCTAATTCACTCATGTAACATCTGAGATCCTCTTGTTAAGTTTACCAAAGTTTCCCCTCTGAAATCTTTGCACGCTAAATAGATAGGCGCTTCCATGCCTTGACATAATCTTTGCAACGATCACATTTATACTTATTATCGCCGTGAAGCAGCAACTCTTTCATAGTGAAATAGTGAACTGATTCAAGCACTCCTCCAATGATCCAACATCTCCATGAGCTTCAACAGTTAAATCCATCATGTTCTCAAATCGGTTTGAAACATTATTGCATCTGATGCATATAACCTGAGATTGAAGGCGACCACCAAATATATGTTGAACATGGGTTGTCTCTTGATATCTAGGATGAACAACCTTTTCTCCACCAAATTCATTGAGGCAAATATATTGCATTGTACCAATGGCAAACCTCATGAATTCGTGTGCATCCTCCTTGGAGGAATGATTGGTGGTACAAACAGGACGATTGATGGTATTCATGACTATGACTCCCATCATCATATATATCTGAAGTTGTTGCTGCGTCAATGGCAACATGGATGACATGCCCGTGGTCATTTTCTGGTTTTGATCTTGAAGTTTTTTTAAGATATTCTATTACATCATCCAACATCAACATCAAAGCGTTATCTGTTACAATAATTAAGACAAGATTGAGTGAATTTATAATCTACCATACATTTGCACTGTATGAATATATATAAAAAAAAAGTGAAAATCTAGAAATTTCCCAATTATTTGAAGTTGTTTGCATGTTTAAAAGGAAAATGGTATACGATTAAGTTTTAACTATAATCTGATCAGATCGTTTGTGAAAATATATACTCCGTAAGTGAAAATCTGGAAATTTAGCAATTATTGAAGTTATGGAACAATTGAATTGCTTTCAAAATTTGCATACTTAAACAAATGGTATACAAAAGATTTAAGTCAGATCCTATAAACAAGCGAGAAAGAAAAAAAAAACCTCCCTTAATTTCATTTAAAGAAAAAAAAAACTCCCTTAATTTCCAGATTTAATGATTCCGATCAGATCTTTTCAAGTAAGTTTCCAGATACTAGATCTTTTCAATTTTCCAAATTTACAGATCTAATGATTCCAATCAGAACTAGATCTTTTCAAGTAAGTTTCCAGATCTAATGATTCCGATCGGAACTAAATCTTTTCAATTTTCCAAATTTACAGATCTAATGATTCAAATCAGAACTAGATCTTTTCAAGTCAAATTTCATTACTAATATTCAAAAATACTAGGAAAAGAACATAAGTTCATTCATACAAATCATCAATTAGAAATCAATTGCAAAAAATAAATATCAATCGATAAAAGAATACAGCTAGAAAATTGACATTAAGATAAAGAGTTAGAGAAACTGATGAGGAGCTAACCTGATTTTTAGAGGATTAATTAACTAGATTTTCTCTCTAGAGTCTTTGAATATCTCAGATTGCCATATTTTTTTTGATGGTGAGCGAAGAACTAAATATTGTTGAACATGACCTCAATTATTCACTAGACACGTATTTTGGTCACTAATATTCCGCCACGTTTCAAAATTGTTGACGGACCTCTAATATTCACTAGATACGTATTTTGATCACTGATATTCCGCCACGTTTGAAAATTATTTGCATGAGTCACACGTGTAAGATCTCTTAGTTTGGAATTCACTGATATTCCGCCACGTTTGAAAACTATTTGCATGAGTCACACGTGTAAGATCTCTTAGTTTGAAAACTATTCCGACCCCGGAAATATATATATATACGAAAATGAATAAATTTTTGTTTATATTTAATTTAAACTTAATTTAATATCAATATTCTATTTAACACCATTAATATTTTTTTAAATCTTTCCATGGTCTATTAATTAAATCTTATATGACACCATATTTTGGTCACTAATATTCCGCTACATTTGAAAATGGTTGACGGACCTCTGATATTCACTAGACACGTATTTTTTATCACTAATATTCCGCCACGTTTGATGCCATGAGTCACACGTAAAATGGCGTATTACGCGAAATTGTAAAAAAAAAAATGAAAAAATGTAAATCAGGAACAAAAAACTGTCCGAGCAAGAGGAAGAGAAAGAAAAGAGAAAATTTTTTTAGAAAAAATTCTATAAAATTATGAAAACAGAAAAGCAGAAGAATTGAGATGTCACGTAGAAAATAATAGATTTAGAATTAGTATATAAGGGTAAATATACAAAAATGAATAAATTTTTATTTATATTTAATTTAAACTTAATTTAATATCAATATTTTATTTAACATCATTAATATTTTTTAAAATCTTTCCATTCTCCATTAATTAAATCTCATATCAATATTTTATTTTATCTATGTTAAAATTATAAAATCTATTTTTACAATTAATTTAATATTATCTTTATCAAACTACTAACCTCATTAATCTTTTCTTCTCCCACAACGGTAGAAACTCATTATTTGAAATGGACGATGGTTTTGTGTTAGTTATTAATTCCTTCGTTATATACATAATTCTAAAAATTGGAAAACAAATTCAAACATTTGAATTTAAGAAAAATGATGTGACAGGGAAAGGAGTTGGTGACTTATTCCATGTGTGTCAAGTAAAAATGAAGGGATCTAAAAAGGAATAATATATGAATTATTAATTATTTTGTTGAGCAACATAATCATAATCATAATCATGCTTTGACGACTCATCTACTTGGAAAATGTTTGTGGGAAAGCCGTCGGGGACTTACTCATGTGAGTGTACGTGGAGAAATTGACACGAGATTCTGAAAAAAAATTAATGTGTTAATTAACGTGATTTGATAGAGATAATATTAAATTAAATATAATTTTTTTTTATAAAATAAAATAAGGGGGTGTGGATTCTATGAGATTTTTTTAGACTTTAAAAAGTACTTGAATTTATAAAATCCATAAAGTTCATACAAAATTTGAATGACTTTTTTATTGATTTATATGAATTTTCATAAACTTGACATATTGTGAAATATATATATATTTTATTTACATAGATTTTCATAAACTCCGGCAAACTATTGATGTGAATATTTTTTTTAAAATTAATATTATATATATATATATATAATATTTTATCAATAAAAAAATATATATATATATATATATAAAGTTTATATATTAATTCGAGGCGGGTTGGACATAAGACTCAAACCCGACGGTGGGGCGGGTATCCACGGGTCGGGTCAACATTGTCATCGGTCTCATCTAATAATCCGAACTTGTAGAGAGGTAGATAATTAATTATTGTATATTAGTTCTTAACACTCCCTCTCACTCGTAGGCCGAATTATCACCTTTTACCCTTTTTGAAGAGGAGACCCATGGAGTGAACAATTTAATGGGTGGAGTGCTTTCAACAGGAATGGTTTGCTCTGATACCATAAAAGAATTTTGTCTCATCTAAAATTTGAACTTATAGAGGTAGAGAATTAATTCTTGTATATTAATTTCTAACACCCCTTTTCGTCTGGTTCTCGGAGATAATCGTTGAAATCTTTGATTTTTAGAAGAGATTTTGTTAAATACCTAAATATTTTTAAAGACTTTTTAAAATTCGTATAGAATACTCAAAATTTTTAAAAACTTATAAAAAATTTAATTGAATATTCTCAAACTTTGAAAATCCAAAAAAATAAATAATAATAAGAGAAGTTTGAAATCACTATTTTTTTTTATACGCGTGTAACTCGTTGGTCATATGTACCACCTTTCCAGGTTTCTCTAATTCATTACAATTTAGAATTAATTCCCGTGTTTTTTAAGTTTCAGGCTTGTTACAAAGGCTCAATTATAATTTATAAATATGAATGATTGAGCCCCAAATCACTATCCTTTGATGACCTATTAATGTGTTAGATAATAATACTACCTAATTAAATCTGAGTTGGAAACATAAAATAATGAGTAGTTTATGTATAAATTTCAATAATTATAAATCCATTTCGAAAAAATGAGAGAGTGGCTTCATTATATGAGGACCCATGATCATTTTGAAAATGATCATTTCAAGTTTATTAAAATATGTATTCTAAGAAATGAGTATAATAAATAAGATGTAAAGAGCTTATTTAAAATCGAGTTGGTCTTTGATGCATAGTGTGCATCGTGCACACGAAAGATTACAACGTGAGAATTGAGATGCATGGTTAAAAAAATTCTAACTATATTCACATTGGATTCGATTGAAACTCGAATCAAATTGAAAAGACACAACTGAAAAGTCATTATAAGAATTGCGAAGATTAATATTCGGACGCGTGTCTCAGTAATTTAAATGCATAGTGTCTCCTTTCCTAAAGATTCGAGTTAAGCTCTCCAAATAAATTTTCGTCCTAAGAGTATAATTACTATATTGGGGTTTCTTATCATATTCATGTGAGCTACATATTTTGTATCAACATTTTTTTTATGGGAAATGGAATCTTTATTTTTCTCGTTTTTTATTCCTTCAAATAATATCTCATTCATATGACGCCAAGAGCCGCAATCAACACACGTTAAATACTTATACATGAAGGAAGAAATGCAATTGTAAAGTTTCTAGGTGATATTTACTTTTACTTTTGAGTTTTTGGGTTTTAAAATGTTAACTTTTTAATTTTTTTTAATATGAGTGCTTCTTAGGTGTGCTGATTTGATTTTATATTACAACAATAGGTAAGATCAAATATAACTCTCTCCATCCTAATTAGGTGTGCTGATTTGACTTTTCACAATGTTTAAATTTTTTTATTGAAAAAGCATATTAGACAAGTAAAATTCGATTACTGTAATTTTATTTAATGAATGTTATAATGTAATTAATGTATAAGGTTATATTAGTAAATAAATTATAAAATATTACTCTAAATGGAAAAAAAATATATATAAATGAAACATCTATAAAAGGAAAATAAACATACCTAATTGGGACGGAGGGGGTATTATACTTCACCCGATCAAATTCATTATGTTCATTTCTTCGGACATGAGTTTTAATGAATATTGATTAGTTTATTCATAAAGTAGATAACTTGAGGGTATGATGGAGTATTGTGAACTTGTGGAGCCCATTTGTAAATAAAATGAATGACAAAATTGATAAATAAGTAATAGTTGAAAAGTAGGGCCGATAGAGTAGTATGAATAATATTGTTTTTAAAAATATAATTGACATAATGAAATTGGACTAACCAAAAAAGAAAAGTAAGAACAATGAAATTGGTGGAAGGAGAGAGTATTATAGTTGAATGAGATTATAATGATAAGATAATTGTATAATGATTGAATTATATTATTGTAGTATTATTTTTATTGATAAAGATTGTAGCCATTGAAGTAATATTATAAGAATTTCACTTTATGTTAAATAAATTGATTTTACGTGATTTTTTAAAATCCATTTTCAAATCTTAGATGTAAAATTTTAAAACTCAAAACCTTGTTTTAAATTCCGATGTAAACATCACATTTGAATTTTGGATGGTTTTGAAATTTGGGGTTTTTGAAATTTTAAGGTTTATCTTTTTTAGATTTTTTTTAGTAAGATTTAACATGGGTGATGTTGAATTATTTTTAAAAATCAATTTTAAAGCATGAAGTAAAATTGAATCTTTTAAACTTAAAACTCAATTTATGAGATTTTTTGAAAAAAAGTTTCACGTTAATAATCAAAACTCGGCCAATTTTTTCACGTTATGATTCAAAATTTGGCGACCGAGTTTTGAATCAAAACGTGAAAAAGTTGGTCGAGTTTTGAATCAAAACGTGGAAAAATTGACCGAGTTTTGATTCATAACGTGAAATTTTTTTCCGAAAAATTTCACAAAACTCGGCGAACCAGTGATGAGTTTTTGGAAAATGCGATTTTTGTAAAAAAAAAATCGAAAACGAAATATACTACACATATATTCGTTACAACTACACAATCATGCAACAATACGGTCAAATAAAACAATAATAATATGAAATATAATCAATTATAAAACAATACTATATTTTGAGTGGGAGAGAAATGTAAAAAACAGTTTTTTTTATGGGTGTGTGAACTCAACACATAGGGATAATATAGTCTTTTTACCTTTGAACTCGGGGTGTTGTGGGAGTCATTTATCCGTGGCCTTACTTGAATAAACTCCAAAAAAGTTGGTTGTCCAATTTGGGGCTGACACATCTGACTTTTTATTGGGCCTTAAAAGCAACCGGCCCGTTATCCTTGTTTACTTTCGATGTGGGATATGTTTTCCTAGTATCTTCTCAAGAATGTAGCATTTTCCTATATACTGTTAGATTTATGTAATTCAAAATAAATAACTTGAGGGAGAGTCTAATATTTCTTTTACACATTTCTGATGACTTAAATTATAAAAGGTAAATTCAGTGGTGATGCCTTTGGCGCATACAGATCTGTACCCTAAATTAAAAAAAAAATCACTTAATATCCAAAGTATGATAAAAAAAATGTTTATTGTACCCCATTTATTTACAAATTAGTCTTAAGCTGTTTTAATTATATTCCGCTTTTGAAAAAAATAATTCGCAAATAGTTGGTGCTACTTAGTTCTTATATATATATTTTTTAAATTAGGATGATAATAGTTGGTGCTGCTTAGTTCTTATATTGCACCTGTATAACTGAAATTGAGTCAATTATTAAAACTAAAGATTAAATTTGATAAATCAAACATTAAATTTCAAGTGTTTCTATAAACACAGTTACATAAAAAAAATTGTCTTTAAATTAATTCCTTTTAGATTTAGTGCAATACAACCGATGATGTCACATGTGTATTGGGTCTAAGCATGCATATACTTCAATATAGACCATATACAACATCTTAATTTGTGAAAAAAAAAACATAAATATGTAAGACTTTAAAAAAAAAAGTAGTAAAATTTGTTTTTGAGAAAGATCGTAGTGATTGAAGTGATATTATAAGAATTTAACTTTATGTCTAATAAATTGATTTTGTGTGATTTTTTAAAATCTATTTTCAAAACTCGAAGTAAAATAGGTGTAAAATTTTAAAACTCAAAATCTTTTTTAAATCCCAATGTAAACATCACATTTGAATTTTGGATGATTTTGAAATTATATGTTTTATATGTTTTAGATTTTTTTAGTAAGATTTAATATGGGTGATGTTGAATATTTTAAAAAATCAAATTTTAAATCATGAACTAAAATTGAATCTTTGAAACTTAAAACTCAGTTTTTAATAAAATCGAAAGTAACATCGCCTTAGTTTTTACGTTGATGTCACTTTTAATTTTTCATTGCAATATCGATCTTAGTATATATAATTCAATGTAATTTTTATAAGTGAAGGTTCAATCATAGTTACGGCATAGATTTCAGTGCATATCAACTTTAAAGATTATTTTATTCACAGGCATTCTAGTCGTTTATCTTATTCAAAGTAACAAATTTATACATCAATAATAAGGTTTCAAGTAAAGCTCCAATTATGCCTATTGAGATCTTAGTACTCTGTAGAGTAAGCTTATACGTTTTTCATTATTTTTAAACAAAAAAATTAAAAAGTGATTAAATAATAAATATAATTCAAGTGATGTGATTTGATACAGAAGAAAATTAAGATATAAAGTGAAATGCAACTATAAAAAAATAAATGATATTTACCAAAAAAAAATTGTATATATATATATATATATGAGAAGTTTATATACGAAAAGACTAAAATGAAAAAATTATAGACCAACGATAAAAAGACTTACCACGAATTCTCTGGTAGTCGGTCGCAATTGGAATGCGAGCAGAGGATCCATCGGGCTTCTCGGCACTCTTCCACTCCCCGACAACCCACCACCAGTTGATTTTCCAGTCCCTAATTTTGTTAGGGACCCCTTCGACCAGTTTGAAGCGATCACGACCCTTCACATAATACCAGACATAGCCCACCTTCTTCCCGGCTTCGGCCGCCTGAAGGAGATAGTTGATTTCTCGCGGGCTGAGCCAAGTGTTCCGACAACCGTTCTCGACGGCAGTAAGGAGTCCGATCAAGTTTGACCATCCATTCGACAACACTTGAGAAGGTGCCACTCCAAGAAAATGGAGGTAGTTAGTTATTCCGGGGTGCAGTGGGAACCTCAGTTCGGCCTCCATCATTCCAATATTGACGGCGACCATCCCCTCAGGTGGCTGGTCGGCCCTTTCATCTTTGCGAGGAACGAAGAAGCAAACGTCTGAAGGCAGTTGATATTTTTTTCGAGAATTTTCCAGTTGGGACGAGGAGACGGTGCTCGCATACTCACTGGCTGCATACCTAGATTGGTACGCTTCTTGATATGTGCAAGGAATCTCTCTAGGCGGATAGTCGAGAGTATATTGATAGTAAGTTTCCCGAGATAACTCATCTCCACCGAGTTCTTCTCGCCCGCTCAAAATATCTTTGATGCTCGCCGCGTAGCGAACAACTTCTTCATGCTCCTCGCGGAGAGTGTTCGTCAGGATGTCATTAACACGGGCCGGGTCAATCTGCTCGCCCGTTTCCGCGTCCAATTCTGGGTCATCCAAATCTGAGCCGACCTCCTCGACATCGTCCTCGGCATCGTTGCCGGCATCTTCCCTTGTCGACTCTTCGTCGGTCTCATTTTGGATCCTTTCGCTGACCACCTCTAGCATTTCCTCCCAGCTATCGGCCGGAAGTTGAGGGATTCCTACACTAAGAGGGTTGGGCGAAAGTACGGCAGAATCCGAGGAGACCACCCTCTCTACCAGGTCCAGGCGAGAGCCCTCGCCGGAAGGAACGGCACCACCGTCCAACGGCGGCGGACCACCACCGGAGCCACCACCAAACTCCATTTTTTTCTATAAAAATGGGGGAAAAAGAGAAGTTCTAGAGAAGAAATGTAAGTTTATTACCTTTTTGCCGATCGAACACCACCCAAAGTCGCCGGAAAAGCTCGAAGAACTTGCTTGGAAGGAACTCGAGAAGAAATTTTGTAAGTGCAAAGAGTGAAAAGTGATTTCAAGAGGCATGAGGTCCTATTTATAGGCGAAAGTATTTCGGGGACCTATGTGCAAAAAACGGGGTCAAATTTGCAATTTTCCCAAAGTTCTGGGGTCATCCCCAAAATCGAGGTGAGAAAGTGGGCTCACGCGCGACCTTTGAGGTCGGCACGCGCCCACGCGCACAAATTCAAATCTTCGGGCGCCAAAAAAGCGACTGACACGTGTCACGTCCATGCATCATCAAAACGCTTCGGAAAGCGTGCTCGACGTGGGAAACGAGGCGACCACCTCCAATTTTCGTCATCAAGATTCGATTTCGATTTGTTTGTCGAAGACAAGTCCGCCTTCCAAGAAGACGATCACACTACCCGCCTTCCGATTCGCCGAACACGGAAAAAGGCGACCAGGGGGCAAATGTTACACCCAGTCAAAGAAGTCAATCTTTGACGAGTCAATCCTAGTCACCAGCTTGCGTGGCGACGACTAATCAACCAATTCGGGCGACGACAAGTCAACCAAGTCGTACGACGACCAGTCAACAAGATGAAGAAAATGTAATATATTTAATGTAATTAAGTGCTCGCCTAAAGATGTTGGCGAGCACCTATTAGAGTTAGATATAAAGCGTTGAAGCTTTGAGAGGGGTTACGGAGAGTGGTCGGCACGATGGGTGCGATCATCCAAAGGACGAGCAGGTTTTTGCATCTCCTCGGCATCTCGGCGAGGACGACCACCACAGGTGGTTTAGCATTAAATGCACCGTTCCATCACCTTTTTGCATCTCCTCGGCATCTCGGCGAGGACGACCACCACAGGCGGTTTAGCATTTTTTTGGGTGTTCCATCACCTTTTCGGGCAGAAGCTCAGGTCCAATATGGGTGTGTCACATGAGGTTAAGTTAGAAATTCCCCAAAACACCAAATCAAAGCAATACACTCCCCAAGGCTCTAAGCTTTTAGCTTCTCAAAGAAGCTATATCATTGTGTTCTTATTGTTCTTGATTACTTATAAAAGATCCTCAAGATCATCATATTTAATCCGCTCTAAACACGTAATAACCTCTGATAATCATATATGTTTGTTAAGTGCTAACGAATAATTCACATCCGAACCAACCACCAAAAGCACAACTTCAAAGCTTATATTATGTATTTGTTTGTCAATTTTAATGTATTTGTATGGTTTAAAGAAAATGATCAATTATACTTGCCATGACTTTCTATTTAATATTTAATTATTTATTTTACTAGATTGATAGTACATTCCTATAATTGTATCTAATTTTCTTAAATCAGTTGATGAGAAAGTATTTCAAAGAATTTTCTAAAATAGTTTTAGAAAGTTTTTGAATAGGTAGAGAATTGTTGAGACTTTTACATAATTTCTCTTGACCAATAATTCAAAATAGGCAATTGCTTAGGTGTACCAGTTACATGTATGTAACTGGCTATTTACCCTTCTTTTTTTATAAATTCACACTCATTTTTTTAAGGCACTCCCTTCTTTTAGATACTTATGTATACAAGTTACATACATGTAACTAAATCCAATTTTTTACATGGGTTATTAGTTTTTTACCTTCTTTTTTATTAATTTCATCCCCAAATTTTTTAAAAGAAAAATACATGTAAAATACTATATTACCATTTTATCAATTGAATTAAAATACAACTCATTAAAATTATAATTATATACCGACTATCGATTCACCAATGAATAACCACGAAGTCAAATATTATTCTATGTTTTTAACTTTTAAAAAATAAATATAAAAACATAACGAATATTAAAAAAAATATGAAACTCAAAAATAAAATTATGAAATAAAATTTCCAATTTTTTTTTTCAAAAAATGACCAAATTTTAGGAAAAAATTAAAAAAAAAAAAATCGAAAAAAACTAAACTAAAAAAATTCAATTTTTTTCTAATTTGGATATAAATGTATGAATATGACATGCTCACTTTCTAGCTTTAATTTGATTTATAATAACTAAGATTATTTTGTTATGTCTTCATTATTTCTAAAATGATATCTGGTTTGTTACAAGTTTTTTAAGGTTGTAGATTATTTTTTAAAACTAATTAATAATATAATCTAATTGAAAAATAAAATTTATATTTAGAAACTCAAATGAGTTGAGAATTGGGGAAGAAACCAGCATAATATTGCATCAGCTTTATTATTTTCTTTGAGTCATCGTCATGTTGATGCATTCATATGTTTATTGAGTGTGATCGTATCTATTAATTGAATTGTGTGTTCAATGTGATTTATTCTCACTTTTGTTCTTCTTACTAGTTAGTTAATATCATTTTTTTAATATTGATGTATTAATTTGAAGGGTATGCCTGAAATTATAAATGTGTTAAGTTATGTATTTTTTGTTAAATATAAATATTATTTTAAATATGATATAGTATTAGTACGCCTATGGTATAGTAGTAGTTAATATATTGTATAGTACTAGAGATTAATGTGGGTATAAAAATATTACGGATTATTTAATATATGAACTAATACTATGCAATATTTGAATTTATACTATACTATATTTGAACTAGTACCATAGAGTATGTGAACTAATACTATACAATATGTGAACCAATATTATACTATATTTGAACTATTACCATAAAGTATGTGAACTCGAAACTCGAAAAAATTAAAACATATACCAATATAAACTAATATTATACTGTATATGAACTAATATGTACAGTACTGCATATTAACTAATAATATATCATAATATTTATCAACGGTTATTATAACACTTATAAACTGAAAATTATATTAATAAAAAATTAAAAAAAAGTGATTTAAAAATGAAAGTTCAAATGAAAAAAATAATTAAACAATGTAAAACGAAGTTAAATTTGTAAGGAATGAAGTAAAATTTTGAAAGGATAAGGTGAAAATTATACACCAATTAATTAAAGTAAAATAGTACCAATAAAATTGAAAACTTGCGTGGGAGTTTTATTTTTTAAAACAAATTATTATTATACTATTTAATACTTAAAAAAATAATTAATATTATTTTTAAAATTTTCTTATTAGATTTTAAAATTTTAGAATAATTATTTATAATATAAAAAGAAATTACGTTAAAAAATTATCATTTGAAACACAAATGATAAACAGGAAGAAAAATAAATTTTAAAAATAATATTAAAAAGATAAATATAAATATCAATTGAGTAAAATAAAAAAATAAAATTTTAAAAAATTAATGGAGTATTAGTTTTTAATGATAAAATTAATTGAAGTAAAATAAAGGCCCATGAAAAAATGTATTTGTTAAATTGATATAGTAAATGAGTCATGTGTTATTGGATTGGATATAGTAAATGGATCATGTGTTATTTGTAATGGGTTATTGAATTGGATATAGTAGTTACATATATTTGATTGGATATAGTAGTTACATACATGTAACTAGTAGACAAGAGTGCAACTCTTCAAAATATATATATTGTTCATTAAACCAATGAATTGGTATAAAAACAGTCCATGAAAACAAATGATTATAGCAACCTAACGATTTAAGTTTTAATCGATAATCTGATCAAGATTCTACAAATGAGAAGAAAAAAAACGAAAATTCCTTTAAAAAAAAATAGATAAATTTCAAATGACATAAATTTTAACAAGAAATTTCATGACTGAGGAAAAGTCTTATATGCACCCTACACACCAAATAAGATTTGGTGCACCCTATTTTGTAACCGCCGTCCTTTTCTCCTTTTTTTTTTTTTCTCTTTCTCCTCGCATACGCTTAAGCATAGACCAGAACCAGAAAAAACTTTGAAATATTTTGGTTGAAAAGCTCAACCTCTCAATCATGGAGAATCATCAAATTAGGGCTCAATTTCCAAATTTCGCAACTAATGATCCATCCTTCGTCGAACGCGCCGCCAGATTCTCTTGCTTTGCGAACAAGGATTTCACTGAAATTCCCCTCAAATCGGATTCAGGTAAAATTTATAGGGTTTTAGTTGAAGAAAATTGGGACGGAAGTTCGAAATTGGAGCGATTCTCCAGATCTTCAACACCTGAAAATGGCGATTCAAGGGAGAATCCTTCCATTTCCGAGCAGATTGCAACGAAATTCATCCCAATTCCATAAAGAGAAAATGGAATCCCAAATGAAAGGGGAAACAATCCCCCTACTCCAACCCCTGCCAAAGATGTAATCAAACAGAGAGATGTGATTGAATTTAAACCGTTGATATCAACATATTTTGATTCTTGGTGTTTCTTGACTGCAGGTTTACAAAAGGTGTAATTCTCCCTTAAAAAAGTAGAGTGGTAATTTTGTTATTGAAAAATGTATTTTTTTTTAATTGAAAAGTGGTAATGTTGTTATTGAAAAGTGTATTTTTTTAATTGAAAAGTGGTAATATTGTTATTGAAAAGTGGTAATATTGTTATTGAAAAGTGTAGTTATTTCTTATTGAAAAGTGATACTTGTTATTATTGAAAAAAATGGTGTCTGTTATTACTTACTGAAAAGTGAAAAGTGGTGTCTGTTATTACTTAAAAGTGATGTATGTTATTAGTGTAATGTGGTGTTTATTATTACGGTTAATACTTAAAAGTTTTATTCAAAATACTGAAAAGTGGTATCTGTTATTTTTTAAAAGTGGTGTATGTTATTAGTGTAATGTGGTGTTTATTATTATTGTTAAAAGTACTTCTATTAAATAAAAAAATAGTGAAAAGTGGTGTCTGTTATTACTTAAAAGTGGTGTATGTTATTAGTGTGTGGCGACTGTTAATACTTAAAAGTTTTATTCAAAATAATGAAAAGTGGTGATTCAAAATAGTGAAAAGTGGTGATTCAAAATAGTGAAAAGTGATAATCTTTATTAGTGAAAAGGGGTAATCTTTATTAGTTTATTCAAAATAATGAAAAGTGGTGATTCAAAATAGTGAAAAGTGGTGATTCAAAATAGTGAAAAGTGGTAATTTTTATTAGTGAAAAGTGGTAATCTCTATTAGTGAAAAGTGGTAATCTCTAATAGAGAAAATTGGTAATTTGCTGAAAAAATACAAAAGTGAAAATTCTGAAAAGTAGTAAAAAAAGGTCACAGACAAGTTTCGAAGTGGAAATTCTGAAAAGTAGTAAAAAAAGGTCAAAACATTGTAACCGCTCCAACAACAATTATTTTGTTTAAATTCTTCTCCTTTACAAATAATAAGGGTTGATTGGTGACATAGTGTGCAAGGTGCACACTGTGCGACAGAAGACCAACTCCGTGACTAAATATTCAAAAACACCGGACTGATGTATTTTCCGATTGAGGGCGAAAGAACTAAATATTGTTGAACAACGGACCACAGTTAAAATAATAAGAGAAAGTTTAAAATTACTGTTATCATTGTTTTAATGAGGTTAAAGTCTAACTTAATATACGTACTTAGTTGTTTTATTGTCAAAAAAAAAATAAAAAAATATACGTACTTAGTATATACTAATGTGGCAACTAAATTAAGTATTTTTTTACAGAAAACTTAATAGTTAAAAGATATATTTAAGATATTTATAAGATTTCTACATATACAATTATATTCGGGAAATGTGGTCCAATAATTTGACATGAGCACTGTATGACAAATTTTGGGCAGAGCTCGTAGTGATTTTTTTTTCAATATTCCAATACTCATTCAACTTGAAATAGTCAATAGTTGCTCCTTTTAAAAATAAACTAATTAGAGTTAGAGTCAGATAAAGCTTCAATTTTGGATGACGTAATAAATTAAAATACCTTAAAAAAATTTCATTAAAATACCCTAAAAAAACTTCAAGATTAAAACCAGAAAATGAGAATAGACATGATGTTGTCATTAACACAGCAACTTCAGATGGGAGTTGTGTCACCTGCACGAATTCATGAGGTTTGTCATAGGCATAATGCAATATATTTTCCTCGACGAATTTGGTGGAGAAAAGGCTGTTCATCCTAGATATCAAGAGACAACCCTTGTTCAACATATATTTGGTGGTCGCCTTCAATCTCAGGTTATATACATCAGATGCAATAATGTTTCAAACCGATTTGAGAACATGATGGATTTAACTGTTGAAGTTCATGGAGATGTTGGATCATTGGAGGAGTGCTTGAATCAGTTCACTACGAAAGAGTTGCTTCACGACGATAATAAGTATAAATGTGATCGTTGCAAAGATTATGTCAAGGCATGGAAGTGCCTATCTATTCAGCGTGCACCGAACATTCTTAATAAGAGGATTATGTCCAGAAGAGGGCATTTTTCTGATTAAAACTCGGGAACTGAGAATAAATCGCTTTTGCTGAAGAAAAAAAAAGAAAAAAGAGGAGTTACAACTAATAAATGAGTTATAACTAACAAAATGAACTATTCATCTAACTACTCTAACTAATAATCTTTCATTTGTTGACTTAACTTGTTGTTATTCTTCAAGTATATATTAAAATTTCCAAAATTGAAGTATACACATTATTTGTTCCTAACACACCACCACTTGTAGAACAAAAAAAAATCTCATATATACTGGACCTAAAACTGAAACCTGCTAAAGAAAAAAACACTAGTACTGGGCCTGTTACAAGAAAACCCAAAAAAGTTGGTTGTCCAATTAGGGGCTGAAAAGAAAGAGATTAGATGGTTGAAAAAATTAATTCCAACCTCCACAATTCTTCAGAAATTTTCTATTTTAATAGATGGGAACCACGCAACCCAAACGTAGTGAGCCTAGTCCACAAGTAAGTCTAGATACTTAGACAACCTTTTTTTTTTTTCGAATACTTGGACAATTAATACTCCCTCAGTTTTTTTTTATAAGATGTTTTAGACTTTTTTTTCTTGTATATAAATATAAGATGTTTTAGATTTTTTACAATATTTATTCCAATTATGCCCTCCTTTAACTTTGGAAAGAATTGAAATTTAATACTATATTATGGAATGAAATTAATGTAATTAAAAACCTTATTTATTATCTAAGTGTATATTTATCAAAAATATATCCTTTCTTAATTTTAATAAATTTCTCTAAAACATCTTATAAAAAATAAAAATAAACGGAGGGAGTATAAAATAGTTGCTCCTTCTAAAAATAAACTAATCAAGTGTGTTTATTTTTCTAATGAAAGTTGAGTGACAAGTTAAAAAAAGAGATTCTTGGATTATTCCATAAAATTTCAAAAAACATCTCCTTAATTTAATTTAGACTTATAAATTTTAAATGGCTGCTATAAACATTCGTTGTCATGGACTGCATTCAATATTTAAATTACAGTAATGACATATATTTAAATACAAATACTCTTGTGTCTATGTTACATAGACATATAATTGAATTCATTTTGTATTTATGTTATAATAGACTAGTTTGAGTTGAATATAAGTTACCTGGATTTCCTGGATGAACTCATGAGGCAGTAATGAAGAAAGCGGAGGTCGTGCTGCGTCATTGGCAACATCATGGATGACCTTATCATATACATCTGAAGTTGTTGCTGCGTCAATGGCAACATCATGGATGGATGATGTTGTGCTCATTTTCTGATTTTCTGTTGCAATAATTAAGACAAGATTGAGTGAATTTATAATCTACCATTAATTTGCACTGTATGAATATATATAAAATATATAAGTGAAAATCTAGAAATTTCCCAATTATTGAAGTTGTTTGCGTGCTTAAAAAAAATGGTATACATAGTTAGGATTTAAGTTTTAACGATCAGATAGATCGTAGTGAAAGAAAAAAAAAAAAAACCAAAATTCCTTGAGATTAATTTTCAAGTCAATATTCAGAATAAATATAAAATATATAAGTAAAAATCTGAAAATTTTCCAATTATTGAAGTTATGCGGCAATTGAATTGCTTTCAACATTCGCATATTTAAACAGAAAATTGTATACAGAAGATTTAAGTTTTAACCTATAATCTTAATTTCCGGATCTTAGAATCAGATCCTATAAACAAACTAGAAAGAAAAAAAAAAAAAAAAACTCCCTTAATTTCCAGATCTACAAACGAGAAAGAAAAAAAAAAAAACTCCCTTAATTTCCAGATCTAGATCTACAAACGAGAAAAAAAAAAAAAAAAAACTCCCTTAATTTCCAGAGCTAATGATTCCTATCAGAACGAGATCTATTCAAGTTTCCAGATCTAAATCAGAACTAGATCTTTTCAAGTTTCCAGATCTAGTGATTCGATCAGAACTCGATCTTTTCAGGTCAAATTTCATTACTAATAATATTCAGAAATACTAGGCGAAGAAAATAAGTTCATTCATACAAATCATCAATTAGAAATCAATTGCAAAAATAAATATCAATCGATAAAAGAACACATCTAGAAAATTGACATTAGGATAAAGAGATAGAGAAACGGAGGGAAGAACATAAGCTCATTCATACAAATCATCAATTAGAAATCAATTGCAAAAATAAATATCATGAAAGAACACATCTAGAAAATTGACATTAGAGCTAACCTGATTTTTCGAGGATTAATTAACTAGATTTTCTCTCTGGGTAAGGAGCTGATCGTCCTGAGCTAATCTGATTTTTCAAAGATTAATTAATTAGATTCTCTCTCCGGAGTCTCTAAATATTCAGATCTGCCATATTTATTTTGGTTGTGAACGAAAAACTAAATAGTGTTGAACACAGACCTCTAATTTAAACACATTATCGGACCTCTAATATTCACTAGACACGTATTTTGGTCACTGATATTTAGCCACGTTTGAAAACTATTTGCCCTCTAATATTCAGTCGACACGTATTTTGGTCACTAATATTTCGCCACGTTTGAAAACTACCTGCCCTCTAATATCTACCCTTATATACTATTTCTTATATACTATTTCTGAATCTTTTTCTTACGTGTCATCTCACTTTTCTTCAAATCTAATTTTCTCACTATTTACAATTATTTTGTTTTACAGTTTTTTTTTCAATTCTTCTCTCTCCTCTCTCCTCTCTCACTCCCTTTTTATAAGTCTTCTCAATATTTTTTTTTTTACTCTTTTTTTTTTCAAACAAATTTCTCTCTCCCTCTTTTTTTAATTTTCTCAATTTTTTTTATCATTTTTTTTATAATTTTTTTACAATCCCCACGAATTTTGTGGGTTTTGCACTAGTTCACTAATATTTTGCAACGTTAAAACTATTTGCATGAGTCACACGGAAGATCTTAGTTCCGACCCGTACTCTATATATATATACGAAAATGAATAAATTTTTATTTATATTTAATTTAAACTTAATTTAATATTAATATTTTATTTAAAACCATTAATATTTTCTCAAATCTTTCCATTCCATTGACTATTAATTAAATCTCATATCAATATTTTATTTTATTCAGAGAAAATTATAAAATCTGTTTTTTACATTTAATATTATCTCTATCAAATTACTAACCTCATTAATCTTTTCTTCTTCACAACGGTAGAAACTCATTATTTCTGTCTTTTTGTGTTAGTTCTTAATTTCTTTGTTATATACATTATTCTAAAAATTGGAAAACAAATTCAAACATTTGAATTTAAGAAAAATGATGTGGCACACTAACAGAGAAAGGAGTCAGGGACTTATTGATGTGTGTCAAGTAAAAATGACAGTTAAGAGATCTAAAAATGAATAATATATGAATTATTAGTTACCATAATCATAATCATGCAACATAATCTACTGAAAAATGTTGAGCAACATAATCATAATCATGCTTTGACGACTCATTTACTGAAAAATGTTTGTGGAAAAGGAGTCGGGGACTTACTCATGTGAGTGTCGAGAGGTTGATATGAGATTCTGAAAAAAAATTAATTGAAGATTAATGTGTTAATTAGCGTGATTTGACAGAGATAATATTAAATTAAATGTAAAAAAAGATTTTATAAAATAAAATAAGGAGGTGTGGATTCTATGAGATTTTTTTTAGACTTTAAAAAGTACATGAATTTATAAAATCATAAAGTTCATACAAAATTTGACTGACTTTTTTTATTAATTTATATGAATTTTCATAAACTTGACTGATTTGTGAAATATATATATTTTTTATTTACATAAACTCGACACTGGAACTATTGTTGTGAATATTTTTTTTAAAATTAATATTATATATATATATATATATATAATATTTTACCAATAAAAAAAATATATATATAAAGTTTATATATTAGTTCGAGGCGGTCGGATCAAAATATTGTCATCTGAAAGAATTTCGTCTCATCTAATAGTCCGAATTTGTAGAGAAGTAGATAATTAATTATTGTATATTAATTCCTAACACTCCTTCTCATAGGATTATCACCTCTTACCCTTTTTGAGGAGGAGACCCATCGAGTGGACAGTTTAATGAGTGGAGTGCTTTCAACAGGAATGGTTTGCTCTGATACCATGAAAGAATTTTGTCTCATCTAAAAGTCCGAACTTGTAGAGAGGTAGAAAATTAATTCTTGTATATTAATTCCTAACACCCCTTGTTTTCGGGGAGAATCCATTGAAATCTTTGATTTTTAGAAGAGATTTTACCTCATAATTTTTAAAGACTTTAAAACCCAAACTTTGAAACTTTGAATCCATAAATAAGAGAAATAAATCACTTTTTTTAAATGTGATTAAGATTTGTTATATTTTGTCAATCGTGTAATTCGTCGGTCATATGTACAATCAATCAATAGACAAGAAGAAAGTAAATCAAACAAAAATAATCAACCATCAACGTAAGTCCACCAATTAGTGAATTTAGTCATTGTTTCATCACAAAGAGACAATCAACTAAGTGACTAGCTCAAAAGGTAATAAATTCACCTAGTGAAAGTACATAGCCCTAATAGGAGAGTCAACTCAAGATAAAGGATTTGGGTGGTAGGATGAGTGACACTGTTAATATAAATTCACCTAGTGAAAGTACATAGCCCTACATGTATTTTTCCTTCCTTTTATTAATACATGTTATGTTTATATGTATTTTATAAATTAAATGTATAATGTTTTAAACATGTCATCTAGGGAATTCGCCACATCCTCAAATACTATAGTTGGGCATATCCCCTTCTACATATATTGCAATTTTGTTTGGCTTCCTTCCTTTCCTTTTTTTTTTTTCCGTCATTTTTGGATATAGAGACTTGCAGATTTGTTTGCCCCAGTCAAAATGAATCCTGGATGGTGGAGTCTAGCCTCTGCTGCTCTTCTTTCCATATGAGGGAGAACACCTTGATATTTGGTTAGGACATACTTCTAATTCGTGGCTACAATTTGGGCCTGTAGTTCATGATATTATTCCACTGTAGTACATAAGTTATACATACTTCTTCCTCCAAAATTTTGGTTACTTCCCTGTTTATTTGTCAATAGTTGATTACTACTAACTCATCAGCTTTGTTGGAGAATGATTGCAACGGATGGGAGTTAGTATTTTTAAGATATTTACACTACAAAAAACGGGTGAAATTACGAGGGATTTTACTGAGGGGTTTAAATCCCTCGCTAAATAGCAAGGGATTTAGTGAGGGAATATAATGCTGAGGGATATTATAAGGGAAGAGATAACCCTCGCTAATTAGCAAGGGCAAAGGAAATCACTCGGTAAATGCCTAGGGAAATAGAGAGTATTTTAGCCCTTGGAAAATGGCAAGGGAAAGTCCCTCGGCAACTTGACACACCATTTAAAATTGCCGAGGGCTTGCGGACCCTCGTGAAAACCCTCGGCAAAAAAAATTTCATTGACAAAAATATTATTTTGATAATTATATACTCTCAACTCTTTACTGCTAATTTATAATTATATACATTCAAATTTAATTTTCAAAAATTAAATAACTAAATCAGCCTCTAAATTAATTTAGGAGGAAATTTTATTTTTGGTCCTGTAAGTTTAGGATATTCCAAAATAAATCCTTTAAGTTTCAACTTTACAAAATACGTCCTGTATGTTTCAATTTTGTCCTTTTTTATCCAATTTTAATCTTTTATCTTTTGAAACAATTAAAGTTAATTAATAAAGCTTCATGAATAAAAATTAATTAAATTTATTCAAAATAAAATTACGCATATAATACATTTTTAATTGACAACCAATAAAACTTCATTTCAATATTTTTTTTTTACAGCATCAAATTCTATTGTTAAAATTAATTAATTATAAAATTATGTATAAAATTTAAATATAATTAAAAAATACAAAAATTAAAATTTCAACAAATTAATAGTATATCGTAAAATTTGAAATTTTAAAAAATATATATTTAATCTGTATATAATTTTAAAAAATGAAGAAAAAAAAACACACATCAAAAAAAAAAAATTACACAACAAATATAATTTGAAAAAATAATTAAAAATATATATTTATCTATCACTACATTACTGCGTGCCCATATATATATATATATATATATTAATTTTACTTTATTATTAAAAAGTAATCTTTAAAATATATATAGATTTTTAAATTTTTATTCTATTAAAAAAATAAAATGTTACAGCAATATATATTACATTATGTATATAAAAAATAATAATAGAATAAAATAATTATAATTTTATTAATAAAACAAATTAATATACAAAATTACAAAGTAGAAACTAGAAACAACAATTTATTTAGTCAAATTTCTTAACATAATCCAAGAAATTTTCTACTTTAGGAACTGAAAATATGTACTCTATTTATTAAACTACTCCATTTTCCTAATTTTTCAAACAATACTTTAATAATTTTAATTATAGCATAATTTTAATTTGGAGCATAACAAATGCATATCTACTTGCACATAATATGATGAAAAAAATAACGCCGCGTCTTCTCCCTTCTATAAACACGCTTCACAAATGAAATATAATACAAATATTATATTTACATAAATGACATAATCTATACAATAGAATTTGGCGCTGTAAAAAATAAAATTGAAATGAAGTTTTAATTATTCCATAAATTAATATGTTGTCAATTAAAAATGTATTGCATGTCTAATTTTATTTAAATAAATTTAATTAAGTTTGATTCATATATTTTTTTAATTAATTTTAATTGTTTTCAAAAGATAAAGGATTAAAATTGAATAAAAAAAGGACTAAATTGAAACATGAAAGACGTATTTTGTAAAGTTGAAACTTAAAGGATTTATTTTGGAATGTCCTAAACTTACAGGACCAAAAATAAAATTTCCTCATTAATTTAGTGAAATAATTAAGAATCGATCAATACATTCTGTGAATGTGCGCCTAACACTCCTAATCATCACATTTAACTAAAAACAATTAATACTTAATTAAATAAATTAATTAAAATATCAAAATGAAATTATTGTGTGATGTATTTTTAATTGAAGTTGAGAATGTTATATATATATTTTTTTGTGGTATGTAATTTTAATTGAAGTTTTTAATTATGTTGTATGTGTACAACTTGTTCAATTGGCAATTGGGTCGTAATCACCAATTTAACAAATATAATTAGTATGCATATTTGTGTGTTAAAAAAAATTAAACATAATTATGGGTTGACAATTTTTAAATTAATTAATTAAATAAATTTAAAAAGAAAAATCTAAAAGTATGTAATATATCTTAATTGTATTTAAAATATAATCAATATTGCTTCTAGCCAAATTGGTATACAAGTAGCGCACACACACAAGGTTGCAGGTTCGATTCTACATTGCTACATATAGTTGGCATGGAGGCTGGAGCTGGAATTTTTTATTATTTCAAGTTCATTATGTGAAATACTATGTAGATCCCACATCCAAAAATTAAAAGCTTCACCAATGCTTTATAACCAACAAAATGTACAACATCAATTGCTGGTCTTGGTAACTCATTCTTAGAGCCGGTAATGCCTAATTTATTTACTTGGTGAATATCAACAAGTTTCATGCAAACTTTCCTTCATTGTTGTGTCTCATGCTATTCAACCTTATAATTATTCTAACAGACAAAATAAAATTAATTATATTTTTATAGACTATATAAAAAAGACAATATACAATAGATCACGGACAACAAACTAGTATTATAAAATAGGAAACCAACGGCTTGCTATCATCACATATGTGTATTGGGTCTGCGCATGCACATACTTCAATATAGACACATACAACATCTTAAATAGACTTGTTTTCATATAAAGTAACATTTTTTAGTTTATTTACAAATATAACCCTATGCATTAATTACACTATAAAGTATAACATTCATTAAATAGGGTTATAATAAAAATTTTACTTGTATAATGTGTCTTTCCAATACAATTTCTTAATCTTTGTGAAAAGTCAAATAAGCCTATCTAAATGGGACGGATGGAGTATATGCATGTTTTAAAACTTTTAACAAAAAATAGTACTCCCTCCGTCCCAATTAGATAGGCTTGTTTTCCTTTTGTGGATGTCCCATTTAAATAGGCTTGTTTCCATATAAAGTAACATTTTTTAGTTTATTTACTAATATAACCCTATGCATTAATTACATTAGAAAGTATAACATTCATTAAATAGGGTTATAATAGAAATTTTACTTGTCTTATGTGTCTTCCCAATACAATTTCTTAATTTGTGTGAAAAGTCAAATAAGCCTAACTAAATGGGACGGAGGGAGTACTAAAATTTATTGAAGTGAAACAAAACCGTTTTAACACTTATAGATACAGCCTTTAATGCATGTTTTGACCACTATTAGGTTACAAGACTTATATATAAATTTTATTCATGTATATAGTTAGTGATCATTTGCACTGGATCTTTGATCAAATCAGACTGTCCACTAGTTGGTTCAACCGGTTGGATCGATTTGATCAGCGGTCCAATCGATAAAATGATCTCTATCAATTTTTTTTAATATTTCAAATTTTTAATATATCGCATTCATAAAAAATACACTTAAAAATTATAAGATCCGCATTAAAATAAGTACAACGATATTATAGACAACACAACACAAAACAACTAGAATCAAACTACAATTCCTACATAGTTCATAATGAGTTCTCAAATTAATATACATGTCCAAATTAAATATGTGTATGTATTTTTTTTGACAAAAAACTTAAAGTTAAAAGATGATATTTAAGATATTTAGAAGAGATTGCCAAAGACAATTATATTTTGAAAATGTGTCCAATAATTTGATATGAGCATACTGTATGGCATAATTTTGGGCAGAGCGTAGTGAGTCTAGTCCACAAAGACCACAAGTCTAGATACTCAGACAACTTTTTTTTTCGATATCCGATACTCAAACAACTTAAAATAGTTCTAAAAATAAAAAATTATGTGTGTTTTTAAATTCTAAAAACTTTCTTACCGTTCTTTTACTAAAGAAAGTTGAGAGACCGGTTAAAAAAATGATTATGCACTATTTCATAAAATTTCAAAAAACACCTCCTTAATTTAGATGTAGAAACCTTGCTTTAATTATTAGATAGTATATTGTATAATTAGGATATAAAATGTGTAATGTAATTCTTCCGTTTCACAAGTGTTTGCACCACAAGATGGGCACACTTTTTAAGAAAAAAAATTTAATGAGTAGAGTGTTAAGGGGTAATTTTGTAAAGTTATATGGATAAAATAAAAAGGTGATTAGAAAGAGAGTAAAAGTAATGACATTTTATGTAAATATATGAATATTGTGAGAGTGGAGTTTATGAGACAGTTTCCTTTTGTGGGTGTGGAAACAATTGTGAGACGGTCAAAGGTAAATGTGCAAACAGTTGTGGGACGGAGGGAGTATATTTTATATATATTCATACATATAAAATATTTAAGATCGTAAAAATGTATTGTAGATTATATATTCACTCAATCTTTGTTGAGATTGTTTTACAAAAAATTATTTTTGATATACGAGAAAAAAAAATCAAATGCAAGTAATGATCGAAATAATTCATTTTATATATGTCTTAATTAATTTTGCAGACAGATAAGGTATCGATTATGGATGAAGTAATAGAATACCTGAAAAAACTTAAAGATCAAAACGAAAAAATGAGAGTGAAAATGTCGTCCATGATCACGTGAAAATGTCATCCATGATCACGCCTGCCTCTTGGGGAAATCCAGATGACTCTTTGTCAACACCACCAACTGATTCGGTAATGCCTACTCAAACTAGTAAAAAAATAAGTAAAAAAAGAGTTGGTCTCCTGTGCATAGTGTGCACGTGCACACTAATGCACAGGCCTAACACTTATGAACTCAGAAAAATAAAAATTAACAATAAGTAACTATTGGTCTAGTGGTTACAACAACTCAAGACAGGTATGAGGTTACAGGTTCGAAACCGTGTGACTTAAATTTAATTTTTTTTTAATTTAATTTTTTTTTTAATTAAAATAATTTTAACACTACAATTAAGTTAAAATATCTACCACTTTTCAGTTAAAATATCTACCACTTTTCAATAATAAAAATTACACTTTTCAATTAAAATATCTACCACTTTTCAATAATAAAAATTACACTTTTCAGTTAAAATATCTACCACTTTTCAATAATAAAAATTACACTTTTCAGTTAAAATATCTACCACTTTTCAATAATAAAAATTACACTTTTCAGTTAAAATATCTACCACTTTTCAATAATAAAAATTACACTTTTCAGTTAAAATATCTACCACTTTTCAATAATAAAAATTACACTTTTCAGTTAAAATATCTACCACTTTTCAATAATAAAAATTACATTTTTCTGTTAAAATATCTACCACTTTTCAATAATAAAAATTACACTTTTCAGTTAAAATATCTACCACTTTTTAATAATAAAAATTACACTTTTCTGTTAAAATATCTACCACTTTTCAATAATAAAAATTACATTTTTCTGTTAAAATATCTACCACTTTTCAATAATAAAAATTACACTTTTCTATTAAAATATCTACCACTTTTCAATAATAAAAATTACACTTTCAAATTTTAAAATATCTACCACTTTACCTCCATACACCATACATATTTTCTGCAACTTTAGAGAGAGAGAGAGAGAGAGAACTTCCATACACCATACATATTTTTTGCAACTTTAGAGAGAGAGAGAGAGATCGAGAGAGAAAGAGATTTATGGCATCATAATGTTATGCAGCTGCAAACCATACATCATCTCCAGATTCGTCGAACCAGATTCACCTTCGAACGCCCTCCCATTTCTCTCTACCAAAATCAGGTAGAATCTCTCACCCAAAACATCACTTTTTTTCCTCAATTTTCTTGAACGTTATTCCGGCGAAGAAGACGACGAGTTGGAGAGTCGATCGCTATCGCCGTTGCAGCTGCCTCCGCCGATTTGGCCGTCGTGTGCGAATTCCTCATCCTCCCGTATGTACTAAAGAGAACTCGAAATCTTCATCCTCTGTTTTCTTTTCAGTTGCTACTTTTTACGGCGATTAACAACTTATTTGATGAATATGTGTTAAAGATGAGAGACGTAAATTCATCATTCTCCATTGTAGATATATTTTGAGTGTGTATGTATAGTTTGCAGAGATTAGGGTCATGTGTTTCTGGATTGAAAGTTTCTGAATTGAAAGGCCGATAATCAAATACGGAGTAGGAAAAAAAATTAAAAGCGTGTGCACCTGCACCCTGTGCATTTGAGATTTTCTCGTAAAAAAATTATATTAATATATATATATATATATTAATATTTGACATTTCAATTCAATTTTATCCAATAATCCAAACAACTTGAGTATATGAATTTGAAATCAACTTTTTAATTTGTGAACAGTACTATCCCGTTAAATTCTATCCTAATATATCTAAACCAAACGAGCCCGGAGAAGTTTAGGTATAGATTTCAATAAATTCCTTTCAAAAAATGAGAGAGTGATTTCATTATATGAGGAAGTTTATGTATAGATTTCAATAAATTCCTTTCGAAAAATGAAAGAGTGATTTCATTATATGAGGAACCACACATTTTGAAAATGACCATTTCAAGTTTATTAGCATACGTATTCGAAGAAATGAGCATAACAAATTTAAACGTTTAAACAAAAAGAATATATACATTAATATATTTATTTAATGTGGGAATTGAAATGTGCTTAATAAACTCTAGATAGACATTAAATTCGATTCATATATAAATATACTGAAACTTTCACCTAATAATTTTTTTTTTTATTTATAATCAACTATTTTATTTATAAATGAATTTTACAATATTTTATCATATATATCCAAGAAAAAAATAATTTAGTGGGCTAGAAGGATGGAATAATAGTAAAAAAGATTTTTTTTTTACATAAATTGTACTCTACAATCCTTATTCGATAAAGTGAGAGGAAGCAAGAGAGTGTTCTAATCTGTTTTTTGTTTTTTAAATTTTAATATAATTGTCATTTTAATTATTTCAAAAGTTGAATATTTTTTGTTTTACAAATTATTAAATAAAAATAAATGCAGCATGGTGTTAAAGTATTACTTTTAGGGCTAGTTTTGGGTGAAAATAGATCCGTGAGACTTCATATATAAAAAGTGATAATATTTGAAGTGACAATCACTTTTTATTTAAACATTATCACTTTTTTTACTAATCAAAATCTGAGAAAAAAAAAAAGAATTATCATACACAAAATTTTGAAATATGGATTAAAATCCGTCTCACATAAAATGATTCGTGAGACAATCTCACACAAGTTTTTGTCTAACTTTCATGTGAAAGAGGTCATTGGTTGGGTGTAAATTTGTAAACAATTAATTAAATGATTTTTATTTGTTTTGGTATTCTTCAAAGTCAAATGTAAATAATTTTTTTATTCATAAATATTTAAATATAAATACAATATTATGTATTCTAATTCAATATTCATAAATATTGATATATATATATATATAGAGTTGGTCTGCTATGGACTCGAGTACATGTTGTGCACCCTAGTACATGTTGCACTTTTCAGTTTACTGACTTACACTTTTTGGTAAATGGTGTTGCACTTTTCAATTATTAAAGTGCAACAACATTTACCAAAAAGTGTAAGATAGTAAAACTGAAAAGTGCACATGGACTAGGGTGCACAACATGCACTCGAGTGCATACTAGACTTTACCATATATATATAGTAGTGATATAGAATTGATCAATTTCCGGGTTGGTCTAGTATGCACTCGAGTGCATGTTGTGCACTCTAGTCCATGTTGCACTTTCAGTTTTACTGACTTACATTTTTTGGTAAATGACATTGCACTTTTCAATTATTAAGTAAAACTGAAAAGTGTAACATGGACTAAGGTGCACAACATACACTCGAGTGCATACTAGACTTTATGTCAATTTTATTGTTCAAAAGATTAAATTGAGAGTAAATTGAGCATTAAAATTCAAGTATATCTCTATATTTAATTGCATTGAAGATTTTATCTTTAAAATATATTAATGACATCTTATTAATATATTTTAAAAATAAAAACAAATTTTATTCATTAGATTAGATTAATATTTCAAAGATAAAAACAATAAATTCTAGAACCATGTCTATCAAAACAAGCGTCTCTTGTCCATCCCACCCATAGCGGCTCACCAAAATATATATATATATATATATATTTTAAATATATAGTGAAATATTAAAAAAAAAAAAAAAGACTATAGCCACCCTTAGCCAAACTGATGGCCCGCACTTGTATATATATACCTTTCATCTGAATAAATTAAATAATATTTATTAACAAACGTACTTGTAAATAAATTTGAACGAGGGATTACAACGTGAGAATTGAGATACATGGTTAAAAAAAATTATAACTATATTCGCATTGAACTCAATTGAAACTCGAATCAAATTGAAAAAATACAATTGAGAAGATTTGAATGCGTGTCTCAATAATTTCCATAGTGACTCATTTCCTAAAGTTTCGAGTTAAGCTCTGCAAATAGATTTTTGTCCTAAGAGTATAATTACTGTTTTGGGTTTTCTTATCATAATTTGTATCAATAATTTTATGGGAAATAGAACCTTTGTTTTTCTTCTTTTTTATTCCTCCAAATAATATCTCATTCATGACGAAATCAACCCACACCAAATACTTATACATGAAGGAATAAATGCAATTGTAAATTTTCTAGGTGATATTTACTTTTACTTTTGAGTTTTTGGATTTTAAAATGTTAAGTTTTTAAAATTTTCAACATGCGTGCTACTTTTAAATTTTTGAGTAAGAGATAATTTAATTTTATGTTACAATAATGTGTAAGATACTAAGATTGAATGAAATTATATGGCTCCCTCCGTCCTAATTAGATATGTTGATTTGACTTTTCAATGATTAAATTTTTTTATTGAAAAAACATATTATTTAAGAAATTATATTAGTAAATGAATTAAAAAATATTTGAAAACAAACTTATCTAAATGAGACATTCATAAAAGAAAAACAAACATATTTAATTGGGACGGAGGAAGTATTATACTCCATTCGTTTAAATTCATTATGTTCATTTCTTCAAATATGAGTTTTAATGAATATTGATTAGTTTATTAATAAAGTAGATAACTTGAGAATATGCTAGAATATTGTGGAGTTTATTTGTAAATAAAATAAATGACAAAATGGATAAATAAGTGATAGTTGAAGAGTGAGGATAAAATAGTATGAATAGTATTGTTTTTAAAAATAGAATAAGCATAATGAAATTGGATAATAAAAAAAAAAGAGTGAAAATAATGAAATTGGAAGGAGTAGTATTATTGTGTATTATTGTTGTTGATGATATTATAAGAATTTAACTTTATGTCAAATAAATTGATTTTGTGTGATTTTTTAAAATCCAATTTCAAAACTCGAAGTAAAATCTGTGTAAAGTTTTAAAACTCAAAATCTTTTTTCCCAATGTAAACACCACATTTGAATTTTGGATGGTTTTAAAATTTAGGGTTTATGAAATTATATGTTTTATATTTTTTAGATATTTTTAGTAAGATTTAATATGGGTGATGTTGAATCATTTTAAAAAATCAAATTTTAAATCATGAACTAAAATTGAATTTTGAAACTTAAAATTCAAATTTTAATAAAATCGAAAGTAACACCGCCTTAGTTTTTACGTGCGAGTTTTTGGTAAAACAGCCTTTGATGGCATTTCTAATTTTTCATTGTAATGTCGATCTTAGTATATACTGTATATAATTCAATGTACTCTCTCCGTCCCGTGATTACTTGCACACTATTATTATTGGGACGTCCCAAAATTACTTGCACGCTCTTTATATGAAAATACTCCACAAAATTAATAATATCACAACATCATTTTATTTTCAAATTTATCACTCATTTTTTTCATACATTTCACTTTACACATCATCAAATTACTTAAAATACCCCTCCTTTATCTTACATCATCAACTACTAAATCCATTTTTTTTAAACAACGTGTCAGATCAAATCGTGCAAGTAATTTTGGGACGGAGGAAATAATTTTTATAAGGGAAGGTCCAATCATAATTACCGCATAGATTTCAATGTATATCAACTTTAAAGATGATTTTATTCATAAGCATTCTAGTCGTTTATCTAATTCAAATTTCAAAGTAACAAATTTATTATTTATACATCAATAAGGTTTCAAGTAAAGCTCCAATTATGCCTATTGAGATCTTAGTACTCTGTAAGCTTATACATTTTTCAATATTTTTAAACACAAAGAATAAAAAATAATTAAATAATAGATATAATTCAGTGATGTGATTTGAAAGAGAGGAAAATTTAAAATATAAAGTGAAATGTAAATATAAAAATATAAAAGATATTTACCAATATATATATATATATATATATGAGAAGTTTATAGACGAAAAGACTAAAATGAAAAAAATGAAAAAATTATAGACCGACATCAAAACTTATATTATGTATTTGTTTGACAATTTTAATGTATTTGTATGGTTTAAAGAAAATGATCAATTATACTTGCCATAACTCTCTATTTAATATTTAATCATTTATTTTACTAGATTGATAGTACACTCCTATAATTTTACCTAATTTTTTTAAAGGTAAAGTTTAGTATGCACTCGAGTGCATGTTGTGCACCCTAGTACATGGGCACTTTTCAGTTTACTGACTTACACTGATAATTAATAATTGAAAAGTGTAACACCATTTATCAAAAAGTGTAAGTCATTAAACTGAAAAGTGCAACATGGACTAGGGTGCACAATATGCACTCGAGTCATAACAGACCAATCCTTTCTTAAATCAGTTGATGAGAAAGTAAAGAATTTTCTAAAATAGTTTTAGAAAGTTTTTGAATAGATAGAGAATTGTTGAGAGTTTTACATAATTACTCTTAACCAACAATTTAAAATATATATATTGTTCATTGAACCAATGAATTGGTATAAAAACAGTCCATGAAAACAAATGAATATTGCAGCCTAACGATTTAATTTTAATTGATAATCTGATCAAGATCCTACAAATGGAGAAAAAAAAAATGTCTTAAGAAAAAAAAAATAGATAAATTTCAAATGATATACTATATTTTAACAAAAACTAAATTCCCTTTCAAGTCAAATTTCATGATTAAATATTCAGAAACACCGCCGAAAGACATAGGTTTTTTAACGGAATACGTGTATTTAAAATAATAAGAGAAAGTTTAAAATTACTGTTATAGGTTAAGATTTGTTTGCAAAATATATGTTTATTTTATTTAAATAGTTAACTTTTTAATTTTTTTTTTACTTTGTTATTTGCAAGATTGAGTATGTACCAACAATATTCACAATATTCTTTACCCGTTATTCCACATATACTTTTTATAATTAAAATATATATTTTTTTTAAATGTGTATAAAAAGAAGTGAGCAAAATTTTATAGTACGGAGACAAGTATTTTTTAATGAGGTTAAGATTTGTTATAATGTCGGTAGATCATGTACCTCGTTGTCGGTCATATGTACAATCAACAAATAGACAAGGAGAGAGTAAGTCAACAATCAATTAGGTGACCAGCCTCGATCGACTATGGGAGTGATTATTGAGTATAAGAGGACAACTGACACTAATTTAAAGTCTAACTTATAAATAACCTAATTGTAACCAAAATAATTTAATCTTAATTCATTTTACAACAAAATCATTTTATATTATATGTACTTAGTACTTATTACTAATGTGGCAACTAAATTAAGTATTTTTTTTTGACAGAAAACTTAATAGTTAAAAGATGATATCCCCTTATATACTAATAGGGAGTTTAAATTGATGATGTGTCATTTTGTGGTTAATTTGGCTTATGTGTCATTTTGTGGTTGATTTGGCTTATGTGTCATAATTTAATGAAGTTGTTAATTTTAAAAAGTATGATGTGTAATTAAGTTATTGGTTGAGTAAGATATGATTAATAAACTTTTTCCAAATATTATATTCTTATTATTTTAACATTGACTAATTAAATTAAATTTTATTTTATTTACTTAACTTTATTTTAGTATTCATTTTATTCTTTAGTTTAATTTATTTTAGAACTATTTAATGTTTTTATGAGTAAAATACATTAATCTAAAATTTATTTTTATTGGGGTGTACAATTCTTTATTTAATTAGTTATTCAATTGTATTTTATAATTACTTTTATCTTATATTTCAAGTAATTTTTTCTGCAATTATTTTAAATTTATTATAAGTTTAATGCATTTAAAAAATAGAGCTCGAAAATATATATGTAAAACTTATTATATAATTTTATACATAATATTTATTATATAAATAATTATATTATTTTACAAGATTACCAAATTTGTTATATATACATAATACACTACTTCTATAGTATATAATCCCCTTATATACTAATAGGGAGTTTAAATTGATGATGTGTCATTTTGTGGTTAATTTGGCTTATGTGTCATTTTGTGGTTGATTTGGCTTATGTGTCATAATTTAATGAAGTTGTTAATTTTAAAAAGTATGATGTGTAATTAAGTTATTGGTTGAGTAAGATATGATTAATAAACTTTTTCCAAATATTATATTCTTATTATTTTAACATTGACTAATTAAATTAAATTTTATTTTATTTACTTAACTTTATTTTAGTATTCATTTTATTCGTTAGTTTAATTTATTTTAGAACTATTTAATGTTTTTATGAGTAAAATACATTAATCTAAAATTTATTTTTATTGGGGTGTACAATTCTTTATTTAATTAGTTATTCAATTGTATTTTATAATTACTTTTATCTTATATTTCAAGTAATTTTTTCTGCAATTATTTTAAATTTATTATAAGTTTAATGCATTTAAAAAATAGAGCTCGAAAATATATATGTAAAACTTATTATATAATTTTATACATAATATTTATTATATAAATAATTATATTATTTTACAAGATTACCAAATTTGTTATATATACATAATACACTACTTCTATAGTATATAATCCCCTTATATACTAATAGGGAGTTTAAATTGATGGTGTCTCATTTTGTGGTTAATTTGGATTATGTGTCATTTTGTGGTTGATTTGACTTATGTGTCATAATTTAATGAAGTTGTTAATTTTAAAAAGTATGATGTGTAATTAAGTTATTGGTTGAGTAAGATATGATTAATAAACTTTTTCCAAATATTATATTCTTATTATTTTAACACTGACTAATTAAATTAAATTTTATTTTATTTACTTAACTTTATTTTAGTATTCATTTTATTCTTTAGTTTAATTTATTTTAAAACTATTTAATGTTTTTATGAGTAAAATACATTAATCTAAAATTTATTTTTATTGGGGTGTACAATTCTTTATTTAATTAGTTATTCAATTGTATTTTATAATTACTTTTATCTTATATTTCAAGTAATTTTTTCTGCAATTATTTTAAATTTATTATAAGTTTAATGCATTTAAAAAATAGAGCTCGAAAATATATATGTAAAACTTATTATATAATTTTATACATAATATTTATTATATAAATAATTATATTATTTTACAAGATTACCAAATTTGTTATATATACATAATACACTACTTCTATAGTATATAATCCCCTTATATACTAATAGGGAGTTTAAATTGATGATGTGTCATTTTGTGGTTAATTTGGATTATGTGTCATTTTGTGGTTGATTTGGCTTATGTGTCATAATTTAATGAAGTTGTTAATTTTAAAAAGTATGATGTGTAATTAAGTTATTGGTTGAGTAAGATATGATTAATAAACTTTTTCCAAATATTATATTCTTATTATTTTAACATTGACTAATTAAATTAAATTTTATTTTATTTACTTAACTTTATTTTAGTATTCATTTTATTCTTTAGTTTAATTTATTTTAGAACTTTTTAATGTTTTTATGAGTAAAATACATTAATCTAAAATTTATTTTTATTGGGGTGTACAATTCTTTATTTAATTAGTTATTCAATTGTATTTTATAATTACTTTTATCTTATATTTCAAGTAATTTTTTCTGCAATTATTTTAAATTTATTATAAGTTTAATGCATTTAAAAAATAGAGCTCGAAAATATATATGTAAAACTTATTATATAATTTTATACATAATATTTATTATATAAATAATTATATTATTTTACAAGATTACCAAATTTGTTATATATACATAATACACTACTTCTATAGTATATAATCCCCTTATATACTAATAGGGAGTTTAAATTGATGATGTGTCATTTTGTGGTTAATTTGGTTTATGTGTCATTTTGTGGTTGATTTGACTTATGTGTCATAATTTAATGAAGTTGTTAATTTTAAAAAGAGGTAATTGCAAATTAAATCACGACCTTTCGCTCATTTGCAATCTAATCTAAACCTTAAAAGAATTGCAAATAAAACACAAACTTTAAATATCATTGCAAATTAGACTTCTTACAAGTTTACTTTGTCCCTAAATCATAACTTTTGATATTTGGTTTGATTGAAAAACAATATTGTTTTATTAAGGTGTTGTTATGTCATTAAGAAATCTAAATTATGTTAGATTCGAACACAATTAAAATTGTCCAAAAGACTAAATTGCAACTATATTTAAAGTTTGTGATTTTTTGCAATTACCTTAAAGTTTAGATTAGATTGCAAATGAGGAAAAGGTTATGATTTAATTTGCAATTAACTAAAATATTTATTTATTTAATTGTGTAATGGTTGATATGGAATGTTTACTTACAATTTATTAAGAGTTATTTTAATATTATTTAAATTATTTGTTTCCGAACTTTTATAATTTTTTTAAAAGTTATTTTCATATTTATTAAATGTAAGGTGTTGTGGTTGATATTGAAGGTTGACTTACAATTTATTAAGAGATATTTTAATTTTACTTAAATTGTTTGTTTTCGAAATTTTATAATTTTTTTTTTAAAGTTGTTTTTATATTTATTAAATTTCAATGTCACATTTCGTTTGATTCTCACAAATTTTCTTAGAAATTTGCTTTATAAAATTAACTAACATAACATAAGTGTAATTATTTTGTATAATTCAAAATATTATGTTCATCAAACTTTTATATTATAATACAACGTTATAATAAATATAATTAAAAAAATATTAATTTTTTTTACCAAAATAACTATAATTCTGCGAAATCATTTTTTTAAAAATATAATTATAAAAATATGAAAAATTAAATTAAGTAAATAAATAAAAATTTATTATTAAATATTTAAAAATATATTTAAAATTCCGTGTAATATACGGGTTCTACACTAGTTTAAGATATTTATAAGATTTCTACCTATACAATTATATTCGGGAAATGTGGTCCAATAATTTGATATGAGCACTGTATGACATAATTTTGGGCAGAGCGTAGTGATTTTTTTTTTAATATTCCAATACTCATTCAACTTGAAATAGTCAATAGTTTGAAATCGACCATAGTTGCTCCTTTTAAAAAAAAATCTAATTGGGTTTGTTTTTAAATTTTGAAAACTTCTTACCGTTCTTTTACTAAAGAAAGTTGATAAACGGTTAAAAAGTATGATTCTGCATTATTTCATAAAATTTCAAAAACATCTCCTTAATTTAAACGTAAAAATCTTGCTTTAATTATTAGATAGTATATTATATAATTGGGATATAAAATGTATAAAATATATTCACAGATAAAATATTTAAGATTGTGCAAGTAATGATCGAAATAATTATCTTATATATGTCTTAACTAATTTTACAGTCAGATAGAGTTGGATGACGTAATAAAATACCTTAAAAAAACTTCAAGATCAAAACCAGAAAATAAGCATGGACATGTCATCCATGATGTAGTCATTGACGCAGCAACAACTTTAGATATATATGATGGTAGTCATAGTCATGAATACCATCAATCGTCCTGTTATGTCACCAGTCATTCCTTCGAGGAGGATGCACACGAATTCATGAGGTTTGCCATAGGTATAATGATTTGCCTCTGCGAATTTGGTGGAGAAAAGGTTGTTCATCCTAGATATCAAGAGACAACACTTGTTCAACATATATTTGGTGGTCGCCTTCAATCCCAGGTTATATGCATCAGATGCAATAATGTTTCAAACCGATTTGAGAATATGATGGATTTAAGTGTTGAAGTTCATGGAGATGTTGGATCATTAGAGGAGTGCTTGAATCAGTTCACTACGAAAGAGTTGCTTCACGACGATAATAAGTATAAATGTGATCGTTGCAAAGATTATGTCAAGGTATGGAAGCGCCTATCTATTCAGCGTGCATCGAACATTCTTACAATTGCCTTGAAAAGATTTTAGAGTGGAGACTTTGGTAAACTTATCAAGAGGGTTACTTTCCCAGAGACACTGGATCTCATATGTTACATTAGTGAATTAGAAGATGGAAATGAAGTCTAAAAGTTATATCCTGTTATCATCTCCTAACTGTTGGGATTTTTGTTGTTGTAAAAATACAAGAGAGGATGTAAATACTAGACTTTATGTCCAGAAGAGCTCAGACCTGCTAATCTCGAGGGCATTTTTCTGATTAAAACTCGGGAACTGAGAATAAATTTCTTTTGCTGAAGAAAAAAAAGAGGAGTTACAACTAACAAATGAGTTATAACTAACAAAATGAACTACTCATCTAACTACTCTAACTAATTTTTCGGCTTGACTTGTTATTCTTGACATATATATTAAAATTTCCAAAATTGAAGTATACACATTATAAAAAAAAATCCCATGGACCTAAAATTGAAACCTGCTAAAGAAAAAAACACTAGTACTGGGCCTGTTACAAGAAAGGGTTATTTATTAATAAGGTTATTTCACTATTAGTTTTATCTAATAAAACCTACAATATAATTTCTTGTCTAATAGCATCAAATTGAAAACTTTGAGACATTTATACCCTTCAATTAATTTCAAATAAATCGGATATTTTATAGGAATTCAAAAGTCAATTATATACCATAATTAAGGGAGAATTTCAAAAACAGAGAAATTTTAGCACCTTCCAAAGATTTAAAATTTTCCTAAAAAGTAGGTATATCTATAATATAAAAAAATTTCTAAAAGATAATCTTGTTAAACTGAGGGTTTTGAGAAATCTGCAATTCAATCTACAGGTTTAGGAAAAAGCTTCTGCAAAAACGGCGAAGTGTAGAAGAACATAAAAATAGAAGCGTATGTATTATCTAAACATATGCATATTGAAGTTCATGTGAATTACGTTCACTATTATGCAAACTAAAGTGCATTTCGACAATTTTGCATAAAAACATGCAAACTAAAGTGCAGTCTAAACATATGTATATTGAAGTTCATGTGAATTACGTTCAGGAGTATGCAAATTAAAGTGCATTTTATAATATGCATATTGAAGTACATGCAAACTAAAGTAACGTCATTTCAATGCATATTCCATCACTTCAGAATGAGTACAACCAAAGCTTAAACAAAACTAAAAAAAGTAGAGATCAGAGCCTAAACAGAAAATTCAATTACCTTAAACTTCAAATCAAAATCCAACAAAACCTCAATCCTAATCTCCTGCCAAGCTCTTCGCAATGGATCTGGAGCTCATCACCTTCGCGATCTCGATGACGTCATCGAACGAGATTCTAAAACGATCTCGATCCACTTCAACCACGACATGGAATTGGAGTGAGATTAACACATGAAATTGATAATATCAGAAAATGCAGAATTAATACTCATGGAATTGAAAATGAATATACGTACGCGCGATGCAGATGATCGGAATTGAAGATGAATATCGAATCTGAATTGGTAGAATCTGGAGATGATCGAAATGAAAATTTGGGAATTCAAAATCTGAATTGGTAGAATCTGGAGATGATCGAAATGAAAATTTGGGAATTCAAAATTTGGAAAGTCGTAGTCTTTCCAATTGTATAACCTAATTAATTGAACCCGATAATTAAGGCAGAATAAAAATCGGAAATAAGGAGAGTTTCGAAAATTTAAATCTGAATTTGAATAATTTAATGGTAATTATGATTTAAGGGTAATTAGGGGTTTTTATCTCGAAAATGAAGCAAATATACAAACTATTAATTAGGCGTTGCAATTAGATTAATGTAGGGTGATAATGACCCTTTTAGTAAAAAATCTCTACAAGAAAACCCAAAAATGTTGGTTGTCCAATTTGGGGCTGAAAAGAAAGGGATTCAAATGATTGAAAATTAATTCCAACCTCCACAATTCTTCAGAAATTTTTTATTTTAATAGATGGGAACCACGCACCCCAAGCGTGTATTGAGCCTAGTCCACAAGTAAGTTTAGATACTTAGACAACTTTTTTTTTTCGAATACTTGGACAATTAATATAAAATAGTTGCTCCTTAAAAAAAGAGATTCTGGATTATTTCATACAATTTCAAAAAACATCTCCTTAATTTAATTTAGACGTATAAATTTTGCGTTGCGTTAAAACTTAAATCTGCTAGGTTGCTATAATCATTCTTTCGTTGTCATGGGTTGCATTCAATATTTAAATTACAGTAATGGCATATACTTAAATACAAATACTCTTTATTATTCTAATTCACTCATGTAACATTTGAGATCCAGCGTCATCAAGTGTGTAACTCTTATATAACTTGTAGACATTATTTCCATCTTCTAATTCACTCATGTAACATCCGAGGCTCGTTGTCATGGGCTGCATTCAGTATTTAAATTACAGTAATGGCATATACTTAAATACAAATACTCTTTGTTATTCTAATTCACTCATGTAACATTTGAGATCCAGCGTCACCAAGTGTGTAACTCTTTGATAAGAGGATATAACTTGTAGACATCGTTTCCACCTTCTAATTCACTCATGTAACATCTGAGATCCAGCGTCTCTCTGGGAAAGTAACCCTCTTGTTAAGTTTACCAAAGTGCACGGTGAATAGATAGGCGCTTCCATGCCTTGACATAATCTTTGCAACGATCACATTTATACTTATTATCTCTGTGAAGCAACTCTTTCGTAGTGAACTTCAAGCACTCCTCCAATGATCCAACATCTCCATGAACTTCAACCGTCAAATCCATCATGTTTTCAAATCGGTTTGAAACATTATTGCATCTGATGCATATAACCTGAGATTGAAGGCGACCACCAAATATATGTTGAACAAGGGCGGTCTCTTGATATCTAGTGATATCTAGGATGAACAGCCTTTTCTCCACCAAATTCATCGAGGCAGGCAAACCTCATGAATTCGTGTGCATCCTCCTCGGAGAGATGATTGTACCTCCTCGGAGAGATGATTGCTTGGTGGTACAATAGGACGATTGATGGTATTCATGGCTCCCATCATATATATCTGAAGTTGTTGCTGCGTTAATGGCAACATCGTACATACCCGTTCTCATTTTCTGATTTTGATCTTGAAGTTTTTTTAAGATATTTTATTACATCATCCAACATCTTATCTGTTGCAATAATACAAGATTGAGTGAATTTATAATCTACCATACATTTGCACTGTATGAATATATATAAAATATATAAGTAAAAATCTAGAAATTTCCCAATTATTGAAGCGGTTTGCATGTTTAAAAAGAAAATGGTATACATAAATCTACCTAAAGGATTTAAGTTTTAACGATAATCTGATCAGATTAATTTTCAAGTCAATATTCAGAATAAATATAAAATATATAAGTGAAAATCTGAAAATTTCGCAATTATTAAAGTTATGCAGCAATTGAATTGCTTTCAAATTTGCATACTTAAACCAATGGTATACAAAAGATTTAAGTTATTAGATCCTACAAACGAAAAAGAAAAAAAAAATTTCCTTAATTTCCAGATCTCAGAATCAGATCCTATAAACAAACGAGAAAGAAAAAAAAAATTCCCTTAATTTCCAGATCTAATGATTCCGATCAGAATCAGATCTTTTCAAGTTTCAAATTTCCAGATCTAATGATTCCAATCAGAACTAATCTTTTCAAGTTTCCATTTCAAGTTTCCAGATCTAATGATTCCAATCAGATCTTTTCAAGTCTAATTTCATTACTAATATTCAGAAATACTAGACTAAGAACATAAGTTCATTCATACAAATCATCAATTAGAAATCAATTGCAAAAATAAATATCAATCGATAAAAGAAAACAGCTAGATAAAAGAAAACAGCTAGAAAATTGACATTAAGATAAAGAGTTAGAGAAACTGAGGAGCTAACCTGATTTTTCGAGGATTTTCTCTCTAGAGTCTTTGAATATTCAGATTGCCATATTTTTTTGATTGTGAGCGAAGAATTAAATAGTGTTGAATACATTATCGGACCTCTAATATTTACTAGACACGTATTTTGGTCAATAATATTTAGCCACGTTTGAAAATTGTTGAACAGACCTCTAATATTCACTAGATACGTATTTTGGTCAGTAATAATCCGCCACGTTTGAAAATTGTTGAACGAACCTCTAATATTCACTTAGACACGTATTTTGGTCACTATTACGTTTGAAAACTATTTGCATGAGTCACACGGTTCCGACCCCTATCTCAACTATATATATATATATAAATGAATAAATTTTTGTTTATATTTAATTTAAACTTAATTTAATATCAATATTTTATTTAACACCATTAAATCTCATATCAATATTTTATTTTATCCATGTCAAAATTATAAATTTTTTTTTTTACATTTAATTTAATATTATCTCTATCAAACTACTGACCTCATTAATCTTTTCTTCTCCACAGCTGTAGAAACTCATTATTTGAAATCGACATACATAATTCTAAAAATTGGAAAATAAATTCAAACATTTGAATTTAAGAAAAATGATGTGGCAGGGGAAAGGAGTCGGGGATTTATTCAATGTGTGTCAAGTAAAAATGACAGTTAAGCAATCTAAAAAGGAATAATATATGAATTATTAGTTATTTTGTCATGCTTTGACGACTCATCTATTGGAAAATATTTGTGGGAAAGGAGTCGGGAACTTACTCATGTGAGTGTGTGTGGAGAAGTTGATATGAGATTCTGAGAAAAAATTAATGGAAGATTAATGTGTTAATTAGCGTGATTTGATAGAGATAATATTAAATTAAATGTAAAAAAAGATTTTATAAAATAAAATAAGGGGTGTGGATTCTATAGGATTTTTTTTAGACTTTAAAAAGTACATGAATTTTATAAATTCATAATTTGACTGACTTTTGATTTATATGAATTTTCGTAAACTTAACAGATTGTGGAATATATATTTTTTTTTATTTACAAGATTTTCATAAACTCCGACACGGGAACTTTTGATGTGAATAATTTTTTTAAAATTAATATTATATATATATATATATAATATTTTACCAATAAAAAAATATATATATATATAAAGTTTATATATTAATTCGAGGCGTGTCGGACATAAGACCCAAACCTATCGGGGTGGGCGGGTACCCGCGGGTCGGGTCAATATTGTCATCTGAAATAATTTCGTCTTATCTAATAGTCCGAACTTGTAGAGAGGTAGATAATTAATTATTGTATATTAATTTCTAACCCTCCCTCTCACTCGTGGACCGAATTATCACCTCTTACCCTCTTTGAAGAAGAAATCCATTGAGTGGACAATTTAATGGGTGGAGTGCTTTCAATTGTAATGGTTTGCTCTGATACTATGAAAGAATTTTGTCTCATCTAAAAGTCCGAACTTATAGAGAGTTAGATAATTAGTTCTTGTATAATCTTTAAAAGAATTTTGAAAATTCTAATTGAATATTTTCAAACTTTGAAAGTAAAAAAAAATACTCCGTAAATAATAATAAGAAGAGAAGTTTGAAATCACTTTTTTTTTAATGTAGTTAAGATTTGTTATACTTTGTCAATTGTATAACTCGTCGATCATATGTACAATCAATTGCACCATGTAATTAATAAATAATTATTAAATTAATAATATGTTAAAAAGTATAAGACAATTTAAATGACATTTATCTAAAATATGATTAGTTCTCCTTTCCAGCTTTCTCTAATTCATTACAATTTAGAATTAATTCCCATGTTTTTAAGTCCCAGGCTGTTACAAAGGCTCAATTATAAACATGAATGATTGAGCCCGAATCACAATAATGAGTAGTTTATACGGAGTATATAAATTTCAATAACTATAAATCCATTTTGAAAAATGAGAGGGTGACTTCATTATGGGAGGACTCACGCATTTTGAAAATGACCATTTCAAGTTTATTAAAATATGTATTATAAGAAATGAGTATAATAAATAAGATGTAAAAAGCTTATTTAAAATCGAGTTGGTCTTTGATGCATAGTGTGCATCGTGCACACGAAAAATTACAATGTGAGAATTGAGATGCATGGTTAAAAAAATTCTAACTATATTCACATTGGATTCGATTGAAACTCAAATCAAATTGAGAAGACACAACTGAAGAATCATTATAAGAATTGAGAATATTCGGACGCGTGTTTCAGTAATTTGCATAGTGTCTCATTTTCTAAAGATTCGAGTTATCTCTCCAAATAGATTTTAGTCCTAGGAGTTATTAGGTTTCTTATCATATTCATGTGATCTACATATTTTGTATCAACATTTTTTTATGGGAAATGGAACCTTTATTTTTCTCTTTTTTTATTCCTTTAAATAATATCTCATTCATGACGCCAAGAGCCGCAATCAACCCACGTCAAATACTTATACATGAAGGAAGAAATGCAATTGTAATGTTTCTAGGTGATATTTACTTTTACTTTTGAGTTTTTTGGTTTTAAAATGTTAAGTTTTTAATTTATTTTAATATGCGTACTTCTTTTAAATTTTTAAGTAAGAAATAATTTAATTTTATATTACAACAATAGGTAAGATCGAATGAAATTATATACCCCACTCCATCCTAATTAGGTGTGTTGATTTGACTTTTCACAATGATTAAATTTTTTTATTGAAAAAGCACATTAGACATGTAAAATTTCGATTATTATAACCTTCTTTAATGAATGTTATACTTTCTAATGTAATTAATGTATAAAGTTATATTAGTAAATGAATTATAAAATGTTACTCTAAATGAAAACAAACATATATAAATGAGATATCTATAAAAGGAAAATAAACATATCTAATTGGACGGAGGGGGTATTATACTTCATTCGTTCAAATTCATTATGTTCATTTCTTCGAACATGAGTTTTAATGAATATTGATTAGTTTATTCATAAAGTAGATAACTTGAGGGTGTGATGGATTATTGTGGAGTCCATTTGTAAATAAAATGATTGATAAAATGGATAAATAAGTGATAGCTGAAGAGTAAGGATAGAGTAGTATGAATAATATTGTTTTTAAAAATAGAATTGACATAATGAAATTGGACTAACTAAAAAAGAAAAGTGAGAACAATAAAATTAGAAGGAGAGAGTTTGAATGAAATTATAATGATAAGATAATTGTATAATGATTGAATTATATTATTGTAGTATTATTATTATTGAGAAAGATTGTAGCAATTGAAGTGATATTATAAGAATTTAACTTTATGTCAAATAAATTGATTTTACGTGATTTTTTAAAATTCATTTTCAAAACTTCGAGTAAAATAGGTGTAAAATTTTAAAACTCAAAACCTTGTTTTAAATTCCGATGTAAACATCACATTTGAATTTTGGATGGTTTTGAAATTTGGGGTTTAGGAAATTATATGTTTTATCTATTTTAGATTTTTTTTAGTAAGATTTAATACGGGTGATGTTGAATTATTTTTAAAAATCAATTTTAAAGCATGAAGTAAAATTGAATCTTTGAAACTTAAAACTCAATTTATGAATTAAAACTCGGCCAATTTTTTCACGTTATGATTCAAAATTTGGCGATCGAGTTTTGAATCAAAACGTGGAAAAATTAATTGATCGAGTTTTAATTCATAACGTGAAACTTTTTTTCGAAAAATCTCACAAAATTCGGTGAACCAGTGCTGAGTTTTTGCAAAATGCGATTTTTGTAAAAAAAATTATCGGAAACGAAATACACTACACATATATTCGTTAGAACTACACAATCATACAACAATACGGTCAAATAAAATAATAATAATATGAAATATAATCAATTATAAAAGAATACTATATTTTGAGTGGGGGAGAAATGCAAAAAACTGTTTTTTTTATGGGTGGGTGAACTCAACATGGATAATATAGTTTTTTTACTTTTGAACTCGGGGTGTTGTGGGGGTCATTTATCCGTGGCCTTACTGGAATAAAACCCAAAAAAATTGGTTGTCCAATTTGGGGCTGACCCATCTGAGTTTTTATTGGGCCTTAAAAGCAACCGGCCCGTTATCCTTGTTTACTTTCGATGTGGGATATGTTTTCCTAGTATCTTCTCAAGAATGTAGCATTTTCCTATATACTAGATTAGATTTATGTAATTCAAAATAAATAACTTGAGAGAGAGTCTAATATTTCTTTTAGGTAAATTCAGCGGTGATGCCTTTGGCGCATACAGATCTGTACCCCAAATTAAAAAAAAAAGTTTATTTGTAACCCATTTATTTACATAATTAGTCTTGAGCTGTTTTAATTATATTCCGCTTTTGAAAAAAAAAATCGCAAATAGTTGGTGCTACTTAGTTCTTATATATATATATATTTTTTTTTTTTTAAAATTAGGATGATACGATTTTGCAGCTGTATAATTGAAATTGAGTTCTAATAAATTGAGTCAATTATTAAAATTAAAGATTAAATTTGATAAATGAAACATTAAATTTCAAGTGTTTCTATAAACTCAATTACATAAAAATATTATTTTTAAATTATAATTCCTTTTAGATTTAGTGCAATACAACTGATGATGTCACATGTGTATTGGGTCTAAGCATGCATATACTTCAATATAGACCATATACAACATCTTTATGTGTGAAAAAAAAAACATATTTAAGACTTAAAAAAAAAAGTAGTAAAATTTATTGTGGTGGGACAAAACCGCTTAACACTCTTAACTAGATCATTTAATGCATGTTTTGACCCTTATATGTAAACCTTATATATAAATTAATATATCAAAATAATACTCTCTCCGTTCCATAATTGAAGGCTCAAACCAATTGGGCACGGGTTTTAATGAATAAATTGTTTATTAATATTGTATAAAATAAAGTGGGGGTAGTAAAGACTTTTCAACTTTATAAATAGTAATAAAGTTACTTTTTAATGTAATAAAGTAGTGACATTTGTTGTAATATTGTGATGTTTTAAGAGGATTGTTTAAAAGTGTTTTTACTATTTTAGTTATGTGCCTTCAAGTATGGAACGCCAAAAATAGTAAAATGTGTCTTCAAGTATGGGACGGAGGAAGTATATGAGTAAAATTTATATATGAGTCTTGCGGATAGAGGGCTAAGAGGGGTCAAAATCTGCATTAAAGGCTCTAGCTACAAGTGTTAATCGATTTTGTATTGGATTCTATCTATATAGATATTGGATTCAATTAAAACTTAAATTAATATATTTATTAAAACTTGAATACTCCTTCCGTCCCAAGATTTTTTACACACTTTTCTTTTACACACTCCAAAAAAGGAAACAACTTACATAATGAATTACTAATAGTACCCTTCTTTTATTTTACTTTTTCTTCCCTTTAGTCAAATCACTCCACTTTAATCAATGAATTACCAATAATACTTTTCCTTTATTTTACTTTACACATCATTTTATTCAATTTTTTTAATTTTCGTGCCGATCAAAGTGTGTAAAAAATCTTGGGACGGAGGGAGTAGAACATAAGAAAATTCTATCTAGATATTGGATTCGATTAAAACTTAAATCAAATTGAAAAAACCCTATTGCTAATAATCAGACAATTATTGTCAGACATTCATTGAGGAACTCACGTGCATTCTCAACGGAACACAACTCTCAAGGAGTCACCCCTTTTAAGAATTACTTGGATTCGGACGCGTGTCTTATCATATTCATGTGACATGCATATTTTGTATCAACACTTTTATGGGAAATGAAACCTTTATTTTAATTTTCTCATTTTTTATTCCTCCAAATAATATCTCATTCATGACGCCAAGAGCCGATTTCAATCCACGTCAAATTCTTATACATGAAGGAAGATATGCAATTGTAGATTTTGTAGGTGATATTTATTTTTAATTTTACTTTGAGTTTTTTGTTTTTGAAATGTTAAGTTTTTTAATTTTCTAATATGCATGTTTCTTTTAAATTTTTGAGTAAGAAATAATTTAATTCTATATTACAAGAATGTGTAAAATTGAATGGAATTATATTACTCTTTTTGTTTTAATTATATATGCTGATTTAATTTTTTTTTACAGTGATTAATTTTTTTTATTGAAAATGCACATTAGACATAGTAGATTGAGTATAAAGTAGTACGAGTATTATTGTTTCTAAAAATGGAATGGGTATAATGAAATTGAACAATGGAAAAAGAATTGAAGGTAAAGATTATAAATTGATTTTGAATGATTTTTTAAAATCAATTTTTAAATTTCGAAATAAAATATGCGTAGTATTTTAAAACTCAAATCCTGATTTCGAAATAAAGTAAATATCATGGGTTTTGATTTTGAAATTTGGAAATTTTGAAATTCTATGTTTATCTTTTTTAGTTTTTTTAATAGGGGTGATGTTGAATTATTTTTAAAAATCAATTTTTAAATCATAAAGTAAAATCGGTGAAACTTAAAACTCAATCTTAATTATATATATTTGCAAACATTTTTTACAGCCACGTGACGCTCATTCATTGGTCTACCTCAATCTCTCTCTTCTTAAATCACTCTATTTGCAAACATTTTTTACAGCCACGTGGCGCTCATTCATTGGTCTACCTCAATCTCTCTCTTCTTAAATCACTCTATTTCAAAATCCCTGAATTCTCATTCATTCTACAATTTACTTTTAATCTCATCCATTCATTTTAAAACTTAATCTTGACCCTACATTCTTAATCTTATTTACTATATAAATCCCGGTAAAGTCTAGTATGCACTCGAGTGCATGCTGTGCACCCTAGTCCATGTGCACTTTTCAGTTTACTGACTTACACTTTTTGGTAATGGTGTTACACTTTTCAATTATTACTCATTTAGCAAAAAGTGTAAGTCAGTAAACTGAAAAGTGCACATGGACTAGGGTGCACAGCATGCACTCGAGTCCATAGCAGACCAACCCATAAATCCCTCATCTCAATCCCTCATTCTACAATTTACTTTTAATCTCATCTTCTCAAAATCCCTAATTTCTCATATCCCTCATCTCTCTCATCTTCTCAAAATCCCTAATTTCTCATACCCCTCATCTCTTCTTATACAATTCATCTTCTTATACAATTCGTCTAATTTTGAAGTGGTTTGAAGATTGTGAGTTCAAAGATTGAAGATACAATTTGTGTAAAAGTTCGACGATTGAAGATTTTTGTAATACAATTCGTCTAATTTTGAAGTGGTTATTTGACCAAAAGATTTTTGTAATACAATTCGTCTAATTTTGAACTGGTTTGAAGATTGTGAGTTCGAAGATTGAAGATACAATTTGTGTAAAATTTTTGAAGTGGTTTGAAGATTGTGAGTTCAAAGATTGAAGATACAATTTGTGTAAAAGTTCGACGATTGAAGATTTTTGTAATACAATTTGTGATTTTTTTTATTTGACCAATTTTGCATTATTTGATCAAAAGATTTTTGTAATACAATTCGTCTAATCCAATTTTGCAATTTTTACAATTATGTATATTTCTTCCTTGATGTATCAAATTTAATTCTAGATTTTTTTATTTTCTAAAATTACTCTAATAATAAGATTTGATTTTTTCACCCTAAAATTACTTCAATAATTTTTTTTTCCTAAAATTACTCTAACAAACAATAATATTTTATAATTCTATAAATTTAATAAATTTAATCTTATCTATCTATCTTAGTAATATTTAAATAATCTTAATAATATTTGAAGTGGTTTGAAGATTGTGAGTTCAAAGATTGAAGATACAATTTGTGTAAAAGTTCGACGATTGAAGATTTTTGTAATACAATTTGTGATTTTTTTTATTTGACCAATTTTGCACTATTTGATCAAAAGATTTTTGTAATACAATTAGTCTAATCCAATTTTGCAATTTTTACAATTATGTATATTTCTTCCTTGATGTATCAAATTTAATTCTAGATTTTTTTATTTTCTAAAATTACTCTAATAATAAGATTTGATTTTTTCACGCTAAAATTACTTCAATAATTTTTTTTTCCTAAAATTACTCTAACAAACAATAATATTTTATAATTCTATAAATTTAATAAATTTAATCTTATCTATCTATCTTAATAATATTTAAATACTCCAACAATAAATATAAAATTTGATATTTCGATCTTTTTACTTTTTTTAATCCAATGTATTTTAACTTTAATTTTTATAAATCTAACTTAAATAAATTTAATCTATCTTAATAATATATTCGTTTGACCAATCAAAATTACTTATCCCATGAAAAAAAAATGTAAAATTAAAAAATTAATATTAAAAAACACGATTTTCACGATGATTGGTAAAAATGATAAATAAATTTAATCTATCTTAATAATATATTCGTTTGACCAATCAAAATTACTTATCCCATGAAAAAAAATGTAAAATTAAAAAATTAATATTAAAAAACACGATTTTCACGATGATTGGTAAAAATGATATAGGGTCATTTTTAGTTTAAATCTTAATAATATAATAATGAACAATATTTGGTTACAATTAAAAAATTAAAATTAAATTTTAATAATATATATATACACGATTTTTTAACATGTTTACGTATATGTAAATTTAATGTTAATCTTATATTAATAATATCTAAACAAATTTAATATTAATATTAATAATATTCAAATATAAATCTTACAAATATTATTAACGATTCAAATATATAATCTTATTTATTATATTCGTATAAATCTTACAAATATTATTAACGATTCAAATATATCATCTTACATAAATTTAACATTATAATTTTAATAATATTAATAATATTCAAATATAAATCTTACAAATATTATTAAGGATTCAAATATATCATCTTATTTGTTATCTTCGTATAAATCTTACAAATATTATTAACGATTCAAATATATCATCTTACATAAATTTAACATTATAATTTTAATCTTATTCCTAAAATTACTTCAACAATAAGATTTGATTTTTTTTTTCCTAAAATTACTCTAACAAACAATAATAATATATATATACACGATTTTTTAACATGTTTACGTATATATTAATATTAATATTCTTTATTGATTGTTCATTCTAATTTTATATTACATTTTTTTTATCCATTTATTTATTTTCCTTAATTCTTTTTTTTATTCAAATTCATTTTTTCACTTCATTTTTGTTGCTCCTCTTAATTGTTTGTCCTTTCTTTTACATTTTTATCAATTTATCAAATTTATATATCATTAAAAGATAATTTTTTTAATTCGATTTTCATACACCTACTATAGAATAAAAATAAATCTACAATATAAATTAAAATTTGTAATAATTTTTTTTCTTTAATTAGACAATCACTTAAAATTTAACTATAACATTTTAAAATTAAGACCTTTATTTTAAAAAAAATCTTAATTAATAAATAAAAAATAAAATATATTATAACTTTTTATTAAGACCTTTATTTTAAAAAAAATCTTAATTAATAAATAAAAAATAAAATATATTATAACTTTTTATCAACCCCGCGTAAACGCGGGTCTTACACTAGTTTTTAATAAAATCAAAACTAACACCGCCCTAAGTCTTATATACTAAGCTAACCATTTAGGTAATCTATCAACTAAATTATAAACTATATTTAACACTTAGGGGTGTATTCAATTAAAATTCTATTGAATTTTTTTTATCTTTAAATACTACGTGGATTTATAAAATTAATAGAGTCCAAATAGAGTTTGACTTACTTTTTTTATTGATTTATATGAACTTTTATAAACTTGACAGAATCGTGGAATATACTTTTTTTTATTGATTTATATAGATTTTCAAAAACTCCATTATTGATGCGAAGAGTTTTTTTTAATGTAAAGTGTTTTTTTTAAAATTATTATATATATATATATATATATAATATTTTACCAATAAAATATATACTATATAAAGTTTATATATTAATTCGGGGTGGGTCGAATACCCGCGGGTCGTACATAAGATCCAGACCTGACCCATACTCAATACGGAGCGGATCCGACTTGACCCAAAGTTTGCGGGGTGGGGTGGGTATCCGCGGGGTCAATATTGTCATCCCTACTTCTGATCTTTCGTCTTTAGAGTTCTCTGAGAGAATCGGTTGAAATCTCTGCTTTTAGAAGAGATTTTGGATATTGAAATTTATTTATATTTTTGAAGAAAAATCCAACAAAATTCATAGAGTATTAAAACCCATATATTGTTGAATACTAAAAATTTTTAAATTTTTTTTAAAATTCGTATTGAATACATCATAATTTTTAAAGACTTTTAAAAATCTCAATTGAATACCCCCAGACTTTAAAAGTTCAAAAAAATTATACAGAATCCACAACTAATACACCCTCTTAGATTATATGATCTGATTTTTGTCATCAAATCATATGTAGGATGAATATTATTATAGTATTATTGTAATTATTATTGTTGAGAGTGATTAATACAATTGAAATGATATTATAAGAATTTTATTTTATGGGAGTGACTTATGTGAAAATACTTTATGTGTAATTATGTGCAAATCAAGTAAATAAGGAAAAAATATACAAAATCTCGCATAATCCAGGCCCAATCCAAAGCCCGTGAAATTGAGGCAACATTATTATGCATATAAAACAAAATTAACAACAAATTACAGTTATGGCCTAGTGGTAAAAGCTTACCTTATTTACAAAGAGGTTGCATTTCTTATTATTAAAGTTCTCCTAAATCTCAAGATCAAATCATTCTTGGAGCTTGCACTTACTTTACCACATGTCTATGTATCTTCTTGTATTGATTATGTGTATCAGTTACATGTATGTAACTGACTATTTACCCTCCTTTTTAATAAATTCACACTCCCTTTTTTTAGGCACTCCCTTCTTTTAGGCACTTATGTGTACAAGTTACATACATGTAACTAAATTCAATTTTTTACATGGGTTATTAGTTATTTACCTTCTTTTTTATTAATTTCACCCCCAATTTTTTTTTTAAAAAATACATGTAAAATACTATATTACCATTTTATCAATTAAATTAAAATACAACTCATTAAAATTATAATTATACACCGACTATCGATTCACCAATGAATCACCACGAAGTCAAATATTATTCTATTTTTTTAACTTTTAAAAAATAAATATAAAAACATAACGAATATTAAAAAAATATGAAACTCAAAAATAAAATTATGAAATAAAATTTCTAGTTTTTTTTTTCAAAAAATGACCAAAATTTAGGAAAAAAATATAAAAAAAATTGAAAAATAAAAACTAAACTAAAAAAATTCAATTTTTTTTCTAATTTGGGTATAAATGTATGAATATGTCATGCTCACTTTCTAGCTTTAATCTGATTTATAATAACTAAGATTATTTTGTTATGTCTTCATTATTTCTAAAATGATATCTGGTTTGTTACAAGTTTTTTAAGGTTGTAGATTATTTTTTAAAACTAATTAATAATATAATCTAATTGAAAAATAAAATTTATATTTAGAAACTTAAATGAGTTGAGAATTGAGGAAGAAACCAACATAATATTGCATCAACTTTATTATTTTCATTGGGGTCATCGTCATGTTGATGCATTCATATGTTTATTGAGTGTGATTGTATCTATTAATTGAATTCTGTGTTCAGTGTGATTCATTCTCACTTTTGTTCTTCTTACTAGTTAGTTAATATCATTTTTTTAATATCGATGTATTAATTTGCATGGTATGCCTGGAATTATAAATGTGTTAAGTTATGTATTTTTTGTTAAATATAAATATTAGTTTAAATACGATAGAGTATTATTACGCCTATGGTATAGTACTAGTTAATATATTGTATAGTACTAGAGATTAATGTGGGTATAAAAATATTACGGAGTATTTAATATATGAACTAATACTATACAATATTTGAATTTATACTATACTATATTTGAATTAGTACCATAGAGTATGTGAACTAATATTATACAATATCTGAACTAATACTATACTATATTTGAACTATTACCATAAAGTATGTGAACTCGAAACTCGAAAAAATTAAAACATGTACCAATATAAACTAATATTATACTGTATATGAACTAATATGTACAGTACTGCATATTAACTAATAATATATTATAACACTTATAAACTAAAAATTATATTTATAAAAAATTAAAATAAAGTGATTTAAAAAATGAAAGTTCAAATGAAAAAAATAAGAGATTTTTTACTAATAGGGTCATTATCACCCTACATTAATCTAATTGCATCGCCTAATTAATAGTTTGTCTATTTGCTTCATTTTCGAGATAAAAACCCCTAATTACCCTTAAATCCTAATTACCATTAAATTATTCAAATTCAGATTTAAATTTTCGATTTTTATTCTGCCTTAATTATCGGGTTCAATTAATTATCAGATTTGAGGGGAAAAATCCAAATTCTCTCCAAGATTTGAGGGGAAGAAGAACAAAAGCAGGAAACTCGAGGAGGAGGGAGAGCCATACCCTACGAAATCAACAAGGCAGAAAACTGAATTGAGACAGGAGGTTTTGGCCCTGGAAGCGGGAAACGCGATCAAGAATAAAGGGAAAAAAAAAACAGAAATCCCCAAGAACAATGATGGGGGAGATTGTGGCTTCAATCTGTGGAGAACCGACACAAGAAGAGGAGGAGATGGCTTGGATCGCTGCTAATTCTGGGGATATTGACAACGATGAGGATTGTGAGGAGTGTGACTCCGAAGAAGAACGCAGAATGGATAGAGCCATAACTGATTTAATGAAGGACGTTGATTCTGAAGAACTCGGTGATTCTGAAGACGATGATTCCGAAGGAGAATCTGGCGCGAGGTACGCAAGTCATTTCTGCCATTAATGGTGCTGCTGGAATTAATTCGGACAACAATGGTGATGTTGATAAGAACAAGGGGGAATGGGATGCTAAATTCCTTAATCGTGGGTTCCTTAAACAGTCCGGAAATTCTGGGAAGGTAGGCCATAATTCTGGGATGAATGTGAGCGAAAATTCCAGCAATGAAGATGATAGAATGCAAATTGTGGAAGAAGCTGGAAAAACAGGGATGAAGGGAAAAAACAGGGGTAGTCCAAGGTGTGGGCAAAAAACAGTATTCCAGAAAGTGTGATGGGAAACAGGGAGCTCAAGGAGGAATATAAGTTGAATTATATCCAGCCTACAGCAAATACAACACACATTCCACTCAATTTGATATCGAATGAGTGGAATAATGTGCTAATCGGGTATTTTCTTGGTTCGATGACGTCATCGAGATCGCGAAGGTGATGAGCTCCAGATCCATTGCAAAGAACTTGGCAGGAGATTAGGATTGAGGTTTTGTTGGATTTTGATTTGAAGTTTAAGGTAATTTAATTTTATGTTTAGGCTTTAATCTCTACTTTTTTTTAGTTTTGTTTAATCTTTGGTTGTACTGATTCTTTTGTGATGGAATATGCATTGAAATGACGTTACTTTTTATGTCATTCATATGTACTTCAATATGCATATTATTAAAATGCACTTTAATTTGCATACTCCGTAATTCACATGAACTTCAATATACATATGTTTAGACTGCACTTTAGTTTGCATGTTTTTATGCAAAATTGTCGAAATGCACTTTAGTTTGCATAATACTGAACGTAATTCACATGAACTTCAATATGCATATGTCTAGATAATACATACGCTTCTATTTTTCTGTTCTTCTACACTTCGCTGTTTTTGCAGAAGCTTTTTCCTAAACCTGTAGATTGAATTGCAGATTTCTCAAAACCCTCAGTTTAACAAGATTATCTTTTAGGAAATTTTTTATATTTTAGATGGAGATAGCTATCTTTTATGAAAGTGAAACCAATTAATGCGTATACCTACTTTTTAGGAAAAATTTAAATCTTTGGAAGGTGCTAAAATTTCTCTGTTTTCGAAATTCTCCCTTAATCGGATAATTATGGTATATAATTGACTTTTGAATTCCTATAAAATATCCTATTTATTTGAAATTAATTGAAGGGTATAAATGTCTCAAAGTTTTCAATTTGATGCTATTAGACAAGAAATTATATTGTAGACTTTATTAGACTAATCTTATAGTGAAATGACCTTATTAATAAATAACCCAAAAAATAATTAAACAATGTAAAACGAAGTGAAATTTGTAAGGAATGAAGTAAAATTTTAAAAGGATAAGGTGAAAATTATACACCAATTAATTAAAGTAAAATAGTACCAATAAAATTGAACACATGCCTAAGAGAGGTGAGAGTTTTATTTTTTAAAACAAAATATTATTATACTATTTAATACTTAAAAAAAACAATTAATGGAGTATTATTTTTAAAATTTTCTTATTAGACTTTAAAATTTTAGAATAATTATTTATGACATAAAAAGAAAGTGGTTAAAAAAATTATCATTTGAAACACAAATGATAAACAGGAAGAAAAATAAATTTAAAAAATAATATTAAAAAGATAAATATAAAATAAAGGTCCATGAAAAAATGTATGTGTTAAATTGATATAGTAAATGAGTCATGTGTTATTGGATTGGATATAATAAATGGGTCATGTGTTATTTGTAATGGGTTATTGGATTGGATATAGTAGTTACATATATTGGACTGGATATAGTAGTTACATACATGTAATTGGTACACAAGAGTGCAACTCATGAAGCAAAAGTACAATACAAGAGCTTCCCAGAGGCCAAGATCATGCATCAGAGAAATGTAAATGTAGATCAACTATAAGATACTAATAAAACTTAATTTATTCTCCCTTTTATTACATCACAAATAAGCATACAGATCATACATCAGACTACTAATTCAATTGAACAGTAATTCAAATGAAAAACTGAATTTTTTTACACATAAACAAGTACAAAAAACTGAAAAAAATTAAAAAAATGCACTCTGTATTCATTCAAATGAAGTTTCGCAAAATTAGTATAACATTTCCACTAAACTGAAATATCCCCAGAACAATTGCATAAAACTGAAATACAGAAATAACTTTGATGAACTAACAACTAAATCTGTGATTCTACAAATCAAACACTAGATCGAAGCTATATAGCTATATTCGCAAAAACAGTAGAACATCAAACAATTTTTTTAAAAAGTGTATGTTGAACTCACCTCTTTCATCGCTTAAACCTCGAGATTTTTCCCAAAAACACGAAACTGACGGAATTGTTGAGAGCTAGCAAATCGAACTCGAACAAATTGTTGATAATGGAAAGGATGAACGATTATATGCTTTCGTACGCTGTTGTGTGGCTCTGATGCTGGATTAAAATACATACAACTGTGTGTATGGAGTAGAACGGTGAGAGAGATTTGAGATTTAATTAATAGACAAGGGAAAGATTTGAGAAAATATTAATGGCGTTAAATAAAATATTGATATTAAATTAAATTTAAATTATATATAGATTTGAGAAAATATTAATGGTGTTAAATAAAATATTGATATTAATGGTCGGAATCGTTTATTAGTCATCAAAATACGTGTCTAGTGAATATTAGAGTTCCGTTCAACAATTTTCAAACGTGGCGGAATGTTCAAGAATTAGAGGTCCAATAATGTGTTCAACACTATTTAATTCTTCGTTCCCAATCAAAAAAATTATGGCAATCTGAATATTCAAAGACCCTAGAGAGAAAATTTAGTTAATTAATCCTCGAAAATTCAGGTTAGCTCCCCCATCAGTTTCTCTAACTCTTTATCTTAATGTCAATTTTCTAGCTGTGTTCTTTTATCTATTGATATTTATTTTTGCAATTGATTTCTAATTGATGATGTAATTAAACTTGAAAAGATCTAGTTCTGGAATCATTAGATCTGGAAACTTGAAAACTTGAAAAGATTAGTTCTAATAGATCTTGAAACTTGAAAAGATCTGATTCTGATCGGAAAACTTGAAACTTGAAAAGATCCGATTCTGATCGGAATCATTAGATCTGGAAATTAAGGGAGTTTTCTTTTTTCTTTCTCGTTTGTAGAATCTGATCAAATTAAATTAAGGGAGTTTTTTTTTCTTTCTCGTTTGTTTATAGGATCTGATTCTGAGATCTGGAAATTAAGGAATTTTTTTTCTTTCTTATTCGTTTGTAGGATCTAATAACTTAAATCTTCTGTATACCATTGGTTTAAGTATGCAAATTTGAATGCAATTCAATTGCTGCATAACTTCAATAATTGCGAAATTTTCAGATTTTTACTTATATATTTTATATTTATTCTGAATATTGACTTGAAAATTAATCTGATCAGATTATCGTTAAAACTTAAATCTTTAGGTAGATTTATGTATATCATTTTCTTTTTAAGCATGCAAACCGCCTCAATAATTGGGAAATTTCTAGATTTTACTTATATATTCATACCGGATGTTGGATGATGTAATATCAAAACCAGAAAATGAGCATGGGCACATCATGCATGATGTTGACGCAGCAACAACTTCAGATATATATGATGGGAACCATGAATACCATCAATCGTCCTGCCATCAATCATATCTCCGAGGAGGATGCACACGAATTCATGAGCTTTGCCTTGCCTCGACGAATTTGGTGGAGAAAAGGCTGTTCATCCTAGATATCAAGAGACAACCCTTGTCCAACATATATTTGGTGGTCGCCTTCAATCTCAGGTTATATGCATCAGATGCAATAATGTTTCAAACCGATTTGAGAACATGATGGATTTAACGGTTGAAGTTCATGGAGATGTTGGATCATTGGAGGAGTGCTCACTACGAAAGAGTTGGTTCACGGCGATAATAAGTATATGTGAGTGTTATCTCATAATCTCAAAATCAGCACAGTAAACTACTGAGCTGATAGGATCAGATAAGATGACTTAGGCCTTATCAGATGAGTTGAAGGGTTTCAATCAGATGAGAAGGTGATGCTTAGAGTTCAGCACAGTTGGGATCAGCACAGTAAGATCAGCACAGTACTGGATTAAGATCAGTACTTCAGCAGACTGGACTAAGATCAGTACTTCAGCAGATTGGACTAAGATCAGTACTTCAGCAGAGTAGATCAGCTCAGTACCAGATCAGCACAGTACCAGATCAGCACAGTACTTGGGTCAGCACAGTACCAGGTCAGCACAGTACTTGGGTCAGCACAGTACTTGGTCAGTGCAGTTAAGATCAGCACAGTATGAAGTCTATCAGCAGAGTTAGCTTTTGATCATCAGAGCAGAAGAGTTGGGTATCAGAACACTAAGTAGTGATCTGATCTTTATGGGCAAGTCTTCTGGTTCGAAGTTAGTTAGTTTAACTAACAGTTTTACAGTTACAACAACTTGAGGGCATAACTACCATTTCAGTTGGGCAATAACAGAGCACATGGGTTGTTACAAGCGGTTGCAAACGGTTGATAACTACTCAAAACAGTTCCTAACAGCAGCAACTACCTTTGGTCTTTATATACTCTTGATTGTGTACATTGTAAAGGTTGACACCTCTTTGGGAGGAGAGATTTAGTACGTTATTGTATTCTTTGAGTTGTGTGAGTTCACGAGTGAAGTGAGGAAATATCCAATTCCGAGTGAATGAGTGTGTAAACATTCTTTATCAATCAAAGAAGTACTAGTCTGGTCCAGTGGATGTAGATCACATTGATCGAACCACTTAAATTCTTGTGTGCTGTTTGTCTCGTTGCTTACTTTCAGAATTACTATCCTAAGAGCAGTTATTTCTTCTATATTCAAGTGTTCTAATTAGTTGGAGACGTCTAGCTGATCGGAATCCATCTTGACAATTGGCGCCGTCTGTGGGAAACCGAAGTAGCTGCAGATCTAAAGATGGGGAATTCTACCAAGTACAACATAGAGAAGTTTACAGGCACTGGAGATTTTGGGCTGTGGAAGGTCAAGATGCAGGCCCTCCTTGAACAGCAAGGATTATTCGAGGCTCTCGAAGAATCCGAAGAGATTGCAGAAGAATCTGCAACAGCTGCGGCTGAAAGGAGCAAGTTGCTCAGGAAAGCTCGAAGCACGATCCTACTCTGCCTTGGAGATAAGGTCTTGAGGGAGGTTGCTAAAGAGAAGTCAGCGAAGGAGGTTTGGGATAAGCTTGAGAAGCTATATATGGTGAAAACTCTTGCTAACCGACTCTATTCGAAGCAGAAGCTGTATGCCTTTAGAATGGGAGATGACAAACCCATTACGGAGCAGCTAGATGAGTTCAATAAGATTCTTGATGATCTGGAGAATTTGGATGTCAAGTTAGAGGAAGAGGATAAGGCTCTGATCTTATTGAGTGCTCTGCCTAAGTCCTTTGAAATCCTAAAGGACACCATCTTATATGGTAGAAAGGAAGCAATCACATTGGAGGATGTGATCTTGGCTGTCAAGTCCAAGCTGTTACATAACAAAACATCTCAAGGAGATAAAAGTAGCAGTGGGGAAGGATTGGCAATCAAGGGAGGTCAGAAGAAGTCTGTCTCCAAGAAAGGGTCTAGTCAACCCAAGGGAGCTGATAAGGGAAAATCAGCTGTGTCAAATCAAGGGGAAGTAGTGTGCCACCACTGCAACAAACCCGGGCACTTTAAGAGTACTTGTTACAAGTACAAGCAGCTTATGAGAAAATCTGGTCCTAAGAACCCTGTTGATAAGAATCAAGCAAATCAAACCCAAGATGATAAGGAGCAGAAAGGCTATGAGTCAGCTCAGTCCCTATCCATCACTTCCACTAAAGAGCAGCAAGATTGGATTTTAGATTCAGGGTGTTCTTTCCACATGACTCCAAGAAGAGAGTGGTTTCATGATTTTAAGCATCAGAATGGAGGTTCTGTGTTGTTAGGGAATGATCACACTTGCAAAGTCAGAGGTGAAGGTACAGTACACTTGAAGATGTATGATGGAGTAGTGAGGATTCTCAAGAGGGTCAGGTATGTTCCTGAACTCAAGAGAAATTTGATATCTCTTGGTATGCTGGATTCATTGGGCTATAAATTCCAGTCTGAAGATGGAGAGCTCAGAGTTTCAAAGGGGAAGCTTACTGTTCTTAAAGGTGAGAGAAGAAATGATCTCTACTTTCTTAAGGGGGGAACAGTTATTGGCAGATCAGATGTGGCAAGGGTGCAAGACAACTCAATGTTGTGGCACAGAAGATTAGGTCATGTAGGAGAGAAGGGCCTACTTGAGCTAAGTAAGCAAGGATTGCTATGTGGTGACAAGATCACAAAGCTGGATTTGTGTGAGCACTGCATTCTTGGGAAATCCAAGAGATTGAAGTTTGGGAAGAGTTCACACTCTACCAAAGGAATTTTGGACTATGTCCATTCAGATTTATGGGGGCCAGCTAGGAATCAGACCAGAAGTGGTGGGAGATACTTCCTGTCTATCATAGATGACTACTCAAGAAAGGTATGGATCACTATCCTGAAATCCAAGTCAGAAGCATTTGAAAAATTTAAGGAATGGCTCACTGAGGTGGAGAATATTTCTAGAAAGAATCTCAAGCATTTGAGAACTGATAATGGGCTGGAGTTCATATCAGAAGAGTTCAATGTTTTCTGCAAGAAGAAGGGTATAGTGAGGCATAGAACAGTACCAGGTACACCTCAGCAGAATGGAGTAGCTGAGAGAATGAATCAGACTTTACTTGAGAGAGTTAGATGCATGTTGAGCAGCTCTGGATTGCCTAAAGTATTTTGGGGAGAAGCAGTGTCAACAGCAGCCTACTTGATAAACAGAAGCCCTTCCTCAGCTGTGCAATTTAAAACCCCAGAAGAGTTATGGTCTGGCCATGCAGCTGAGTACAGTAATTTGAAAGTTTATGGTTGTTCAGCATATGCCCATGTCAAGCAAGATAAGCTTGAGCCTCGAGCCTTGAAATGTGTGTTCGTAGGGTATCCTTCAGGTGTGAAAGGGTATAGGTTGTGGTGCCTTGAAGCTGGGATGCAGAAGTGTATTATCAGCAGAGATGTAACTTTTGATGAAAGTAGAATGCCATTGAAAGAAGAGGCAAGTTCAAGTGCAGCACACAACAAACCAGATGAGACACAGGTGGAGGTGGAGCATGTTGAAACCAGAACAGTAACAGAAGATCAGATTGATCCAGATGAGGAGGAGAATACTCATAGTGATACTGAGCTTCATGACTATCAGGTGACTAGGGACAGAACCAGAAGAGAAGTCCACCCACCTCAGAGGTATGGTCAAGCTGACATAGTATCATTTGCATTATGTGCAGCTCTTGAGGTGGAGTCTTTGGAGCCTAAAACTTACACAGAAGCCATCAACTGCCATGACAAAGAGAAGTGGTTAGTTGCTATGGAGGAAGAACTGTTATCTCTGAACAAGAACCAGACTTGGGAGATTGTTGAGAGGCCTAAGAACAAGAAACTTGTTGGGTGTAAGTGGATCTACAAGAAAAAGGTGGAGGCTCAGAGAGGTGGCAAGATTAGGTACAAGGCAAGACTTGTAGCTAAAGGATTTACACAGAAAGAAGGTATTGACTTTAATGAAATCTTCTCACCTGTTGTAAAGCATTGTAGCATCAGAATCTTGTTGGCTATGGTTGCTCAATATGAATTGGAGCTGCATCAGATGGATGTGACCACAGCATTTCTTCATCTGGATCAATTTTCTAGCTGTGTTCTTTTATCTATTGATATTTATTTTTGCAATTGATTTCTAATTGATGATGTAATTAAACTTGAAAAGATCTAGTTCTGGAATCATTAGATCTGGAAACTTGAAAACTTGAAAAGATTAGTTCTAATAGATCTTGAAACTTGAAAAGATCTGATTCTGATCGGAAAACTTGAAACTTGAAAAGATCCGATTCTGATCGGAATCATTAGATCTGGAAATTAAGGGAGTTTTCTTTTTTCTTTCTCGTTTGTAGAATCTGATCAAATTAAATTAAGGGAGTTTTTTTTTCTTTCTCGTTTGTTTATAGGATCTGATTCTGAGATCTGGAAATTAAGGAATTTTTTTTCTTTCTTATTCGTTTGTAGGATCTAATAACTTAAATCTTCTGTATACCATTGGTTTAAGTATGCAAATTTGAATGCAATTCAATTGCTGCATAACTTCAATAATTGCGAAATTTTCAGATTTTTACTTATATATTTTATATTTATTCTGAATATTGACTTGAAAATTAATCTGATCAGATTATCGTTAAAACTTAAATCTTTAGGTAGATTTATGTATATCATTTTCTTTTTAAGCATGCAAACCGCCTCAATAATTGGGAAATTTCTAGATTTTACTTATATATTCATACCCGATGTTGGATGATGTAATATCAAAACCAGAAAATGAGCATGGGCACATCATGCATGATGTTGACGCAGCAACAACTTCAGATATATATGATGGGAACCATGAATACCATCAATCGTCCTGCCATCAATCATATCTCCGAGGAGGATGCACACGAATTCATGAGGTTTGCCTTGCCTCGACGAATTTGGTGGAGAAAAGGCTGTTCATCCTAGATATCAAGAGACAACCCTTGTCCAACATATATTTGGTGGTCGCCTTCAATCTCAGGTTATATGCATCAGATGCAATAATGTTTCAAACCGATTTGAGAACATGATGGATTTAACGGTTGAAGTTCATGGAGATGTTGGATCATTGGAGGAGTGCTCACTACGAAAGAGTTGGTTCACGGCGATAATAAGTATATGTGAGTGTTATCTCATAATCTCAAAATCAGCACAGTAAACTACTGAGCTGATAGGATCAGATAAGATGACTTAGGCCTTATCAGATGAGTTGAAGGGTTTCAATCAGATGAGAAGGTGATGCTTAGAGTTCAGCACAGTAAGATCAGCACAGTACTGGATTAAGATCAGTACTTCAGCAGACTGGACTAAGATCAGTACTTCAGCAGATTGGACTAAGATCAGTACTTCAGCAGAGTAGATCAGCTCAGTACCAGATCAGCACAGTACTTGGGTCAGCACAGTACCAGGTCAGCACAGTACTTGGGTCAGCACAGTACTTGGTCAGTGCAGTTAAGATCAGCACAGTATGAAGTCTATCAGCAGAGTTAGCTTTTGATCATCAGAGCAGAAGAGTTGGGTATCAGAACACTAAGTAGTGATCTGATCTTTATGGGCAAGTCTTCTGGTTCGAAGTTAGTTAGTTTAACTAACAGTTTTACAGTTACAACAACTTGAGGGCATAACTACCATTTCAGTTGGGCAATAACAGAGCACATGGGTTGTTACAAGCGGTTGCAAACGGTTGATAACTACTCAAAACAGTTCCTAACAGCAGCAACTACCTTTGGTCTTTATATACTCTTGATTGTGTACATTGTAAAGGTTGACACCTCTTTGGGAGGAGAGATTTAGTACGTTATTGTATTCTTTGAGTTGTGTGAGTTCACGAGTGAAGTGAGGAAATATCCAATTCCGAGTGAATGAGTGTGTAAACATTCTTTATCAATCAAAGAAGTACTAGTCTGGTCCAGTGGATGTAGATCACATTGATCGAACCACTTAAATTCTTGTGTGCTGTTTGTCTCGTTGCTTACTTTCAGAATTACTATCCTAAGAGCAGTTATTTCTTCTATATTCAAGTGTTCTAATTAGTTGGAGACGTCTAGCTGATCGGAATCCATCTTGACAGTATAAATGTGATCGTTAAAAAGATTATGTCAAGGCATGGAAGCGCCTATCTATTCCGCGTGCACTTTGGTAAACTTAACAAGAGGGTTACTTTCCCAGAGACGCTGGATCTAAGATGTTACATGAGTGAATTAGAAGATGGAAATGATGTCTACAAGTTATATCCTCTTATCAAAGAGTTACACACTTGATGACGCTGGATCTCTCAAATATTACATGAGTGAATTAGAATCTCTCAAATGTTACATGAGTGAATTAGAATAACAAAGAGTATTTGTATTTAAGTATATGTCATTACTGTAATTTAAATATTGAATGCAGCTCATGACAACGAGCCTCAGATGTTACATGAGTGAATTAGAAGATGGAAATGATGTCTACAAGTATCCTCTTATCAAATGTTACATGAGTGAATTAGAACAACAAAGAGTATTTGTATTTAAGTATCTCAAATGTTACATGAGTGAATTAGAATAACAAAGAGTATTTGTATTTAAGTATATGCCGTCTGTTATTTAAACGAGCCCATGACTTTAAATATTGAATGCAGTCCATGACAATGAACTAATGATTATAGCAACCATTTTATACGTCTAAATTAAATTAAGGAGATGTATTTTGAAATTCTATGAAATAATCCAGAATCTCTTTTTTTAAGGAGAAACTATTTTATATTAATTGTCCAAGTATTCGAAAAAAAAATTTGTCTAAGTATTTGAAAAAATTAAGCCGATAAAAATATAAATAAGATGTTCTAAAATATTAATTTTATTTAAAAATGCTCAGAATATATCGCTACGGCGAAGGCTATGGAGGCGGCGGGCCAAGGCAGCGCAGTTGAAGGTGGACGATAGCTTCGTCTTCAGATTCGTAGAGATCGGTGGCCAACGACGAAGATGTCGGGCCGGCACAGATAGAACCGCCCTCCAACCAGGCTCGTCAGGCAGCGGAGTTGAAGGTGGACGATAGCTTCGTCTTCAGATTCGTACAGATCGGTGGCCAACGACGAAGATGGAGGCCGCGACGGTCGGCACAGATAGAACCGCCCTCCAACCAGGCTCGTCAGAAATGTGGAAGTCGTCGTCTTCGTTGTAGAGATGGCAGGGGCCGCATGCGGTGGGTGAAAATGGAAGCGATTGCAGGGCTCCATTCGTCCGGTTATGGTGGCGCGGCTATGGCAGAGCCGAAGATTGCTTGCTGAATACTGAATATAATAGACAAAACACCGATTAGAAGAAGATTGCATGTGTCACTTAGAAAAATCACACCAGAATTCTGTGAATGCAATTTCTAATTGGGATTGGGCATATTGATGAAAATGGGAAGATTGAGGGGATGTTGCATTTAATTCGGTAGAAACATATTGAATTTTGGAAAATTATGAGTCAATTAAAATTTTTGTTATTTATGAGAGAGGTTAAAGATATTAATATGTAATTATTAGTTTAATTTAATTATTGAAGGCATATTAGATATTTTAAGTATAAATTTGGCCTTAATTGAATTGCTGAATTTTTTTTGATTTTAATTGATGTAGGGGTGTGAATTTTAGCTTTTAATGTCAATAAATTCAAAAAGATACACACAAACTAAAATGATAAAATGGAAAAAAAATATAAGCCAACATCAATTTTAAAGCTTATTACGTATATGTATTCGTTTGTCAATTTCGTCGACATCAACTTTAAAGCTTATTATATGTATTCGTTTGTCAATTTCGATGTATTTATATACTAGTTTAAAGGAAAGGATCAATTATATTGCTGTTGCTCTTTCTTAAAACAGTTGATGAGAGTATTTCATAGAATTTTCTAAAATAATTTTACAAAGTTTTAAGATATGTAGAGAATTATTGAGAATTTTACATAATTTCTCCTAACCAATAATTCAAAATATATATGGTTTATTGAAAGAATGAATTGGTATAATACACAGTAATGCTTTTAAGAATTTCAAAAGCAAAATAAGAGTTAATGTTAGAAATTTAACACAGGTTCAACAAATTATTGAAGAGAAGGAAGTTTTGTAATTGAAATTGAAGATTTTTTTTTCTTTTTTATGTTTAAACCCTAATTTATTTCTCGATGCAACATCTCTTATACTCCCTCCCTCTGTCCACCAAAAGTGTGCATACTTTTTTTTATATATGTTTTTAAAAAAATCATATTTTAATTATAAAAAATATATTTAATATAATGAGTAAAAAATATATTTGGTAGATACTCAATCTTGTTAGTAAAGTAAAAAAAATATTCAAAAGTTAACTATTTAAATAAAATAAGCACGTTTTTTGTAAACCCAAAAAAAGAAATGAACACACTTTTGGTGGACGGAGGGAGTATAATTTTTTCTCGCTTCTGTCACACCTATTCTGGTCTAATTCTTTTATGAAATGCCTCTTATATAAATTTTTTTTGAATACAATAAAACCTAAACTCTAATTTCTTTCTTGATTCAATCCCAAACAGCTACTTCTCTGCACATCTTAGTATTAAACTATATAGTAATATTTTTAGTAATAATTAAAAAGTGCAACACCATTACCAAAAAGTGTAAGTCAGTAAAAACATGAACTAGGTGCATAACATGCACTCGAGTGCATCCTAAACTTTATCGACTAGATTTTGTGATAGAATGATGTATTTTATATTTTCATTACTTTAATTTGTTCTTATATAACATGGATTTATCTATTTAATTAATTAACGAGGAGGTGTTAGTTACATAAGGTCGTTTGATTGACATTATTGTCATCAATACAAAGGTTAAATTAAAATTTATGTATATCACATTCTGAAAATATATATATTGTATCAATTTAATTAAGGTGAAAATTTAAAAAGTATTACTCCTTTAAAAAAAATGTGATACACTTAATCTTCGAAAAATGATAACACAAATTGATTTATATTTTTGTAAACGTGCATTAAAGAAATTATCATGTTCAACTTAATTAGCAGAAAAAGGGGGGTGATGAGAAAGGCAAAGGGAAATTAAGCATAAAAAAACCGTCAACAAAAAGAAAAAGCAGGGCCGCTCTTCGTAACCAATCCGAACGGGTAAGTTATTTTTTTTAATATTACTCACCGCCTTAGTTTGATATTAAAGGGTTTTTATATTTTATGTTTTATGTACTTTGTGGTATACGGTATAAGGGTACGAGATCTTGAAAGGTTACTTAATTAGTCAAGAAATGGAAAATCAAATGTCTTAAATATAAAATAACATACTGCAATTGTTAATTACTATCTCGTCCATAAAAAATAAAAAAAAATAAAAAAAAAGTATACCCACACTCATAATATACATATATTTACACATGTCATTACTTTTGAAGCTCACTATACGTTCAATTCAACTACTTTATTTACTTTATATAAAATTTTACAAAATTACCCTCACAATATACACATATTTTACCCGGTAAAGTCTAGTATGCACTCGAGTGCATGCTGTGCACCCTAGTCAATGTGCACTTTTCAGTTTACTGACTTACACTTTTTGGTAATGGTGTTGCACTTTTCAATTATTACTCATTTACTAAAAAGTTTAAGTCAGTAAACTGAAAAGTGCACATGGACTAGGGTGCACAGCATGCACTCGAGTCCATAGCAGACCAACCCATTTTACCCACATATTATTTTGATGAAAAATATATATATTTACACCTATAGTGATCATTTGCACTGGACCGTGATCAAATCGGATTGTGCACTGATTATTGGTTCAACCGGTTGAATCGATTTGATCAACGGTTCAATCGATAAAATGATCTCTGCCAATTTTTTATATTTCAAACTTTTAATATATCGTATTCACACAAAAAAATTGCACTTTAAATTACAATTCCTAGATAGTTCGTAATGAGTTCTCAAATTAAAATATAGAATGGTAAAAAGAAAATTTAAGAATATTTTCAAGTCTAAAATTTACCATGTAAAATACAAAAAAAATAGCTCATTTATGTAAAATTATATTATAACTCATTAGATCTGCCAATTTTTTATATTTCAAACTTTTAATATATCGTATTCACACAAAAAATTGCACTTTAAATTACAATTCCTAGATAGTTCGTAATGAGTTCTCAAATTAAAATATAGAATGGTAAAAAGAAAATTTAAGAATATTTTCAAGTCTAAAATTTACCATGTAAAATACAAAAAAAATAGCTCATTTATGTAAAATTATATTATAACTCATTTCAAGTTAAATACGGTGTAAATTATGGAGTATTATTTAACTCAATTATATGTGTATATAACATCGACACAAAGAGTATTAATTCGAGGCGGATCGGACATAAGACCCAAACCCGACGGGAGTGGGGCGGGTACCCGCGGGTCGGGTCAATATTGTCATCTGAAATAATTTCGTCTTATCTAATAATCCGAATTTGTAGAGAGGTAGATAATTAATTATTGTATATTAATTTCTAACACTCCCTCTCACTCGTGAGCCGAATTATCACCTCTTAGCCTCTTTGAAGAGGAAACCATCGAGTGGACAATTTAATGGGTGGAGTGCTTTCAACAGTAATGGTTTGCTCTGATACCATGAAAGAATTTTGTCTAATCTAAAAGTTCGAACTTGTAGAGAGGTAGATAATTAATTCTTCTATATTAATTTCTAACACCCCTTCTGACTTTTCGTCTTGTTCTCGGAGAAAATCCGTTCAAATCTCTGATTTTAGAAGAGATTTTGGATACTAAAATTTATTTATATTTTTTTTTAGGAGAATCCAATAAAATCTATAAATTGTTGAATAGTTAAAAAAAACTTTTTAAAATTTGTATTGAATACCTTATAATCTTTAAAAGAATTTTGAAAATTCTAATTGAATATTTGCAAACTTTAAAAGTCCAAAAATACTTAAAATAATTAGAGAATAATAAGACAAGTTTGAAATTACTGTTTTTTTTAATGTGGTTAAGATTTCTTATACTTTGTAAATCGAATAACTCGTCCGTCATATGTACAATCAATTGTACCATGTAATTAATAAATAATTATTAAATTAATAATATGTTAAAAAGTTATAAGACAATTTAAATGACATTTATCTAAAATATGATTAGTGCTGCTTTCCAGCTTTCTCTAATTCATTACAATTTAGAATTAAGTCCCAGGCTGTTACAAAGGCTCAATTATAAATTTCTATAAGGTGTAATCTTTATGTGGAAAAAAAAAATATATATATGTAATATGACGTGGCGAGCTCCGGCAAGCCACATCATCAATTGTTGACCGGAGAAAAAAAATGTGTATGTAATTGCAACACGATTAAAGGTCGGGGTTTTAAAAAAAAATCGTAAAAATCGTAATTAAATTGATACTGAGACTAAAGGTGTTGTATTTATTTAGAATTAACCCAATTATAAAATATTACTCTAAATGAAAACAAACATATATAAATGAGATATCCATAAAAGGAAAATAAACATATCTAATTGGGACGGAGGGGGTATTATACTTCATTCGTTCAAATTCATTATGTTCATTTCCTCGAACGTGAGTTTTAATGAATATTGATTAGTTTATTTATAAAGTAGATAACTTCAAAACCTTGTTTTAAATTCCGATGTAAACATCACATTTGAATTTTGGATGGTTTTGAAATCCGGGGTTTTTGAAATTATATGTTTTATCTTTTTTAGATTTTTTTAGTAAGATTTAATATGGGTGATGTTGAATTATTTTTAAAAATCAATTTTAAAGCATGAAGTAAAATTGAATCTTTGAATTATTAATTTGCATGGTATGCCTGGAATTATAAATGTGTTAAGTTATGTATTTTTTGTTAAATATAAATATTATTTTAAATACGATATAGTATTATTACGCCTATGGTATAGTACTAGTTAATATATTGTATAGTACTAGATATTAATGTGGGTATAAAAATATTACGGAGTATTTAATATATGAACTAATACTATATAATATTTGAATTTATACTATACTATATTTGAATTAGTACCATAGAGTATGTGAGAGAAAAAAATTATTTACGTCCCGTAACTTTTACCTTTTTTGAAAAACGTCCCAAAAAAGATAAAATTTTAATTTACGTCCCATAACTTTTTCAATTGCTTAATTTACGTCCAATTTTTGCTAAAAATCCCCAAATTTATGTAAATGGAACGTAAATTGAGCAATTGAAGAAGTTATGGGACGTAAATTAAATTTTTAATTAAAATGGGACGTTATGCGAAAAAGATAAAAATATTCAACAAATGTGTACAATTCACTATAAAATTAATGTAGTTTATGTTATACAATCAAATAAAAAAAATAATTCATTTATTCATAAATTAACTTATTTTAATATAAAAAAATAATTTATTTATTCATAAAGTAATTAATTATTATAAAAATCAATTAACTTACCTAATTTATTATTAGAAAAATTATTAACTTACCTAATAGAAAAAAATCATAATTACAATATAAATATTATAAAATTATTTATTTTAAAGTAATCAAATAAATATAAAAATTAATCTAAGCATTACACAAAGTAGGTCCACATATTTTTGTACGAACTAATATCAAGTTAAAAATTATATAATAAAAATGAAAAAAAAATTAACAAATTGTTAAAAGGTATATTGTTCATCATCATCTTTCAATTACCGTTGGTAAGGGGTGAGAATTTTGGATTTATTTGGGAATTTTGGATATGTTTGAATATTTTTTAATTTATTTGAGAATTTTAAATATTTATGAAATTTTGTATTTATTTAAAATATTAAAATAATTGTTAAGTTTTAATAAGAGTTTTTGACCATTTTAATAAAAAAAAATTATTTGGGATTTTTATTATTTTAAAGATAAAATTTATATTTATTTGAGTATGTTAATTGATTTTTAATTTTTTTTTTGATATTATATTATTTTTGATATTATGAAAAATTATTTACTTATTTAAATATTATTCTAAATTTATTTTCATATATTTTAAAATATTATTTAGTATTTTAATTAATATTCATAATTTATTTTATATTACTTATATTGTAATTATAATTTTTTTCTAATTATGCAAGTTAATAATTTTCCTAATAATGAATTAGGTAAGTTAATTGATTTGTATAATAATTAATTAATTTGTGAATTTAAGAATTATTTTTCTATTTGATTGTATAGCATAAACTACATTAATTTTATAGTGAATTGTACACATTTGTTGAATATTTTTATCTTTTTCGCATAACGTCCCATTTTAATTAAAAATTTAATTTACGTCCCATAACTTCTTCAATTGCTCAATTTACGTCCCATTTACATAAATTTGGGGATTTTTAGCAAAAATTGGACGTAAATTAAGCAATTGAAAAAGTTATGGGACGTAAATTAAAATTTTATCTTTTTTAGGACGTTTTTCAAAAAAGGTAAAAGTTATGGGACGTAAATAGTTTTTTTCTCGAGTATGTGAACTAATATTATACAATATCTGAACTAATACTATACTATATTTGAACTATTACCATAAAGTATGTGAACTCGAAACTCGAAAAAATTAAAACATGTACCAATATAAACTAATATTATACTGTATATGAACTAATATGTACAGTACTGCATATTAACTAATAATATATCATAACACTTATAAACTAAAAATTATATTTATAAAAAATTAAAATAAAGTGATTTAAAAAATGAAAGTTCAAATGAAAAAAATAATTAAACAATGTAAAACGAAGTGAAATTTGTAAGGAATGAAGTAAAATTTTAAAAGGATAAGGTGAAAATTATACACCAATTAATTAAAGTAAAATAGTACCAATAAAATTGAACACATGCCTAAGAGAGGTGAGAGTTTTATTTTTTAAAACAAAATATTATTATACTATTTAATACTTAAAAAAAAAACAATTGATGGAGTATTATTTTTAAAATTTTCTTATTAGACTTTAAAATTTTAGAATAATTATTTATGACATAAAAAGAAAGTGGTTAAAAAAATTATCATTTGAAACACAAATGATAAACAGGAAGAAAAATAAATTTAAAAAATAATATTAAAAAGATAAATATAAATATCAATTGAGTAAAATAAAAAAAATAAAAATTTAAAAAATTAATGGAGTATTATTTTTTAATGATAAAATTAAAAAAAATTAATTGAAGTAAAATAAAGGTCCATGAAAAAATGTATATGTTAAATTGATATAGTAAATGAGTCATGTGTTATTGGATTGGATATAGTAAATGGGTCATGTGTTATTTGTAATGGGTTTTTGGATTGAATATAGTAGTTACATATATTGGACTGGATATAGTAGTTACATACATGTAACTGGTACACAAGAGTGCAACTCATGAAGCAAAAGTACAATACAAGAGCTTCCAAGAGGCAAGAGGCCAAGATCATGCATCAGAGAAATGTAAATGTAGATCAACTATAAGATACTAATAAAACTTAATTTATTCTCCCTTTTATTGATTAGATATCACAAATAAGCATACAGATCATACATCAGACTACTAATTCAATTGAACAGTAATTCAAATGAAAAACTGAATTTTTTTACACATAAACAAGTACAAAAAACTGAAAAAAATTAAAAAAATGCACTCTATATTCATTCAAATGAAGTTTCGCAAAATTAGTATAACATTTCCACTAAAAACTGAAATATCCCCAGAACAATTGCATAAAACTGAAATACATAAATAACTTTGATGAACTAACAACTAAATCTGTGATTCTACAAATCAAACACTAGATCGAAGCTATATAGCTATATTCGCAAAAACAATAGAACATCAAACAATTTTTTTAAAAAGTGTATGCTGAACTCACCTCTTTCATCGCTTAAACCTCGAGATTTTCCCCAAAAACACGAAACTGACGGAATTGTTGAGAGCTAGCAAATCGAACTCGAACAAATTGTTGATAATGGAAAGGATGAACGATTATATGCTTTCGTACGCTGTTGTGTGGCTCTGATGCTGGATTAAAATACATACAACTGTGTGTATGGAGTAGAACGGTGAGAGAGAAAGAGAGTTCTTCTGCCTTTTAGATGCAGCGGCCGTAGAAGAAAGTGGAGAAGGCGGCGTCGGCGGCGGGCAGGAAGACGGATCAGCGCGGCCAGAAATGTAGAGGGGGATGGAGGGCGACGCCTCACTGTGTGTAAATCGCACACAGTGAGGGTGTGAAATTACAAAAGTAAAATTTGGAATCTAAACATAAGTTTTAAGATGAGAGGGCCGGGCTGGGTATCCAGAAAAATATATGGGCTGGATATAATAACACTAAATTAGTAATTTGCACATAATTACACATAAATTATTTGCACAAAAATTTTTGCGTTATTTTATATATAAATTGATTTTGAGTGATATTTTAATTAAAATTAATTTTTAAATCACAAAATAAAATATGTGTAGAATTTTAAAACTCTAGTTTCAAATCCAAAGTATGTCCAGACATCATGGATTTTGGATGATTTTGAAATTCTATTTTATCTTTTTTTAAGTAAGATTTAATAGGAGGCGATGTTGAATTATTTTTAAAAATAATTTTTTATATCATAAAGTAAAATCGGTATCGAATATTTGAAACCTAAAATTCAATTTTTAATAAAATCGATTGTAACACGGCCAGTTTTTGGTAAAAATAGCATTTGTGTGGTACTTCTATTTTTTCATTGTAATATTCCTCTAAAAATAAAAAAAATCATTGTAATATCAGCCCATCTTAATTAGTTTATATCTAATTCAATGTAATTTTTTTTTATAGGCGATGTCCAATCATAACTAATGAATAAATTTCAGTGTATATCAATTTTAAAAATTATTTTATTAATAGGCATTCTAGTCGTTTATCTAATTCAGAGTAACAAATTAATAAGGTTTCAAGTAAAGCTTCAATTATACCTACTGCAGAGATCATAGTACCCCGTAAAGCTTATACGTTTTTCACTATTTATTTTTTTGACACAAAAATTAAGAAAATTAATTAAATAATAGATATAATTCAAGTGATATAATTAAGAAAAAATAAAATGTAAGGGGATCAGACCGTCTCACGGATCTTCTTTAACCCTTGTATAAAAAGTGATAATATTTAATAAAAAATGATAATGTTTAAGAAAAAAGACTTTTTTTTAAAAATATAATCAATTTTTACTTAAACATAAATATGGGCCGTTCATATTCCTCTTTAACTTTAATTTTCATAAATATGGGTCCAAATTTTTTGAAATATGGATTAAAAGGATTTGTCTCACATAAAAAAGATAGGGGAAGTTACACCTAGGACACTCCACTAAGTTTTAACATATCCAAATTTAATCTCGTAAAACAATTAAAGACAGTTTAGCATGCAGTTGTACCAATATACCCTTTATATTCAAATACAATTTTAATTTCCCGCATTTCAAGATTTTCCATAAATTCAATCCTTTCCAAAATGCATTAAACCAAAAATAAAAAAATTCAAAACATTCCTAAAAAATGAATTCAAAACATTTGTAAAAAATCGATATGTGAACTAATCAACTGCATATTCATACTTTATTTAAAAAAAAGATTAATGAGGTTAGTAGTTTGATAGAGATAATATTAAATTAAATGTAAAAAAAAAGATTTTATAATTTTGAAATGGATAAAATAAAATATTGATATGAGATTTAATTAATAGACAATGGAAAGATTTGAGAAAATATTAATGGCATTAAATAAAATATTGATATTAAATTAAATTTAAATTATATATAGATTTGAGAAAATATTAATGGTGTTAAATAAAATATTGATATTAAATATTAATGGTGTTAAATAAAATATTGATATTAATGGTCGGAATAGATCTCCCGCGTGTGACTCATGCAAATAGTTTTTAAACGTGGCGGAATATTAGTGATCAAAATACGTGGCGGAATATTAGTGATCAAAATACGTGTCTAGTGAATATTAGAGGTCTGTTCAAGAATTAGAGGTCCAATAATGTGTTCAACACTATTTAATTCTTCGCTCACAATCAAAAAAATATGGCAATCTGAATATTTAAAGACCCTAGAGAGAAAATCTAGTTAATTAATCCTCGAAAAATCAGGTTAGCTCCTCAGTTTCTCTAACTCTTTATCTTAATGTCAATTTTCTAGCTGTGTTCTTTTATCTATTGATATTTATTTTTGCAATTGATTTCTAATTGATAATGTAATTAAACTTGAAAAGATCTAGTTCTGGAATCATTAGATCTGGAAACTTGAAAAGATTAGTTCTAATAGATCTGGAAACTTGAAACTTGAAAAGATCTGATTCTGATCGGAAAACTTGAAACTTGAAAAGATCTGATTCTGATCGAAATCATTAGATCTGGAAATTAAGGGAGTTTTCTTTTTTCTTTCTCGTTTGTAGAATCTGATCAAATTAAATTAAGGGAGTTTTTTTTTTCTTTCTCGTTTGTTTATAGGATCTGATTCTGAGATCTGGAAATTAAGGAATTTTTTTTTTCTTATTCGTTTGTAGGATCTAATAACTTAAATCTTCTGTATACCATTGGTTTAAGTATGCAAATTTGAATGCAATTCAATTGCTGCATAACTTCAATAATTGCGAAATTTTCAGATTTTTACTTATATATTTTATATTTATTCTGAATATTGACTTGAAAATTAATCTGATCAGATTATCGTTAAAACTAAAATCTTTAGGTAGATTTATGTATATCATTTTCTTTTTAAGCATGCAAACCGCCTCAATAATTGGGAAATTTCTAGATTTTTACTTATATATTTTATATATATTCATACCGGATGTTGGATGATGTAATATCAAAACCAGAAAATGAGCACGGGCACATCATGCATAATGTTTGCATTGACGCAGCAACAACTTCAGATATATATGATGGGAACCATGAATACCATCAATCGTCCTGCCATCAATCATATCTCACTTCAGATATATATGATGGGAACCATGAATACCATCAATCGTCCTGCCATCAATCATATCTCCAAGGAGGATGCACACGAATTCATGAGGTTTGCCTTGCCTCGACGAATTTGGTGGAGAAAAGGCTGTTCATCCTAGATATCAAGAGACAGCCCTTGTCCAACATATATTTGGTGGTCGCCTTCAATCTCAGGTTATATGCATCAGATGCAATAATGTTTCAAACCGATTTGAGAACATGATGGATTTAACGGTTGAAGTTCATGGAGATGTTGGATCATTGGAGGAGTGCTTGAATCAGTTCACTACGAAAGAGTTGGTTCACGGCGATAATAAGTATAAATGTGATCGTTAAAAAGATTATGTCAAGGCATGGAAGCGCCTATCTATTCAGCGTGCACTTTGGTAAACATAACAAGAGGGTTACTTTCCCTAAGATGTTACATGAGTGAATTAGAAGATGGAAATGATGTCTACAAGTTATATCCTCTTATCAAAGAGTTACACACTTGATGACGCTGGATCTCAAATGTTACATGAGTGAATTAGAATGACAACGAGCCTCAGATGTTACATGAGTGAATTAGAAGATGGAAATGATGTCTACAAGTATTCTCTTATCAAATGTTACATGAGTGAATTAGAATAACAAAGAGTATTTGTATTTAAGTATATGCCGTCTGTTATTTAAACGAGCCCATGACTTTAAATATTGAATGCAGCCCATGACAATGAACTAATGATTATAGCAACCATTTTATACGTCTAAATTAAATTAAGGAGATGTTTTTTGAAATTTTATGAAATAATCCAAAATCTCTTTTTTTAAGGAGCAACTATTTTATATTAATTGTCCAAGTATTCGAAAAAAAAATTTGTCTAAGTATTTGAGAAAATTAAGCCGATAAAATTGCATACGCAATAAATTGGGTTTATATAAATCTGAAATCGCACTCAAAAAATTGAACTCAAAATCGCAAAACCTGAAATTGCTTTGGAATCGCACGCACTCAAAAGCAAACGACGGCGAAGGCTATGGAGGCAGCAGAGTTGAAGGTGGACGATAGCTTCGTCTTCAGATTCGTACAGATCGGTGGCCAACGACGACGAAGATGGAGGCCGCGACGGTCGGCATAGATAGAACCGCCCTCCAACCAGGCTCGTCGGAAATGCGGCGGCATCCAGAATTATGTGAAAAACGAAGGAAAATCGTCCGGTTATGGCGGCGGCGACAAACACCTATCAATTTGATAGAATTTTTTATGGAAATGCAATTTCTAATTGGAATTGGGCATATTGATGACGGCATCCAGAATTATGTGAAAAACGAAGGAAAATCGTCCGGTTATGGCGGCGGCGACAAACACCTATCAATTTGATAGAATTTTTTATGGAAATGCAATTTCTAATTGGAATTGGGCATATTGATGAAAATGGGAGAAAATGGGAAGATTGAGGGGATGTTGCATTTAATTCGGTAGAAACATATTGAATTTTGGGAAATTATGAGTCAATTAAAATTTTTGTTATTTATGAGAGAGGTTAAAGATATTAATCACCACAAAATATTGCCCAAAAGGCATCGGCAAATGGCATCGGCAGGCCGGCCGATGCGAAAAGGGGACGGCATTTAATGCCCGATGCAAAATGGCATCGGCAGTGGGCCCCGATGCCATTTGGCATCGGCATTTAATGCCCGATGCAAAATGGCATCGGCAGTGGGCCCCGATTCCATTTGGTAACGGCCCCCCGATGCAAAATGGCATCGGCAGTGGGCCCGATGCCTTCCCCAATGCCCTAATTAAATATAAAACCCCCCTCTTCCCTCTTCCAGAACGTTACAGCCGTGCCCTCCTCCCCCAAATTGAAGGTTCGCGTTTTTTGGCCATCCCCACTCAAAAATCACCTTCGTTTGCGGATCGAACTCGATTTTTGGCCATTTGTGTTCTACATTTCGACGGGAGCATTTCTACGGTAATTTTTTTCGTTTTCATTGGTTAAATTTGAAGTTATATGTGTATATATAGTTTTAGTATATATATGTATATATATGCATATATGTTGTATGTATATATAAAATTGTTAGAATTGTTAATTTTTATGCATGCATGTGTTAATTGTAAGAATTTATAAATTGTTAATTAATTATGTTGTGTTTATAAGCATGTATTTATATGTACGTATGTTTTAATAATTAAGTTATATGAATTTATTTGTTAATTAGAGTGTTAGAATTATATTTGTGTTATATGTCTATATATATGAATTTATTTATTAATTAGGGTGTTAGAATAATTATTAGAATATAATTAGAATTATATTAATTGATTTTAATAGAGTTGGAAATGAGACGTTGGTTGTTTGTGTGTTTGTAGACGTCCATTGACATGGATTATTCAATTCGTAGTTGGATGTATAGTCCAAGATTAGTGAATGGGATTATGAACCCTGGATTTGTTAGTGGAATAAATGGATTTATTGAATTTGCTACTAGTAATCCGAATTCGATGTGGGAGGGAAAAATTAGGTGTCCTTGTTCGAAAGCTAGATGTCGAAATCAAACTTATAGAGATCCTAATGAAGTTAAATCTCATTTATATCGAAATGGTTTTACACTGAATTATTATAATTGGATTTATCACGGGGAAGAGATTTGGGGTCCACGTCCGTATCAAAACACTAATGAATATGCGTCAACTTCAAACGACGTTGACCCAGCTGGACCTAGTTCGTACCACACTATGGTAGAAGAGTTAATGGGTGGCCCAAACATTGATTTTGGAATCGACGTGGAAGAGGAGGCACTTAATGAAGAACCCCCTAACGAGAATGCGGCACAGTTTTACGACATGCTTCGTGCAGCGGGCCAAGACTTGTATCCTGGTTGTGAATCTCATTCGCAGTTGTCATTCAATTCCAGATTGTTGAACATTAAAACGGAAAACAGATTGTCTGAAAGGGGATACAATCAGGTTGTTGAGTTGATTCGTGAGATTTGTCCTCCCGAAAATAAGGTTCCCAAGAAATTTAACGACACCAAACATTTGATGAGTGGGATGGGTCTTCCGGTAGAAAGGATTGATTGTTGTGCACAGAATTGCATGTTATTTTGGGGTGCAGACAGCGAACTAGATTTTTGTAAGATTTGTGGTCGATCACGGTATAAGCCGAGTAGGGTTGATGTAGATGGTCGGTTGAAAAAGAAACGCCCGGTTAAGGAGATGTTCTACTTTCCGATAATTCCTCGTTTGCAAAGATTGTACATGTCCAAGGCCACTGCGAAGGATATGACATGGCATGCCTCGTGCGCTTCTGATGACTCTGGTGTTATGCGTCACCCGGCAGACTCGCTGGCTTGGAAGCATTTGGACCGTTCGTATCCTAATTTTGCATCTGAAATTAGGAATGTGAGGTTGGGCTTGAGCACAGACGGTTTTGCACCGTTTGGAATGACGGGAAAACAATATTCGTCATGGCCAGTTATACTTACTCCGTACAATCTACCCCCGTGGTTATGCATGAAGGATCAATTCATGTTTCTTTCGATTCTCGTACCCGGGCCTAAAAGTCCGAAGGACAAACTTGATGTGTTTTTGCAACCACTGATAGCAGATTTGAGATTTTTATGGGAAAATGGGGTGCAAACTTACGATGTTGCTAGAAAGTAAAACTTTTTGATGCGAGCTGCACTTATCTGGACCATTAGTGACTTCCCAGCATACTCAATGTTGTCTGGTTGGAGTACAGCCGAAAGGCTTGCTTGTCCATATTGTGGAGAGTACACCGATGCATTCTATTTGAATAAAAGTCGAAAGCAGTTGTGGTTCGACAACCACCGAAAGTTCTTACCACCGAATCACACGTGGCGATCGAATAAAATTGCATTCATGGCCGGAGTAGTAGTCACAGATGATCCACCGCCTATTCGAACGGGTGCAAGTCTCCTATACGAAATTGATCATTTGGGATATAGAAAGGTTACAGAGGATGGTGCTGAGGCTCACAACAAAAAACTTTCTGGAGGGTGGAAGTGGAAAAGCATTTTCTGGGAGTTGCCGTATTGGAGTACCTTGTTGATACGACACAATTTAGACGTGATGCATATTGAGAAAAATGTGTTTGATAACGTTTTCAACACGGTGATGAATGTGGAGGGGAAAACAAAGGACACGTCTAAATCAAGAGATGAGCTGAATGATTATTGTCGTCGTCCCTCTCTCAAGAAATGTCCACGTACATCAAAGTATCCTAAGGCTTCTTTTTCGCTTGATAAGAAGCAGAAGGATGTTGTTTGTAAGTGGATAAGTGAGTTGAAGTTTCCAGATGGATATGTGTCTAACATGTCCCGTTGCATTGACTGGTCGAAATTGAAATTGTATGGGATGAAGAGTCATGATTGTCACGTGTTTATGCAGAGACTACTACCGATTGCTTTTTACAAAATTCTGCCGCTCACTGTGTGGAAAGCAATCACTGAGCTTAGTCTATTTTTTAAGGAGTTGACTTCTACAACCATCACAGTTGACAACATGACTCGACTGGAAACAGATATCCCAATCATCTTGTGCAAGTTGGAACGTATCTTTCCACCCAGCTTCTTCAACTCTATGGAACATCTACCTGTGCACCTTGCATATGAAGCAAAAGTGTGTGGTCCAGTTCAATACAGATGGATGTATCCATACGAGAGGTAATTTAATTAATTTCTCATACGATTCTTCAAATTATATGAACTTACGATTCTTAAAATTTAATCAGGTATCTTCGCACCTTGAAATTAAGCGTGGGTAACAAAGCATGTGTTGAAGCTTCGATTGCAAATGCCTATTTAACTAGAGAGGCGTCAATGTTTTGTTCTCACTATTTCGAGGACCATGTTACGACAAGGATACACAATGTACCTCGTAATTACGATGGTCGGGACGAAGTACATGAGTATGTCGAGGGCACTTTTTCCATATTTAAGGCGCCTGGCAAACGATTTGGAAAACCTAAGAAAAGATGGATTTTAGACGAGGAGAAAAAAGTTGCTCATACGTACGTGTTGTTGAATTGTGATGAGGTGCAGCCATATGTTCAGTAAGTCAATCCGACCAAAATGTTTGTCAATCAAATACTTAGTGTTGAAATGTCTTATTAATATTATATCGATCGTACGTAGGCTATTCATGCAACAACTTCAAGTTCTGCAACCAAATCTCTCGGCCGCTGAATCAGATTTAAGACTACAAGATGGATTTGCGTCGTGGTTTGAAGACATTGTAAGTTATCCTAAAATAACGATCTGTGTAAAGTGTTAAGTTATAGAAATTCTCACATTAATTCGGCTTACATATATATATATAGGTGAAGATAAATCACGTCGAGGACAGGTTTTTATCCGATCTTTCGGCTGGTCCGTCTGGTCAAGTTCTTACGTACGCAGGGTATTACGTGAACGGGTACAAATTCCACACCATGGCTTATGGTGCATCTAGAGCAACATCAAACAGTGGGGTTTGTATCAAGGGAAAAAACTATGACGCGGATGAGGAAGATTTCTATGGGAAACTCGAGGAAGTAGTCGAATTGGACTATCAGGGGTACCACGAGAAGAAAGTGGTTTTATTCAAGTGTCAGTGGTTTGATCCCTCAAACAATGGGACAAAAGTTCATCGTAACTACAAGCTCGTGGAGCTTAATCAGAGGCGATCTTACGGCCGATACGATCCATTCGTACTAGCAAGTCAAGCCACACAAGTCTACTATTGTCCATACCCCGGATCCCGTACTGATTGGATATTTGTCTGCAAAGTCAAACCGAGATACTTGGTGGATGCAAAAGATACTACTGAAGATGAAGTTCCCGCGTGGCAAGAGGATAACATAGAAACTCAAATGATTGTGCAAGTAGATGATGATCCTGTCATGTTAACTGATGACACCGGTACAATGATGGAAATGGCAGAGTATGAAGAAGACGGAGAAGAAGACGGAGAAGAAGACGACGAAGATGAAGCTGAAGATGAAGATGATGAAGATAAATGATGTTGTTAATTGTTAGACTATGTTATCTAAATATTAATTGTTAGACAATGTTATCTAAATATTAATTCCTTATTTATATTTTAGTGTTAATCGTTACAGTGATGTTCATATATAATGTTTTTTAATTGTTACAATGTTCAATGTTAATAATGTTTTAATGTTCATTTTGACAGATGAGTGGTCGTCGACATGGTTCTGGATATGGCTCTGGTCAGGGTTCTTCTGGACAGGGTTCTTCTGGACATGGGCGAGGTAGAGGTAGAGGTAGAGGCAGAGGAGAGCCGGTGGATGAGACACCGACTGTGCAGACACCACATGGTTTGTATATGCCCGATATGACTGGGATAATGTTGCCCCAGATGCCCGGAATGAACCCTAATTCCTATTACACTCAGGTGCCTCAGTTGCCTCATATGGTTCCACATCCACAGGAACAATCCCCTCCACCGATACATTCGCCAGTTAGACATCCGTCTGTCGGGACACAGGCCAGCATGTCGACTGATGCACCCGACAGTCGCATCCGACTGTTTATCTACATGGATACGTAAGTATATTATATTTAAATTTCATTAGACGTATGTATAACATGTTTATTAATAAAATACGTGTAACAGGTTGATGCCTTCAAATTTAATTTCGAGGACGATCAGATCGATAATGTACCGGAATATGGAGCTTGGAGCACACACCTGGGCTATGGTATCACCCGCCACGGTACAGCGGTGGTGGGATACATTCCAGGTATAAAATAACTTTACATTTAGTTATTTTGTTATATTACTTCGTTAATTAATTTTTTGTTGCAGACCGAGGTCAGGTGGGACCCTGAAGCCACATCTTCTACAGACGTGTACCGACTCTTTCTTCAAAGAGCTGCAACTCGGTACACTAACATGTTATCAAAAATCAAGAAAGCGTGGGTGAAGGATAACAAGAGGCCGTTGTGGGATGTGAATGTTTGGAACTCCTTAGTTCGTCACTGGAACAATCCCGACACAATTAAGAAGAGCGAGCAGGCTCGTAAGAACCGCTTATCCGAGCCTGGAGGTCCGGGTACTGGCCATGGTACTCATAAAGGCGGAGCTCGTGGAGCAGCAGAGGTCGCACGGCTCATTGTAAGTATTTGTGGTCAATTATATATAATTAATTTTAGTTAATTATTTAGTTTATTTATTCGTATATGTCTTCGATTCAAAATACAGGAGGAGAGGACGGGACGCCCTGCATACGACTGGGAGATAGTTGAATATTACCACCGTTACGAAAACGGGACATACACTCGTGGCTATATGGGTGATATACTTGTAAGTTATATATATATACATTACATTATATAACAAATATATATTTAATTGTACTTGAAAATGTATTAACCCACTTTTAAATGTGCACGTATAGGACCAGATACATGACGAGCTCACCAATAATACTACAAGAGATCCGTCAGATGAACCTAGTTCAGAGGATGGTTCCCAGGCCCCACCTTTACCCGATATGTCTGCACTGTACGTGAAGAAGGTCGGCAGGTCTCATGGACGTGTTAGGGGCCTTGGACAAGTAGGCAAGAACAGACGGGTCTCCTCCGGTCCTGACGAGACGTCAACTGGTACGGCTTATGGACGATTCACCCAGGAAGACATGAACAATGCTATTGCTGAAGAACGGAGAGTCAATGAAGATAGAGAGCAGCGCTTAGTGGAACAAATGCGGCAGCAGGAGGAGCGCTTACGCAAGGAGTTTCAGGACCAGCTTGCATTGATGATGGGACAGATGGGTGGGATAGGTGGAGAGCCGAGGCCGCCGAGGCCGTCGCACAACGTTCATTATAGTAGCCAGGTTCAGGATCGGGATGATACTGAGGATGATGGTGGTGGTGATGAGGAGTGATACATTTTTATATTACTTTGTTACGTGTGATGTTATTATATTACATTGACGTTGAGGATTAATTTTTATTTTAATTGACGTGAACATGCTAATTATGATTATAATTAATGTTGTTTGTGATATGATGTTATTTTAATTGAAAATGAACTAGAGAATAATTTTATAATAGATGAATTTTTTTTTAATTATATGTATAAGTGAATTCATATTTTTAAATGGATAAGTGAAAATAATTATATATATTTAATGTTGTGAATTGAAAACTAGAATGAATATAAATGATGTGATTAGAATAAATTTAAATGTATAAGTGAAAATAATTATATTCAATGTTGTATGTAATTATAATGTTGTGAAATAAAAAATTAGAATGAATTTAAATGTTGTAAATTGAAGATTAGAATAAATTAAAATAGTGTGAATAATTGATACCGTAAATAAATTATTTAATTTGAAAAACATAATTTAGTTAAGGTTTTAGGGTTTAGGGTTTAGGGTTTAGGGTTTAGGGTCCATTGAAGGATAAGTGAATTCATATTTTTAAATGGATAAGTGAAAATAATTATATATATTTAATGTTGTGAATTGAAAACTAGAATGAATTTAAATGATGTGATTAGAATAAATTTAAATGTATAAGTGAAAATAATTATATTCAATGTTGTGAAATAAAAAATTAGAATGAATTTAAATGTTGTAAATTGAAGATTAGAATAAATTAAAATAGTGTGAATAATTGATACCGTAAATAAATTATTTAATTTGAAAAACATAATTTAGTTAAGGTTTTAGGGTTTAGGGTTTAGGGTTTAGGGTCCATTGAAGGATAAGTGAATTCATATTTTTAAATGGATAAGTGAAAATAATTATATATATTTAATGTTGTGAATTGAAAACTAAAATGAATTTAAATGATGTGATTAGAATAAATTTAAATGTATAAGTGAAAATAATTATATTCAATGTTGTATGTAATTATAATGTTGTGAAATAAAAAATTAGAATGAATTTAAATGTTGTAAATTGAAGATTAGAATAAATTTAAATAGTGTGAATAATTGATACCGTAAATAAATTATTTAATTTGAAAAACATAATTTAGAAATAATATGATATGTTTTGATAAATAATTTAATTGAATTAATTAAAGAATTAAAAACGCAAATTAAATTGAATATATATTAATTGCATTCAAAACATGTCGACTAAAAGCTCCTAGCCTAAACGGCACACAGGGGGCACTTAAAAGCCTTCGAGACCGCGAGGTCACGAGTTCGAACCCTTGAAATCGCAATGGGCTGAATATGACCTGGGTTCGAAACCCAGATTCGTCTTTTTTAAATTCTAATAAAAAGGCATCGGCAAAATGGCATCGGCAGTGGGCCCGATGCCATTTGGTAACGGCAGTGCCCCGATGCCATTTAGTAACGGCGCTTTCCCCGATGCGAAATGGCATCGGCTGTCCCCGATGCAAAATGGCATCGGCAGTGGGCCCCGATGCCATTTGGTAACGGTAACGGCCTTTCCCCGATGCGAAATGGCATCGGCTGTCCCCGATGCAAAATGGCATCGGCAGTGGGCCCCGATGCCATTTGGTAACGGCGACCTGCCGATGCCATTTCGCATCGGTTTTCCCCAAATCCGATGCCATTTAAATGGCATCGGCACACTGCCGATGCCTTTGCCGTTGCCTTCATCTTTGGGGACGGTTTTTGTAGTGAATATGTGGAGTAATTATTAGTTTAATTTAATTATTGAAGGCATATTAGGTATTTTAAGTATAAATTTGGCCTTAATTGAATTGCTGAATTTTTTTGATTTTAATTGAAGTACGGGTGTGAATTTTAGTTTTTAATGTCAATAAATTAAAAAAGATACACACAACCTAAAATGATAAAATGGAAAAAAAAATATAAGCCAACATCGATTTTAAAGCTTATTACGAATAGACGGTTTTTGTAGTGAATATGTGGAGTAATTATTAGTTTAATTTAATTATTGAAGGCATATTAGGTATTTTAAGTATAAATTTGGCCTTAATTGAATTGCTGAATTTTTTTGATTTTAATTGAAGTAGGGATGTGAATTTTAGTTTTTAATGTCAATAAATTAAAAAAGATACACACAACCTAAAATGATAAAATGGAAAAAAAAATATAAGCCAACATCGATTTTAAAGCTTATTACGTATATGTATTCGTTTGTCAATTTCGTCGACATCAACTTTAAAGCTTATTATATGTATTCGTTTGTCAATTTCGATGTATTTATATACTAGTTTAAAGGAAAGGATCAATTATATTGCTGTTGCTCTTTCTTAAAACAGTTGATGAGAGTATTTCATAGAATTTTCTAAAATAATTTTACAAAGTTTTAAGATATGTAGAGAATTATTGAGAATTTTACATAATTTCTCTTAACCAATAATTCAAAATATATATGGTTTATTGAAAGAATGAATTGGTATAATACACAGTAATGATTTTAAGAATTTCAAAAGCAAAATAAGAGTTAATGTTAGAAATTTAACATAGGTTCAACAAATTATTGAAGAGAAGGAAGTTTTGTAATTGAAATTGAAGATTTTTTTTTCTTTTTTATGTTTAAACCCTAATTTATTTCTCGATGCAACATCTCTTATACTCCCTCCTCTGTCCACCAAAAGTGTGCTCACTTTTTTTTATATATGTTTTTAAAAAAATCATATTTTAATTATAAAAAATATATTTAATATAATGAGTAAAAAATATATTTGGTAGATACTCAATCTTGTTAGTAAAGTAAAAAAAATATTCAAAAGTTAACTATTTAAATAAAATAAGCACGTTTTTTGTAAACCCAAAAAAAGAAATGAGCACACTTTTTGGTGGACGGAGGGAGTATAATTTTTTCTCGCTTCTGTCACACCTATTCTGGTCTAATTCTTTTATGAAATGCCTCTTATATAAATTTTTTTTGAATACAATAAAATCTAAACTCTAATTTCTTTCTTGATTCAATCCCAAACAGCTACTTCTCTGCACATCTTAGTATTAAACTATATATATATATATAGTAATATTTTTAGTAATAATTAAAAAGTGCAACACCATTACCAAAAAGTGTAAGTCAGTAAAAACATGGACTAGGTGCATAACATGCACTCGAGTGCATCCTAAACTTTACCGACTAGGTTTTGTGATAGAATGATGTATTTTATATTTTCATTACTTTAATTTGTTCTTATATAACATGGATTTATCTATTTAATTAATTAATGAGGAGGTGTTAGTTACATAAGGTCGTTTGATTGACATTATTGTCATCAATACAAAGGTTAAATTAAAATTTATGTATATCACATTCTGAAAATATATATATTGTATCAATTTAATTAAGGTGAAAATTTAAAAAGTATTACTCCTTTAAAAAAAAATGTGATACACTTAATCTTCGAAAAATGATAACACAAATTGATTTATATTTTTGTAAACGTGCATTAAAGAAATTATCATGTTCAACTTAATTAGCAGAAAAAGGGGGGTGATGAGAAAGGCAAAGGGAAATTAAGCATAAAAAAACCGTCAACAAAAAGAAAAAGCAGGGCCGCTCTTCATAACCAATCCGAACGGGTAAGTTATTTTTTTTAATATTACTCACCGCCTTAGTTTGATATTAAAGGGTTTTTATATTTTATGTTTTATGTACTTTGTGGTATACGGTATAAGGGTACGAGATCTTGAAAGGTTACTTAATTAGTCAAGAAATGGAAAATCAAATGTCTTAAATATAAAATAACATACTGCAATTGTTAATTACTATCTCGTCCATAAAAAATAAAAAAAAAGTATACCCACACTCATAATATACATATATTTACACATGTCATTACTTTTGAAGCTCACTATACGTTCAATTCAACTACTTTATTTACTTTATATAAAATTTTACAAAATTACCCTCACAATATACACATATTTTACCCGGTAAAGTCTAGTATGCACTCGAGTGCATGCTGTGCACCCTAGTCAATGTGCACTTTTCAGTTTACTGACTTACACTTTTTGGTAATGGTGTTGCACTTTTCAATTATTACTCATTTACTAAAAAGTTTAAGTCAGTAAACTGAAAAGTGCACATGGACTAGGGTGCACAGCATGCACTCGAGTCCATAGCAGACCAACCCATTTTACCCACATATTATTTTGATGAAAAATATATATATTTACACCTATAGTGATCATTTGCACTGGACCGTGATCAAATCGGATTGTGCACTGATTATTGGTTCAACCGGTTGAATCGATTTGATCAACGGTTCAATCGATAAAATGATCTCTGCCAATTTTTTATATTTCAAACTTTTAATATATCGTATTCACACAAAAAAATTGCACTTTAAATTACAATTCCTAGATAGTTCGTAATGAGTTCTCAAATTAAAATATAGAATGGTAAAAAGAAAATTTAAAAATATTTTCAAGTCTAAAATTTACCATGTAAAATACAAAAAAAATAGCTCATTTATGTAAAATTATATTATAACTCATTTCAAGTTAAATACGGTGTAAATTATGGAGTATTATTTAACTCAAACTAGTATATTATAACTCAAATACAAAAAAATTAGAATTCAATTATATGTGTATATAACATCGACACAAAGAGTATTAATTCGAGGCGGGTCGGACATAAGACCCAAACCCGACGGGAGTGGGGCGGGTACCCGCGGGTCGGGTCAATATTGTCATCTGAAATAATTTCGTCTTATCTAATAATCCGAATTTGTAGAGAGGTAGATAATTAATTATTGTATATTAATTTCTAACACTCCCTCTCACTCGTGAGCCGAATTATCACCTCTTACCCTCTTTGAAGAGGAAACCATCGAGTGGACAATTTAATGGGTGGAGTGCTTTCAACAGTAATGGTTTGCTCTGATACCATGAAAGAATTTTGTCTAATCTAAAAGTTCGAACTTGTAGAGAGGTAGATAATTAATTCTTCTATATTAATTTCTAACACCCCTTCTGACTTTTCGTCTTGTTCTCGGAGAAAATCCGTTCAAATCTCTGATTTTTCCACGTTATGATTCAAAATTTGGCGACCGAGTTTTGAATCAAAACGTGAAAAAATTGATCGAGTTTTGATTCATAACGTGAAACTTTTTTTCGAAAAATCTCACAAAACTCGGCGAACCAGTGTTGAGTTTTTGCAAAATGCGATTTTTGTAAAAAAAAATCGGAAACGAAATACACTACACATATATTCGTTACAACTACACAATCATGCAACAATACAGTCAAATAAAATAATAATAATATGAAATATAATCAATTATAAAAGAATACTATATTTTGAGTGGTGGAGAAATGGAAAAAACTTTTTTTTTTTTATGGGTGGGTGAACTCAACACATAGGGATAATATATTCTTTTTACCTTTGAACTCGGGGTGTTGTGGGGGTCATTTATCCGTGTCCTTATTGGTAGACATGGGCGGTTTTTATCCGGCAAACCGCCGAAACGGCAAAACCGCCGGTTACGGTTCAAAAACCGAACCGTAACCGGAAAATGGCGGTTCGGTTTCGGTTGCAAGTTTTGGCAAACCGAAACCGCCGGTTTGCCGGTTTTTTTATTTTTTTAATACACAATTCTTCTATTTTTTATGTATAAATTTAAGTTATATAATTTTTATTAAATTCAAGTAATGTAGTTTCTAAAAAAAGAATTGAAACGAATAAAAAACGAGCGAAAACGGAGAGAGAAAGAAAAAAAAAACTGTCTACCTGTTAGTTTTTTACCGAACCGACGGTTAGAAAACCGTAACAGCCGATTTGTCGGTTCGATTTCGATTAAAAAAAATGCAAAATCGAAACCGCTGGTTTCTTCCAGCTGAACATGAATAGAACATAAGAAAATTCTATCTATATAGATATTGGATTCGATTAAAACTTAAATTAATATACTTATTAAAACTTGAATAGAACATAAGAAAAATTCTATCTAGATATTGGATTCGATTAAAATTTAAATCAAATTGAAAAAACCCTATTGCTAATAATCAGACAATTATTGTCAGACATTCATTAAGGAGCTCACATTCTCAACTCAACGGAACACAACTCAAGGAGTCACCCCTTTTAAGAATTACTTGGATTCGGACGCGTGTCTTATCATATTCATGTGACCTGCATGCATATTTTGTATCAACACTTTTATGGGAAATGAAACCTTTATTTTAATTTTCTCATTTTTTATTCCTCCAAATAATATCTCATTCATGAAGCCAAGAGCCGCAATCAATCCACGTCAAATTCTTATACATGAAGGAAGAAATGCAATTGTAGATTTTGTAGGTGATATTTATTTTTGGTCCAAGATAAACAAATGAGCCCAATAATATTGGGCCTTTGTCTAAAGTCTGATGGGTACGTCCCAATAAGGAAATGTATGGAAAAAATGAGTGACAAATTTAAAAATAAAATGTGGGATATTTCCATATTAAGAGTGTGCAAGTAATTTTGGGACGTCCCAATAAGAAAAGTGTGCAAGTAATTACAGGACGGAAGGAGTATTTTTTTTATTTGAATGAAGTTGACCATCGAAAGTGGTGACGGATAAAATTAGAGTGAGTGTTTAAAGGTTGAAAAAGGGTGTAGACTATGTCAATTAGTAGTGGGGGTGCATTTAGTTGTGTCATTTTATTTCTATCCGGTATGAGAATATGTGAGAGAGAGTTTTTACCCCAATTCTAAAACAACCCTAATTCTCCACTCTCTTAAGTTAATTTAGAAGAATTAAACTTTGACCCCTCCACTTTCACCAATTTTTTGAGAATGTCGATTTTACGGATCATTGTCCCTTTTTTTGAGATTGTCGGTTTCACGGATCATTGTCCCTTTTTTTTGAGAATGTCGGATTCACGGATCATTGTCCTTTTTTTTGAGATTGTCGGTTTTACAGATCATTGTCCCTTTTTTGAGATTGTCGGTTACACAGATCATTGTCCCTTTTTTGAGAATGTCGGTTTCACGGATTATTGTCCCTATTTTGAAATTGTCGGTTTCACGGATGAAATGGATCATTGACCCTTTTTTTGAGATTGTCGGTTTCACGGATCATTGTTCCTTTTATGAGAATGTCGATTTCACGGATCATTGCCCCTTTTTTGAGAATGTCGGTTTCACGGATCATTGTCCCTTTTTTTAGAATGTCGATTTCACGGATCATTGCCCTTTTTTTTTTTAAAATGTCGGTTTCACGGATCATTGCCCCTTTTTTGAGATTGTCGGTTTCACGGATTATTGTCTCTTTTTTGAGAATGTCGGTTTCACGGATAATTGTCCCTTTTTTTTTTTTGAGAATGTTGGTTTCACGGATCATTGTTCCTTTTTTGATAATGTCGGTTTCACGGATCATTGTTCCTATTTTAATAATGTCGGTTTCACGGATCATTGTCCATTTTTAACACGGATCATTGGAATGTCGATTTCACGGATCATTTGTCCCTCTCTTAAGTTAATATTTCATTATTTTTTTCACCAATTAGTGAGTATAGGGGTCACAAATGCTCGCGAGTATTTTGAATTGCCTTGACTGACTTCACCTAGCCAATTAATGTAGTATTCAATTGATCAAGGACTTCAAAGTGTATATATACCTAGCTAGATTTTGTTTATTTAAATCACCTCTATACATATTGCTTAACTCACCCAATTCAATAATATTGAAATATAAAACTACAAAATCATTTTATTTTTAAGTTGAGAAACTTTTTATTTAAAAGCAAATGCAAGTGTCGACATTCATATGCTTCGTCAATTGCTGCTTGAAATTCACACTGATCAGGTTTCTTAACCTAATAATAAGAGACCTACCAATATATTAATAACAATCAATTGTATATATATATATAATATAAATGTGTACGTGGCATGCACAAACCTAACCTTGATCTTATATTTTGAAGAAACCTTGTTAAACTCTAATGCACAAACACTATGAGATTGAGAGCACAACTCCAAGAAAACAGCCTGAAAACAAATCATGCAAATTGGAGCTAGCTAGAATAAGAAGAAATAAAAAATTAAAGGATAAATAAAAAAATAAATCACCTTCGGTTTCAGGAATTTCACAATAGCTATAACATCTTGGATACATTTCACAATAGCTATAACATCTTGGATACATTTCTACAATAGAACGAAAGATTAATAAATCAAAACCATTACTATATATAATTTTGCAAATGAATTACTACTCCCTCCGTCCCATATTAATTTGCATAGGTAGATGGGCACAAATATTAAGAAAGTGTAATAATGAGTGTAGTTTTGAGGGGTAATTTTGTAAACATTTATGTATAAAGTAAATAAATGAGTTGACTTTTGTGTATGTGTGGAGAAAAAGTAATGGCATTTGTGTAAAATTGAGAATATTGTGAGGGTAAAGTTTATAAAGAATTTTCAATTTTAAGGGTGTGAAAGTTATTGTGGAAAAAAGGAAAGTGTGAAAGTTAATGTGGGACGGAGAGAGTATTAATTAAACAAAAATGCGGACGTGCCGGCGGTGGCAGTACCACTTTCTGTGTACATCTGAGGCATGTGAGAAAACGGCGCAACCATCGGCGTCTCATTTGAATCCACCACAGTCGTCTCTCTCGCTGTCCTCTGCCTGTTTAGATTTCTCGAGAAAGGCACGAGGTTTTGTAGACGCGGAGGATTTTCCGGTTTGGTAGCCGGCGATTGTATAGGCGGCGGAGGGCGGATCTCTGCGACTGTAAGAGATTGGGGAGGAGAAGTGGGGTATATATCGTCGGGTGGATATTGAAGCCAAGACGACAGTTCATCCCTCTCCTCCTGAATCAAACCATCTGCGCTAAACGGCACCGTAACTGGACCGTTTTGCCATAGAAAATCCGTGATATCCTCTTCACCTCTGCAATTTCAAATTTCAAAATTCAATTTCCACATAAATCTATATGATGAATAGCCTTTTCTCCACCAAATTCGTTGAGGCAAATATATTGCATGGCAAACCTCATGAATTCGTGTGCATCCTCCTCGAAGAAATGATTGGTGGTACAATAGGACGATTGATGATATTCATGGCTCCCATCATATATATCTGAAGTTGTTGCTGAGTTAATGGCAACATCATGGATGATGTGTGCTCATTTTCTGGTTTTGATCTTGAAGTTTTTTTAAGATATTCTATTACATCATCCAACATCGTTATCTGTTGCAATAATACAAGATTGAGTGAATTTATAATCTACCATAGATTTACACTGTATGAATATATATAAAATATATAAGTAAAAATCTAGAAATTTCCCAATTATTGAGGCGGTTTGCATGTTTAAAAAGAAAATGGTATACATAAATCTACCTGAAGGATTTAAGTTTTAACGATAATCTAATCAGATTAATTTTCAAGTCAATATTCAGAATAAATATAAAATATATAAGTGAAAATCTGAAAATTTCGCAATTATTGAAGTTATGTCAAATTTGCATACTTAAACCAATGAATGGTATACAGAAGATTTAAGTTATTAGATCCTACAAACGAAAAAGGAAAAAAAAACATTCCTTAATTTCCAGATCTCAGAATCAGACCCTATAAACAAACGAGAAAGAAAAAAAAAAAAAACTCCCTTAATTTCCAGATCTAATGATTCCGATAAGGATTAGATCTTTTCAAGTTTCACCAGATCTAATGATTCCGATCAGAATTAGATCTTTTCAAGTTTCCAGATCTAATGATTTCTTTTCAAGTTTCCAAGTTTACAGATTCCAATCAGAACTACATATTTTCAAGTCTAATTTCATTACTCATATTCAGAAATATTAGGCTAAGAACATGAGTTCATTCATACAAATCATTATTAAGAAATCAATTGCAAAAATAAATATCAATCGATAAAAGAATACAGCTAGAAAATTGACATTGAGATAAAGAGAAACTGATAAGGAGCTAACCTGATTTTTCGACGATTAATTAACTAGATTTTCTCTCTAAAGTTTTTTGAATATTCAGATTGCCATATTTTTTGATTGTGAGCGAAGAATTAAATAGTGTTGAACACATTATCGGACCTCTAATATTCTGCCACGTTTGAAAATTGTTGAACAGACCTAATATTCACTAGACACGTATTTTGGTCAATAATATTCTGCCACGTTTGAAAATTGTTGAACAGACCTCTAATATTCACTAGACACGTATTTTGGTCACTAATATTACGCCACGTTTGAAAACTATTTGCATGAGTCACACGGAAGATCTCTTAGTTTGAAAACTATTACGACCCGTATCGGAACTATATATATATATATATATATATATATATATACGAAAATGAATAAATTTTTGTTTATATTTAATTTAAACTTAATTTCATATCAATATTTTATTTAACGCCATTAAATCTCATATCAATATTTTATTTTATCCATGTCAAAATTATAAAATATTTTTTTACATTTAATTTAATATTATCTCTATCAAACTGCTAACCTCATTAATCTTTTCTTCTCCACAGCTGTAGAAACTCATTATTTGAAATCGACATACATAATTCTAAAAATTGAAAAACAAATTCAAACATTTGAATTTAAGAAAAATAATGTAGCAGGGAAAGGAGTCGGGGATTTATTCAATGTGTGTCAACTAAAAATGATAGTTAAGCGATCTAAAAAGGAATAATATATGAATTAGTGTGATTTGATAGAGATAATATATATTAAATTAAATGTAAAAAAAGATTTTATAAAATAAAATAAGGGATGTGAATTCTATGAGATTTTTTTAGACTTTAAAAAGTATATGAATTTATAAAATTCATAAAGTTCTGCAAAATTTGACTGACTTTTTTATTGATTTATATGGATTTTCATAAACTTAATAAATTGTGAAATATATTTTTTTTTATTTACAAGATTTTCATAAACTCCGACACGGAAACTACTATTGATGTGAATAATTTTTTTTAAATTAATATTATATATATATATATATAATATTTTACCAATAAAAAAAACATATATATATATATATATATAAAGTTTATATATTAATTCGAGGCGGGTCAGACATAAGACCCAAACCCGACGGGGTGGGGCGGGTACCCGCGGGTCTGGTCAATATTGTCATCTGAAATAATTCCGTCTTATTTAATAGTCTGAATTTGTAGAGAGGTAGATAATTAATTATTGTATATTAATTTATAACACTCCCTCTCACTCGTGGACCGAATTATCACCTCCTACCCTCTTTGAAGAGGAAACTCATCGAGTGGACAATTTAATGGGTGGAGTGCCTTCTACAGTAATGGTTTGCTCTGATACCATGAAAGAATTTTGTCTCATCTAAAAGGGTGGAGTGCTTTCAACAGTAATGATGGTTTGCTCTGATACCATGAAAGAATTTTATCTCATCTAAAAGTCAGAACTTGTAGAGAGGTAGATAATTAATTCTTCTATATTAATTCCTAACACCCCTTCTGACTTTTCGTCTTGTTCTTCGAGAGAATCCGTTGAAATCTCTGATTTTTAGAAGAGATTTTGGATACTGAAATTTATTTATATTTTTTTAGGAGAATCCAACAAAATCTATAAACATTTGAATAATTAAAAAAAACTTTTTAAAATTTGTATTGAATATTTTATAATCTTTAAAGAATTTTGAAAATTCTAATTGAATATTTCCAAACTTTGAAAGTTCAAAAAAAATACACCGTACTCCATAAATAATAATAAGAGAAGTTTGAAATCACTGTTTTTTTATATAAATTTCGCGTATTTAAAATAATAAGAGAAGTTTGAAATCACTTTTTTTTGGTAAAGTCTAGTATGCACTCGAGTGCATGCTGTGCACCCTAGTCCACGTGCACTTTTCAGTTTACTGACTTACCAGCATGCACCCTAGTCCACGTGCACTTTTCAGTTTACTGACTTACACTTTTTGGTAAATGGCGTTGCATTTTTCAATTATTACTTATACAGTTTAATAATTGAAAAGTGCAACACCATTTAACTTGAGTCCATGGCAGATCAACCCATGCACTCGAGTCCATGGCAGACCAACCCCTTTTTTTTAATGTGGTTAAGATTTGTTATACTTTGTCAATCGTATAACTCGAGTCCATGGCAGACCAACCCCTTTTTTTTAATGTGGTTAAGATTTGTTATACTTTGTCAATCGTATAACTCGTCGGTCATATGTACAATCAATTGCACCACTAATAAATAATTATTAAATTAATAATATGTTAAAAAGTATAAGACAATTTAAATGACATTTATCTAAAATATGATTAGTGCTCCTTTCCAGCTTTCTCTAATTCATTACAATTTAGAATTAATTCCCATGTTTTTTAAGTCCCAGGCTGTTACAAAGGCTCAATTATAAATATGAATGACTGAGCCCGAATCACTACCCTTTTGATGACCTATTAATGTGTCAATAATAATACTAACTAATTAAATCTTAGTTAGAAGCATAAAATAATGAGTAGTTTATATATAAATTTCAATAATTATAAATCCATTTCAAAAAATGAGAGGGTGACTTCATTATGTGAGGACCCACGCATTTTAAAAATAAGTATAATAAATAAGATGTAAAGAGCTTATTTAAAATCAGGTTGGTCTTTGATGCATAGTGTGCATTGTGCACACGAAGGATTACAATGTGTGAATTGAGATGCGTGATTAAAAACTATATTCACATTGAATTCGATTGAAACTCGAATCAAATTGAAAAGACACAACTGAAGAGTCATTATAAGAATTGCGAAAATTCGGACGCGTGTTTCAGTAATTTGCATAGTGTCTCCTTTTCTAAAGATTCGAGTTAATCTCTCCAAATAGATTTTAGTCCTAGGAGTATAATTACTATATTGGGTTTCTTATCATATTCATGTGAGCTACATATTTTGTATCAACATTTTTTTATGGGAAATGGAACCTTTATTTTTCTCTTTTTTTTATTCCTTCAAATAATATCTCATTCATGACGCCAAGAGCCGCAATCAACCCACGTCAAATACTTATACATGAAGGAAGAAATGCAATTGTAATGTTTTTAGGTGATATTTACTTTTACTTTTGAGTTTTTTGGTTTTAAAATGTTAGGTTTTTAATTTTTTTTAATATGCTTGCTTCTTTTAAATTTTTAAGTAAGAAATAATTTAATTTTATATTACAACAATAGGTAAGATCGAATGAAATTATATACCTCACTCCATCCTAATTAGACATGTAAAATTTCGATTATTATAACCTTCTTTATTGAATGTTATACTTTCTAATGTAATTAATGTATAAGGTTATATTAGTAAATGAATTATAACCTTATTACTCTAAATGAAAACAAACATATATAAATGAGATATCTATAAAAGGAAAATAAACATATCTAATTGGGACGGAGGGGGTATTATACTTCATTTGTTCAAATTCATTATGTTCATTTTTTCGAACATGAGTTTTAATGAATATTGATTAGTTTATTCATAAAGTAGATAACTTCAAAACCTTGTTTTAAATTCCGATGTAAACATCACATTTGAATTTTGGATGGTTTTGAAATTCAGGGTTTTTGAAATTATATGTTTTATCTTTTTTTAGATTTTTTTAATATGGGTGATGTTGAATTATTTTTAAAAATCAATTTTAAAGCATGAAGTAAATTTGAATCTTTGAAACTTAAAACTCAATTTATGAGATTTTTTGAAAAAAAGTTCCACGTTACGAATCAAAACTCGGCCAATTTTTCCACGTTATAATTCAAAATTTGGCGACCGAGTTTTGAATCAAAACGTGGAGAAATTGATCGAGTTTTGATTCATAACGTGGAACTTTTTTCCGAAAAATCTCACAAAACTCGGCGAACCAGTGCTGAGTTTTTGCAAAATGCGATTTTTGTAAAAAAAAAATCGGAAACGAAATACACTACACATATATTCGTTACAACTACACAATCATGCAACAATACAGTCAAATAAAATAATAATAATATGAAATATAATCGATTATAAAAGAATACTATATTTTGAGTTGGGGAGAAATGGAAAAAACTGTTTTTTTTTTATGGGTGGGTGAACTCAACACATAGGATAATATAGTCTTTTTACCTTTGAACTCGGGGTGTTGTGGGGGTCATTTATCTGTGTCCTTACTGGTAGACATGGACGGTTTTTAACCGGCAAAACCGCCGGTTACGGTTCAAAAACCGAACCGTAACCGGAAAATGGCGGTTCGGTTTCGGTTGCAAGTTTTGGCAAACCGAAACCGCCGGTTTGCCTGTTTTTTTATTTTTTTAATACACAATTCTTCTATTTTTTATGTATAAATTTAAGTTATACAATTTTTATTAAATTCTAATAATGTAGTTTCTAAAAAATGAGTTGAAACGAATAAAAAACGAGCGAAAATGGAGAGAGAAAGAAAAAAAAAAAACTGCCTAACCACCAATTTGCCGATTCGGTTTCGATTAAAAAAATGCAAAACCGAAACCGCCGATTTCTTCCATCTGAACATGTCTACTTACTGGAATAAAACCCCAAAAAGTTGGTTGTCCAATTCGGGGCTGACCCATCTGACTCTTTATTGGGCCTTAAAAGCAACCGGCCCGTTATCCTTGTTTACCTTCAATGTGTAGCATTTTCCTAGTATCTTCTCAAGAATGTAGCATTTTCCTATATACTAGATTTATGTAATTCAAAATAAATAACTTGAGAGAGAGTAATATTTCTTTTACACATTTCTGATGACTTAAATTATACTCCCTCCTATTCTTTTTATATGTCGTTCTGGCATTTTGCACAAATTTTAATAAAAAAAAATTATACCTAAATTAACCTTATTAAATGATTATTATCTTAATTTTGACCACTGATTAAAAAAAAACCAAGTCAATAAATTAAAATACGTAAATGATTCATTTTACTCTAACAAATCCCTCATTTTACTCTAACAAACCCCTCATGATAAAAACAAATCTCACCGTAAAATTAAAAAATAAGGATAACACAAAAAGTAACCACTATCTTCATCTATTTTTTTTTTCAAACAACCTTGATAAAAATTTAATCGATAAAAAAATAAATTATAAAAATAATTATCAATTAAATTACAGTGAAAAACTCATATTTCAATCTTATTTGATCTCCAAAAATTTTGGAGATGTTTGAAATTGGTGGTTGTATAAAAATTAAAAAGAGGAGAGAAAAAGGTGAACCATCGAATATTGCTAATGGGAGAATCAAAGAATTTAATTAGACACTGAAATTTATTTAAAAAGTGAGTAAATATGGGTATTTCTGGTACTAAAGAGCAGAACGACAATTAAAACGCAGAAAGTAAAAAATTTAGAACGACAAATAAAAAGAATAGGAGGGAGTAAAAGGTAAATTCAGCGGTGATGCCTTTGGCGCATGCAGATATGTACCCCAAATTAAAAAAAAATCTCTTAATATCCAAAGTATGATTAAAAAAAAAAAAAAAGTTTATTTGTACCCCATTTATTTACATAATTAGTCTTAAGCTGTTTTAATTATATTCCGCTTTCGAAAAAAAAATCGCAAATAGTTGGTGCTACTTAGTATATATATATATATATATTTTAATTAGGATAATATGATGATACCTATATAATTGAAATTGAGCTCTAATAAATTGAATCAATTATTAAAATTAAAGATTAAATTTAATAAATTAAACATTAAATTTCAAGTGTTTCTATAAATTCAATTACATAAAAAAAAATATCTTTAATAGATATTGGATTCGATTTTGTATTGGATTTCAAGTGTTAATCGATTTTGTATTGGATTCTATCTATATAGATATTGAATTCGATTAAAACTTAAATTAATATATTTATTAAAACTTGAATAGAACATAAGAAAATTCTATCTAGATATTGGATTCGATTAAAACTTAAATCAAATTGAAAAAACCCTATTGCTAATAATCAGACAATTATTGTCAGACATTCATTGAGGAACTCACGTGCATTCTCAACGGAACACAACTCTCAAGGAGTCACCCCTTTTAAGAATTACTTGGATTCAATTCGGACACGTGTCTTATCATATTCATGTGACCTGCATGCATATTTTGTATCAACACTTTTATGGGAAATGAAACCTTTATTTTAATTTTCTCATTTTTTATTCCTCCAAATAATATCTCATTCATGACGTCAAGAGCCGATTTCAATCCACGTCAAATTCTTATACATGAAGGAAGAAATGCAATTGTAGATTTTGTAGGTGATATTTATTTTTACTTTGAGTTTTTGGTTTTTGAAATGTTAAGTTTTTAAAATTTCTAATATGCATGTTTCTTTTAAATTTTTGAGTGGGAAATAATTTCATTCTATATTACAAGAATGTGTAAAATTGAATGAAATTATATTACTCTCTTCGTTTTAATGAGATATGCTGATTTAATTTTTTTGACAGTGGTTTTTTTTTTTTTATTGAAAATGCACATTAGACATAGTAGATTGAGTATAAAGTAGTACGAGTATTATTGTTTCTAAAAATGGAATGGGTATAATGAAATTGGACAATAAAAAAAGAATTGAAGGTAAAGATTATAAATTGATTTTAAATGATTTTTTAAAATCAATTTTTAAATTTCGAAATAAAATATGCGTAGTATTTTAAAACTCAAATCCTGATTTTAAATCCCAAAGTAAATATCATGGGTTTTGATTTTGAAATTTGGAAATTTTGAAATTCTATGTTTATCTTTTTTAGATTTTTTAATAGGGGTGATGTTGAATTATTTTTAAAAATCAATTTTTAAATCATAAAGTAAAATCGGTGAAACTTAAAACTCAATTTTTAATAAAATCAAAAGTAACACCGCCCTAATTCTTATATACTAAGTTGGGGCCTTCTAAGGATAGTCCAATGTCGCCTGGACTATCGACAGTCCAGTAATCTGAGCCATCAGATCTGAAATCTAATGGCTTATATTTGATGACCTGCTACCTGTTGCATTTGGCGTCGCAGAATCCATCGCCTTGCATTGCACTTATTATCGTTTTTTGTCGCCCTATTACACTTTTAAATTAAATTTAATCATTTTAAATATATAATTATAAAATTACAAATTTATCCTCACATGATTAATAAAAAAATTAATTGATAATATATAATCTTTATTTTAATTCTCATATCATTAATAATCATAATAAACAATAAATTATCTTTTTTTATTTGAATGAATTGAATTTTAGGTTAAATTATTAATTTAGTTGAATTTTTTATACAAATTTCTGTTTCGAGATCACAAAATTGGACGCGGCTATTTTGTATGTGCTATTGATTGTCGTCTATTCAAAATTCAGAAAACTAGTTGTTACAATTTATGATCATGGAGTAATTGATATGTTTATGATCAGAAAATTAGCAGAAGATACTTTATATAATCTAACAGAAAGAGATTCGTTTGGATTTTTTAAAATCAGGAGAAAACCTACAAAATTCCATTCCCGATCCCAAACACGTTCCAAAAAAAACTCTCTGCACATCCGCTGCTCGATCCAGTTAACATTATGTAATTTATATTTTTTTTTTTTTCATTTTTAGTCGAATCATGAGTAAAAAGAGGTATTCTCAAATTGTTGATAATTACTTCTAGTTTTTTTTATGTGATATTGAGCATTCCTCTGATTGAACTTTTGATTTTTTTTCTGTGTTAATACTTTGTTTTTTCTGCACAATCACATTAACGCAGTATTCTCAAATCTCAATTGTTATTCATATAAAATTTGTATGATTTCTCTATGGTTATTGATTTATGAGATTTATTTGAAATTTATGAATATAATAAGATTCTGACATTTATTAATTTTATTTTTAATGTATATTTTGCAGATATATCTTCTCTAACATGAGTATATGGTTATTGATTTATGAGATTTATTTGAAATTTATGAATTTTATTTATGAATATAATTAGATTCTGACATTTATTAATTTTATTTTTAATGTATATTTTGCAGATATATGTCTTCTCAACATGAGAATGATGATACAACTTCATCTAATAATACATAAGATAATGATTTTGTCATTAAAAAGAAAAGACAAAAGACATCAATTGTGTGGATTAATTTTGAGGAATTTTTTGTTCATTCATTATAAAATTTCAGCATGTTTTATAATATTATAAAATTTCAGCATGTTTTATAATATTTTAGGGGGCTCAACATGAAGATGAGATTATTTTGAAAACTGATGTATTTTTTCGTTGTAATTGTTGAAAGAACATTCTGTTATTTTTTTTTTTAACATTTGTTATTACTCACGCACAATTCAAGAAATTGGCTGTTCAATTTGGTTATTTTCTTTGATAAAACAATTGGGCTGGCCACTTTTAATTAAATGCTAGCCCAAAACATTCTCCACTTTTAATTAAATGGGATAACATTGTTGGCCCAAAAAGTCTCCACTTACTCGGTTTGCTCTCGATCACAATATTTTTTATTTTTTTTTTTGACGTAAAGGAGGGACAATGTCACAATGGGCAACGTAGGACTGTTAGTGCCCGTAAAGAATTCAAATAAATTTATAATATATTTTAAGTTTAATTTGTCAATTAAAAAAATATTTGAAACATGTACTCCATAGTATAAATTTGTAAATTTGTTATTCATTTGAATCTAGGTAAATATTTTTCAATACACTCTTAACTCTAGAGGGCTGCAACATATAATTGTCTATGCATGAACATGTTTCAGAAGGTACACACTACACACCTACCATGAAAAGAGACTGACCTTTAACTTTTATTTATCGTCATTGCAAAAGACAATAGAATAAGAAATTATCTTATTCGAAACTTTATGGGAGCCGTGTCATCGAAACACTCAATATTATTCTCAAAATAAAAACTTTACTACCAACATTCCTTCCAAAATAAAAATGTGTCCTCAATAATGTAATTTTCAAGTCTGGTAACAATCAATCTAGTTACATTATACAAATCGGACATTAGGTCAATGTTCGTAAGCAACATTATATGGACACATAATTTTTAGAACTAATCGATGGTCTGATCATGACGTTTTCCTATAGTTCCATTCGCATTTTCTAAAGTTTTTTTATTCTGATTTCACCAAAATTCTGCTTTCCAAAACATAGTTTGAGAATGACGTTTTAACACTTTGAAAAAAATAAAGTGTTTATTTCTACTAATTTATGAACAGTGTCGCCATGAGACCATCTCACTTTTAATAAGATAAGTGTTTATTCGTACTAATTACTGTTAATGGTATTACTGATTACAATTTATGGTATTACTCGTTATTACTTATTGTATTAACGACTATAATAATATCATACATATAATATTATTTTGTATTAAAATTAAAAAAAAATACACATGAAAAAATGGAAAATAAAAAAAAAGTAAAAGGAAAAAAAAACGAAGAAATTAAAAGTTTGGAATAAAAACTGAAAATGGGAGAAAAAGAGGAAAGGGAAGAAAACTTAGAAAGAAAAAAAATCAAGATTTTTGCCTAATTTCGATAGTTTTTTTTTTAAATTATGTTTTACGATTTTTTTCTAAAAATATGGATGACTTGATGGTGAATCGACGGTAACTCGGTAATGACTTGACTACAGATTGTAAATATACAAATTAAGGTTGATTTTATTATATTTTGTGTAAATTAATAAAAGGATAATATAGTATTTTAAATGTAATTACTTCTTTAAAAATATTTTTGGGGTGAACTCATAAAATGAGGGGTGTAGATAAACGTGGTAAAAATAATAATTTAGGGGTGAACTCATAAAATGAGCGGGTGCACATAACCGTGATAAAAAATGATTTGGGGGTGAACTCCTAAAATGAATGGGTGCAGATAACCGTAGTAAAAAAAATTTGGGGTGAACTCATAAAATGAGGGGTGTAGATAATTTAGGGGTGAACTCATAAAATGAGCGGGTGCACATAACCGTGATAAAAAAATGATTTGGGGGTGAACTCATAAAATGAACGGGTGCAAATAACCGTAGTAAAAAAATGATTTTTGGGTGAACTCATTAAATAGGTGGGTGTAGATAAAATATAAATAAAAAATTAAAATTGGTGTGTACCGGTATCTTGCATGTACTCGAGTATCACCCTACAAATTAGGGTTGATTTTATTATATTTTGTGTAAATTAATAAAATGATAATATAGTACTTTAAATGTAATTACTCCATTTAAAAAAAATCTTCTGAGGTGAACTTATAAAATGAGCAGTAAAAAATAATTTTGGGTGAACTTATAAAAAATGATTTGGGGTGATCTCATAAAATGAGCGGGTGCAGAGATAACCGTAGTAAAAAAATAATTTGAGAGTGAACTAATTAAATGAGCAGGTGTAGATAAAATATAAATAAAATAATAATTTAATTCTATTAAAAAAATCTAATTTTACGTTCGTATTGTTTAATTTAAATAATATTATTATTAATTTTAATAAAGGATAAAATAGTAAATAATAAAATAAAATTTAAATAATTATTTTAAAATATTAAAAAAAGGCAACAGGTATCAAGTTAAGGCGACACAGAGGGCGACACAGAGCGATGCAATTTGACATCCGAACTATTAATAGTCCAGGCGATACAAAAACTATCCTAAGAAAATCCCTACTAAGTTTTATAAGAACACTTTAGGTAATCTATCAACTAAATTATAAATTATATTTAACACTTAGGGTGTATTCAATTAAGATTCTATTGAATTTTTTTGAACTTTAAATAATACGTGGATTTATAAAATTCATAGAGTCAGGTAGAGTTTGATTGACTTTTTTTATTGATTTACATGGATCATCATAAACTTGACAGGATTGTGGAATATATTTTTTTTTATTGATTTATATAGATTTTTAAAAACTCCGTTATTGATGCGAAGAGTTTTTTTTTTTTTTAATGTAAAGTGTTTTTTAAAAATTAATATTATATATATATATATAATATTTTACCAATAAAATATATACTATATAAAATTTATATATTAATTCGGGGTGGTCGAATACCCGCGGGTAGTACATAAGACCCAGACCCGACTCATACTCAATACGGAGCAGATTCGACCTGACCCTACCTAAGACCCAGACCCATACTCAATACGGAGCGGATCCGACCTGACCCAAAGTTTGCGGGGTGGGGTGGGTATCCGCGGGGTCAATATTGTCATCCCTACTTCTTCTGATCTTTCGTCTTTAGAGTTCTTTGAGAGAATCAGTTGAAATCCCTAGTTTTTAGAAGAAATTTTGGATAGTGAAATTTATTTATATTTTTTAAGAAAAATCCAACAAAATCCATATAGTATTAAAACCCATAGATGGTTGAATACTAATAATTTTAAAGATTTTTTAAAATTCGTATTGATTCTATTGAATACCTCATAATCTTTAAAGACATTTAAAAATCTCAATTGAATACCCTCAGACTTTAAAAGTTCAAAAAAATTATACAGAATCCACAACTAATGCACCCTCTTATATGATCTGATTTTGGTCATCAAAACATATGTAGGATGAATATTCAACAATATTATTATAGTATTATTGTAATTATTGTTGTTGAGAGTGATTAATACAATTGAAATGATATTATAAGAATTTTATTTTATGGGAGTGACTTATGTGAAAATACTTTAGGTGTAATTATGTGCAAATCAAGTAAATAAGGAAAAAATATACAAAATCTCGCATAACTCGGGCCAATCCAAAGCCAGCGAAATTGAGGCAACATTATTATGCATATAAAACAAAATTAACAACAAATTACAGTTATGGCCTAGTGGTAAAAGTTTACTTTATTTACAAAAAGGTTGTAGGCTCGAATCTAAATTTTTTATCACTCATTTCAACACACCTAGACACACAGTAACACACTAAATACTTAGACAATATCATACAAAAAACCAACTATTTTTTATCAAATTGAATGTTTAAAAAATGAACTAATTAACTACTCAAGTTTTGAAGGACATTAAATCAAAATAAAAACAGTATTACAATTAAAACGTAACAGTATTACATGCAATTATACCATTTTTTTTATTACGTCAGCATCATCATCTTCTTCTCTAACAACATTGCCCACCAATTCATCATCCTCACCTCCTGGAGGGCGCCCAGAAATGTATAGGGGGATGGAGGGCCACTCACTGTGTGTAAATCGCACACCGTGAGGGTGTGGAATTACAAAAGTAAAATTTGGAATCTAAACATAAGTTTTAAGTTGAGTGGACCGGGCTGGGTATCCAGAAAAATATATGGGCTGGATATAATAACACTAAATTAGTAATTTGGACATAATTACACATAAATTATTTGCACAAAAGTTTTTGCTTTATTTTATATATAAATTGATTTTGAGTGATTTTTTAATTAAAATTAATTTTTAAATCACAAAATAAAATATGTTAGAATTTTAAAACTCTAGTTTCAAATCCAAAGTATGTCCAGACATCATGGATTTTGGATGATTTTGAAATTCTATTTTATCTTTTTTTAAGTAAGATTTAATAGGGGGCGATGTTGAATTATTTTTAAAAATAATTTTTTATATCATAAAGTAAAATCGGTATCGAATATTTGAAACCTAAAATTCAATTTTTAATAAAATCGATTGTAACACGGCCAGTTTTTGGTAAAAATAGCATTTGTGTGGTACTTCTATTTTTTCATTGTAATATTCCTCTACAAAAAAATAAAAAAAATAAAAAAAAATCATTGTAATATCAGCCCATCTTAGTTTATATCTAATTCAATGTAATTTTTTTTATAGGTGAGGTCCAATCATAACTAATGAATAAACTTCAGTGTATATCAATTTTAAAAATTATTTTATTAATAGGCATTCTAGTCGTTTATCTAATTCAGAGTAACAAATTAATAAGGTTTCAAGTAAAACTTCAATTATACCTACTGGAAAGATCATAGTACTCCGTAAAGCTTATACGTTTTTCACTATTTATTTTTTTTACACAAAAATTAAGAAAAATAATTAAATAATAGATATAATTCAAGTGATATAATTAAAAAAAAATGTAAGGGAATGAGACCGTCTCACGGGTCTTCTTTAACCCTCATATAAAAAAAGTGATAATATTTAATAAAAAATGATAATATTTAAGTAAAAAGTGACAATAACTTTTTGTTAAGAATATAATCAATTTTTACTTAAACATAAATATGGGCAGTTCATATTCCTCTTTAACTTTAATTTTCATAAATATGGGTTCAAATTTTTTGAAATATGGATTAAAAGGATTTGTCTCAATAAAAAAGATAAGGGAATTAACAAATATATCCAATTTTAATCTTGTAAAACAATTAAAGACAGTTTAGCATGCATTTGTACCAATATACCCTTTATATTCAATGACGAAGTTAGATAGCTCAAGTGGTTAGAGCACACTACCTAGGCTTTAGATCCTGGTTTCAAGTCATGGGGAGGGGAAAAGGGATGGGTATTTAATGTAATTCAAAAAAAATACTCTTTATATTTATATTCAATTGCATGGTCATGTAGAATTAGTACCCTTTTTTAATTTAAAATTCGTAATCAATTTTAATTTCTCGCATTTCAAGACTTTCCATAAATTCAATCATTTCCAAAATGCATTAAACCAAAAATACAAAAATTCAAAACATTCCTAAAAAATCAAATTCAAAACATTTATAAAAAACCGATATGTGAACTAATCAGTGCATATTCGTACTGTTCTTTTAGTCACGGTAATTAATCAACTGCATATTCATACTTTATTTTATTTTTTTAATCTCTGTAATTAATCAATTTAAAAAATTTAATTTAAGTATCTTTAATTTTGTAAAGTCAACAAAACAAAAAAATTTTTTTTTTATAATTTTGACATGGATAGAATAAAATATTGATATGAGATTTAATTAATAGACAATGAAAAGATTTGAGAAAATATTAATGGTGTTAAATAAAATATTGATATTAAATTAAGTTTAAATTAATATATATATATATATAGTTCCAGGTCTGAATAATTCTTAAACTAAGAGATCTCCGTGTGACTCATGCAAATAGTTTTCAAACGTGGCGGAATATTAGTGACCAAAATACGTGTCTAGTGAATATTAGAGGTCCGTTCAACAATTTTTAAACGTGGCGGAATATTAGTGACCAAAATACGTGTCTAGTGAATATTAGAGGTCCGTTCAACAATTTTTAAACGTGGCGGAATATTAGTGACCAAAATACGTGTCTAGTGAATATTAGAGGTCTGTTCAAGAATTTTCAAACGTGGCGGAATATTAGTGACCAAAATGCGTGTCTAGTGAATATTAGAGGTCCGATAATGTGTTCAACACTATTTAATTCTTCGCTCACAATCAAAAAATTATGGCAATCTGAATATTCAAAGACTCTAGAGAGAAAATCTAGTTAATTAATCCTCGAAAAATCAGGTTAGCTCCTCATCGGTTTCTCTAACTTTTTATCTTAATGTCAATTTTCTATTGATGATTGGTAGATTTCTGATTGATGATTGGTATGAATGAACTTATGTTATTAGTTTAGTATTTCTGAATATTAGTAATGTAATTAAACTTGAAAAGATCTAGTTCTGATTGGAATCATTAGATCTGGAAACTTGAAAACTTAAAAAGATTAGTTCTGATAGATCTGGAAACTTGAAACTTGAAAAGATCTGATTCTGATCGGAATCATCAGATCTGGAAATTAAGGGAGTTTTCTTTTTTCTTTCTCGTTTGTAGAATCTGATAAGGGAGTTTTTTTTTTTCTTTCTCGTTTGTTTATAGGATCTGATTCTGAGATCTGGAAATTAAGGATTTTTTTTTCTTTTTCGTTTGTAGGATCTAATAACTTAAATCTTCTGTATACCATTGGTTTAAGTATGCAAATTTGAATGCAATTCAATTGCTGCATAACTTCAATAATTGCGAAATTTTCAGATTTTTACTTATATATTTTATATTTATTCTGAATATTGACTTGAAAATTAATCGGATCAGATTATCGTTAAAACTTAAATCTTTAGGTAGATTTATGTATATCATTTTCTTTTTAAGCATGCAAACCGCCTCAATAATTGGGAAATTTCTAGATTTTTACTTATATATTTTATATATATTCATACCGTGCAAATGTATGGTAGATTATAAATTCACTCAATCTTGTATTATTGTATCTTGTATTATTGTAACAGATAATGATGATGTTGGATGATGTAATATCAAAACCAGAAAATGAGCACGGGCACATCATCCATGATGTTGCCATTGTTACGCAGCAACAACTTCAGATATATATGATGGGATCCATGAATACCATCAATCGTCCTATTGTGCCATCAATCATATCTGGTGGTCGCCTTCAATCTCAGGTATATGCATCAGATGCAATAATGTTTCAAACCGATTTGAGAACATGATGGATTTAACGGTTGAAGTTCATGGAGATGTTGGATCATTGGAGGAGTGCTTGAATCAGTTCACTACGAAAGAGTTGCTTCACGGCAATAATAAGTATAAATGTGATTGTTGCAAAGATTATGTCAAGGCATGGAAGCGCCTATCTATTCAGCATGCACTTTAGTAAACTTAACAAGAGGGTTACTTTCCCAGAGACGCTGGATCTCAGATGTTACATGAGTGAATTAGAAGATGGAAATGATGTCTACAAGTTATATCCTCTTATCAAAGAGTTACACACTTGATGACGATCTCAAATGTTACATGAGTGAATTAGAATAACAAAGAGTATTTGTATTTAAGTATATGTCATTACTGTAATTTAAATATTGAATGCAGCTCATGACAACGAGCCTCAGATGTTACATGAGTGAATTAGAAGATGGAAATGATGTCTACAAGTTATATCCTCTTATCAAATGTTACATGAGTGAATTAGAATAACAAAGAGTATTTGTATTTAAGTATCTCAAATGTTACATGAGTGAATTAGAATAACAAAGAGTATTTGTATTTAAGTATATGCCATCTGTTATTTAAACGAGCCCATGACTTTGCCATCTGTTATTTAAACGAGCCCATGACTTTAAATATTGAATGCAGCCCATGACAATGAACGAATGATTATAGCAACCATTTAAGTTTTAACGCAAAATTTATACGTCTAAATTAAATTAAGGAGATGTTTTTTGAAATTTTATGAAATAATCCAGAATCTTTTTTAAATTAAGGAGATGTTTTTTGAAATTTTATGAAATAATCCAGAATCTTTTTTTAAGGAGCAACTAAATTGAGTTTATATATGCAACGAAAATAAGATGTTCTAAAATATTAATTTTATTTAAAAATACTTAGAATATGCATTATACATACAAATATACATGCAATAAATTGGTATACATATGCAACGAAATCTGAAATCGCACTAACCTGAAATTGCCTTGGAATCTGTGGAAAACGAAGGAAAATCGATAGAATCAATTTGATAGAATTTTTTATGGAAATGCAATTTCTAGATAGAATCAATTTGATAGAATTTTTTATGGAAATGCAATTTCTAATTGGGATTGGGCATATTGATGAAAATGAGAAGATTGAGGGAATGTTGCATTTAATTCGGTAGAAACATATTGAATTTTGGGAAATTATGAGTCAATTAAAATTTTTGTTATTTATGAGGGACTTTAAAGATATTAATATGTAATTATTAGTTTAATATTCCACTTGGCCGAGTTGTGGAGCTCGGCCGAGCTGCTGGATGAAAAAGGCGTTGACACGCTTTTATTAGAGCCCGACTCGGCCGAGCTGCATGATCCGGCCGTGTGACCTCTTGTTTTCGCCTAAAAACGTGTTTCGACTTAAGGGCACGTGTTCAGCACTTTTGGAAGAGTATATAAGGTCAAAAGTTCATTTTTGAAAGGGGAATTCCACACATTGAGAGACTCTACACATAGTTACACATAGTAATAGGTTTTTGAGATAGTTTTCTTCTAGTTTTCCATAGATTATCTTAGAATTTAGTTAATTTGGCATTTTTAATCAAGGATTGTAAGTGGGCTTTGCTTATTCCATCATATTGTAGCTACAATTTCATGATCAAGGTGATATTACTCTATTTTGCAATTCAATTTGGTATTTTCTTAAATTCTCATTTCTATTGCTATTTCACCATGAGTTTGATGTTATTTGTTGTTATAGCCATGAGATTCTCTCAAAGAACCATGGGCTAAACCTAAATTGCATTGGGTGTGGATGTTTTGATGAGAATTTAGTGTAATTGTGGATTAATTACGTGATTAGCTTATAATTTGGGTGTTTATGTTTCTAGAGTTGTACTTTGATTGATTCATTTGGTTGATCAACCCTATTAGCGAGCATGTTCGATTATGTTTATTGCAATGAGAGTTGGGTAACATGATTGGGAGTGTGAGTGTGAGCTTTGGTCAATTGAATAGAAGTTAATTAGTAATTAGCTAACCGAGAGAGGGTTAATGGCTAGACTGACAACTTTAGACACTAAACGAATAGAGGTCGTCTAGGAGTTTAGTGAGAGGGCGTTTCATAAGCATTAGTAACCGTGTTGAAAGTGCTTATGCAACACTATCTTAGGAGCTTATGGTATTTGGTTAGATCCTATAATTGCTAATCAATGCACGTTGTTTACCTATGTCTTTCAAGGGGGTTTGCACACATTTGCGATAGCCTTTAACTTGACCCAAATTAATAGTAAAATCATGTAATTGGTTCACTAGTTCACTTAATTGCTCACAAAACGGAAACACCCGAGGCAATACCCTTCTCTTGAACTTTCCAAAAGAAAGTTAGATAGCTTGTTATTTCTCGTCACTAGTTCTCGTTACTTTAGTTAATCTAGTTTAATATTTTTGTGCTTATTCCCGAAAATCCAAACAACATCATTTAGTTACTACAATAGCATGATAACTTGCAACTTTAGAGACTCATTTTCACTCAATTAAGTCCTTGGAATGAAATTCTACTTGGTATATTTATTATACTATTTAAGTAAAAATTTGGCCTTAATTGAATTGCTGAAATTTTTTGGTTTTAATTGAAGTAGGGGTGTGAATTTTAGCTCTTAATGTCAATAAATTTAAAAAGATACTGTGAGACGGTCTCACACAGACTAAAATGATAATATGGAAAAAAAAATATAAGCCGAAATCAATTTTAAAGCTTATTATATGTATTCGTTTGTCAATTTCGTCGACATCAACTTTAAAGCTTATTATATGTATTCGTTTGTCAATTTCGATGTATTTATATAGTTTAAAGGAAAGGATCAATTATATTGCTGTTGCTCTCTACTTAATGTTTAATTATTCATTTTACTAGATTGATAGTGCAATTGCCTATAATCTTGCATAACTTTCTTAAAACAGTTGATGAGAGTATTTCATAGAATTTTCTAAAATAATTTTACAAAGTTTTAAAATATGTAGAGAATTATTGAGAATTTTACATAATTTCTATTAACCAATAATTCAAAATATATATTGGTTTATTAAAAGAATGAATTGGTATAATACACAGTAATGATTTTTAACTCAGTTTCAACAAATTATTGAAGAGAAGGAAGTTTTGCAATTGAAATTGAAGATTTTTTTGAGCGAAAAATCTGAAAAAAATAATGAATGATTTCTCTTTTTGAATAAAATAAATAAATAAAATATATCTCTTTCTCCAATTTTTTTGGTAAGATAAATCTAAACCCTAATTTATTTTTCGATACAACGTTTCTTATATAATTTTTTCCCGCTCCTGTCACACCTATTCTCTAATTCTTTTATGAAATGCCTCTTATATAATTTTTTTTGAATACAACAAAACCTAAACCCTAATACCCTAATTTCTTTCTTGATTCAATCCCAAACCAGCTACTTCTCTGCAGTCTGCACCATCTTAGAATTTTATGCAAAACTTGAGTTCTGTCCGGTGAGTATTATGTACGAGGGAACAAATCAACTGGCACCTGATTTTTTCAAACACGACACAGTAATCCAACAAAAAAAAAAGACATTGAGAAGATCAGAGGAAAGACATGGCCTTCCATAGAAAATAATTGTCTTAATTATGGAAGAGTTAATCATTTCTCTTTGCAGAACTGGTGGAATAATCGATATATGTACATTTACCTCTGACAGGTTTCAAGAAATTACGTGCATATAACTTGTTTGTAACCTTGAATTTTTGAGTACTTTTGAACTCAATAATGAAATTTCCCTTTTACATTCAAGAAATTACATGCATATATCACATTCCGTATACGTATTCAAAACCATTCAAACAATTTTTGTGTTTAATGAATGAAGTAATAGTCTTTTTCGACGGTTTGATTCCCTTGTTTTTTTGTGTTTAATGAATGAAGTAATAGTCTTTTTCGACGGTTTGATTCCCTTGTTTCACTAGACGTGTTCCACTTCGGATCCGTGTGTCATATTATTGGATTATTAATATGTATCCTCTCAATATTATAGAACGTTGATTATTTTTTAATATAACACATGTTAATCATTCAATAGTGAAATAAAAGGTAACACCAACATTGAAACATATAATTTCATTCCCTTCCACGGTTTTCTTGAATATTGACGTTTCTGTTAAGGCTGAATTCTTTGATTTAATTAGGGAGTTGTAATTTATACTTATCACTCATTTATATAATAAATCTTATTTTGTCCATTCTTTTCATTCACACAGATTGAATATTAAATTAAAGGTCCTCTGCTAAAAAAATATTATTACATATACTTCTGCCTCTTACAATGCTTGCCCATTCCTATCCCCATCTTTATCTTCATCTTCATCTTCTTGAATAATAATTTGATACTCTCTCATAAAGCCCTAACACACATATATTCAACCTCAAAACAACAGCGGTTCAATTCTTTTTGCTTACTATACATCTATCAAATCTTCTTATACCATGAATTCGTAAGTCTTTTTTCATTCTTCATTTTTAACAAGTTAATGTTATTTTTAAATATGATTTGCAATTTAATTAATTTAATATTCGAATTAATCTTGTATAAAGTACGCAGAGGGGATGAAGAATTTATATGAGCTATTATGGGAGCTGGAAGGCCGTCCCAGTACGAGTGTGATTAGAGTTCCGCCGGTCAACGAACCAGCTCCGGCATACATATGGTACGACGAGCTATACGACGATGGATCGTCGCTCGACTCAATCGGAAATCAAGCCACAGACCACTCACAACTTACTACTACGTCTAAGGTGGATGGCGTAGGTGGTATGTCCAGTTACGAAAAATACCAGGCGTCTATGACCATGGGAACCTGGACACAGGCAAGTGATCATTTATATGGGGCACAAAAATAGCTGCAAGCTTGTGGGTGGGAATTGTGTGGGAAATATGGAGAAGTAGGAATGCTAAGGCATTTTCAAACGTGGTTCCTGTGGTGAAAAGATCAGTCGAAAACATTAAAATTCAATTGTGGGCATGGTTGGAAGGACGAGACCTCATAAAACCAAACTCATCCATTATTGCCTGGTGTGTTAATCCTTATACAAGTCTGGGGATAGAGATAGAATAGGCACTGGTGTTGAATTCTTGTTTTAAGGCCTACTGCTGCTTTCTTTTTGCTGTTGGAAAACTGAAAAGGGCAAGGAGGTCTTTGAAAGGTGCTTTTTAGTGATTAGGGGGTGGACGATTTGTACTTTGTAAATATTACGGGTTGAGTACCCCTTGTACTCGAGTTAAATATTTTTTTGCCTTTCAAAAAAAAAAAAAAAATATATATATATATATATGTCTTCCATGATTATAACGCTTTAAAGTGTCTTTCCTTTAAAGCGAGCTACTTCAATTTGTGGGGATTTAAACAAGTAAATTATTTAAAATAAATTAATTACTCCCTCCGTTTCTTTTTTCTTATTATCCGTTCACAATATCTAGTCGATCTCATACCTTTTATAAAAAGACCAGATTTTGTGATGGAATGATGTATTTCATATTTTCATTACTTTAATTTGTTCTTATATAATATGGATTTATCTATTTAATTAATTAATTAGTAGGTGTTACATAAGGTCGTTTGATTGACATTATTGTCATCAATACAAAGGTTAAATTAAAATTTATGTATATCACATTCTGAAAATATATATATTGTATCAATTTAAGGTGAAAATTTAAAAAGTATTACTCCTTTAAAAAAAATGTGATACACTTAATCTTCGAAAAATGATAACACAAATTGATTTATATTTTTGTAAACGTGCATTAAAGAATTTATCATGTTCAACTTAATTAGCAGAAAAAGGCGGGTGATGAGAAAGGCAAAGGGAAATTAAGCATAAAAAAATCGTCAACAAAAAAAAAAAGGCAGGGCCGCTCTTCATAACCAATCCGAACGGGTAAGTTTTTTTTTTAATATTACTCACCGCCTTAGTTTGATATTAAAGCATGCATGTCAGAGTTTTTTTTCTTGGTTGGGAAATGATATTATTAAAGTGGTAATTAAAAATTGAAGAAAATGAATTTTGTTTTTATGTTTTTGTACTTTGTGGTATACGGTATAAGGGTACGAGATCTTGAAAGGTTACTTAATTAGTCAAGAAATGGAAAATCAAATGTCTTAAATAGAAAATAACATACTGCAATTGTTAATTACTATCTCGTCCCTAAAAAAATTTTATACTTACCCCAACAATATACAAATATTTACCCTTTATGTCATTACTTTTGAAGTCTACTGTACGTTCAATTCAACTACTTTATTTACTTTATATAAAATTTTACAAAATTATCCTCACAATATACACATGTTTTACCCACATATTATTTTGATGAAAAAATATATTTACACATATAATGATCATTTGCACTTGACCGTGATCAAATCGGATTGTGCATTGATTGTTGGTTCAACTGGTTGGATCAATTTGATCAGCGGTTCAATCGATAAAATGATCTCTGCCAATTATTATTTTAATATTTCATACTCTCAATATATCGTATTCACACAAAATGCACTTTAAATTACAATTCGTAGATAGTTCATAATGAGTTCTCAAATTAAAATATAGAATGGTAAAAAAAAAATTTAAAAATATTTTCAAGTCTAAAATTTACCATGTAAAATACAAAAAAAAAAATTTAGCTCGTTTATGTAAAATTATATTATAACTCATTTCAAGTTAAATACGGTGTAAATTATGGAGTATTATTTAACTCAAACTAGTAGTCTAGTATATTATAACTCAAATACAAAAAAATTAGAATTCAATTATATGTGTATGTAACATCGACACAAAGAGTATTTATGTTTAAGTATATATGTATATGACATTAATTTAAATTTTGAATGCAGCACATGACGGCACAAAGGCAACAACCCCCAACTTCAAAACCTTAATTCTAGAAACATTGTAAGTTTCAAATACAAAAATTCAGTCCATTTATTTATAGTGAATCCAATTATATGCTATGTAACAATTATGCAAGAGTACTTGTGTTTAAGTATATGTATATGACATTAATTTAAATGTTGAATGCAGCTCATGACAACCGATGTTTATACAAACTAACACCCCTGTCTCCCGACTTCAGAACCTTAATAGTAGTAGTAGAAACTTAGTAAGTTTCAGTTTGAAGAATAATGTAAGGATGATATCATTTAAATTTTGCATGAACTTATTGTCGACTCAGAATATTATTTCATTTTATGTTTAATTACATCTGTGCATATTCATGTACTATTACATTTGTATTCGTAAAACATCTATCTACTATTTTACATTTGTATTCGTAAAACATCTATTACTATTACATTTGTATTCAAGATAGTATATTGTTTTATCCCTATAATGTCCATGTTTAATTTACTTGAATTTTGTTCGTGATTATAATTGGTTCGAGATTGTTTTCCTTGATTAGTCTCAAAGAGAAGCTGAGATAATTTAATCCATCATCCCGTGCACAATATATATATATATATATATATACTGGGCCAAAAATTGGTTGTCCAATTTGGGGCTGACCCATCATCTGTCTTTCAACGGGCCGGCCTTGGACATTTTGATTTATATAAAGCAGTTGTGCAGCTTGTTTACTTTTGATGTGGGATATGTTTTCCTAGTATCTTCTCAAGCATGTAGCATTTTTCTATATATACTAGATTTATGTAATTCAAAATAAACAACTTGAGAGAGATTCTAATATTTCTTTTACATATTTATGATGACTCAAATTATAAAAGGTGAATTGAGTGGTGATGCCTTTGGCGCATACAGAACTGTACGTACCCCAATTTTTTTTTAAAAAATCACTTAATATCCAAAGTATGATAAAAAAATACTAATTTATTTGTACCCCATTTATTTACATAATTAGTCTTAAGCTGTTTTAATTATATTCCGTACCCTTTTTTAAAAAAATCGCAAATAGTTGGTGCTACTCATCGCAAAAAAAAAAAAAAAAAAATCATATCTTCTGAGTTAATATTCTAATAGTCCAATACATTCAAATTGATTTATGAAAACCAACTATGTTTTAGTACCCAGCGCTGTATATTTATTTGATTGTAAGTATTATTTTAATTTTTTAATTTAAATTGAAGATCAGTATTCTGTATATTTGGCCACTGAACATCTAATTAAATTGTGGTGTTAAGAGTCATTTACCTTAAATAAGATATTTTATAAAATTTATTGAGGTGGACCTGAGAAAAGAATTTGTCAATAATAAATGAACATGAGCAAGTGTGCAACTAAAAAATCACAATTAATTTTTCTCATAAAGAGAGAGATATATCATATCCTCAAAAGAGATATGGAGAGAGAGACGGGGTGAGTATAAACGGGGTGAGTATAAGGTACAAACTATTTTTATGGGACAGTCCATACAGAGCCTAAAACTTTAACTTTAAACTGGATCCCTGCAGGTGAACGGTATAATTGATTCCTAGAGATTAGTCGATTCTTGAACCGAATTGAATACTGGTTATTAATACTCCAATTATGCAATGTTTAATCGAATATGTGTAATTAAATAAATAGCAAAAAATTAAAATGTGAACCATACGCATACTGTAGTCAAATAAGACCTTCTAACTATGTGGCTGTTATAATTCAAATTTACTCATCATATGTGTTTTATGATTTTTTGTATATATAAATTAATCGATGATTGTTACTAATTTTTTGATTGTTATATATAGAATCAAGCTTGTTGGAATATACTAAAAAAGGAAAAACAAAATGAAGGCGTTTTTACTTTTGTATTTTAGTTGCACTTATATATTTAAGTGTTGTTACTAAATTTTGGCGGTAAATATCAGTGCTAATTGAAACAGAAGAGTGTATACTGTATACTTACTAGATTTTGGGGTAAAAATAAATTAACACTGATTTTCACTCTAAAATACCTTCTTTTTTTTTCTTAGGTCACTGATTTTTACACGATATTCAAATAAATATAGGAAATTTATATGAAAACTCCTATATTTTTATCTATTACTATGGACATTGAGTCGTAGACCATCTCTTGTATATGAATATTTTGTCACGTACATGTACAAAATTCTCTTGCACGATTAGTACAAGTGAACCAAACATGTTATAGAGTTGTAACTATGCATACTTCAACTTTAATTAGGGGTGGCAATTTTTGACACGACACGATAGCACAATACGAATCCGACACGAAAATTGCGGGTTAGTGTTTGGCCTTATCGGGTTCGTGTCGGATTCGTGTCAACCCGTTAAGCACGATAAAATTAACAGGTAACCCATTAACCTGTTAACAACCCGTTAACCTGTTATTTACCTGATATGACACGACACGATAATGACACGTATCTGATAATAACACGATAATGACACGATATTTTTTTATATTTATATAAATATATTATTTTTTATATATTTAATACAATTTTAAATTGATTTATTTTCTTATCGTGTCGTTATCGTGTTGTTATCGTGTTACGTGTCGTTATCGTGTCGTGTCACGTCGACACGAAAATTATCGTGTCGTTATCGTGTCGTGTCGTGTCGTGTCGACACAGATCCTTATCGTGTCGTGTTCGTGTTTGGTCTTATCGTGTCGTGTCACTATCGTGTCGACACGAAACACGACACGATAGCACGATTTGCCAGCCCTAACTTTAATGGACTTTTAGAAATATTTTAAGCTTGTAAAAAAATTGGCAAGATAATTTTATGTTTTTATAACTATAAACATATGTGTATACTATATTAAAAGACAGTTGAACTTTTGGTAAAGAATTCTTGAACCGACACTGTAGGTTAATGAACCAAAAATAGAGATACAGTTTTTGGATGTATTAATGAATTATTGAATGTTGGATAACACACACAGTAGCTATGATTTAGTATTCATATGAAGATAAAATATAAGTAAATGAAAATAGGATTAAAAGTATTGTATTATAATGGACGTGCCCATCACAACGTACACGGGTTTGTGTGGGTTTGGGAATAATAATATATGGGACCCAAATTTCTCACATCAACATGATGTTGGTACTCATGATATTGTACAAAATCGTACTTGATTTGATCTCATATCTTCTTTTTCTATTTCAACTTTAATTCACACTGTTCTTCTTAGTACACATTACAATTTTAGCGTAAAAATTATTTATTAGTAGTATTATTAGAGATAAAAGTGAGGATAGTAAAACAAATTTAACTTTAAAAGTAATAAAAATGTCATTTGATGTAATAGTGTGATATTTTGAAGGGATAATTAAAAATATTTTTTTACTATTTTAAATATTAGTTACTGTATTAAGTAAGTAACAAAAAAATAACAAAATTGATCATTAAGTAAGGGACGAACGAATACCATTTTTTGTCATCTCTGTTGAAATTAACCGAATAAAAACTAATTATATTAATAAGTATCGAGTAAGTACACATGACTCTCACTTTTCTTTTACAAATTTATCATTCAATTAAAATGAAAAAATATATATTTGACCTCTATTATATTATCAAGAAAGAAGGAGAGAAAAGAGTGACACACAAAATATAATTTTCAATTAAAATAAAAAAGTTATATGTATATATGTAATTTAGGAAAAAATCTGAAAAAATAATTAAAATAATAAACAATTTAAAACAAAATTTAAGATAACAAAAAAATGACAAATATTACGAAACCGATAGAGTAAAATATACTCCCACGAGCCAAAGCTCCCACCTCACCTCGCCTTTTGCTATGTTTTATACTCCCTCCGTCCGCCTATAAGCTTTCCATTTTACTATTTTGGTCCGTCCGTCTATAAGCTTCTCATACCTCTTTTGGTAAGTACTTTTTCTTACACTTCACTTTATATCTTATTTTTTCTCTCTATCTCTCTCCTCTCTCAATCACATCACTTGTATTATATCTATTATTTAATCACTTTTCTTAATCTTTGTGCCAAAAAGTAACGTGAAGCTTATAGGCGGACGGAGGGAGTATTATATAGACTCATTTGCTTAGTGAATTTAGAGGATGAGTTATGTATCTAAATTCACCACAACCTCTCTCTATATATATAAATTTGATATCACACTTTCATAAATTCAGTAAAATAAACTCGATTATCAGGTGAAAATTTTCACATGGGGTGGGGGGTTTAATTTCCAGGAAACTCCAAGTTAGAAACCAAGATTTCAGATGGTTTTGGCATTGCACGTGTAACTTGTATTGTATCAAAGTACTACTACTGTTGAAATTAAATTTGACACAAATCTCAAGAAAATGGTTCCCTTTCAATGTCTTCTCTCCGTGGACCCAATCTCTGACCTAACATATTTCAATTATTTAATTTTCTTTTGCTCAATTTTCACCTTAAACCGACTGTCGGCGCCCTATAAGGACTACTGTACCTTTTTTTTTGGCTAAGGGAAATTTGAAGAGCCAATAATTATATTCTCTCTATGTTATGTGGATTTTTTTTTTTTTGTTGATAAATCATTAAATCGGATTAGATATCATTTGTTGTTTAAGCCTTAAAAGGATGTCTAACACTTTTTATAGTAATTTTCAATATCTTCTATATCGCATTAAAAAATGGACTTATAGACAACACAAACAGCTGAAGTCAAACTATAAATCATACTCCTATAGTTCATAAAAAAAAAAAATTAAAATGTTAACGTAGAAAGAAGGATAAAAAAGAACAAGTAAAAATCGTGTTTAAGTCTAAATTCGGTGTGTAAATTTTTTTTTTTGATCGGTAAAAGGAATTTTATTTATACTGGGTATAAGAAATACCCAAAGGCTAATTTAGTGTACAGGATTCAAGAGAGAACAGTAAATGTAACCAAACGACTACTGCTAAAAGACTACTAAGTGACTCGAATCGAACTTAAATTCTGAATGAATAAATAAATAAAAATTGGTCTAATCGGGCTCACTGGTTTTGGCTAGTTTTTTCGATTATACATTAAAAACAATTTTGAAATTGGTTATTAAATCGAATCTATGAACAGTCATTGCATTTCATATTCGTGGAACAATTAACTTGATTGTTTAAGTTTTGGCAAACACCATCTCTTATTTTAGTATTTAGCCATACGGTAAAATGAAAGATTTGGCGCCTCAATGGTTACCTATTAGTTAAATATCGTTATTTGGATCTAAGTTGGTCGTGTTATATTTGTTAGAGTAGTCAGTGTCGGTCCTAGGAATATCCGAGTCTGAATCGAACTTTAAAATGAGGCGCCAATTTCTTTATATTTTTTATTTTATACGAATTTATGAAACATAACGTAAAACAATTTTTAAAAGACTAACAATATATAATTTTACTCTATACTTAAATAATACGAGAATGGTGTTCCACTTAATTGCATAAATATGACTCGTCTAACAATTTTAGTAGCAAAAGTATTAATCAAGTTGTTCAATAATTCCTTGTTCAATTGATAGCATTGCTGGTCCATTCAATCTTTCTTGTGACATAATTGATCAGAGGTGCTTCGAAAAAAAAATTGATCAGGGGTAAGTTTTAATGAGCTTCAACTTTGATAAACTTCTTTCTGCACTTACTAATGTACTCCCTCCGTCCCACAGGAATTTGCACACTTTTCATATATGGATGTCCCATGCCAATTTGCACACTCCATAAAAGGAAATATCTTCACAACCCTCACCCTTGAAATATACTCATATTTACCCATATACTATTACTTTTCCACACTCAATCTACTTTTTACTTTACTTTATTCATAAAAGTTTACAAAACTATCCTTCAAAACATCAATCATTACACATTTTCTTACACATTTTTTTAAAATGTGTGCCGGTCAAAGGGTGCAAGTTCCTCCGGGACGGAGGGAGTAACTGGTAACGTCAACAAAATTTTATAAGCAATGTAAGCATTTTAAAAACATATATTTGTTTTCTTCAAATAATTCACCACGTTAATTTCAGAGTTTGTTCCTTTCGATAAAGAACACTTCAAGAATTTTGAAGATTTATATAAGACCTTAACAAATTTTCATCATCATCACTTTGCAACTTCTACGATTCTTTTTAGTTTTTAGTGTCATCCGTCTTTTTAACTTTATTTAATGTTTATGCGTCTTATTTATATATAAAAGATATTTTAATAATAGATCCCTAAAAAATTAAAAAAATTATGAACTTAAATCGATGGTTTCGTTGGCCTCACATTAGGACCGGGCCTAGGAGTAGGTAATTAAACTCATTCGACATATTGCTAAAAAATTATCAAATGAATAAGAGGAATGATTGTTTGTTAACTCAAAAAAAAATTGAAGGCAATTAAGATACTTGACAACTTTTTTATTTTTAATAAACATTATATTACATTTGTCCCACAATTACTTTCACGCTTTCCTTTTTGAAACATTTCACAGTAACTTTTTCACACCCCTTAAAATGGAAAACCATTTATAAACTTTACCCCCACAATATCTTCAATTTTACATAAATGTCGTTACATTTTCTTCACACATACACAAAAGTCAACTTATTTCTTTATTTTATACATAAAATTTTACAAAATTACCCTTCAAAACTTTATTTATTAGAGCATCTCCAATGGGAGATAGAAGTTTCATGTAGATTTTTACTCCTAACTCAAATGAAGGGTAGAAGGGGTTGGGGGAAGATGATGTGGAGGTGAGATCAGGAATAAAGTAGAAGTAAAAATTAGGGGAAAATAGAGAGTGACATAGAGGGAGAGTGAACAACACATGAACAAAAAATTAGTACAATTTGGAGAGTGTAACTCACTTGCGAGAGTGGTCTTCAATGTGGTCTCAACTCTTTTTTATTTTCAATTTTTTTGGAGTAGAATGCATTGATAGAAGTAAGAAACTTTTGAAATGACACACATTTGCCACATATGTGTCAAACTTAAAATCCAAACACCCACATTGTGGGTGTTCTTATTACACTTTTTTAATATGCGTGTCCATCTAACTACAAAAGTAATTTTGAGGAGGAGAGAGTAAGTGCGTGTTTGCCATCACTGTGGAATAGTGACAATCACTTCTCACAATCAAAATCTGTGAGAAGGCTGCTTCTGAAAAAAAATTCTTCTAAGCACTTACTAGAAATTCAAAACACACCCTAAATAACTAAGGTAATATTTCATAGTAACATTATGCAGAGGTGATTAAGTTGAAGGCCCTACCCTCCCTGGATACTTTTTGGGTGAAGCATTCATTGTGAACAATTATAAAAATAGTTGTGGCAAATACTATATGTGATCTAGTATTTATTTAATGCAAAATAATAGCTGGTATGTCTGGAGCTTGCCTTTACAATTAGGAGGCAAATATCTTGTAATTTGATATTCTCCCCCCTTCCCACTCACCTTCCAAATACCCCCAATTTAATTTTATGAAATAATAATAATAATCAATTTATTAAATTATTTAAATTACTATAAAGAAGCCACTTCTTCTTTTCCTCAATAACTTACCAACTCCCTCATCTCCTACTCAATTCTTCCCTTTCAAATAAATCCCACACCAAATTTCATAACAAAAACCCTAAATCATATAATTCATGGCCTTAATATCTCCAAGAAAACTGAGATATGATCTCTATTCATATTCCTACCAACAAGACTCAAACACACCATTAGTCATCTCTGTTCTTGCTTCTCTGATTGAAAGAACATTAGCAAGAAACAAGAGGATAGCCAAGAACTGCAAATGGGCCGTGTCGAAAACCCGGGTTTTCGACAGCAACGAGACGCCGGACCTGACGGTCCAGTCTTACTTAGAGAGGATTTTTAGATACACTCGGGCCGGGCCGTCGGTTTACGTCGTTGCATACGTTTACATCGACAGATTTTGCCAGCTGCATCCCGAGTTTCGGATTGGAGCCGGGAATGTGCATAGGCTGCTCATCACTACAATCATGGTAGCGTCAAAATACGTGGAGGATATGTAAGTGAAGCATTTCATCGAACACCTTGTGATCATAACTTGAATGATTAATTACTGATATATGTGAGTGGATTTATGCAGGAATTATAGAAATTCGTACTTTGCACGAGTTGGGGGATTGACAACTAACGAAATGAACAGATTGGAGGTTGAATTTTTGTTCTTGATGAAGTTCAAATTGCATGTGAATGTGAGTGTTTTCGAGGGGTATTGTAGTCATTTGGAGAGGGAAGTGAGTATTGGAGGAGGGTATCAAATAGAGAGGACATTAAGGTGTGCTGAAGAGATCAAAACTAAACAGAGACAAGAATCAAGATACAACCTTTTGCTCTAGTTATGTATGTATCTACAGTTTTTTACAAATTGGGTGTATAATTTAAATGTACAGAGAATTATAGTAGTAGTATAATTTAAATATTTGGGGTTTAATTATTTTAATTATATATTATTAATTGAGATTGAGAAAGAAACAGGGGAGGGAAAATTCAGACAAGATCTCGTGCTTCAGTATCGGATTGCGACATCTCAACGTATGATAAATGTGTGTAGCAATTAATCTTGGGCTTCCAACTCAGTTATGGAGAATACTCAAAATATATTACTCCTTGATATTTTATGATATGTCAATATTTACACACAAGTTAATTTAATTTTATAAAAATGGAGGGAGTAATAACTTAAAAGAGCTGTGTCAGTTGCAAATCTTAATTGACACGCATTTAAGTAACCAACAATTGTGGCAATTAATTTATTTGATCCATCACTAATAAATAATAATTTTGAAAGTAAGAGTGGTCAGAATTTTTATTTCAGTGTGAAAATTAATGTAGGACAAATAAAAAAGGAAATTTAGAAAATTGATTTAGGAGTATAAAATAAATATATAATTGTTGCTACTACAAGTTTATTTAATTTATAAATAATAGCTTAGCTCAAGTTGGAAAAAAAATGCATCAATCGTCGCACGGGTGGTTAATTTTGATAATTTATTTATAATTTATTTTACACATACAATTAACATTTGGTGATTTTTTAAATAACTCTAGAACAAATAAAATTATTATTGAGTATTATTTTAATCGGGTTTGAGTAGTGCTTAAATGGGGGATATCATAATTATCATCCATCATCCATCATCCATCATCCATAAAAGTATAAAAAATGCATCATGTATCCAAACTTTTTTCTTTCTACACTGGAGTAGTAAAATGATGATGACGTCAGCATTTAATATTTATCAGCAGAATAATGGGTTAGGGGCATTGTTTCACTCTAATTATAGATTTTAATTCAAATAACTTTAGTGATGATTTATGTAAGAATTAATTTGATAAAGTGGGATAATTAAGTGATTAGAGCACCACTTTCGAGTTACGGGAAGAAAAAAAAAGGATATATAATGTATTTAAAAAAAAATGTAAGAATCAATTTGGACATATGTATTTAAATAGTGTGGGTGTGGTAGCTAGCAAGCGGCTGAATTAAATCAAGGTTATATAAATTAAGCTTCAATGATTGTTTTACGACACGAAAAGTTTATGCAAATGATGACATTACTAATTAAGAGAATTGAAAGTAACCCGCACTTGCAAGTAGACATCAAATATTGAGTTTGCGTCGAAAAAATCTTGATATTATTAAGAAAGATTTAGGAGACAGAGAGAGATTCATAATCAAATCTAATTATTGACATGGAGGAAATATATATTCATTAACATCTCTAGAAAGCTTATATATGAAATATAATGAAACAATAAATAAATTTGGAACTACAATTCCCTCATTGCTACAAGATGAAATACTCCATCCACTAAGAGTATGTTTATTTTTTTTATTTATCTTTCTATCAAAAGTATGCTCTTTAAATAATCACTTTATTTTGATTTTATAATAATCACACAACACTCTTACTTAATTTATTTTTTCATAAAACTTATGCCCAAAGTTATGAGCATATTTTTTATGAACCGATGGAGTATGATACAAGTACATAGAAAACTGCAAGGGCACTTAAAAAAAAATTTGGACGAATTCAAAATTATATTTTTGACCTTATAATACCATGTTTTGACATTTTAGTAGCATATTTTAGTCAATTCAGAAAATCACATGTTTAAAACTCTCTAAAAAATTTATTTTGATTTCTGAATTTTCAAAAACTGATTTAATTAGACATATTTTATGTACAAAATATTCCAATAAGTGTTGTTTCTAAGATTTAGCTATTTAGGAGATAAAGCACACTTAATAATTACACTCTTAGTTTAATCATAATACAACTCAGCATGTCACCTTTAAGTACAATACTAGGAATAAATTATATAATCACCTAAATTTCACAAATTTATCTCATAAAAGAGACGACTTCGTGTAAACTTCGAAACTTTGTCGTTTTTCATGGTTTTAACAACACATTGTCATCTTAAACGAGACATTCACCAACCCTCGAGATTGATTTCCTTTGCAATTTTTTTAATTAATACTCCAATGTTTATGAATGGTAGATGAGGCACATATATGTATAAAATTAACTAAGAAATTAATATTTGATTAATATAATGTTGTTCATGAATATGGTAGATGAGATGCATGTATATATATATATATGTAGTATGCATGATTATAACGACTTTGCAGACTCATTAGAATTATTAAACCACCGTTTTAATTTATATCTGAAATTGATAATTGGTCTATATATTTTGTCAGAATTGCATGCGAAGGTAAAAATGAACTTGATTTTTTTTTTTTTTTAAGTGCACGCGATTTGACTTTAATTCATTCAAATATTGTTTGTCGCATGTAATTCATTAAAGTATTGCATTTAATTAATTTCACAAATATTATGAAAGTATTGTATTTAATTAATTTCACAAATATTATGTTCATGGATTCATGGTTACATTTCGCTTCCTAATTTAGATTCACACAGGTGAAATTAAGAGTTTGTGATCTCCATTCCATACGAGTTCGAGATTTAAAATTCGAATTTTAAATATCAAACTTAATCTACACCTAAAATTACATATAAACAAGTAATGCGTGTATATACTCAGTTGTACCATGCAATTGAGGTACTTGAGTTACGATTTTACAAACATACCCGTATTTTGGGCATGGTTCAAATGAGAGATAATTGGGAAACACGATTTCATAGCCCTCTTGCGGCCTTTATATATATTTGTCTTATTCATATTAATTGTCTTTAGAAGTTAAAATTGTTTCAAATTAATCATTGTTATAGCTATTTCTCTACCTTTTTTCTAATTTACCTCATATGCATCTTTTAAGAAAGTCCTTCGAAGATTTTTTTTTTCCTACCACTGGCAGAACATCTAAATCTAACAAGCCCAGTAAAAAGCCCAATAGCCGCTGAACATTGTGAATCTAAGAAGCCCCAATTAAGGCCACAGATAAATAACCCCCCATCTATTATGTCTTCACTCCCTCCCAGCCCAATTTATAATTTGAACTAAAAGATAAAAAGACTATACTACCCTGGTATGCTGAGTTCACCCCATTCCTAAACAAAAAAATAAACATACTTTTTGCATTCCTCTTCCACCCAAAACATAGTATTTCTTTGTAATTGATTATTCTTCATATTATTATTGTTTTATTTGATCATATTGTTGCATAATTGTGTAGTTGTAATGAATAATATGTGTAGTGTATTTCGTTTTCGAGTTAAAAAAAAAATCGCGTTTTGCAAAAATTCAGCACTGGTTCGCCGAGTTTTGTGAGATATTTCGGAAAAAAATTCCATGTTTTGAATCAAAACTAGGCCAACTTTTCCACGTTTTGATTCAAGGCCAACTATTCCACGTTTTGATATAAAATTCGGTCAACTTTTCCACGTTAAGATTCAAAACTCGGTCAACCAGTGTCAAATCGGTACAAAACTCAGTTTTTTACGTTTCGTCTCCCTCATGTCCCGTTTTGTGTCAAAACCAAGTTTATTCAACGATTGAAAGTCAAAATCATTCTCAACAACAATATTCAAGCTCTAACATTTAAATAAAAAACTAACATTCAAGCTTTAAAATTCAATTTTAAAATATAAACTACACTTACATCTATTCATGGTAGAGCACAGTGACGGCGGCACGTCAACGGAGCTTCAGGCGACAGACGGAGAGGGTGAAGTCAAAAAGTATTTTTAATGTGTATTTTAATTTTTATAAGGGAGAAGATTATTTGTGGTATTTTATGGGGTGAACTTCGGGGATGAAGACATAATAAATGTGGGACGTTTATCGTGTCCCCCAATTAATCCCAATGTTTGACAAACATACGAATTAGCAAGCCCATGTAAAGTACAATAACTACGGAACATCTCTTTCTAATAAGCCCTACCGAGCTCTAGACTATAATAAGCCCAATAAAGAAGTCTTGTGATCTTTTTTGACAAGAAAAAGAAGGGCGTGGTTATACACACACCAACCTATTGACGACACCCACGAGATGAGTACACACCGTAAGATAAGGACACCCACGTATAAAACTCTAAAATACCCTTTTTTCTCTAAACCCTAATTAAAACATTTCTCCCTCATTTTACACCCACCCCCTCCCCCTTTCCTCCTAAGCAGCGCCCACGACCTTTCCACGCCCAAGCGGCGCCGTCGCTCTCTTCCTGCATCCCGTCTCTTCCTCTCCTCCCACGTCGCCGCCTTAAAGAAGGACGCGGCCGCCGTCGCCCCTTCTCCAAGCGACGCGGCCGCGCTGTTGAAGAAGAAGCCAAGCGGCGGGCGACCGTTCGCCCCTCCTCCCTCGTTCGCTCCTCCTCCCTGTTTCAAGAAGACGGCGACCGACGCCGTTCGAGGGCTGTCGCCGCCGCCCACCTGCAAAGAATATCTTTCTCCCCTCGCCGCCGCTCGTTTCAGGTAAGATTATGATTTTTGAAAATTTTAGGAAAATTAGGGTTTTGGAAAAAATTTCGAACATATTGAGTTTGTTTTGGAAAAAAATTCGAACATTTTGTGTTTGTTTTGGAAAAACTTTCGAACAAGATGTTCGATTTTTTTTTGGAAAAAATTTCAAACATTTTGTGTTTGTTTTGGAAAATATTTCGAACTTTTGTTCGAATTTGTTTTTCGTACAAATTTAAGTTGTTTTGGTATTTTTTTCGAACATATTGCTTTTGTTCATTAAAAAATTTCGGACATGTTAATTTTTTTTTGATAAAAATTTCGAACATCGTAAGATTTTTTTTTTTTTTTCATGTCAAAATGGTGATGGTGGTATTGATTTTGACACAGAGATGGTGGTGGTAGCGTCATGGTGGGGACGATAAAATGGGGTGGGTGTACGAATCTTTGTATTTTTAAAAAAAATTACAGAAAGGGTATAAATGACATTTAAGTTGAAAAATTTGTCTGGTGAGTGTACTCAATAAGTTGGTGTGTGTATAACCGCGCCCGAAAAAGAATTCCTGTTTAATTGTTAACACTCCAATATATTTTTCTCAATACATTTTTTTTTAATTTGATATTCATATTCAAAGATCGACTAATTCAAAGAATTAATAACACCGTCTTACTAACGGAAGTCCTAAAAATCAAAGTAAAACTCTATTTTTCACTATCTTTTTTATTTCATATCTTTATCTACCTCATTAGCTCCATTGTACATTAAATATTAGGGCTAGTCTTGGGTGAGACCGTCTCACAGAAAGAGATCCATGAGACGGGCCTCATATATTAAAAGCGATAATGTTTGAGCAAAAAGTGATAGTGTTTAAGTAAAAAGTGACAGTCACTTTTATTAAAAATATTATCACTTTTTAATTAAACATTATCACTTTTTTTACAAACCAAAATCCGAAAAAAAAATAAAAAATTATCTTACCCAAAATTATGAAATATAAGTTAAAAGATCTGTCTCACAGAAACGAATTTTCTCCAAAAGTAAATAATACATAAAAAAATAAGTATTACCATTTGTCCTATTAAGCACTAAATTCAAATGCGTATCTCGATTAATCTCATTAATATCTCAAGACAATGAAACCCATGTGACATCCCCGGTAATTACTTGACCTTAATCACCATTTGTCTCTCTAAACATATACATGATAAGGACACGAAGAATATACAAAGTTAAAGCTCATATCATGTTTTACTATTTTGAAATTTAAATAACATCCTCCTTCTAGTCGCTTTACATGATGGACAAAAAATAAATAAAAAAAATTCAATACTTATTTGTCACCTTTTACATGAATATAGACTCTGATAGAGCTTGTTCCAATTTAGGTCAAGATTTGATAGCGAAGTGTAATTCATTATACTCCCCCATCTATCAAATGAAATTGGAGTGAGAAACATGTTTAAAGAAAACATAGATTGACAAAGTAATAATATTGTAGGGATCAATTGTAAATAAAATGACTATTTATGAATAAAATTAATCAATTTGAGTAATTAAATGATGGTTGAAAAATGACGATAAGTATATGATGAGACCACATTTTGTGGACGAAAAATATAAAACAGATCGAAACTACATTTCGTGAACGGATGTAGCATTACTTTACAAGCAATTAATAAGTTCATACTCTTATACTCACTTCTTTCTTTAATATTTTTCAATGTGAGACAAAATCACTAGAGCTTTTCCTATTGGTTTCAATAACTTTAAAAAATTATTTTTCTTGTTCATCTCAACTCAAAAATGATCGAATAAGATATTGAATTGAAACTCTTTTCAAAGCACATTTTCCAATATTTCATATTTGCCCCCATCTAATTAAGAATGGTAAATTAATTTTAGTGCCAATCTAAAAAGTAAAACAAATAAACTTGTATGGTTACGTAATTAGGCTCCTAAATCCTCGCCTGGTATTATGAATTTTCTGTTAATGTCAAGAGCGACCGCCATGTGGGAAGTTTGGAATAAAATCAATGTTTAACCGTCAGTCACGTGAGAATCAACTTCCAAACGTCAATAACCAACATTAACGGCTAGTTTAACGGCAATTTTTCTTGCAAAAGTCTCCTATTGACATTTTATTTTTAAAAGATATTGTGTAAATAAATTTGATTGTCCGGCCATCAATTTTGTTCTCATATTTTTTTTAAACCTATCAATATATATATATATTTATTCTATAATGCAATCATCACTCAATTATTTAAATTATAAATTTAATTTATAAATAATTATTTTATTTAGAATGAACTCTACACTATCTTTACTACATTGTAATTATTATTATTTAAAAAAAAAAAAAAACCTGCTGTTGTCATTAGAATGGAAAACAGATTAGTGAAAGGGGTGAGTAATTTCTAAAAGAAATGTTTAAAGGGCCCACCACCCACCGGATTATTGGTTGAACATGGGCCTCGTATAAATGATGTCACAAGTACAACGCCCACAAATTATGGTACAATCAGAGAATATTTCGTGCAAATTCCATTAATTAAACTTGGGGATAATCGAAAAAACTATAAATAAACATATTATGACTTTTGAAATTTTCAGTTGCAAAATCATACCAAACATACCCGTATTGTCAGATTATTACACGAAAAAAAAAATCCCAAAATAATCGAATATAATGAATAATTTTGTTAAACAATTAACTAATGACTTAAATTATTTCATACTATATATAGTTATCAAATGAAGTTTGTTTAAGGTCAAATATATTGTTAGTTGTCACATATTCGCACCCCATTTCTTATAAATTGATCAATTTAATTTTTGGTACAATTTTATTCTAACAAAAAATGTCTAAACTATCTTTATTAAAAATGTAAATACTACTCCATCCATCAAAAGTGTGTTCACTTTTTATTATACATGTTTTTAAAAAAATTATATTTTAATTATAAAGAATATATTTGGGATAATGAGTAAAAAATATATTTGGTACACTCAATCTTATTATTAGAGTAGAAAAAATATTCAAAAGTGAACTATTTAAACATATTTTTTGTGGACCTCTCAAGATATAAGCAAAACATTGAAGAAGTCAAAGATGAAGAATAAGTAGTAATTAATTCTGTAGATATTAGAATTAATTATCAATTTAATTCTCCTCTACTCCTCTCTCATTATATATAGAGATGAAGATTAGAGGAGAGTATATAATTGTTTCTAATCTACAGAATTAATTACTTAGTAATTGGTGGACGGAGAGAGTAATTTTTTTCAACAAAAATCCAACTTATACAAAAATTCACCCTATGAAATAAACCCACCTATTTTCTCAGCAGAAAATTAACAGCACCCCACCTCTTTTATACTGTACATCTTTTTGGTGGGAGTAAATGAATACTGACAACTCCTCATCAATAATGTAAAATAAAAATCACTATATTGAAGAGTAATAGAAGAATTAATATTGAGAATTTGAGATATATTCAAGGAGGCACGAGTTTGGAAGAAAACTTTCAATAATAATCCCCCAAATTAATATCCTGCTATGGACAAAAATTTAAGTTCCCACGTGTGTGGCGAAACAAAAAAGAACTTCTTAAACTAATTTGATTAAGGGGTTCACTTGTACGTTGAATCATGAATGCAGATATGTGAGTTATATTTTTTAAAAGAAGGGATATATATTATAATTCATAATTTTTATTTTATTTGTAAGTGTATATTTGGTATTTAAGGAGGGGTGTATCATTTTTTAAATTTAGAATTTGCATGATGGGCGTATTTAACTATGGGTTTATTTATAAAAATGTGACACGTACTGTTAAGTGTTAACCTCACATAGACGTAAATCGACTGCGCTAAGTCTATAAATAAGGTCTTCCACTTCTACGAAAATCACTCCACCACCAATCCATTTAAGATTATTTTTTCCCTAGCTTTTTTGTTTGCAGTAGGCTCATGGCTTTTATCTTGCGTTACTCCCTTTCCACTTGTTTAGTTTTGTTTTCACTCATAACAAACTTTTGTTTTTGCTTCAATCCAAAACTGCTTAATGTGTCGAAACTTGATTCTGCATCGGGCGGCTGGTCCACGGCCCGTGCCAGTTGGTATGGAAATCCTTCCGGCGCCGGAAGTGATGGTACGGTTTATCTCATCCACTATTTTTTCTACCTCAATAATTCAGTACACACTTTTCTTAACGGGCATCCCAACATTATTTGCACACTCTAAAAAAAAAAAAAATAACTCACATAATTTTTACAAATATTACCCCTCATTTATTTTACTTGGGCTCACAACTTAACTTAATTTATAACTTTAGTCAAATCTCCACCCACTTTAGTCAATGAATTATCAATAATACCCCTTCTTTATTCTACCATACTCATCACTATATTCAATTTTCTTAATTTATGTGCCGATCAAACCATGTACAAAATTCTGGGACGGAGGGAGTATAAATTTGTACATGTGGCACGTCCTAATAGATTGTGACATTAATTTGATGAAATACTACTAAAGTGATAGCTTGAATTTAATTAATTTAGTTGTATTTTTTTTATAACAAATGCAAGGTGGTGCATGTGGATACCAGAATGCAGTTGAAGAAGCGCCATTTTCTTCTCTAATAACAGCTGCTGCCTCCTCCCTCTACAGCTCCGGCAAGGGTTGTGGAACTTGTTATCAGGTTTAATTTATTTTGTAAAATACACACTTTTATTTATTTATTTTTTCTTTACTAAATTAATTTATGTATGTATATATAAATTAGGTGAAATGTACAACAAGCGCAATATGCTCGGGAAAGCCGGTGACGGTGGTTGTAACAGACGAGTGTCCCGGCTGCGACTCTCAGTCCCTTCTATTCGATTTAAGTGGCACCTCCTTTGGAACTATGGCTACAACTGGCCAAGCTAATCAGCTCCAAAATCTCGGAATTGAACAAATACAATACAGGAGGTAGTAAAATTACTCACTTTATTTCGTTTGTAAACTTCTATTTTTTTAAATATAAAGAAAAAACTTATATTGGGACGAAGTGAATATTAATTTATTCTTTATATATTTGTATTAATTTAATCACTCTTTTTTCCGGATCAATATAATATAAAGTTTTGTCAATGAGCAGATCTAATATAAGTAATTTATCGATGGGTCAATTTCATGATCAAAATTTTGACTAATGTATATATTAAAGATTCATTTGCTTAAAATTTCAAAGTAACACGTTTTTCACGTACGTGCTTAAAATTAGTACAAATGGTTGTTTAATTTTATATAATATTATTAATTCTATGTGGTTGTATCACTTGCCTAATGAAATCGCGAATTGTTTTTACAGGGTGGACTGCAACTTTCAGGGAGTACCCGTGGAGTTCCGGGTCGACCCGGGTTCGAACGTTAACTATTTTGCAGCTGCTGTGGAGTACGAAAATGGAGATGGAATCGACGGAGTTGAGCTGAAACGGGCGGCGGACAGCGGTGGCGCGTGGCTCAAAATGGATCTGTCGTGGGGTGCGGTTTGGAAGACGGATTTGCCCAACAACTACGCGCCGCCCTTCTCATTAAGGGTAACTAGTGGGGGAAATTCCGGAAAGACCCTTGTCGCCAACAACGTCATTCCTGCAAATTACTCACCCGGAAAAACATACAGATCCGTGGTCAACTTTTGACACATTAATTAATTAAATAAATAGAAACTTTTTTATTTTATGAAGAAGTTAATTATAGTAAAATAAAATGAAGAACCTGCAGTGGGCAGATATGCAAGGAGAGAATTTTGTAGAGTGGGGGATTTTTGCTGTCCTCTTTTGTAGCTCTCATCTTCTTTGACCTTGTCATGAATAATACTACTACTATGTTTTTGTGATCTTTTTAATTAAACATGCATTATTATATGTTTAATAAGAAATTATCTTAGATATCTTGCAACGTTATAGTGGCCTCCTCCGATCAGAAAGTGAAAAGTGTGTTTCTGGGCTCCATCTTTTTACTAGTACAGTGATAAGATGACGATCCAGTTTTACATGTTCATACCTAAAAGGGTCATTTGCTCTAACACGTCTATCACTCGAGGATAAAGTTGTACATCATACAGAAAATGTGTCCAACTCCTTGATAGAGCGTCAACACGTTTTCAATTTAATTGTTGTTGACCTAACTAGTGTCAGAACGATGGGAGGCTTGTTCATTTAATACATAATTATATATCTTTTGGTCCCATAAGAATATTTTATTTTTCCATTCTGAAATTTGTGTACGTAAGTATTTAAAGCAAAAATATAAAATTTGGTAAAACATATAAAATGTACATGAAAAATTCAAACCGTTAAAAAATTACAAAATAAATCATAGAAGTCTATAACTTCACATAAAATTTAAATAAAATAGAACCTGAAAATTTTCATGTACCGAATATACTTAAAAAAAATTACAAACACCACTTTTATCACATACACTTAAAAAATTCGTATGTGTTGGCTTTGTTACTAGTAATTTAATTAAATGATTTTTTTTTTCCATTTATTAAAGTTAGGTGATTGAGAAATGAGAATAGGTACGATTCTCGATCATTTCTCACTGAATTAGCACCATTTAGTTAATATTTTTCATTTTCTGGAAGTTGTGTGCCTATTTTATTTTGAGCCGAATCATGAAATTAAAAAAAAAAGTACCTAAAATGATATAATTATAAAGTCAATGCACTAACTTAAGATAGCACAATTTTAACCCACTACTCCTCAAATTTTTCGAAATTTAAAAAACTAATCTATTTTATAAACACATTTTAACATTTTAAAGGTAAAAAATACATCATAATCCAACAATTGCATATATATTCTTGTAAGAATGTTCCACCATTTGATGTACACAATAATTCATTTTCATTTTATGGCAATTTCAAACATGCGAAAAAAATATATATACTAATTCCCTAATATAATACATATATAATTCAATTCTTCACACATCAATACTCAATAAAAAAAATTAAAAATCAAAGAAATAAAATAAGAGCACCACATCTATGTATTTAAATAAATATATCAAAAAAGAAAGAAAATACCTGAATATGTTCAATTTATCAAATACATGGTCCTTTTGTTGATTCCACCTTTAAAATTCATAAGCAAATTAAATAATCTAAGAAGAGTAAAAAAAAAAAATATTTACAAATATAATAAACTACATAATACATTAAAAAAATTATATTTTACATATATATACCTCAAGTTGTATGTGTGAAAATAAGATTTTCTTTTTCTAAATTAAGAATATGAATTTTGTTTCTAATTAGAAAGAAGCAAAATATTTTTTTCCTAAAATAAGGAAAATAAGAAATGTGAAAGAATAATATTTTTAAAAAAGAATTGTTGTCAGCACACACGTTTCTTCCTTTCTAAAATGGAAGAAGAATATGTGTTTTTCATAAAATATGAAGAAATAAACTAACGAAAATAAGAATTGTGGAGGAAGATTTTTTTTAGTTGTTTTCAGCATACAAGCACGCTTTTTTTTTTTCCTAAAATGGAAGAAGATGGAGAATGTTTTTTAAAAGTTTAGTTTGAACGAGAAAGGAAGAATTTATGGGGGAGAGTAATTAAGGGGAGTAATGAAGGTAATGTGGAAAGGTGGAGAGAGTAATAACAGTAGTAGGGGAAAGGGAGTGGGGTGGGAAAGTGTGCGGTCAAAAATTAGAAATGATTGAATTTTTTTTTTTTTCAATACAAATACTTGTGTGGATCGTTAAGTCGCTTGACACATAAGTGTGTCAAGTGTTTGGGCTTGCGTCGTTAAGTGTGCGGTAGGGATGGGGCAGAGCAGGTTAGGGCAGATAGTTAAATATCTAAATCTGTCCTGCGTTCATAAGTATCTGCCCTGCGACCTGCTGCGGGACAACATTTTGTGCCCTGTCCTGCCCTGTGCAAGTAATTGCCCTGCCCCATGCACTCCAAAAGTCCAAGTAAATATGCAGATTAAATTAAATTAAACAATAAAATAAATATTAAAAATTCACAATTAAATTAAACGTTAAAATTAAACATTAGAAATTCAGTAAGTCTATCCAAAATACTTAACAAGCAAACAAAATAATCAAAAATAATTTTGTGAGTGTTATCTCATAATCTCAAAATCAGCACAGTAAACTACTGAGCTGATAGGATCAGATAAGATGACTTAGGCCTTATCAGATGAGTTGAAGGGTTTCAATCAGATGAGAAGGTGATGCTTAGAGTTCAGCACAGTTGGGATCAGCACAGTAAGATCAGCACAGTACTGGATTAAGATCAGTACTTCAGTAGACTGGACTAAGATCAGTACTTCAGCAGATTGGACTAAGATCAGTACTTCAGCAGATTGGACTAAGATCAGTACTTCAGCAGAGTAGATCAGCTCAGTACCAGATCAGCACAGTACCAGATCAGCTCAGTACCAGATCAGCACAGTACCAGATCAGCACAGTACTTGGGTCAGCACAGTACCAGGTCAGCACAGTACTTGGGTCAGCACAATACTTGGTCAGTGCAGTTAAGATCAGCACAGTATGAAGTCTATCAGCAGAGTTAGCTTTTGATCATCAGAGCAGAAGAGTTGGGTATCAGAACACTAAGTAGTGATCTGATCTTTATGGGCAAGTCTTCTGGTTCGAAGTTAGTTAGTTTAACTAACAGTTTTACAGTTACAACAACTTGAGGGCATAACTACCATTTCAGTTGGGCAATAACAGAGCACATGGGTTGTTACAAGCGGTTGCAAACGGTTGATAACTACTCAAAACAGTTCCTAACAGCAGCAACTACCTTTGGTCTTTATAAACTCTTGATTGTGTACATTGTAAAAGTTGACACCTTTTTGGGATGAGAGATTTAGTACGTTATTGTATTCTTTGAGTTGTGTGAGTTCACGAGTGAAGTGAGGAAATATCCAATTCCGAGTGAATGAGTGTGTAAACAATCTTTATCAATCAAAGAAGTACTAATCTGGTCCAGTGGATGTAGATCACATTGATCGAACCACTTAAATCCTTGTGTGTTGTTTGTCTCGTTGATTACTTTTCTGAATTACTATCCTAGAGCAGTTATTTCTTCTATATTCAAGTGTTCTAATTAGTTGGAGACGTCTAGCTGATCGGAATCCATCTTGACAATTGGCGCCGTCTGTGGGAAACCGAAGTAGCTGCAGATCTAAAGATGGGGAATTCTACCAAGTACAACATAGAGAAGTTTACAGGCACTGGAGATTTTGGGCTGTGGAAGTTAGAGGAAGAGGATAAAGCTCTGATCTTATTGAGTGCTCTGCCTAAGTCCTTTGAAATCCTAAAGGACACCATCTTATATGGTAGAAAGGAAGCAATCACATTGGAGGATGTGATCTTGGCTGTCAAGTCCAAGCTGTTACATAACAAAACATCTCAAGGAGATAAAAGTAGCAGTGGGGAAGGATTGGCAATCAAGGGAGGTCAGAAGAAGTCTGTCTCCAAGAAGGGGTCTAGTCAACCCAAAGGAGCTGATAAGGGAAAATCAGCAGTGTCAAATCAAGGGGAAGTAGTGTGCCACCACTGCAACAAACCTGGGCACTTTAAGAGTACTTGTTACAAGTACAAACAGCTTATGAGAAAATCTGGTCCTAAGAACCCTGTTGATAAGAATCAAGCAAATCAAACCCAAGATGATAAGGAGCAGAAAGGCTATGAGTCAGCTCAGTCCCTATCCATCACTTCCACTAAAGAGCAGCAAGATTGGATTTTAGATTCAGGGTGTTCTTTCCACATGACTCCAAGAAGAGAGTGGTTTCATGAATTTAAGCATCAGAATGGAGGTTCTGTGTTGTTAGGGAATGATCACACTTGCAAAGTCAGAGGTGAAGGTACAGTACACTTGAAGATGTATGATGGAGTAGTGAGGATTCTCAAGAGGGTCAGGTATGTTCCTGAACTCAAGAGAAATTTGATATCTCTTGGTATGCTGGATTCATTGGGCTATAAATTCCAGTCTGAAGGTGGAGAGCTCAGAGTTTCAAAGGGGAAGCTTACTGTTCTTAAAGGAGAGAGAAGAAATGATCTCTACTTTCTTAAGGGGGGAACAGTTATTGGCAGATCAGATGTGGCAAGGGTGCAAGATAACTCAATGTTGTGGCACAGAAGATTAGGTCATGTAGGAGAGAAGGGCCTACTTGAGCTAAGTAAGCAAGGATTGCTATGTGGTGACAAGATCACAAAGCTGGATTTGTGTGAGCACTGCATTCTTGGGAAATCCAAGAGATTGAAGTTTGGGAAGAGTTCACACTCTACCAAAGGAATTTTGGACTATGTCCATTCAGATTTATGGGGGCCAGCTAGGAATCAGACCAGAAGTGGTGGGAGATACTTCATGTCTATCATAGATGACTACTCAAGAAAGGTATGGATCACTATCCTGAAATCCAAGTCAGAAGCATTTGAAAAATTTAAGGAATGGCTCACTGAGGTGGAGAACATTTCTGGAAAGAATCTAAAGCATTTGAGAACTGATAATGGGCTGGAGTTCATATCAGAAGAGTTCAATGTTTTCTGCAAGAAGAAGGGTATAGTGAGGCACAGAACAGTACCAGGTACACCTCAGCAGAATGGAGTAGCTGAGAGAATGAACCAGACTTTGCTTGAGAGAGTTAGGTGCATGTTGAGCAGCTCTGGATTGCCTAAAGTATTTTGGGGAGAAGCAGTGTCAACAGCAGCCTATTTGATAAACAGAAGCCCTTCCTCAGTTGTGCAATTTAAGACCCCAGAAGAGTTATGGTCTGGCCATGCAGCTGAGTACAGTAATTTGAAGGTGTATGGTTGTTCAGCATATGCCCATGTCAAGCAAGATAAGCTTGAGCCTCGAGCCTTGAAATGTGTGTTCATAGGGTATCCTTCAGGTGTGAAAGGGTATAGATTGTGGTGCCTAGAAGCTGGAATGCAGAAGTGTATTATCAGCAGAGATGTAACTTTTGATGAGAATAGAATGCCATTGAAAGAGGAGGCAAGCTCCAGTACAGCACACAACAAACCAGATGAGACACAGGTGGAGGTGGAGCATGGTGACATCAGAACACTAACTGAAGATCAGATTGATCCAGATGAGGAGGATATTACTCATAGTGATACTGAGCTTCATGACTATCAGCTGACTAGGGACAGAACCAGAAGAGAAGTCCACCCACCTCAGAGGTATGGTCAAGCTGACATAGTATCATTTGCATTATGTGCAGCTCTTGAGGTGGAGTCTTTGGAGCCTAAAACTTACACAGAAGCCATAAACTGCCATGACAAAGAGAAGTGGTTAGTTGCTATGGAGGAAGAACTGTTATCTCTTAACAAGAACCAGACTTGGGAGATTGTTGAGAGGCCTAAGAACAAGAAACTTGTTGGGTGTAAGTGGATCTACAAGAAAAAGGTGGAGGCTCAAAGAGGTGGCAAGATTAGGTACAAGTCAAGACTTGTAGCTAAAGGATTTACACAGAAAGAAGGTATTGACTTTAATGAAATCTTCTCACCTGTTGTAAAGCATTGTAGCATCAGAATCTTGTTGGCTATGGTTGCTCAATATGAATTGGAGCTGCATCAGATGGATGCGACCACAGCATTTCTTCATGGGACTTTAGATGAGAAGATCTACATGAAAATACCAGAAGGGTTGGACATAGAAGATGGAGGAGACAAAGTGTGCTTACTCAGAAAATCACTCTATGGCCTCAAACAAAGCCCTAGACAATGGTACTTAAGGTTTGATGAGTACATCTGCTCAGCTGGTTTTGCAAGAAGCTTGTATGACAGCTGTGTTTACTTCAGGAGGGTTGGGAGTTCAGTTACCTATCTTCTGTTGTATGTAGATGATATGTTAATAGCTGGGGAGTCTATTAACAGTATCAATCAAGTTAAGGAGATTCTCAAAAGGGAGTTTGAGATGAAAGATCTTGGTGAAGCTAAAGTGATTCTTGGGATGGAGATCAGTAGAGTTGAGGGAGCAATTCAGCTTAGTCAGCCTACCTATCTGAGGAAGGTGTTAGAGAGATTCAGGATGAATCAAGCTAAGTCAGTTTCTACACCAATTGGCCAGCATCAGAAGTTATCCAATCAGATGTGTCCCAAGAACAGCCAAGAAAGAACTCAGATGAGTAAGGTTCCTTATGCCAGTGCAGTAGGGAGTTTAATGTATGCTATGGTGTGTTGTAGACCAGATTTAACTCATGCAATGAGTGTAATCAGCAGATACATGAGTGATCCAGGTTTAAGTCATTGGGAGACAGTTAAGTGGGTCATGAGATATGTTCTAGGATCAGCTGAGAAAGGTCTGAAATTTCAGAAGATATCAGATGAGGGAGAAGCACTTGTGGGATATGTTGATGCCGACTATGCAGCCAATGTAGACACAAGAAAGTCCTTGACAGGGTATGTATTCACCTTATTTGGTACAACTATATCATGGAGGTCAATACATCAGTCCGTAGTTGCATTATCTACTACAGAATCAGAATATGTAGCCTTGACTGAAGCAGTAAAGGAGAGCATGTGGCTTAGGGGGATCTTGAAGGAGTTTGGTATATCACAAAGAAGTGTGACTGTCTTCTGTGATAACCAAAGTGCAATACATCTTGCAAAGCATCAGGGGTATCATGAGAGAACTAAACATATAGATGTAAAGCTGTACTTTGTAAGAGATATTGTAGAGAAGGGGTCAGTCCAGGTAGTGAAGATTGCTACAGAGGAGAACCCTGCTGATGCGTTCACTAAGGCATTGCCAAAAGAGAAGTTTGGCTTGTGTCTTAGACTTATTGGACTGCATTAATTCCTCTGAGGAGAAGGCTACTGTTCTTGTGGCAGAAGATCAGTAGTGGAGGCTATTCTTTGAGGAGAATAGTGTTGGTGTTTTTGTTTTGGTGGAGATTAGTTCGATTATGAGCTAAAGGTGGAGAATTGTGAGTGTTATCTCATAATCTCAAAATCAGCACAGTAAACTACTGAGCTGATAGGATCAGATAAGATGACTTAGGCCTTATCAGATGAGTTGAAGGGTTTCAATCAGATGAGAAGGTGATGCTTAGAGTTCAGCACAGTTGGGATCAGCACAGTAAGATCAGCACAGTACTGGATTAAGATCAGTACTTCAGCAGACTGGACTAAGATCAGTACTTCAGCAGATTGGACTAAGATCAGTACTTCAGCAGATTGGACTAAGATCAGTACTTCAGCAGAGTAGATCAGCTCAGTACCAGATCAGCACAGTACCAGATCAGCTCAGTACCAGATCAGCACAGTACCAGATCAGCACAGTACTTGGATCAGCACAGTACCAGGTCAGCACAGTACTTGGGTCAGCACAGTACTTGGTCAGTGCAGTTAAGATCAGCACAGTATGAAGTCTATCAGCAGAGTTAGCTTTTGATCATCAGAGCAGAAGAGTTGGGTATCAGAACACTAAGTAGTGATCTGATCTTTATGGGCAAGTCTTCTGGTTCGAAGTTAGTTAGTTTAACTAACAGTTTTACAGTTACAACAACTTGAGGGCATAACTACCATTTCAGTTGGGCAATAACAGAGCACATGGGTTGTTACAAGCGGTTGCAAACGGTTGATAACTACTCAAAACAGTTCCTAACAGCAGCAACTACCTTTGGTCTTTATAAACTCTTGATTGTGTACATTGTAAAAGTTGACACCTTTTTGGGATGAGAGATTTAGTACGTTATTGTATTCTTTGAGTTGTGTGAGTTCACGAGTGAAGTGAGGAAATATCCAATTCCGAGTGAATGAGTGTGTAAACATTCTTTATCAATCAAAGAAGTACTAATCTGGTCCAGTGGATGTAGATCACATTGATCGAACCACATAAATCCTTGTGTGCTGTTTGTCTCGTTGATTACTTTTCTGAATTACTATCCTAGAGCAGTTATTTCTTCTATATTCAAGTGTTCTAATTAGTTGGAGACGTCTAGCTGATCGGAATCCATCTTGACAAATTTTTATATTAATATAATTTTTTTTTTATATTCAGGGCAGGGCAGGACAAATTTTTATAATACATATATCCATGCCTGCCCTGCGTGCGGGGCGGGACAGATTTGCCCTGTTTTAAGGATGGGGCAGGGCAGGGCAGATCTAAACCTCTCAGAGCAGGGCGGGTCGACTTCGGGGCAGATCATTTTGCCATCCCTAGTGTGCGGTCAAAAATTACAACATGCGGAAGCACTGGGCATCAGCAAGAAAAATAAGTTATTCATGTCAAGTGTTTGGGCTTGCGTCGTTTGGGAGATTTGGAATACTAGAAACGAATTGAGATTCAAAGGCACGAGGCAAGATGTAAAGAAAGTTGTGGAGAAAATAAAGATAAGCTTGTGGAATTGGTTCGGAGGAAAAAATGCCTTGGTTCCCAACTCATCGCTATCGGCATGGTTATGTAATCCGCCCTCGTGTATCATTGAGTAATAGTTTTCGGATCTCAAATTTTGTTGTATAGGTTTTAAGACTTTATGTGTACATATATGGGTTGAGTACTCTTTTACTCGTGGTTAATGAAACATCTTTTTACAGTCCAAAAAAAAAAAAAGTCGCTTGACACAAGCACGGCTGACGGACTGGCCTTTATTAATTTTTTTTAAAAAAAATTATGTTAATCTGATAAATAATTTTAAAGCGCGGGTGTTGACCGTGTCTTTAAGAAATGCACGGGTCCAGTCCGTGACTGACTATTTTAAAAAACTCACCTGTTTTTATTACATTTAAAGAGAAGTTTCAAAAAAATGTATTATTCAAAAAAATTGGTAGGAGTAACTTATATGTTACATTTTTATATGAATAGACTCTGAGTGAGCTTGATCCAATTTAGGTCAAGATTTGCTAGCGAAGCATAATTCGTTATTTATAAGTTATAAAATCATTTGAATTTTTTAATTAGCTACCATAACTTAAAAAAACTTATTTTTCTTTCATCTTTTAACTCCAAAATGAACAAATTGAAACACTTTTAGTAGCACATTTTCCAATACAAATTTGCCCCCATCTAATTAAGAATGGTAAATTAATTTTAGTGCCAATCTAAAATAAGTAAAAAAACACAAACTTGTATGGTTACGTAATTAGGCCCCCAAATCCTTGCTTGGTATTATGAATTATCTATTGATGTCGAGAGCGACCGCCATGTGGGAAGTTTGGAATAAAATTAAAGGGATTAATTTTTAGTCCTTTAAGTTAGACTAATTTTGAATTTGGTCTTGATGAAATATACATTTTAATTTTAGTCTCATAAGTTGGATTAAATTTTGAATTCAGCCTAATTACTATCATTGTAGGTAAATGAATCAGTCAAATTCATTGATTTCTGCATTTTTTTGTACATGAGCAAATTCACAGTTGAATTGAATTGCACACGAGTTATGAATTTGAAGGATTCATTTACTTGCAATGATAGTAGTTGAACTGAATTAAAAATTTGAATCAAACTTATGCGATCAAAATCAAAATGTGTATTCCATCAGGATCAAATTCAAAATTAGTCCGGACTAAAAAAAACTTTAATCCCAAAATCAAAGGTAACCAACCGTGTGTCATGTGAGAATCAATTTCCGAACGTCAATAACCAACATTAACGGCAATTTTTCGTGCAAAAGTCTTCGATACTTGAAATCAATTGATTTTACCTATACAATGAAAATTAAGTATCAATTGAATTAAATGTTATTAAATTGGATAAATTGAACATTAAAATTCAAGTGTATATACACTTATAGTTATATATAGTCTCCAATTGGCATTTTATTTTTAAAAGTTAACGATTGAAAGTAATGTAGCCCTCCCTAAATTTGATTACACTTGCGTGTCGATCAAATTTATTCTCATAGATTTTATAAAAGCTATCAATTTATATTTATTCTACAAATTAGTGGAAGGGGAAAGTGATTTCTAAAAAAGAAACATTTAAAGGGCCCACCTCCCACTGGATTTATTGAAATGGGCCTCGTATAAATGATGTCACAAGGACAAGGCCCATAAATTACAGTTGAATTTCTATGTTTCACTCTTTTGTGTTCCATATTACTAGATTTTTAACTCTTGTCGTCTCCAAGGATATTAATTATTTTTTAACATGATATGTGTCAATTATCCTGAAACAAAATATGGAACTAGTAATTTAATCTCACCAATTAGACAATTACTTATGTGTACCAGCAGTGACGGAGCCATAAATTTTAGATTGGGGGCCCGATTTACATTAATATAAAGATAAAATAATATTATATTTAATTCATTATAAATTTTATAATATGTCATTTCATTAATTTAAATTTAAGGATTTTTGTTATGTTTTGAAGAAAATTAATTTTGATTGTTCCGATTCATAATAGGTGAAACGGTGTTAAAATTTAACGTGCAATCCCGCTAAGATATATTAGTCACTATTAGACAAATGTATAACTTAAAATATATTCCCTCCGTCACTATTAGACAAATGTATAACTTAAAATATATTCCCTCCGTCCCGCAATGACTTGCATACGTTGACAAATTCAATTTTTAAGAAATGTGAATTTAGTGAGGAGGGGTCAAATAAATGAGTATTTTCGGTGATTTAGTGAGGTAAGAATTTAGTGAGATGTAGGGAAGAATTTAGATTAAAATGAGTAACAATTTTAAAAATAAAACGATGTAGTGAAAATATTAATTTTGTAGATTATTTACATATTATAAGTGTACAAATAATCTTGAAACGTCTCAAATAAAAAAAGTATACACATAATTATAAAACGAAAAAAATATATATAAAAAAAAAAAATTGGTGGGGGGCCCAGTGCCCCCGCTGGGCCCTATGTGGCTCCGTCCTTGTGTACCAGTAATATACATGTAACTTATTTCTATTTAATACAATTTTTTAAATTGATGAATTTTACTCATGAGTTATGATAAATATAGTATAGTATTAGTTAAATACAGTATAGTATTAGTTCAAATAATATTAATTCAAATATAGAAACCAATTACATACATGTAACCAAGGATGAAAATATCGCGAATATATCGCAAATTTGGATATTGCGATATGGATATTGAGGTCTAATGTATTTTTCCCTAGTATCGCGGATATATCGTAAAATATCGCTAAATATCGATGTCGATATCGTTCAACCGTAGTGTAAAATTGGACGGGAATCGAGAAATATCGCGGATATATCGCACAATATCGCAAAATCTGAAAAAATCACAAACTTATTTGAAATTTTATTTTTATATATACAAAATTATACATTTTATTTTTAATAGTGCAAGCGAATATATTCTCAATTCACCTTATATATTTAGTAGTTTTTGTTTAAACATATGAATTACACGTGCATAACTATATCCTAAATTACTATAATGTGATGAATTAGTATGAATGATGTTTGGACAAATATGTCATTTCACCTACTATTTGTGAACCCCATATGTTATTATTTTGATATTAATTGTATTTTATCATTTATATTTATTTAATCATTTTGTATTGTATTATGTTGTCAATTAGTTTTCGTCAGCCAGTATTTAATTGTATTTTATCAATGTTGTTTGGACAAAAATGTCATTTCACCTACTATATTTGAACCTCATATGTCATCATTTTAATATTAATTGTATTTCATCATGTATATTTAATCATTTTATATGATATTATGTTGTCAATTAGTTTTCGTCGGCCAGTATTTATATAATTTTTTATCGATATGTTTGTTTTAAACATATAATTTTAATGACTTTTGAATGGAATACATGTATAATAGTATGTTTTAATAATCTCTAAAATTTCATGTTAAATTTTCAAGATTTTAATAAGATTTCTGTCATTTTTTCAATTTTTTTGCGATATCGATATCATATCGATATCGATATATCCCGCGATATATCCATAAAATTAAGGTTACAATATTTATTGCGATAACGATATTTTCATCCTTGCATGTAACTAGTACACAAGAGTTCTTGTGCAACCCACAAATTATGGTGCGATCAGAGAATATTTTGTCCAAAATCCATTAATTAAACTTGGGGATAATCGTAAAAACTGGAGTATAAATAAAAATATTACTATGACTTTTGAAATTCTCAATTGCAAAAACATACCAAGCATACCAGTATTGTCAGATTATTACACGAAAAAAAATCCCAAAATAATCGCTGGATATTCGTACTCATATTTCTTATAAATTGTTCTATTTCATTTTTTGTACAATTTTATCCTAACAAATAATGCCTAAATTATCCTTATTAAAAATATATATATACTATTTTTTTCAACAAAAACTCATCCTATGAAATAAACCCACTTCTTTCATTGCAAAAAATTAGAAGCACTCCAACTCTTTTCACTACAGTAAGTAGTTAATTTTTCTGGTGAGAGTAAATAAATACTAACACGACTTCTCTTCAATAATGTTGAAAAAAATTACTAAATTGAAAACAAAATATATAAGGTTGTGTTTGGATGGGGGATTTGATTTGAGAATGTATTTCAAATGGAAGAATTTAAAAATAGATGAATTTCAAATGACATGGTTTTAGTGAGGATTTGAAATCTCTCTCAATTTGAACTAAAAGTGTGTGGACACAAATCTAAGTATTTAAAATCCATTCATAATCCAAACATGAATAATGAATTTGGATTGTGGATTTGAAATCCATAAGCCCAAATCCACCCAACCAAAAGCAGCCTAAAAGAAACGTTGAGAATTTGAGATTCGCTTGAGTAAAAATCAAAGCTCGCTCACCACATGTGGCAAAATTAAAAAGAACTTCTGAAACTAATTTGATTGAGGGGTGAAGTTTTAGGATGAATCATGAATGCTGATAGGTGAGTTATAATTCATGGAGTACTATTTTTTTTATTTGTAAGGACACATTTAGTATTTTAGGAGGAGTGTATGTCATTTTTTAAATTTAGTGATCAATGAGTGTTTTTAACTGTAGATTCATTTAAAAAAATTAATGTGGGTACTAATTACTGTTAACCTCGCATAAACGTAAAGTCTATAAATAAGGTCTTCCACTTCTACGAAAATCACTCCACTGCATCACTATAACAATTAAATCCAAAAAAACAAATCATTTTTAAGATTAATTTCCCTAGGTTAATTACTTTGCAGTAGGGCTCATGGCTTTTGTAGTCTTGCATTACTCCCTTTTCACTTGTTTAGTTTTGTTTTCCGTCGTAACAAACTTTTGTTTATGCTTCAATCCCAAACTGTTTAATGTGTCGAAACTTGATTCTGCGTCGGGCGGCTGGTCTACAGCCCGTGCCAGTTGGTACGGAAGTCCTTCTGGTGCAGGAAGTGATGGTACTTTTTTTTTTTTTTACACGTACACTATCTATTTTTACCTTTTCTCGAGCCAGTACGCATATAATACTATATTTATTAATCAACATGTAAAACACAATTGAAAAACCTTCGTAGGAAGGGAGTATTAATATTAGTTAATTTTACATGTGTCACGTCGGAATATAGCATGACATTAATTTGATGAAATACTATATGCTTGAATTTAATTTAGTTGTGTTTTTTTTTTTTTATAAAAATTACAAGATGGTGCATGTGGATACCAGAATGCAGTTGAAGAAGCGCCATTTTCTTCTCTAATAACAGCTGTTGCCTCCTCCCTCTACAGCTCCGGCAAGGGTTGTGGAACTTGTTACCAGGTTAATTTATTTTTTAAAATACACACTTTTATTCATATTTTTATTCAATTTTTTGCTTTACTAAATTAATTTACGTATGTATATAAATTAGGTGAAATGTACTGCAATGGAAATTTGCTCGGAAAATCCGGTGACGGTAGTTGTAACAGATAAGTGCCCCAGCTGCGACTCCCAGTCCCTTCTATTCGATTTAAGTGGCACCTCCTTTGGATCTATGGCTCAACCCGGCCAAGCTAATCAACTTCTAAATCTCGGAAATCGGCAAATACAATACATGAGGTCCTTCCTACTATAAACTTTTTATTTACCTATTTTCAACGATTTGGAACTTCTAATTTATTTAAATGACAAAATTCATTATTTATCTTTACATGAGCAAACGAAAAAACTTATGAGAGGGGAATACTAATTTATTCTTCATATCGTGTAGAAATTAAATAGAGTAATATTTTTTAGTCGAAAAATGTGACAATAAAGTTTTGTCAATGATAATATGGAGTACTAAGTAATTATCGATGACTTAAATTTTTAGTCAAAATTTTGACATGCATATAAATATATATTAAAGATTTATTTTCAAATTAACACGTTTTAAACGTGCTTAAAATTAGTTATTTTTATATAATATTATTAATTCTATGTGGTGGTAATTATCACTTGGCTAATGAAATAATCGCTTAATGTTTTTACAGAGTGGACTGCAACTTTCAGGGAGTACCCGTGGCGTTCCGGGTCGACCCGGGTTCGAACGCTAACTATTTTGCAGCTGCTGTTAAGTACGAAAATGGAAATGGAATCGACGGAGTTGAGCTGCAACGGGCGGCGGATAGCGGTGGCGCGTGGCTCAAAATGGATCCGTCGTGGGGTGCAGTTTGGAAGATGGATTTGCCGAACGACTAGCTAACTGGTGGCGGAAATTCCGGAAAGACCCTTATCGCCAACAACGTCATACCTGCAAATTACTCACCCGGAACAACATATAGATCCTCTGTCAACTTTTGACACATTAATTAAATAAATAGAAACTATTTTATGTTATGAAGAAGTTAATTATTTATAGTAAAATAAAATTAATGAAGAATCTGCAGTGGGCAGATATGCAAGGAGAGAATTTTGTAGAGTGAATGGATCTTTTTGTGCTCTTGTGTAGCTCTCATCTTAATTCTTTCTTTCACCTTATCATGAATAAATTAATAATTATACTAGTACTATGTTTTTGTGATCTTTTTAATTAAATATGAATTATTATAGGTCCATGTCATTCTTTTTTTTTTTTTTTTGGCTAACTTTTTTTTCTTTATTTCAGTTTTTTTTTTTTTTTTTTTTTTATGTTTTTATCCGCTAGTTGCCATAGACCCAGCTCAATAAACTATTAATTCAAAATTTATTTTTTAATTTTTTCTTTAATTAAATTAGTTTTTTAATTAATTATTTTTGTGGGATTTTCTTACGATAGTTTTTGTATCGCCTGGACTATTAATAGTTCGAATGTCAAATTGCATCGCTCTGTGTCGCCCTAACTTGATACCTGTTGCCTTTTTTTAATATTTTAAAATAATTATTTAAATTTTATTTTATTATTTAGTATTTTATCCTATATTAAAATTAATAATAATATTATTTAAATTAAACAATACGAACGTAAAATTAGATTTTTTTAATAGAATTAAATTATTATTTTATTTATATTTTATCTACACCTACTCATTTAATTAGTTTACCCTCAAATTATTTTTTTACTACGGTTATCTGCACCCGCTCATTTTATGAGTTCACCCCAAATCATTTTTTAACCATGGTTATCTGTAATCGTTCATTTTATAAGTTCACCCAAAATTATTTTTTACCACGATTATCTGTACCTGCTCATTTTATAAGTTCACCTCAGAAGATTTTTTTTTTAAATGGAGTAATTACATTTAAAAGACTATATTATCCTTTTATTAATTTACACAAAATATAATAAAATCAACCCTAATTTGTAGGGTGATACTCGAGTACATGCAAGATATCGGTACACACCAATTTTAATTTTTTATTTATATTTTATCTACACCCACTCATTTAATGAGTTCACCCAAAAATCATTTTTTTTACTACGGTTATCTGCACCCGTTCATTTTATGAGTTCACCCCCAAATCATTTTTTATCACGGTTATGTGCACCCGCTCATTTTATGAGTTCACCCCTAAATTATTATTTTTTACCACGTTTATCTACACCCCTCATTTTATGAGTTCACTCCAAATTTTTTTTAAAAAAAGTAATTACATTTAAAATACTATATTATCCTTTTATTAATTTACACAAAATATAATAAAATCAACCTTAATTTGTATATTTACAATCTGTAGTCAAGTCATTACCGAGTTACCGTCGATTCACCATCAAATCATCCATATTTTTAGAAAAAAATCGTAAAACATAATTTTAAAAAAAAAAACTATCAAAATTAGGCAAAAATCTTGATTTTTTTTCTTTCTAAGTTTTCTTCCCTTTCCTCTTTTTCTCCCATTTTCAGTTTTTATTCCAAACTTTTAATTTCTTCGTTTTTTTTCCTTTTACTTTTTTTTTTATTTTCCATTTTTTCATGCGTATTTTTTTTAAAATTTTAATACAAAATAATATTATATGTATGATTTTATTATAGTCGTTAATACAATAAGTAATAACGAGTAATACCATTAACAGTAATTAGTACGAATAAACACTTATCTTATTCAAAGTGAGATGGTCTCATGTCGACACTGTTCATAAATTAGTAGAAATAAACACTTTATTTTTTCCAAAGTGTTAAAACGTCATTCTCAAACTATGTTTTGGAAAGCAGAATTTTGGTGAAATCAGAATAAAAAAACTTTAGAAAATGTGAATGGAACTATAGGAAAACGTCATGATCAGACCATCGATTAGTTCTAAAAATTATGTGTCCATATAATGTTGCTTACGAACATTGACCTAATGTCCGATTTGTATAATGTAACTAGATTGATTGTTACCAGACTTGAAAATTACATTATTGAGGACACATTTTTATTTTGGAAGGAATGTTGGTAGTAAAGTTTTTATTTTGAGAATAATATTGAGTGTTTCGATGACACGGCTCACATAAAGTTTCGAATAAGATAATTTTCTTATTCTATTGTCTTTTGCAATGACGATAAATAAAAGTTAAAGGTCAGTCTCTTTTCATGGTAGGTGTGTAGTGTGTACCTTCTGAAACATGTTCATGCATAGACAATTATATGTTGCAGCCCTCTAGAGTTAAGAGTGTATTGAAAAATATTTACCTAGATTCAAATGAATAACAAATTTACAAATTTATACTATGGAGTACATGTTTCAAATATTTTTTTAATTGACAAATTAAACTTAAAATATATTATAAATTTATTTGAATTCTTTACGGGCACTAACAGTCCTACGTTGCCCATTGTGACATTGTCCCTCCTTTACATCAAAAAAAAAAAAAATGGTGATCGAGAGCAAACCGAGTAAGTGGAGACTTTTTGGGCCAACAATGTTAGCCCATTTAATTAAAAGTGGAGAATGTTTTGGGCTAGCATTTAATTAAAAGTGGGCAGCCCAATTGTTTTATCAAAGAAAATAACTAAATTGAACAACCAATTTCTTGAATTGTGCGTGATTAATAACAAATGTTCAAAAAAAATAAAAATAACAGAATGTTCTTTCAACAATTACAACGAAAAAATACATCAGTTTTTCAAAATAATCTCATCTTCATGTTGAGCCCCCTAAAATATTATAAAACATGCTGAAATTTTATAATATTATAAAACATGCTGAAATTTTATAATGAATGAACAAAAAATTCCTCAAAATTAATCCACACAATTAATGTCTTTTGTCTTTTCTTTTTAATGACAAAATCATTATCTTAGGTATTATTAGATGAAGTTGTGTCATCATTCTCATGTTGAGAAGACATATCAAATATACATTAAAAATAAAATTAATAAATGTCAGAATCTTATTATATTTATAAATAAAATTCATAAATTTCAAATAAATCTCATAAATCAATAACCATATAGAAATCATACAAATTTTATATGAATAACAAATCAATAACCATATAGAAATCATACAAATTTTATTGTGCAGAAAAAACAGAGTATTAACTAAGAAAAAAAATCAAAAGTTCAATCAGAGGTCAATATCACATAAAAAAAACTAGAAGTAATTATCAACAATTTGAGAATACTTTTTTTTAGGCATACTAATAATACTCATGATTCGACTAAAAATAAACAAAAAAATAAAAAATATAAATATAAATTACATAATGTTAACTGGATCGAGCAGCAATGTGAGTTTTTTTTTTTGAACGTGTTTAGAATCGGAATAGAATTTTGTAGGATTTCTCCTGATTTTAAAAAACCCAAACAAATCTCCTGTTAGATTATATAAAGTATCTTCGCTAATTTTCTGATCATAAACATATCAATTACTCCATGATCATAAATTGTAACAACTGGTTTTCTAAATTCTGAATAGACGACCGACCAATAGCACGCGCCCAATTTTGTGATCTCGAAACAGAAATTTGTATAAAAAATTCAACTAAATTAATAATTATATATTTAAAATTATTAAATTTAATTTAAAAGTGTAATAGGGCGACAAAAAACGATAATAAGTGCAATGCAAGGCGATAGATTATGCGACGCCAAATGCAACAGGTAGCAGGTCATCAAATATAAGCCATTAGATTTCAGATCTGATGGCTCAGATTACTGGACTGTTGATAGTCCAGGCGACATTGGACTGTCGTTAGAAGGCCCCTATTTTTGTAATTTTTTTACTACCTCAATCTTAAAAATTCTAACCCCCACCATTTATCCACCATTTATACTAGGGTTAATTCTAAATAAATACACCACCTCTCAGTATGATTGCCGGACCTAGCCACATTATACATATTTTTTTATTTTCTCTATAATTACACTTTATAAAAATATAAAATTTTACAAAAATAAAATTGCGGCTCCTCCGCTTCTCAAACTAGTTTTCTTCTACCATTCTCAAACTAAATCAAGTTATTCTCTCCTAACCATAAAATTTTATAAAAATAAAATTTCATTCTCTCCTAACCATAAAATTTTATAAAAATAAAATTTCATGCGTCTCCCTCTTCTCAAACTAAATCAAGTTTTCTCTCATTCTCAAACTAAATCAAGTTATTCTTCTCTAACCATAAAAATCATAAAAAAAAAACTCACGCATCTCATCCATGATTATTGGTGATTTGGTGGTTTATTTTTTCAGGAATTCTTAAATTATTTAATAATTTTGTTGTTTTGTTCAACTAGTTCGAGAACTATAATTTTTTTTTGGTGGACCTCAATTAATTATTGTATTTGGGTGTATACTGAATTGTTGGTGGTTTTTTTATTATTATTTTCAACTAGTTCGAGAACTACAATTTATATGCTTTATGAGAGAGGAAAATATTCTAGGAATTAATGTGTTTAACACTAATGATTATTACAACAAAAATGTTTTATCCCTTATGATTTTGATTTTTAGGATTTGAAGAGAAGAACTTGATTGATTGAGTTTGAGAAGTGAGAGAGACGCGCATAACAAGAACTATGTTCAGTTTGAGAAGCGAAGAAGACGTCGAAGATGCCGAGAGTTTTATTTTTATTTAATTTTTATGGTTAGAAGAGAATAACTTGATTTAATTTGAGAATGGTTAGAAGAAAACTTGATTTAGTTTGAGAAGCGGATGAGACACTACAATTTTATTTTTATTTTTATAAAATTTTATATTTTTATAAAGTGTAATCTTTATAGGGAAAATAAAAAAAATATGTGTAATATGACGTGGCAAGCTCCGGCAAGCCACATCATCAATTGTTGAACGGAGAAAAAAAAACGTGTATCTAATTGCAACACGATGAAAGGTTGGGGTTTTAAAAAAAATCGTAAAGGTCGTGATTAAATTGATATTGAGATGAAAGGTGGTGTATTTATTTGGAATTAATCATTTTTAATACTAACATACTTATTAAAATATTGAGTTTATTTTATATGTATAACTAAAAAATGCAATACAATATTAATAAAAAAGTGTAAATCAATATAACTAAAAAATGCAATATAATATTGCTAAAAAATGTAAATCAATATAACTAAAAAGTGCAACATAATATTACTAAAAAGTGTAAGTCAATATAACTAAAATGTGCAACAAAATATTATAAAAAAGTTCAAGTCCGTATAATTGAAAAGTGAAACACTATATTACTAAAAAGTGTAAGTCAATATTACTAAAAAATGCAACACAATATTATTAAAAAGTGTAAGTCAATATATAATTGAAAAGTGCAACACAATATTACCAAAAAAAAGTGTAAGTCACTATAACTAAAAAAATGTAAGTGTCTATAACTGAAAAGTGCAACACTAAAAAGTGTAAGTTACTATAACTAAAAAGTGTAAGTGTTGTCTTTATAAGAAAACAAGTATGGACTTACTAATAGGCCATGGCCCAATTCATTAACGTTTCCATCTTACAAAGAGATATTAATTCAATATTTTGGACTCGAGTGCACTATGCACTCGAGTCCACACTAGACTTACTCTCACTTTAATTTAACTTGACTGCACTCAAGTAGGGATGGCAATTTCAATCCGTCCCGATCCGTGCTATTTGGGTCGCCCTGCCCCGAACCCGCATTGAAATGGGGCGGGTCCGGGTATCACATTCGACCCGTGACCCGGATCCGTGACCCGTTTTTTTTTTTTTATATATATTATAATATATCTTCAATATTTTGATGTTTATTAATATATATAACAATAATTCACCTTCATAAATGTAAAAATAAATTTATAAACATGCTTCTAACACTATTTTATTTATTTTTCAATACAAATTTAAATTTTATGTTATATGTTTTAAAGAAAAATGATTATTTTTCAAAATTTTTTTAAAAAAAATTTTATAATGGGTTGCCCCGTTTTGCCCTGCCCCGTGGCCCGAACGGGTCAGCCCGACATTGTCCCAAATTAAAACGGGTCAGGTCCGGGTATCTAGGTACCCGGCCCGTCCCGGCCCATTGCCATCCCTACACTCAAGTGCACATAACACCTATTCAAATCATATTGCAGAAAAAAAAAAGACAGTTTTACAAATTTTAAAATAAAAAATTAGACATTGCCAAAGATGAAAATAGTTATAATAACAGCCGCTGCCTCCTCCCTCTACAGCTCCGGCAAGGGTTGTGGAACTTGTTATCAGGTTTAATTTATTTTGTAAAATACACACACTTATTTATATTTGTATTCAATTTTTTCCTTTACTAAATTAATTTACGTATGTGTATAAATTAGGTGAAATGTAGTACAAGGGCAATTTGCTCGGGAAAGCCGGTGACGGTGGTTGTAACAGACGAGTGCCCCGGGTGCGGCTCCCAGTCCATTCTATTCGATTTAAGTGGCACCTCCTTTGGAACTATGGCTACACCCGGCCAAGCTAATCAACTCCGAAATGTCGGAATTCAGCAAATACAATACAGGAGGTGCGTTACATGAAAATAAAAAATTTGAAAATAAAAAATTTGAGTTTTAAAATCCCTTTTTACTATCAATATATATAATACTCCCTCCGTCCCATGATTTTATGCACACTTTTCTTAACAGGTGTTCCAACATTTTTTTGCACACTCCAAAAAAAGGAAACAATAATACCCCTCCTTTATTCTACCTTTAGTCAAATCTCTTTCACTTTAACCAATGAATTACCAATAATACCCCTCCTTTATTTACTTTACACGTCACTTTATTCCATTTTCTTAATCCAGTCAAAGTGTGCATAAAATCCTGGACGGAGGGAGTATAAAGTTGTCAATGATAACATATGTATATATGAGTGTGTTACAAGTCTACCTTTTACTAGACAGATTTGAACAATATATATAAATCATTTTAGAGATCTAATATAGGTATTTTTTTTGGATGAGTTAATTTTATGGTCAAAATTTTGACTAATGCATATAAATGTATTATTAATTCTATGTTATTGTATCACTTGCATAACAACTAATGAAATCGCGAATTGTTTTTACTTTTTACTACAGAGTGGACTGCAACTTTCGGGGAGTATCCGTGGTGTTCCGGGTTGACCCGGGTTCGAACCCTAACTATTTTGCCGCTGCTGTTGAGTACGAAAATGGTGATGGAATCGACGGAGTTGAGCTGAAACGGGCGGCGGACCCCGGTGGCGCGTGGCTCAAATTGGACCGGTCGTGGGGCGCAGTTTGGAAGAAGGATTTGCCCAACAACTACGCGCCACCCTTCTCAGTTAGGCTAACTGGTGGCGGAAATTCCGGAAAGACCCTTGTCGCCAACAACGTCATACCTGCAAATTACTCACCCGGAACAACATATAGATCTGTTGTCAATTTTTAGAAATTATTTTTATTTTAGAAATTAGTTTAATAATTAAAATAAAATGAAAAATCTACACTGCGATTGGCAGATATGCAAGGAGAGAATTTTGTAGAGGGGAGGATATTTTTTTGTCCTCTTTTGTAGCTCTCATCTTCTCATGAATAAATAATAATACTGGAGTATGTTTTAATTTTGTCATCTTTTTAATTAAATATGCATTAATATATGTTTAATACAGTAAGAAATTATTTAGATTTATGATTGATTCTACGCACGTGTATGACAATTTTTTTTAAAAGGTTTAATTATCCCAACATTATGGAATTTGCAAATATTATTCTGAATTAATAATTGTAGATCTTGCTTTTTTGTAAAATAAAAAAAAAAGAGGTTTCTGAGCCCAATGGGAAGAGGCATTTTGTTTAGTGGGCCGATCGGCCCGCTTAATCGTTTGGTTTGACTCGTGAAGATCTGTCATTTAATCCAAGAATATTATCTAAAATATATTAATTGGAAGTTAATTTCGTTTTTATTTACTGTACTTTAAATATAGCTTACCCTTCACTCAAAAAGTCAAAATTACCAAGAAATGATATGTTTTGATAAATTTGGTAACTCAAAATTATTTAAAAATATTCTGATATACGATTTGTGTTTGTGTCTCTCAACTTGAATAAGACAAAGTGGGATATACGATTTGTGTTTGTGTCTCTCAACTTGAATAAGACAAAGTGGGATAGTTCAAGTGATTAGAGCACCACTACCTAGGCCTTAGGTCATGGGGAGGGGAAAAAAAGGATGGGTATTTAACTTTCATCAAATCTCAACTTGAATAAGGTTATACTCCATTACTATAACTTAATTATCTCTAAAGGGGTTTTCTCTTTGTTACATATTGAGATATCACGTCATTATAAACTGTTAATTAATCATGATATACTCTGTATTAATTAATTTACTCTCAAACATGCTATAAATAAATATTCTACAAAATATAAAAATAAAAGTCGTATACTATGTCGACTATTAAGCATATTTACTTTCTTGTGACCATACTTGTTGTCTCATTCCTCCATAATTTTTGTTTTTGCATAACTGAAAATTGGAATTATTCTTCTGCGGGAAATAATTTTTCAGCAGCGGTGGCAACATGGTACGGAGAGTCTAATGGTGCTGGGAGTAGTAAGTAGTGTATATTAATTTATTTATTTCAAAAAAATAACTTAAAAAAATAAAAATATTAATGTAGCTTAATAAAAAAAAAATTAATTAATTTATTTACAGATGGAGGAGCATGTGGGTACCATTCGGACGTAGAGAAACGTCCTTTTTCTAGAATGATATCGGCTGGAAATGCAAATTTATTTAAATCAGGATTGGGTTGTGGGGCTTGTTACCAGGTTCAAATTATAAAATCATTTAATTCCAAAATTTTTAGATAATTAAATTACACATTTATATGCTTAATTATGAATTGTTAATTAATTAATAGGTAAAATGCAGTGAAAATCCTGCATGTTCAGGCAAAGCAGTGACGGTAACCATCACAGATGAGTGCTCTTGTGACTCTCAAAATGTTCACTTTGATTTAAGTGGCACTGCTTTTGGTGCCATGGCTTTGCCTGGCCAAGCCGACACTTTGCGCCAAGCCGGGTTGTTTAATGTTCAATACAGAAGGTACGTACGTAAAAGTGTGTAAATTGTTTAAAATACTCATATTTAATAATATCGTGAACTTTATAGGTAAAATTTGTAATTTCAATTTTTGTTGTGCGTTATGTGTAGGGTTCCGTGCAAATATGAAGGAACGAGGGTTGCTATCGAAGTGGATCAAGGGTCGAATCCTTTTTATTTAGCGTTTGTGGTTAAATACGTGAAGGGCGATGGCGACCTTTCGTCCGTAGAGCTGAAAAGTGGGAAGTCAAAATGGATGGGTATGCAACACTCGTGGGGGGCAATCTGGAAAATAAATTTTGGAAATGGAATGCAAGGTCCATTCTCTATTAGGTTAACCACATTGAAAACCAAGAAAATTATTGTGGCCGAAAATGTGATTCCTGCTAATTGGAAGCCTGGGAATATCTATCAATCACGTGTTAATTAACTAATTTCATCCCACTTTTCAATTCTATATACCTTCTAGTACGTGGACATGGATATTTTAATAATAAAAAAATAAATTAAAACAACAAGAGAATTAAAATGTACTTGTACTAATATTTTTCTAGTCGTAAATGTCAATATTAATAGTACTAATATATTAATTTTATTTTTGTATTATTAATTAATAAAAAAATAGAACTATTAAATAAAATAATGGGAGACATATAAATTAAATTATAAATAGAATAAATTAACCAAGTGGACCTCATTTTTAGATATGGTTTATGTGAACATGGGAATAAATTGAGCTTCTTAGTTTAGAAAATCCGTAAAACTCACGAAAGGATAGTTGAATTGAACCTCTATTGGATAATTTGGATATGAGGTTTAAGATTATTCAATTATCCACTAGTTATATTTGTTAAAAAAAAAAAATATTAAAAAAATTGATTTAAAATTAGGTTCCCCGAAATAGAAAAAATTAAAATTAGCGTTGGATAATGAAAAGAAATAGAGGAATAAGGCGGCGAAATATATGGAGAAACACAGATGAAATGGATTAGATGTTTGAGGTTGGACGGATGAGAGAAAAACACTGATTAATTAGTCCACTTTACTAAGCAACAACCACCGCTCTTGGCCGTAGATTTGGTTAATTGAACGGCGGCGCCACCGCTAGAAAAAGTCCACCTGTCACATACCCTCCACTTACACTCCTATTTTTCTCTCTACCCTCGGAAAAACAGTTACTCCAACTAAAAACTAGGAGTGACATTCTTTTCACCATTCACCATTTATACCAACTTCAACTAATTAATTTAATTCAAAATCCAAATTCACATGTTTGTCCTTTGCTTTTCCACTCTCTTCTTTTTTACATACATGGCTTGTGTTGATGATCCACAACCTAGTTTTAAGCATTATTGTAGAGTATGTAAGAAGGGTTTTATGTGTGGGAGAGCTCTTGGAGGGCACATGAGAGCTCATGGCATTGGTGATGAAAATGGCAATCTTGATGATGATGATGCCGCTAGTGATTGGGAGGATAAATTTGGGGGTGCCAATACCAATAAGAGGATGTATCAATTGAGGACAAACCCTAATAGGTTAAAAAGTTGTAGGAATTGTGAGAATTGTGGCAAGGAATTCTTGTCTTGGAAATCGTTCCTCGAGCACGGGAAATGTAACTCGGACGACGCCTCCGAGTCCCTCGTCTCGTCTCCTGAGTCAGACGGCGAGGACGAGGGCGGGAGGCGCGGGGGCGGGTGGTCCAAACGGAAGAGGTCGTTGAGGTCTAAAGTCGGGTGCCTTACGTCGTCCACGAGCGAGGAGGACGATCTCCTCCTCGCTACGTGTTTAGTACAATTGGCTAACACGACGGTGGATCTAGAGCCGGAGGAGTCGTGCGCCTCCGCGAACAAGGAGGACGAGCGACGGAACCCTATGCCGTATTTTGCCCCGTCTAAAAATCGACCACCTTTGGATCACAAGACGAATAGTACTAGAGGGATGTTCGAATGCAAAGCGTGCAAAAAAGTGTTTAATTCGCACCAAGCATTGGGCGGTCATAGAGCGAGTCACAAAAAGGTTAAAGGATGTTACGCGGCGAAGCAAGATCAAGCCGACGACATCAACAATACAACTAATTCAGCAACAGCGGAAGACGACGCGACATTAACAAATAACGATCAAGACTTCTTCCCATCAAAGTCAACTTTCCAATTCGAACCCGAATTGGGAGCTACAAGAAGAAAGTCAAAAGTCCACAAATGCTCCATTTGTCATCGGGTATTTAATTCGGGTCAAGCCCTAGGCGGGCACAAGAGATGTCACTGGATCATCTCCAATTCTCCGGAGGCATCATCTTCTTTACCCAAGTACCAATTGCAAGACCATCAAAAACACAACGCAATTGATCACGTGTCGTCTGACAAGTTGGACCTCAACGTCCCGGCGTGGGCCCACGCATCGCGGGACCCACGCTTTCAAGTGTCTACCGAGATGCAACTACATTGTCATCCTCAGCTCGACGATAACAACAACAACAACGTCCACCTCAGCAACAAAGTTAAGAGTGGGACAACCTATGTTGATGATGAAGCAGATAGTAAGTTGAAATTAGCCAAATTGAGTGACTTGAATGCAAATGTGGGTTCATCTCAATGGTTACAAGTTGGAATTGGTTCTACGACTGAAACAACTGATGGTGGTGCTTAATATATTTTTGTGAGCTAAAAATGTATAATTTGTATTCAAATGTAATGTAACTATAAGACCTACATTATTTTTCTATTTTTTAATGTATGGAGGTCTGTTTAAATTGACCGGTTCATCAGTTGCTTGCTTTTATTTTCTATTCAGTTAATTAATAAAAACACACAGTATATAATTAATAAATATATGCATAGGAAATAAAATGTATTTTCATTAATGTGATTGTGAACTACTCCTCTTCTTTTCTGTTTTTCAATTCCTTTTGAACCCATATTGAAATGAAAAATTAAGGGTAAATTATTTAAAAAATGAGATTACGCTCAAAATAATAATAATAGGTAGATCGAGTGTAATAGTAATAAGAAATTGGGTCCCGAGAGTTGCACTTCCCCAATCAATTTATTAATAAAATAATAGGGTAAAAAAATAAAAAATGACTTTCATTAAAATACAGCATATAGATGCACTCTCCTACTGAACGCACTCCCTACTGTCATTTCTTTCACCTTCCCCCTAAATCACTACTTTCGATCGTCGCTGATACCATTTCCGGCGACTATCAAACCAAAAAAAAAATCCAGAAAATCCAAAATATACTTTAAAAAATCACTTTTTTTTATAACTTTCGACTAACCAGTGTCGACCATATTCACTCCCGTCGACACATCGTTGTCGACCATACGATGTGTCGACGGGAGTGAATATGGTCGACAACGATTAGTCGGAAAAAAATAATATTTTTATAAAAATTCGACCATGTAATGTCAACCAAATACACTCTCGTCGACAAATTGTGTCGACGAGCGTGTATTTCGTCGACATTATATGGTCGAAGATATAAAAAAAGTTTTCTACAGAAGCAGAAAATCCTAATTAACCCAAAAAAAATCCTATTTAATGTCGACCAACTTGGCCGCCGTCTTGAATCAGGATCGGGGTGGATGGGGGCGGCCGACGGGGGAATTGTGTGGGAGTGGCCGGAATCCGAAATAGGGGGGAGAGGGAGCAAAAGGGAAGGAGCAAAAATACATAAAAAAAAAAAAAGGGGAGAGGGAGGGGCACGACAAAAGCTGGACGGGGGAGGAGGTGGCCACAACGGGGAAAGAAGAAAAAAAGAAGGAAAGGGGGAGGGAGGAGTCGCGATGGCTGCGATAGCGGGCACGTCAAGCGACCGGACGAGGGGCTGCGGCGACCGATTGGTGTGGGAGGGGAAAGTGGAGAGGATGAAGATGAAATTAATTTTTGGGAGGGGGTGTGGGTAGTAATATGAATTTTATGGAGATAAGGGCAATTAAAATCTTAGACTGATTTTAGGGATGCATCAATTGGGGGAGTGCATCTCTCTTAAAAGGAGGTGTAAGTAGTCAACCCCTGAGAAATTTGCATGTGGCCTATATTGGACTATTGGGCTCTAGCCCATTGTATATAAAAAGCCCTATTTAGTTCATATATAATTCCAATTCACCCATTAATTACTTTATATACGCTCTATTTGCGGTAGGCGGTACAAAATTCAAGCGATACTCCTCTTTGAACGTTCGATTACCCATAACACTATCAGGAACAGACCCCTTCGCCCATGCTCTGTTTTTTTGGACTGGTTTTCCTGTAGTTTCATCGAGACTTTTTGTAAGAATTAAATTATCTTCATAGAATTACGGGTGGAGAAAAGACTTTTTTTTCCTTTTTCTAAATGCTGACTAATTTCTTTTAAATCTCTTTTCTTTTTCTAAATGCTTAACTATTAATAAGATTAATGTAACTTTTCTTTACAATTTCATTTATAATAAATATTTAAATATTTTATGGCAAACTCTAACGCCTACACATTAAATCGAGAGAATAGTAGCAATATTTAAAATTTAAGAAGGCTGAAACTTTCTTGAGAAAATGAACATTTATTTACTACTTGTAAACTTTTAAATTTCTTACAAGTGGTATCATTTCTTGTATGGTGTAAATTTCTTTTGATCCAATAGTTATGAATAAATCTAAAAATTATTTTAAAATATTCTACCATTCTTATTTTAGATAATTCTATATTGTTATAAGGATAAATAACAAACCATGTCTTCAAATATATTAGGAAAGAAAATTAGATAATTATTGAAATTATATACTCCTATGATATTTTAAATAATTAATTAGACTCGATTATTATAGTCAAATTAATATTAACAATATGCATGCATGATTTATATGGATTTTCGTTACACATAGTATACCGTTCATGAACTTATGTAAATACTTAAGTAGAGTTCTATCTATACAGAACTTCTCATATTTTGAATTATTAAATACAAATTAAATTGTAGACTACTATATAATTTAGTATATACGGAGTAGATGATAAATTGTTAGATCGACGTCGGTTCAACCGATTTAATGGAGAATCGGTCACGGTGTTGGCCAGATCCCTATTCTTAATGTATACCAAATTAATATAAAACCAGTGAGAATTAAATAAAAACCGGATTAAACCGATGATCCGGCAAACCGATTGACTTGATTGTATATTTATATATCTTTGAATTTAACGTATTTTTGTTGTGCTTTAAAAAAATTTAGAGAAAAAAAAAATAGATTGTAGATTACTACTGTATCTTTAAATTTAACCTATTTTTGTTATGCTTTTTATTTTTTTTCAACGATTCAATCGGCTAAATCAGTGATACAATAACTCAGTTTATAGTTCACCGGTTGAAAAATATTGTATTGTCGAAAATTAGATTTCAATGAACTAATAGTGAATAATGACAATTTTTTCTATACCATTCAGTGTGTAGATACATTTAATTTTAATTTTCAATTTAATATTTAATTTAGTCTAATACAACTCAATTTTAGTTGTATATGTGTAACAAATTGAACGAACTTTATATTAATTCAGGTTTTTCAAACTCATATTTTAAGGATATATGCTCGTTCAATCAACTGAGTTCATTCATTAAATATAGGGATAGTTTTGATATAATGCACACTCAAAAATGGAATGGGACTATATTTTGAAAAAATAAAAATTGATACTTGGATGAAATTGATTGCAATGCAACTATACAATTTAAATTTACCTCAATTGAATTTGGTTAAATATTTAATTGAATAAATTAAACATTAAAATCAAGTGCATCTATACATTTTTTTTTTTTTTTACATGAAAGTGCATCTATACACTTGCACATTAAAATTTGTCAAAAGAAATACGGAAGGAAGGAGAAGGAGACACATTCATCCGAAAATAAAAAAACAAGACCGAAAAGTTTCTAGGAACTATAAAAAAGAACTTTACATCACAATGAAAAATAAATAAAGAGAAGAGGTTTCTACGACTATTTAACGAGACAATTTTAATAATTTGAATAAAGTTTTAGTGTTCACATTTCACAATTTATTGTCCACCAGACATCCTCATAATGGGAAATTCTTATATGCACCGTGTGCATCCATCCTTGTTTGGTGCACACGGTTTTTTACCCTATCATATAAGAACTCTCTTTCCATTTCTATTCTTCAACAACGACGTTTTTCCTTCGTTCTCTTCCATTTCTCTTCTGTTTAATGAATCTCTCTCCCTTATCTCAGTCGTGGATTTCGCTTCTCCTTTGTCTCTTTCAGCTATTGATTCCGTCGATCTCTGTATCTGTAAGCGGAACCCTAGCAACCGCTAGTTGTCGTCACCTCTGTGGGCGGGTCGCGCCGTTCCGGTTCATCACGCCGCTGTCTCGTGTAGCCCAGATTCTGTTCGTGCTTGAGCCAGGCCGCCGTATGCTTCCGTGAGTTGGCTGTGCATCCTCTGCGTCGTCGCCGCCTGCAACAGTGCCCCGCCGCCGCTAATCTGGTAATTTGATTTCGTTTAGAAATTCGATTTGGTTTTATGTAATTCGTTTTAATTTGTATTTTCTTTGGTTGATTCAACTGACGATATGCATATATTTGTCTATGTTTTATGTTGTTGATGTTCAAATCTATTTGTCTAAGATGAATGCTTGGTTTATGAAGTTAAATGATGATTTCGTCTTTGAAAATCAAATACTCAGTGAATTGTAATAGAGAAATGAAGTAGATGTTGGAAAAGTTGTTTTATAATACATTGATTCTAATAGCTTGATTCCTGAATATGACATTTGAGAAATATAATATGCAATATATCTTGGAAATTAACTTGTGTTAGAAAAATCATGTTTTATAGAGAGTGAAAATTTTCAATTATAGCGAGTAGAACGTTTCAGTTATAATGAGAAGTATGTTTCACTAATATTAAACTACACATTTTTTCAGTTATTTCGTGTGACACGTTTTAGTATAGTGAGTAGCACGTTTCGCTTAATGTTGAGAACATCTTGTTATTTAAGTATGATATATGCTATCTTACTTGGTTCATCTAAAAGGGCGGTTTTTGCAATGCAATTTCTAGTAAGGAAGTAAGTCAAATTCTCGACTTAGCAGGAAATTGCTACTAAGACATGCCTATGAAAAAAACCACGGCGATGATTAAAATCATTTTCAACTGTATTGTTATTTAAAAGAGATGAAACAAGCACCTCCATGTGAGTGATTTGCTTCTAAAAGAACATTTGATTATTCATCTCATTTGATCCTTCTATATTAGCATGTAAAGGCCAGCCTCATTTAATGACTCCTATTTGCAGTATGTTAGTGTGATGAGAGGAAGACTTTGGTGCTGTTTTTGGCAAGAAACATGATCAAGCTAGGCACATATACCATTTAGATCCTACTACTAGTATTAACTATCTATGCTTTTTTGGGACTTTTTCTTTAGTTTTTTGCGTTAGCTTGTTTTGTTGAATTGTTATTTTTCATTGACTGTAGTTGTTTGGTACATCTTGTGCCACTTTGAGGTTTAATGGAATTCTTTTACCAACAAAAAATTTCTTGTTTTTTTTCTGCAATAGTTTGATTTTTACAAATTAGCAAATTAGTTGAAATCCTTGGATTGGAGAAACAGGTAATTGGTAAGGCATTTGTTTCATGTTTTTGTCAAATTTTTCCAATTTGTTTGAAATAAACAAGAAAATTGGATGAATTTGTAACTTTTCTCTAAAATTGGAGTGCAATATGCAATATTTAGAAAATTAGATATGTAATATTTCACAGAATTATCAAACAAATGGTCATTGATGGGTTAGTTTGTTTTGAGGATTGGGTTTTTGTCTTGGGAGAGCGCAGACAAAATTTCATAGTGAAGAGTGCTAGAATTAATACTCCCTCCGTCCCACAAAGATAGCTCCATTTTTCTTTTTTGGATGTTCCAAATTATAGCTCCATTTCCTCTTTTACTTTAGTATTAAATGCTTTATTGACAATTTTACCCCTAATTAATAAGAGTAATTAAGGCTTAGTAGATTTTGAAGAATGTGATTCCAAGGACAAAATTGACACATTAGCTAAATTTGACTACATTTATTGATTTTTCTTAATCTGTGTGTAAAGTCAAATGTAGCTATTTTTGTGGGACGGAGGGAGTAGTTGAAAACTTCTACAATTACTTATTGAATAATGCTAGTATTAGTTACTAAAAAGTTTTGTTATTGAAAAATATAACTCTTTATTTTTTAAGAGTGAATCTCATTATTGAAAATTGATAGTTTTTATTAGTGAAAAGTGTAGCTATTGTTATTGAAAAGTAGTACTAATATTTAACAATGAAAAGTGGTAATTTTCATTACTATGAAGTGGTATTGAGTTTTTTTTTTTTTTTTACTGAAAAGTGTATTTAAAAATTGTGAAAAATGGTAATTTTTATTAGTGAAAAGTGTAACTATTGTTATTGAAAAGTTGTAATTATTAATACTGAAAAGTGTAATTTTCATTAATGTAAAGTGGTATTTTTTTTACTTGAAAAGTGTATTTTAAAATTGTGAAAAGTTGTAATATTTATTACTAACTCTTTGTTTTTGAAAAGTGGTAATCTCATTATTGAAAAGTGGTTATTTTTATTAGTGAAAAGTGTAACTATTATTATTGAAAAGTGGTAATGTTTAATACTGAAAAGCGATAATTTTTGTTAATGTAAAGTGATACTCCTATTTTTTTTTACTGAAAAGTGTATTTTAAAATTGTGAAAAGTGGCAATATTTATAATTGTAAAGTGATAAGTTTTTAAAACAGTGAAAAGTGGTAATATTTATTAATTATTGTAAAGTGGTAAGTTTTGTTTACTGAAAAGTGTATTTAAAAACTGGTAATTTTTGTAAAAGTGTAACTCTTTGTTTTTTAAAAGTGGTAATCTCGTTATCGAAATTTTTTAATTTTTATTACTGAAAAGTGGTAATATTTAATACTGAAAAGTGGTAATTCCATTAATGTAAAGTGGTAATTTTTTTATTAGTGAAAAGTGTAACTCTTGTTATTGAAAACTGGTAATTTTTATTAGTGAAATGTGTGTTTTAAAATTGTGAAAAGTTGTAATATTTATTACTGTAAAGTGATAAGTTTTGTTTATTGAAAAGTGTACTTAAAAATTGGTTTATTTTACTTACAAATTGTATTGTTGAAAATGTTAATTTTTATTAGTGAAAAGTATAACTCTTATTATTGAAAAATAGTAAATTTTATTAGTGAAAAATGTAACTCTAGTTATTGAAAAATGATAATGTTTAATATTGAAAAATGATAATCTCATTATTAAAAAATGGTAATTTTTATTAGCGAAAAGTGTAACCATTGTTATTGAAAAGTGGTAATATTTAATATTGAAAAGTGAAATTTTTTACTGAAAAATGTATTTAAAAAGTGTGATTAAAAAAATTTACAAATTCTATAGTTATTTTTTTATTAATGTAAAGTGGTATTTTTTATTTTTTTACTAAATTAAAAAAAAATTCGACTCATTATTTAGTCAAGGTGGTGAAAAGTGGTATTTTTTATAAAATATTTTTTTTACTAAATTTTAAAAAAATATTCAACTCATTATTTAGTCACAGGTGGTGAAAAGTGGTATTTTTCATTAATGTCTAAAAAGTGTATTTTTTATAAAATATTTTTTTTTACTAAATTAAAAAAAAATTCAACTAATTATTAGTCCAGTCAGGCTTCGAACACCTTAAACATTTAAAATACTACTCTAAAGCTTGATCATCAATTACCTTGTTGAAATTTTCCTTTTTAAAATATAAGAGCTGACTGGTCTCTTGAAACCAACTCCCTCATAATTGTTCAAATGGTTTACGATTTACCATGGGGCATGGACTTTCGAAAATTGATTTTTTTTAAAAAAATTTATTTTATTTTTAAATTTTAATCATTTAAAAATATAGGTCTTACCAAATTTTACAACAGAGTATCAATTTGCAACTTAAACAATATCCTTTTATTGGTTCGTGAGTCTAAGGTCGGAGAAAAAAAAAAAAGCTGTACCAACCCATTTGAGTTTAATTAATTTGGTATTATATAAAGATCAACGTGAAAAGTCTATTTTGCCCCTCAATTTAATAAAATTGTTGAAGTTGTATCTGTATTTTTACTGATGAAATAATTCAATGAAACAACTGAATGAAACAATATGTAATTTGTTTGTACATATAATTCCATTTGGTTTTTATTAAAATTACTAAATTGCATCTCAAAAATAATGGGGAAGATAAATAGAAAAAAAAAATTAATTTATGTGAATATAAAAAATATAAAAGCTAATTATAAAAAGGTATATTTGACATTTAACACTAAAATTAAATTTTATCCCACGATCTAAATAACTTGTATATAAATTATCATATAAATTTTAAAATTCAATTCATCAATTCAAATATGAATTCAATTTTTTGAATTGTGAATAGTGTTATCCAACTAAATTCTATCCTAATGTATATCATATTTTATGAATCAAACGAGCCCGACCGACTGCAACCTAATTAAATATAATAATATATATTGTAATCGAATAACACAAATATACATGCTGCAAATTGATAAAGTGAGATAATATGGGGTTCAATAAGATATAATATATAAGTAACGTTAAAAATAATTAAAAAAATCTCACAAAAAATATTACTAAGACCCTAGTGAAGAAGTAAGAAGTGCATAAAGATAGGAATATACCGTAAAGAAAGTCATTTAGTTTGGTTGGGCCTAACTTGGTCAAATTCTTATAGCTTTCTAATTTTCGAACTAACCCGTAGAAATCTTGAAAAGACTTAATTGACCTATTATGGTTTGTTACTTCATTGTTTCAAGTCTACTAAAAGTCAGGTTGATGAAAACTAAGCATCAAAATGTAATTAATAACTTTAATTATACACATGGTCTGTGAGCAAATAAATTCTTTAAAATATGATGTTGATTAATATATGGTCTTGATCAAATATTAATAGTATTTTTTTTATTATTAAATACATTTATACATAAATTAATCAGTATTCATATTTATTAAAATTCATGTTCGAAAGAATAGGCATAGTAAATTTGGAGAGTAATGAAAAATTAAGTGATCTTTTGTACTACTTTTTAATAATTTAAATGACATTTTTAAATATTAAGAATAATACATTGCAAAAAGTGATATTCTTTAAACATTACAATTAATATAATTTCGTAATTCCAATTTCCAACTAATGTATTTTAGTAGGAGAATCAGTTTCTAATTCATCCAATACTTAATTTGCCCACTTGTTGATCTAAATGATTTTACAAATTTGATTTTCGATGCTTATTATCTTGTACAATTTCACAAATTTGAATACCCATATAAAATGTAATTAAAACTTTACTCATATATTGATTTTGATGATTTTCTTTAAAAAAGTAAATTCACTTTATTTAAGTAATAATTCTATAATATTTTTTTCATGTGTAGTAAATTACAGTATAATGAAACGCATGGAGTACTTATCCGAATAAATAAACACTCCGATCCATTAATGAAAATTGTATAAAACTAATTAATGCTATAATTTAATTAAAACTTGTTTAAATGCAATTCAATTCAGTTAAGCTCAAATATTATTTTTTATGGCAAAAAAAGAACATCTTGGACTTTAACTAATCCATTAATAATCAAATTTCTAATCAGTAATTACAACTTTCATTAATGGAAAAATCACTGAAAACGCGTATAGGAAAAAAAAATAATAATAGGGACTAGGTCCACCATTTCTCCCTAACAAAACGGCATTTACTTTCCTACAAAACGCCATTTTCAAAGGAAAGAGGTTATAAGTTTCTAACCCCTTTTTTCCATCTAAAAAAATTTCACCCCAAAGATCCAAAACTAAAGGAAATCTTCTGAGAAAAGAAAATAAATATAATATATTTTTACCGAAATATTTCCTAATTAATTTTTAATTAAAGCATAATCCCACTTTAGTCAACTCCGCATGCCAAAACTCAATGCACTTAATTTTGATAATCACTTTTAAAATCCACTAATTGTTGTGATACAATCTGATTAAGTGATTATTATTTAATTTTACTGATATCCAAAATTACAAAAGTTGTTTTTATCTTTTTGTGTTGTGATTATTTTATTCTTGGAATTTGGTACAAAAAAATAATCCAGCAGTTTGCTTGAGTTGTAGAAAAGCAAATTGTGTTTAATATAGGTGTAACCTCCCTTTAATTGGACGAATATCCTGATAGTAAATGACCTAATTGACCGTGCAATATCAGTATTTGATTCTACTTTAGAAGGAACGGTTTCAGTTAAAGTCAAGGGCTTTTAAGGAAATAAAAAGATAGGGTGTGATTTAATGCAAGGGTCGCATGTTACATGTTTGCATCCTCACTATTCTTCTTAATTGTTTGTTGCCGTTTTAGAGAAAATATAATCTCAATTATAATCCATAAAATCTTTATTTTCTTTTACACAATATATATATATATATATATATATACAACATTATTTCATTTCATGTGTGTATATATTCCATGGGTGGAGGAATGCTTGTCACCTACTCCTTTTAGCTTCCACACTCTATGTACTTCTCTTAATCACATAGCAAAAGCAACTCTCAAGAACACACACAAACACACACTAATTTTTTTTTTTTAATGGAGAAGAAGCACAAATGCAAACTCTGTTTTAGAAACTTCGCTAATGGGAGAGCTTTAGGGGGCCACATGAGATCCCACATGATGAAATTTTATGCACAAGGGAAAAGATTTCATGAAGATGAAGATGATTTTCATTCTTCTATGAATTCGTATTCGTCCACTTCGTCGTCAGACGACGACGACGAAGCGGACGAAGACGAAGTAGTGAAATTGGGGGATCATGAGTTCTCTGTTGTCCTTCAGGACAGAGAGAGCGAAACAGAGTCGTATAAAGAGAGATTGATTCGTAGAAGATCGAACCGGGTTAGAAAACCGGAGCCGAAGAGATCCAAGTACGATCAACCGGAAACCGAACCTATGAGTTCGATTTCAGAAACTTCGCCGGAGGAACACGTGGCACACTGTTTGATTATGATGTCGAGGGACTCATGGGCAAAATCGGAAAAAGAAGAAGAAGATTCTGAGGTGGTGAAAGTGGTAAAGAGTAAAGTAAGAGGGAAGTATAGATGTGACGAATGTAACAAGTTGTTTAGGTCTTATCAAGCTTTAGGTGGCCACAGGGCAAGCCACAAGAAAATCAAACTCACCGCCGCCGTGGCGCCGCCGCGGGCGGCGGCGCCACCACCGGAGGAGAAGGTACATCAGTGCCCTTTCTGCCCCAGAATTTTCTCATCCGGACAAGCGCTGGGTGGACACAAGAGATCACATTTCATTGGGGGCGGAGGAATTTCGACTAATTTTAACACAATTCATAATAATCAGGTTACAAATACAAAGAAAGAATCAAGAATTGTTGAAACTTTGAACATAGATCTGAATCTGCCTGCTCCGATTGAAGACGATGAAACGAGCCAAATTGCGGTTTCTGCTGTTTCTGATGCTGAATTTGTCAACAACTTGAAGGAATGAATGAATGTGAATTTTTGGCGATGAACTGATTTTAGAGGTAATTAATTAAAAGTTTTAATCTTTTTTGGGGTATTATATGATTATTGTAAGAATGGAACTGTTACAAAATGTGACTGTAATTCAATTTTCATGGATTATGTTATATTATGTTGCTGTAAAATCTAGCTAGATTTTTCATTAATACTATAACCACATAATTTATTTTATTTCAGTTTCTTAATTTAATTACATTGTGACAAAAATAATGCTGCATTCTGGCAAAATGGGATTTATGGTACTGTGCTCATAGGTTCCACATGTTAGCAACACCAACTGTTTTGGCAGACTTTTCTTTCTTGAATAAAGAAACATAATTAATTCTCAAAATGTAATTCTTGACACAACAACTTAGGTGAGTGTTGTCTCGTCCCTCAGAATTTTGTCTCATAAATTTAAGGCCACAAGATTAGAGTTGCCCAAACACTTTCGAATCAGAACTGTGACAAAACTGTAATCGAAACCATTTATTATAAGGTTTGGTTTCGGTTCCACCTTACCCTAAATCGAAAACCACTAGTTCCAAATCATATACTACTATGACATTTTTTAGTTCCAAACTAAAACCATTGTAGCTGGTTGGATTTCGATTCCACATTTTCGAAACTGGGAACCGTCGGTTCGAAATCGAAACATTGGGGATGGTACCTCTACATGACTACATGAGATGGGATTGTGGATAAGTTAACTTTCCAATACTTAAGTATTAAAGGAAGGTGAAGAAGAACAGTATATTTAATCACTGAAAAAGCAATGTTCCACCCGTCAATGTATTGTACAGTTGAGAAAGAGGAGTTCAAAGTTGATCAATTCTTTTAAGTTAATTTTAAAATTATTGTAGAAGTTTTGTGTCAGGAGTGAGTGTGTGTTGTGAAATGTGAGTAATTGGAATTGGTGTGTGGAACGACAAGAGAGGGGTTTGATTTAGAGCAATAAATTTGTGTTGCCAAAGTTGGGAAAAAATGAAGGGTAGAAAGTGGAAAGTGTGGGGGGAAAATCAGTGGGTTTTAGTGAAAGGAAAGGAATATATTGCTTGTTAGTTGGGTATGAGCGAAGTATCCGGCTCATGCAGGCCTAGTGAGTGAGAAAAAAGTAGACTCACATTCATCACTTTTATAATAAATGGCTCGTCCTTTCTTCTTCAACACTTCATTTTATTTTATTTTTTTATTTCAGATTTAAATTTAAAAAAATTAGAAAAATAGGTCAATACTACTTCATATAAACTCAAATATATTTGGAGTTCACCTTCAACATTGCACAAACGGTATGATAGGGAAGATTAATTCAAAATAGGTGGTGGATAATTGGTCAAGATAGATGTTAAATCAAGTCTAAAATATTTTTTTACTCTAACACATATAAACATACTTAAAATACACATAATTTGCAATTTAATTTTGACCGATTTAAATATTCTGACCATAAATATCTCAACATACCAACCAAATGAGACTAAATGCTTCATTTCTTTCTAAATGTATATAATCCTCACGTTAATCTCGATGATGGTTGCTACAATTCCTTCTGAATTTCATAACATGTATTATTAGGTAATCCAACATGTTATTAAGTATTAACATCATATAATGTACTACTCCTCCACTTTTAAATAAGTGTATTTTCAACCAATTAAGATATATAATTATTGACCATTTTACCCTTCATTAATAATAACTAATTTTAATATTAAATGTAGGTGATATTCATGTATATAATAATTAAGGTTTATCATGATTTATGCTATATTACTATATTTAAAAGGGAAAAAACTTAAATCAAGGTAAAAAAATTGAAGGGAGTATAATGTATAAAGGTAAAATTGTCAAAATTAAAGAAAAAGGTGTAGAATGACACTTATTTTGAAAATATTAAAAAAGACAAAGTGACACTTAATTAAAAACGGAGGGAGTAGTATATAGTAATTAAATGCACTCACTTTATATGAAATAAACGTTTCATAGTACTAGAAAGCCACTTTTTAAATTGGTAAAGTCTAGTATGCACTCGAGTGCATGCTGTGCACCCTAGTCCATGTGCACTTTTTAATTTACTGACTTACACTTTTTGGTAATGGTGTTGCACTTTTCAATTATTACTCATTTACCAAAAAGTGTAAGTCAGTAAACTGAAAAGTGCACATACACTAGGGTACACAGCATGCACTCGAGTTCATAGCAGAACAACCCTTTTAAATTTTATTAATTTACAGACATTTTATTGTATTATACATCGCAAAATGGAAGAAAAGGTGTAGTCTTTTTCTGTAAGTTTCAAGTTTACGGGAAGTTAAAAGCAAAATGAAATATTATATAAATATTAATTTTCCAGTTCACATTTTCGAGTATATATTTATTTATTTATATGGAGTATTGTGTATAATGAGTAAGATTTTGTAAACCATTATGTATAAAGTAAAAAATGAATAGACTTATGTGTATGTCCAAGTTTAAAAGTAATGACATTTTGTGTAAAATTATGGATATTGTACCGGTTGAGTTTACAAATAATTTTTTATTTTAAAGTGTACAAATTATTATAGTAGAACATTTTAAAAAGAAAAGTGTAAAAGTTAATGTAAATAGAAGAAAATAATGTTACAATTATTACTATTATACATAGGGGGGTTTATTATTAAATATAAGAATGAATATAAATAATACTCCATACAAAATAAAAAGAGCTATGACGGATTCGGTGGACTTTTCTGGCCATTGAAATAGGCAAACTTTAATTTTGACATGAGTGACCCCCTTAGGGGTTCTGTTGGTTCATTATTAATGAATCTAGTTTAAAAGTCTCTGTCAAATACATCCAATGAGCTCCATTGACCTCTAAATTATCATTAAAAAAAAGAATAATATAATTATGCATTTTATTAATTCTTGCAAATTGTGTAAATGATTTGAATGGTGATTTTTGCAAAATACTGCCGAACTGATATATTTAAATCTACTGATTTCAAGTTTTTAGCTGTTCTGATTTTATTTTATTTTCAAGTGTTTTTTTGGAAATTAGTATGGAGGGATTATTGGGCAACGTAAAATACGTACGTTTGATTTATGTTAGAATTATACTTTTTTTTCTTTTTTTTTTTTTTAATGTTAGGAATTATTTAGGCTATTGGACTTTCTCTCTCAAGTTAGTCAACTTTTTGTAATTTTAGATAAAGTTGTGATTAAATGATCCTATCATATCTGGTAAAAGTTTATTTGATTAACAATGTCACGCTAGTATTCATACGCTAGATTAATCCATGTGCAAATATAGTAATATACGTGATTTATCTAAATAAATAATTTTTAAAAAATAGATAAATTGAACATTTATATCTTCATAATTACGTTTCAATTAATATTCAACTTGTTGAATCAAGTCAAATCAAATCTAACTTTAAATGAAATTTTGATAATAAAAAAATTGATTTGTAGCATAAATTTCACGAAATAAATCGTCAAATTAAACTAAAAAAACATTTTGAAATCAATCCACCACAAGACGTGAGTATCTAGCTAGATGAATGGGCCTAACAAATGGCGATCAATTTAAATTGGAATTCCAACTAATAATCCCATTATGTATTTTATTAGAAATTAATCCTTTCAATTTTAGGCCAATTTTATTAATAAGAAGGGTGAACACCAAGACTTCGTGAATGCTTGATAAATTTCCATTTTGAAGTTATAATAATAAGCTAATTCAGAATAAACAATTATTTGGACATCTCAATTAATATATAGATCAAATCAGTGACTATCGAGTTTTGTGTTTTTATTTTTTATTTGGACAATTTAATTAAGATTAACATTCATTGTATAGAAATTAGTTACAATGATATGGCATAAAAATCACCTAATGTGGCGGTGCCTCCAACCAAACACAAGGACTCACGTGAAAATCAGATTGACTAGTCTTCATTTGTCGACGGTAAAGTCTAGTATGCACTCGAGTGTATACTGTGCACCCTAGTCCATGTTGCACTTTTCAGTTTTACTGACTTACACTTTTTGGTAAATGGTGTTGCACTTTTCAATTATTACTAAAAATATTACCAAAAAGTGTAAGTCAGTAAACTGAAAAGTGCAACATGGACTAGGGTGCACAACATGCACTCGAGTCCATAGCAGACCAACCCTTTGTCGACAGATAGGTAATAAAAGTTGTGGAAACATACTTTAGTAAGGCTATATGTTTACTTCGATTTTAAGAACATACATCGATTTTACTTCGAGACTATAATAAAACTGGTTTTGAATAAATATTCATACTACCCCTTATTATGCTATCACAATTTTTATTGCAAACAACTCTCTCTTCCTTTTAAAATATTATTTACTCTTCAATTCATGAAAATGTCAAAAATTCAAGATTTAAAAAACGTGGTTCTTAAAAGCCACTTAAAATCCAAAGCAAAAGTAAATTTTGAGAAATGTAGGATTTTATTTTCTTAGATATTTAAATAAGTGGATGGCATGATAAATTGAGAAATGGTTCATTTTTGCTGTTTATATAAAAAAACACCTATTTTAATTTTATTCGTTTTCTTTATTCTACCTAGCACATAAGTTTTTTCTTTCTTCTTCCATATTTTTTACACATTGGAGTGTATATATTAATATCATAATATCCTTCACGCAATGCCTAAAGAGATTCTTTCTTCTTCTTCATCTACTTTTTTATTTAATTTTTTCCTTTTTTTCTAAGCTTTTGATTTTCTTTTAGATTGTTGGCTTTTCTCGTGAAAAGATATGGGCGAAAAGAGATGGTTCCCAAAGCAGCCAATAAGAGTGAATGGGAGAATATACCACCACCCTTTTCTTCCTCCCAACATGATAGTAATTTTTATCAAGAAAATATTATTATTAAATAATATATATATATATATATATATATCTTGTTAAAAAGCCTTTTCAGAAATTTGAATCTTCTTAAATAAGAAATAGGAATATGGGACATGATTCGAACCTCATATCTCTTGATGGAGATCGATCACGAAACTGTTTACTTTATTTAAATTAAATTGATAGTTTTATTAGTACTTTTTTATTTTATTAATTCACATTACAATTAAAATTATTTCCACCCTGTTTTACTTTACTATTCATTTAACTCGAACACAAATTTTAATGTAAGAATTATTTACTACTTTAAAGTAATTAATAAAATAAATAATGTGTTTAATACTAGTATTTAAAGTGATAAAGGAGATAAAAGTGATAAAGTTTTTTTTTTTTAAAGAAATTAGTAATTTAGTAAAAAATGGATAAAAAGAAAAACTAGTAAAAGAGTTGTAGAGCTTATTGAGTTTTTATGGTTGAGAACTTGAGAGTTGAGACTACTAATTGCAATTCATAGTCAACCGATTGAATTTGATCCAAACGGAAAATTTTGCTAAATTCTTAGTCTTTTCCATATATTATATAAATTCAAAATAATTTTATATATATATATGTGACAAATTATTGTATGGTAAGTTGCACTTCATGCATTTGATGTGATTTTTTTATAACATGTAATATCACATTGCATATCAAATAATATTATTATACTTACAAAGTAATATCACGAAATTTTTTGACGCAATTTAACATGTCTAAACGTGTACAAGTATATAACAATATATTTATAATAATGTTCATTTAAAAAATATATGTATATTTATTTTTATGTTGATCTGATGAGCTAATATGAGGCAGTATGTGGGATGGACAGCGTGCTAGTTGGGTTGCTTTTATCGTATTGTGTGGGCATTCATTGATTCATGACCGAGTCGGCTGTCTCCTTCTATTTTCTATTATTATAGTATTAAATTAAATTAAACATAGGAAAATTAAATATTTAACATTTTTCATCTAAATTGTTTGTACATGACTTTGCTATTCAATTTTCCACATCATAACATAAGAAGAAGATGTGTTCCTTGGCTGTTTCCTTTCTTGAAAATAAAAATTCAACGCAAAGAATTCATGAGTCATGGCTATTTTAATTAAGCACAAAAAATTATATAAAATGTTTTATACATGGAATTAAGATAAATTGTGGTAAAAATTTACCAGTCAATTCAACTGGGTCAAACCTAATTAAACTAGATTATGTCGCTCTTAGGTATTTTTACACCAAAAATAAAATACTCTACTATAAAATCAAAATATATTACAATGACAATAACAAAAACTAAGTTTTTTGGACGAATTCAAGGTTCAAAAACTTGTAGTATTATAAATTGTTCTTATGGTAACAATTTTTTTTGTCTTGCAATCCACAAATTCTCTCAAAAAGCTAAGTGTATGTTACTGTTCTTGCAATGTTTTTCTGGCTTTATAATATCTTATTTTAATCTTATAATAACTTTATTTTGGTCTAGCAAACTCATTTTAGTTTTGCAGTGAATCACATGTTTGCGATCATCAAACTTTTTTTAAACTATCTTAATTTAACACAAATATTGCTCTAATTAAGTAATAACAAATCATGTATTTCAATATGATTGTTTTATTTGTGTTACTTATCAATACAAATCACATATAGTATTAAATTACACCATCAATTAAATAATATATACACACCACATGAAATACAAATTTGTTACTTAATTTAACAACCCCACCCCCCCTAATTTAATATGTTATCAAATAGGTTGGGGTTTAGCACTTTGTGTGTAAGTGCATTTATATGCTAAGATTAAAAGCTAAGAAAATATAGTGTGAAAATTGTTAACCAATGGTACTTGGTCGACATTGTGTTTAAGTCCACTGATAGTGGCATCAGCATCACTATATATGAATTTTAGGGCTTTTTCTTGCAACAAAGTAAAGATAGAATTGTATGACTTTTCTTGTGTTTCTTTTGGAGCAACTGTAGGCCTTTTTCAGTGTATTGCTATGAAAGTTTCTAGTATAATTAATCTAACATTAATTTTCATGTCCAAAAATTCTTCATTTTGGTCATTGCCCAATTTCCAACTACATTAATTTCTTTAGTCAAGTCTCAACCATCCATAAACTAATTAAAATATCCCTCCACTTTACGGTACGTATAGAATCATCTGTCGAGTTTTAGTATTTCACTATCTGTTTTATAACGTCTCATAATAATAAAAACGATTCGTGTTAATAATTTAATTGGGTGTAACACCACATAAGAAGTGGATCAAAGTATTTGACCTCTATTTCCCTTTTTCTATCCACTTTTTTCCAATTTATGCCCCCACCCCATCAAACTTCTTTGTACTCTTGTGGTTGACTAGGTTTTGAAAATACTATACTATATGATATATATGTGATAAATACTTGTATTAAAATAGTGAAACACTTAATATATATGGTTGATAATGATGAATACGCACTAAGTAAATCATGATAAAAAAAATTCTGCATTTGAAGATTCGTAATTCTAGCTAAGTTACCTATAAATAAATATATATCTTATAAATAGACGAATCGGCGAGTTATTGCACAAAAGAATTTGCTAATATTGTGAAACGCCAACTTCCAAAAGTGCAGTCAATTATTTTTAATTAATTTGGGAGAAAAGATGCAATTTGAGTATTCAATAATGTGGTATGACTCAGTATGAGTAATGGGCTCACAGGTAGAGCACACAATTATTGTTGATATAACGCATCATCAAAAATCACACCTAACGAATAAACTTTGAAATTGATCCATCACTTAAAATTAATGATCTCTAATTAATCTACTTAATTTCAAGATTAATTTTGTAAATTATAAATATGGTCTTTATTTTTTTTTACATATATAGTATAAATTAAACGGCTTCACACAATAACGGACCTACATGATGCCCAGGGGGGCTCGTGGGCCCCCCACTAATTTTGTAAATTTGTTAGGGGTATTTTGGTAATTTCACACATATTAAAATTAATACTCTGTTTTATAATTATTTGCACATTTCTGATATAAAAATAATCCATAAAATTAATATATATCCGAACATCATTTTATTTTAAAATCGTCACTCATTTTGGATGTACATTTTATCCTAAATTTCACTAAATCTATTTTACATCCTACTAAATCCTCCTTACAACTTATCAAATCACTCAAAACACGTTTTCTTATTTGACTCTACACCACTAAATTCAATTGTTTTTTAAAGTGAATCGATTAAAATGTGCAAGTTATCATGGGACGGATGAAGTATTAACTTGTACCAAAACATAGCAAAAGTCAACTTATCCGATCAATTTAATTTAATGAAATGTGACGTATTGACAATTTTATAATTAAAATTTTGATGAAAATAATGAGTACATATATTTTTTTTTATATAATAATGTTAATCGGGCCCCCTACCGAAAATTTCTGAGCCCGTCACTGACTTCGCATATATTTCACAGTATATTTGGTCTCACGCAAGAACTTCTCGTATTTCAGATAAGATGGTTGAAATGACTAATTTAGTAGTGGTTGGTTAACTAGCATTGCGGATATGGATGTTTGTATCTTCACTTTTTTCCTCAATGGTTTAAAGTATCCAACTCATTAACAAGGCAAAAAAAGGAGTTGAGTGCTTAGCCGTAGCACCCCTAATTAAAAGTGCAATTTTAAATACATTTAATCTAAGCACAAGAACTAATTCCTTACTTGAAATGACTACTTTATCCCTTTGCTAACAAATGCAAATATGACAATTTACTACAAATTCACAAGTTGAATTAGATGTCGTAGGGCCATTAAAAAATTGTTAGGGGTGTTTACTTTGGGCTTTGGGTGGTTTTAAAAATCGGGTTTTTGAAATCCCGATAAATAGTAATATGAGTGTTTCTTTTGAGTTTTGGAATAGTGGAGGATTTAACTTTATGTCAAATCAAGTTCTAAAATTGAATGGGTTTGTATTATTATATTATTGTTTGGTGAGATTATAATGATTAGTTGATTGTGTAATGATTAAATGTATTATGTTATTGTATTATTATATTATTATATTATTATTATATTATTTTTGAAAAAGAATATAATGATTTGAGTAATATTATATAGATATAATTTTATGTCAAATCAATATGTTTAATATAGGTGGTTTTGAGTGGATTTTGAAAACTGATTTTTAAATCTCGAAGTAAAACGGGTTTTGAAATCCAAAACCTAGTTTTTAAAACCAAAATAAACACCCACTTGATGTATATAGTCGAAAGAGGCCCTGCATCCTGCTGAGTAATTTAATGATTAATTTCACTCCTTTTTTATTATTAGGTAGGTGTTAATTTATTGTAGTCTTTGAAAAATCAACTTCAGTTGACAAATTGGATGGTCAAGATAGGGAAAATTTTGGATATTAATTAGACATTTTCTTTCTACCTAGTGATGATTTTAAATTGAAATTGGTTAGGCTCCCCTTCATTTATTCTGATTTATTCTTTTATTGTTTGAGAAGACTTTTAATGGTATCCGTTTCTGCTCTTGATAGTGATTGAGAGTGTATTTTCTTACAAATTGTAATGTCGTTGTAAGCCCGCTATCCTTCTCCCCTCCCCCGTTTCTTTGTTATCTTTTATACTTTGCAAGAAATCATGATAATAATATTATCCTTACCTTTAATTTTATTTTTTTAAACTGGCACATTAAATAGTACAAACATTAAAATTGGTATCCCATATTATTTTTAGGCTGTCCTCTTCACATACGATGTTTGTTTCATTTTTCTAAAATTGAGCAATCTTTGGAGATTTTATATTATGGTATGTGTGTATGCTTTTGATGCAGCATATAGTACTAGGAAAAATTCCCTTCGATTTGCGCTACAAACACCATGATTATGGATTCCAATTTCCATGCCCCTTTTTGTCAATTTACACCATACTCAATTGCCTCAACTCTCATGCCTATCCTGCTTCCACATGTGACTTTCCATTACATTTGTGCTTTCTACACCCATACAATATTCAATTTTTTGCACCTTTATGACAATAATGCCCTCACCGTTGACTTTAAAAAACTAAATACAATTTTTCTACTTATTTTTTTAGTTATAATTATGTTTCATATATTCATCTTAAAATGTAAACGCTATTCAATTGACCAGTTGAAATTCTATGCTATAAAATGGTGCTTTTTTATATTAGCATAGAGATGAGTACTGTATATGTATTATAATAATTATACAATGATGCACCTTTTAAAAAAAAAATGTATACAATGATGCAATGAAATCAAGATGAAATAGTACTATTTTGTAATCACTGAAATAAAAACGAGAAAATAATATTCAATACAGATAATATTCTGGTACCCAGGAATTTATTGGACCATTGGGCCAAAGCCCAACTAAATATCTAACGGTAATTTCCAAGAGCAGCCCATGTTGTAATATTAAAAAAAGTCTCTATTAAATTAAATATAATTTAAATCCTTTGAAAGTTTTTTTTTTTGAATAAAACGATTTGAAATTTATGTACGAGCATGTTTGGAAGAATTGTTAATGTTGGCCGTTAATAGTAAATACACCCTATTACTCCATTTAAAAGTTACACCCACTTCTTTAATGGTATAAAACAATGTCTTTTAATGAAGTGATTCATGTATGAATAATGTTGGGGGTGATTTAAATGGCATTTTCAATATTTTGGTGATAATTATTAATATCACCTTTGAAGTTTAGTCTAATTATGAATAAACATTTCATAGTTTGTATTCTAGTAAAATGGGTGGGTGTTTATAATTTTATATGAAAACATCGTTGACGTGAGTGCACGCAATACTTCTATTTTTATTTTTTTTATTGTATGTTGATAATTTAATCTTGTATAATATTAACAAAATACACAAAATTATTAACAATAATATGAAATAAAAGGCAAAAAATAAAGGGGACCATTGTTCAATTCAATGCCTTGGGTGCACTTAGTGCCAAAAATTAAAAGGCTCTTTGTAGCAACTTTAACAACTCTTTTATTCCACATTCAAACAACAATGATGCTATCATAATTTTCTACCCCTGTTTAATTACTTTCAAACTTGTACGTAACAATAATGTTAATTCAAACAAATTCTAGTGATAGTTCCACCACACCCAACCCTTTTTTCCTAAAATAACCTTACAATTACTCCACACATAAAAAAAAAACAATAGTTTTATCTTAAATTATAGTCCACTTTCCTTTTACTTTTATTGTGATTAATCACTAACATAGTCTGTGTAAAAAAAGAAAGTAACAAATATTCAAGATTTACAAAATCCCATTTCCTAAGGGCAAACTCGTCCATTCGCACCCCTATCTTCAATTAGAAGCGATGGCAATTTATGGGGTGTGAGCTGTGGGTCAGCGCATCTAGCCGTTACACTACCGGCTATTTGAAAAAAGGGTAAAACTAAATGTTTTAAAATACGGAAACGACCGTTAAATCATTTCATCCATTTGCCCCATCATAACAAACACACTGCCCTCTCTGTTTTCTGAAATTTTGAACTTACTGTGTGGCTAGTTTTTCAAAAATGGGGAATGATTTTGCGTTCAACGAAGAAGAAATGGCGTTGGATGAAGGCGTCGGGTACCCGAAAGCCTACGCCAAGCTGTGTCGGGACCGGAGTTTCGGGCCCTTCAGCCACGGCCCGCCTTTCACCTTCACCCCTTATGCCTTAGGGCAGCAAGAGGTAATATAATATGGACACAATTTATAATTCGAGATGTGTTTTGTACTTTGGGTGTGAGTAATTTGAATCCCTAAATGAGTAATTGAATGGTTTGAATTTTCGATGTTGTAATTTGGGGGTTTTTGAAATTCAGGTTAATTATCAATTTATGAGCATTTAGGGTTGAAATAAATATGTATGTTCTGTAATGCAGGATTCAAGAGCCAGGGAATTAGATGAAATGTTTCCAATAATTGACCCTAAAGCAAAACCCACAACTAAGCCCAAGATCTTTCTCTCTCTGTTATGGAAACAGCTCAATCATCTTGGGTAAAAAGGGTTCAAGTTTTCAAAATTGTTTTTCACTTAAAGTATCCTCAAATTATAAAATCTATGTTTGAAATTGCAGGAATGCTGGTTTCGACCCCGAAATAATTCGTGTCGATACGTATGGAAATGTTCTGTACTATCATGCTGATTCTGCTTCCCCTCTAGCATGGGATATTGATCACTGGTTTCCTTGTTCAAGTAATTACTTTGAATTTTTTTTTTTTTTAAGATTGTAGGGTTTGGAGTTAGTTTAGCTGGTTTTGAATTTTTTGCTGTTTTGTTAAATTGAAGGAGGGGGATTAACTGTTCCAAGCAACCTCAGAATACTGCAATGGCAAGTGTGCAAAAGAAAGCATAACAAGCTTGAGTTTCTTATTCCTTGGTGGGATTTTCAACTAGGCATATCCATTAACCAGTTCTTGTCCATCTTCGCTTCGTCCAACTCCGATTTCAGGTTCGGATATATAACGAGAAACTGACGATTTCGATCTTGAAACTATGGTGATGTTAATGTTGTTGTTTGTGATGCAGACACAGGGCGTTTTCGTGGTTGTTTTACAATGGTGAAAGTGAAGAAGTGAATGATTCACAGACAGTTGAATCCCATGTTTTCCCCCAACATTTTGTAGAATCAAAAGGTAGACTAGGTCTGGCTCCGGCTGCTGTTGTGCTGTCTCGACGGGAGCCTTTTGACGCTCCGTTGAGATCGCAGGATCTTAACAGACGGCCGAGATCAAGCACCCCTATAATAGGTTAGTTAGTGTTCAGTAGTAGTAGATGATCAATATCCCTTCAACATGTTATATTGGCCTTTTGTTGATGTTTATTCTAATTTGGTGATTGTGGCAGCTGTGAGGAAAGGGAAACAAATCATGAAAGAGAATGACAACTCTTTAATGGCGACGAACCCTTATCAAGCTATCGTGATGGCGAGAGATTCTTTGAAACAAAGAGAAGAAACTGCAAAAATGCAGACAGAAATACAGAGATTGGATAACGAAGTGGGTGAATTGCAGCAGAAAACGGAGGATGAGAAGCTTTCGATTCAAGAACTCGAGTTGGTTCTGATGAAGAAAAGGCGGAGAGCTGAGAAGTGTCGAAAGGTAGCAGAGTCACAATCTTCGTACAGAATAATGCTGGAGAAGATGATCAGAGAAGCCATGCACCAGTAAGATCATCACTTAAAATAAATACTCCTACCAAATTATTATAAAAGTTTCTGATTTAATTATGTTGTTGTTGCAGAAGCGTTGTCTATAAAGAACAAGTGCGGTTGAATCAAGCAGCAGCTAGTGCTCTTTTGGCTAGACTAGAAGCCCAGAAGTCGATCTGCGATTCTGCGGAGAGGGAGTTGCATAAGAAGTATAAACAAAGAGACGAGCTGGAGAAACAGATAAGGCCTGAGTGGGAGCAGGCGAGGAAAAGGTCACGAATGGATGATACGTTGAATGAAGAGAATGACGATAGGATTACTTTATGTTTGCCAGGAAACGAGCCAGAAACACAAGAAGAAAAGAATGAGGTTTTGTGTTTGCCTGAAATCCAGTCCACTCCTCCTTCTGCACACAAGGAGTTGAGAAAGTTCTTGGAAGAGGAGCAGAGAGATTCAGCAGAAACTTCACTGCAAATTGACGAACGAAAACAGGAAGAAAATGCAGAAAAACCCAGCTTTAGAAAGCCTGCTGTAGACAAAAATAGAGCTGTTGTTGCAGGAGAGAATGAGTACATTGTTGAAGAAAGGCTTGACAAGTTGGAGGTAGAGGATGGAGGGAAAATATTCAATATTCAGTTCCCATTTCACCATGAAACGGAACAAGAGGACGATGAGGAGAGCAGAAGAGAACGAGGTAAAGGGAACATAGAGAAATGGATGCAATTTTTGCTCGAAAATTCAGCAGAGGGCGATGATTTAAATGCAAAAAGCACCAACAAAAAAGAAGCTTCCAAGTCCGATGAATTGATCAAGAAACTGAATCTGATATATCCACACACAAAGGCCAAAATTTCAAGAGATCAAGAATCAAAGGACAATGATTTTGACAAAAGTGACAAGAAAACAGAAGGGAAAAGTGAAAAGGACGACACGAAGTCAATCCCAGGCGATGATAAAGAGAATGTAGAAGTTAATGTGGCAAAGAGTAACACTCCCTTCAAAAATCCTCCTTACAGAATTGTGCCTGAGAAATTAAAAGCCAAGGATTTGGTTTCCATCAGCAAAGGAGCAGGAAGAATGAGTAGCCCTGATGGGAAAACGAGAAGGGAGAAAAACGGGAAGGAAAAGGAACTTCTGAGGTGTGAGAGTGCCAGAGCATTCCGACGTATCCCATCATCTCCGTCTCTTATCCTGGAAGGCATGAAAAAGAAAGTGGATTGCATAGGAAAAATGCCATTAGTACTTGATGACAATGATGAATACGAGGGTCTTACAGCGAGAAACAGCTTTATTAAATCGTCGATCAAGTCCATAAAGAGAGCAGTGAGGATATAGGGAGTTTCTATATGGCAGGTTATATGTGTGTGTGAGATTTGTTGAGAGACAGGCTTGCTCTCCTAACTCAATAATGGTGTGATTTCATTTTTCCTTGTTGATTGGTTGGTTATATTGGTTGTGAAAGTATATTTGTAATAACAGCTTGTTGTTTGATTTGATTCCACTGCTATTGAAATTGAAGTATCTTTGTTTTCACCATGCTTTCTGGCTTTGAAGTCAAAGATCACAGCAGAATGATATAGTTTCAGAATATTTGGCAACTGTGTGTTATAACATTAAGTCTTAATTTCAAACAACATAACATAAAACGGAATACGAAAAGTGAAATCCGACCTAATAATACATAATATTAATAAGCAGTGAATGAGATAGCTAGAAATTACAATTATGTATACCTGCAAGTAATATTAATTAAAAAATTAACCTGAAATTAACATTTGTAAGAATTAATTAGTTGGACTGCAGTTGTGACATGAAATTAATTAACAGAAAAGATAATTCAAAAAATAAATGGCCGTTATTTAATTTAAGAAAGAGGGGGGAAAAGGGCGCGGAGAGGAATGTAAATTTGCTCAAGCTAGGTCTTTGTTATTTCCATATACGAATTCAAAAATTAATCTTTCCGTTCACTTTAATTAATTTCTTACAGGGGTAATCGGAATCCTATATATATATATAAGCTAGTAGCTATCGATCTTATCTTAAGTTGTTGTGTCACAAAATTAAAAGATCGATAGCAAAGAAATATGGAGATGATGAGAGAGGGTACTGATGGGAGCGTGAAGTCGACGAAGAAGAAATTAACTCAGGGACGAAGAAAGATAGAAATCAAGAAGATAGAGAAGAAAAGTAGCCGACAAGTTACCTTCTCAAAACGGGCGTGTGGGATTATTTAAGAAAGCTAGTGAGCTATGTAAATTTGCTCAAGCTAGGTCTTTTCGTATTTCGTATTCCGACAAGTCACAATCACATCACCATTTTCCTCTCACTCCTACTTTTCTTCCACTCACACATTCACTCTCTTACTTTTCATCAACTCAATCATTATCCTGCTAACTAACAATTTGAAATTAAGACTTAATTTAAATTGGGTCAAATTGATTTTCCAAAAAGAAACCGCGCAGGACAAATTGATTTTCTGTTTTGCTGTAAATGTAAGTGTGTTACAGTATGGATAAATATGTATTATTATAATTTGTAAGTTTTATATAATTAATTATTGATAAAACTTAAGTAGTACTCTATTATATAGTATATTATTATGACCCATTGGTTAATTGAGCCCTAATTAACCTAATCATGTTTTAAATTAAAGTATGATCCAAACATTTGTTTTTGGTACGAGTTTTAATGCAAGAATTGTTTATCAGATGAGTGGTCAATTCTTCGATGTATGTATGTTTTCTTGTGATAAAACGCTTATATATAATTAATTATTGATAAAACAGTAAGAACACCAAGAAGGAACAAGCACCATTTAAATGGCTATATGAATTTATTTATTTTTTCTTATGAAATCTAGGACTAAGTAGTGTAAACTGAGATACATTCATGTCTGTATTTACCAAACAAATGTACAAGCACAACTTCTGAATCCACATATCCCTATTTTAGGATCTTCAAAAGCCCTAATTTTGCTTGCCATGTAAATTAAGCAGCATCTTCTTTTACATCTGTATTTCTTCACCAGAGAGCACTTACATCAATCAGAAGAAAGACCCCAATACCCCTCATCTCCACAAGAGCAGCTCCCATCTTTAAAATGGTGAAAATGTTCTGTATCTCTAACAGAAATCTCTCTCCTTACAGCCTTTGAAATAAACTTGACTGTACTATGGCAACTCTCGCACATGTAAAGATTTTTCGTAATCCAAATAGGCATTCCTGGGGAAGTGTTTATGAGCCCAAAAGCAACAGCCATTCTCTCACTATGTCCACAAAAAACCTCAGCTTTAGAAGCCTCAACTTCATTTCTAAAACTTTTATTTGGATCTTTACAGCCTTCTGCATTCATTTTCTCGTAAAAACCTTCCAAAACAGCCTTTAATTCTCTTATTTGGGGGTGAAAACCATCACCACTAAGAAATGCATGAACTTTTCCTTTAACTTCTACCCAACTACAACTAGGATCAATGGTGAGCCCCCACTCTCTCATCGTTTTCCTCAATTTAGCGACTTCTTCCCACTTTCCACTACCGGAATACAAATCACACAACAGCATATAATATCCAACACTCCTGTTATCCATCCCGAAAATATTCTTAGCAGCTATCTCACCAAGTTCGACTTTTCTGTGTATCCTACATGCATTCAACAAGGCTCCCCATATAGCCGCATCTGGCTTCATAGGAATTTTCTTGATAAACTCATAGGCTTCGTCCACCTTTCCTGCACGCCCCAGCAAATCTACAACACAAGCATAATGCTTCAAATTTGGAGCAATGGAATACTCAGTTTCCATACTATTGAAACACTGCATTCCTTCAATCACCATCCCCGATCTGCTACAAGCACACATTAGAGCAATGAATGTGATCTCATCTGGCCTAACTTTTGATCTGATCATTTGATGAAATAACTCAATAGCAAGTGCCCCTTGGCCTTTTTGAGCATGACCAGTCAGAAGAATATTCCAAGACGCAACGTCTTGTTTCATTGTCTTAAACTGATTCCCTGCGGGCCCCATCCTCCCACACCGTACATACATGTCAAGGACTGCATTGGGTAGAAAACCATCGAACGCTAATCCAGTCCTGAGTACATGTGCATGGATTTCCTTCCCACACATCAGTGCCCCGATTCTAGCGCATGCAGAAAGAACGGAGATTAATGTAACATCGTTGGGGTCTAGATTGATTATCATTTGCCTAAAATAAATCAATGCTTCGAAGCTTCTGTTGTTGGTTCGAAGCCCAATAATAATAGATGTCCAGGAAATGACATTTTTTTCAGGAATCTGATGGAAGACTTCTAAAGCCTTATCAATGCTTTTGCACTTCGAATAGAAGTCGATGAGAACATTAGCAACCATCAGATGACCTATAAGTCCTGTCTTTTTAGCCAACTCATGAATCTCAACGCCTATATCTAGAAAACCAAGAGAAGCACAAGCAGATAAAACACCGGCAATAGTGATCTCATCCGGGGCAACACCTTCTATCTCCATCTTCTTATAAGTTTCAACAGCCTTGTCAGAAAATCTGTTGTTGTCATAACCCGAAATCATAGATGTCCAAGATACCACATCTTTATACTCAATTCTTGTAAATACCTTTTCTGCCGCACCCAATTTTCCAAAACTTGAATACATCTGAATCAACGAGTTGCCAACTGACCCCTCAGCCCCATATTCCATCTTTGCAACATACCCATGAACCGCCTCTCCAAGCCTCTCATCGCCAAATTCCTCACACGCTGAAATCACACTAGTCATCGTCATCAAATCCGGATGGAAGCAACATTCCCTCATTGAAAAGAACAACCGCAAACCTTCCAAACACTCTCCGTTTTCAAAGTATCCAGAAATCATAGCATTCCACGAGATCCTATCTCTCCTACTCATTCTATCAAATGCCACCCTAGCACTCTGTATATCCCCACACTTAGCATACATAGTGATCAAAGAATTTACAACATCAATATCAGACTCGAACCCACAACGCAACACGTGGCCATGAATCTCCCTGCCCCATTTACAATTATTCAAACCACCACAAGCCCTCAACACACAAGGAAACGTATACACATCAGGCCTAACCCCAACACCACCAAGCCACAACATTCTCCCATACAACTCAATAGACTCTTCAAGAAACCCACTCTTCGCATACCCACCAATTAAAACATTCCACGAAAACAAATCTCTTTCCTCCATTTTACCAAACACATACCATGCATCACTTAAGTTTCCCAGCCTCACAAACATGCTCAAAAGCGCATTTCCTAGTTTTAAGCTCAAATGCGAAATTGAATTCGATACCAAAGAGTAAATAAACGAACCTTCATTAGAAGCCCTCTTGAATTCGCACAACCGCACTAAAGACACAAAAGTTTCTTCCTCTATATCAGCTGGAAGCTCTTTTCCCACCGAAGTGAGGAGATTTACAGCTTGGTTTAGTTCATTTTGAATGCATAGCTGAGTTAAATACGAGTTGGGGTCAGCGATGAAGGAGGAACTGGAGTTTAAAAGAGAATTCTGGTGGCTTTTTCTGAGGGATAAGTGGCTGTTTTTTGAGCTGATTTGAACAAAATTCTGGGTTTTAAGATTAGGAACTTTGGGGAATTGAGAATTCCGGTGGTCTGAGTTGAGAGAAATTGGTGGGGTTTTCGCATTGACAGCCATTTTTGTTGAAGCATTGCAAAGGAAAGGGTTTTAGTTGAGGTTTAACTGTTTGGTAATTTTCTGCCTCAAAATATCTAGGATAAAGATAGCAAAAATTGCTGAGAACCTGAACACAACAACGGCGTCGTTTTAGGGGGTGTATTTAATTAACATTCCATTAGATTTTTTTGTACTTTAAAAAGTAGGTGACCATAGAGTCTTGACTGAATTTTTTGACAAAAACTTATATACAATATTTCACAATAATCTTATGGTGCAATTTGACTAATTCTTATGTTTTTAACCGGTAGCCAGTCTCCTTCTTCTTTTTCAGCGAGACTTCTTCTCTCCTCCTCTGCGCGTCTCCTCTTCTTCTTCAGCCTCTGCGCGTCTCCCTCTTCTTTCTTCTTCAGCCTCTTCTTCATTCTCCTCTCTCTCATTCTCCCCTACGCGTAGATCTCAACTTCAATTAAAAAAAAAACCTCAGAAAATTCAATCCTATCAATTCTATTGTTCAAATTTTCGATCTGTTAATCTGGAAACAATGGGAGAAATCGTTATTTGTTATTTTGAATGAATTACTAAATGGAAAAAAATCAACAATAGGGATTGATAAACTACTCACCATGGTTGTGTTTTTCGTGTTTTCAATTATTGTTCTTCGTCTTTTTTAATGTGCGTATCTCATTCACTCTCAATAATAACGTTTTATTTATACAGTAACACATCTTTATCTATAAAGTAATACACTTGTGTTTATATAGTAACACAGTTTTCTGTATTACTTTAAGGTCAAATATGTGTTACTCAAAAGCCAATTGTGTGTTACTTGTCCTTACAGTAACACGTATTTGTTCGAATAGTAACATATAATTGTATTTATAGTAACACGGATTAAGAGCAAATTTTTCTATTTTATCCTTCCTTGAATTAATTTATATTAATAATTTATTGTGAAAAGTCAATTTATGTGTGATTTGTACTTACAGTAACACATATTTGGTCTTGCAGTAACATATAATTACCTTTATAGTAACACAGACCTGAAACCCGTTATCCTGTTAGCCTCCTGTGCGCGACTTTTGCGCGATTTTTAAGGAAATATCTGTTTGACCGGTCAAATCCGCTACAGATTCGCGAATTTTGACCCTTCCTTAAATATCCTAATATTTCACGTGAAATATTGCACATAAGTGCGGCCCGAATTTTTTTATTGATAAGAGCCATTTTTTAATGTGAAGTGTTTTTTTAAAATTAATATTATATATATATATATATATAATATTTTACCAATTAAAAAAAATATATATATACTATATAAAGTTTATATATTAATTTGGGGCGGGACCGATACCCGTGGGTCGGATATAAGACTCAGACTCGACCCATACTCAATACGTGGCGGATCCGATCTGACCCAAAGCTCGCGGGATGGGGTGGGTACTCGCGGGTCGAATCAATATTGTCATCCCTACTGATCTTTCGTAGAATCCTTTGAAATTTCTAGTTTTTAGAAGAGAATAATGAAATTTATTTATATTTTTTTTTAAGGAGAAGTGGACCCAACAAAATTCATAAAGTATTAAAATTCACGTTTGAATACCTAAAAATTTTTAAAGACTTTTTAAAATCCACATTGAATACCTCATAATTTTTAAAAGACTTTTTAAAAATCCGAATGGACTTTGAAAGCTCAAAAAAATTCTAAACCAATACACCCCGTTAATCTAATATCATTATTTTATTTTATAAATCTTTTTTTACATTTAATTTAATATTATCTTTGTCAAATAACCTAATTAATACATTAATCTTCCCTTTTCTTTTTCAGAATCTCATATCAACTTCTCCACACTCAGATGAGTAAGTCCCCCACTCCTTTCGCACAAACATTTTCCAGTAGATGAGTAGTCAAAGCATGATGCTCAACACAAAATTGACTAATAATACATATATTATCCTCTCTTTTAGATTTTAACTGTCACTTTTTTTCGACACTCACATTGAATAAGATTGTTGTCCAATTTTTGAAATAAAATTAGTTGATTTTTAGAATAATGTATATAATGAAGAAATTGAGAACTAATACAAAGACGGTCGTCGATTTCAAATAATGAGTTTCTGCCCATTGTGGAGAAGATATTTTGATAGTTTATGCTATTGTGTGAAAGAAATTAATGACGTTAGTTTGATAGGAATAATATTAAATTAAATGTAATTTTTTTTATAATTTTGAGATTGATAAAATAAAATATTAATATAAAATTCTGAGAAAAAATTAATGATTTAAGAAAATATTAATGGTGTTGAATAAAACATTTATATTAAATTAAGTTTAAATTAAATATAAATATATATATTTTAACAAAAACTCAGAAAAAGTAAAAAGCAAAAAATCTTCAATGTGACTTATCCAAATAGTTTGCATACGTGACGCAATATTATACTCCCTCCGTCCGCCTATAAGTGTTACGTTACTTTTTGGCACGTAGATTAAGAAAAGTGATTAAATAATATATATAGTACAAGTGATGTGATTGAAAGAGGAGAGAGATAGAGAGAAAAAGTAAGATATAAAGTGAAGTGTAAGAAAAAGTACTTACCACAAAAAAGAAAAAGGTATGAGAAGTTTATAAACGGGCGGACGGAGGAGGGAGTATATTTTAACAAAAATTCAAAAAAAGAAAAATGCAAAATCTTCCGTGTGACTCATCAAATAGTTTGCATACGTGAAGGAATATTAGTGGCCAAAATACGTGTCTAGTGAATATTCGGTATACGTGAAGGAATATCAGTGGCCAAAATACGTGTCTAGTGAATATCAGTGGTTCAACAATATATATTTAGTTCTTACTTCACCATCGAAAAATATGGCGATCTAAATATTCGGAGACTCCAGAGAGAAAATCTTAATTAATCCTCGAAAAAATCAGGTTAGCTCCCCAGTTTCTCTCACTACCTATGTTCTTCTGTCTAGTATTTTTGAATATTTAGTCATGAAATTTGATTTGAAAAGATCTAGATCTGGAAATTAAGAGATTTTCGTTTTTTTTTTTTTTTTTTTTCTCGTTTGTAGGATCTGATGAGGATAAAACTTAAATCCGTTAGGTAGATTTCTGAGATCTGGAAATTAAGGGATTTTAGTTTTTTTTTTTTTTTTTTCTTTTTCGTTTGTAGGATCTTGATAAGATTATAGGTTAAAATTTAAATCCATTATATATAGATTTATGTATACCATTTTTTTTTTAAGTATGTGAATTTTTTAAGCAGCGAATTTTGAAACGTGCCACCTACATAACTTCAATAATTGGGAAATTTCTAGATTTTCACTTATATATTTATACATATAAAATAAATAAATAAAATGACTCGAAAAAAAAAATACATATAAAATAATTAAGATCCTTAGAAGCATTCGAGTTCTGATCTGATCAGATTATTTAAAACTTAAATCCGTTATATAGATTTGTGAATACCATTTTCATTTTAAGCATGCAAATTTCACCTGATAGCTTCAATAGTTGGGAAATTTCCATATTTTCATCTTATATATGTCTTAATTAACTTTACAGAGATAAAACCACAAAATGGACATGACACGTCATCCATGATGTTGCCATTGACACAACAACAACTCAGATCTCAGATATGATGGGAGTTATAGACATGATACCATCAATCCGCTCTGTTGTGCCAAACCCATCATTCTTCCGACCTCCGCCTTCATGACTGCCGTGTGGGTCCAGGTAATTTATATTTAACTCAAACTATTCTATTACAGTATAACTCAAAATTCATTTATGTAAAATGAATTCAATTATATGTGTATGTAACATGGACACAAGAATATCGTCCATGACAACGAATGATTATAGCAATCTGTACTGTAAAATTTATACGTCTAAATTAAGGAGATGTTTTTTAAAATTTTATGAAATAATCCAGAATCTTTTTTTTTTAACTTGTCTCTTAACTTCCATTAGAAAAAGAACGGTAATAAGTTTTTAGAATTTAAAAGCACACATGATTAGTTTATTTTTATAAGGAGAAACTATTGTATATTTCAAATTGTAGTATTAGGAAGAAAAAAAAGTTGTCTAAGTATCTAGACTTACTTGTGGACTAGGCTCACTAGTCACTACGTGGTTCCCATCTATTAAAATAGAAAATTTCGAAAGAATTGTGGAGGTTGGAATTAATTTCCAATCATCTAATCCCTTTCTTTTCATCCCCAAATTGGACAACCAACTTTTTCGGGCTTTTTTGTACAGGCCTGGTGTTTTTTTTTTTCTTTAGCAGGTTTCAATTTTGTGTGGTCCAGTATATATGAGATTATTTTTTGTTCTACAAGTGGTGGTGTGTTAGGAACAAATAATGTGTATACAGTGGGGGACCCAGAATTTTAAAACTGGGGTACGATTAGTAGATAATTTTAAAATATTTATACATAATTAATATCTTATATTTAAAATGTGTACAATCAAATTAAATATGCAAATAAACAAAATAGTACACTAACTTGAGTAAAATTAGAAGTACAATTATAACTCGATATGTAAGGTCTTCATATTTTTAGAGCTATTTAGTACATCGTCATCAAGAATTTGTAGAAACACGTCATTTCTCAATGAAAGTGGCCGAACAATCTGATATAATTGATTATATATGGTCTATACTACTTCACATTTATAGTACCAATATAACATGATTGATATATAATAAATCAATCGAAAATTAAAATGATAACTCAAGAAAAAATTAATTATAAGTTTAAAACAAGTAATTTCATAAACATGTTAGGAAAATATACTAATCTATAATTAAAATATTAATGATGTGTTTTAAAATTGAAAAGGTAGACGGGTGGGTTAATTCTTTGGGCAAAAAAGGTGTGGCCTTGATTAATTTTTTGAATGGGCTAAAAGAATTGGAAAAAAATAAATGGCCCAAACTTTTTTATTATTATATTATTTTATTTTACATAAGAGTATTAGTATATCAAACGAAAAAAAATGAGATTGGGATTTGGGAGTACAACTGTACCCCCTTGTCCTTGCCTAGGTCCGCCACTGTGTGTATACTGGCATTTGAAGACAATTAAAAAACGATTAATAGTTTTTTTAGACTATATTTATACCAGGAATAAAATGCACCAAATTAATCATTTGATTCTAACTTTTTAAAAAATGTATGTAAAATTCATTTAGGATTTTCAGAGTAAAAGAAACACAAATTAATTACTAATAATTGGATTCACTTTAAATAAATAGACTGAATTTTTTTTTATATATAAAACTTACCAAGTTTCTATAATTAAGGTTTTAAAGTTGGGGTTGTTACCTTTGTTGACACTTGACACATAGTCGCTAGCCTGTTATACTCATTTGCTGGCATGGCCTGTATTCAAAATTCAAATTAATATCATATATGTATACTTAAAAACAAACACTCTTGTGTTGATGTTAGTCACATACACATATAATTGAATTAAGTCAAATTTAATTTAAAATCGAACTCACTTGGGATTGACATGCAAGAAGTGCGGCTAAAGGGCTAAAGGGTCATCAAATATTACGGAACCGGCCGGTGGCGTTGTCAAATAGTCGCCTGAATTACCCCACGAGGCAGACATGAAGGCGACGGAGGTCGGAGGAATGACGGGTGACACAACAGGACTGTTGATGGTATTCATGACTATAACTCCCATAATATATATCTGAAGTTGTTGCTGCGTCAATGACAACATCATAGATGACATGTTGGTGCTCATCTTTTTGTTTTGATCTTGAAGTTTTTTAAGGCATTTTATTACTTCATCCAACATCGAAGTTTTATCTGACTGTAAAATTAATTAAGACATATATAAGATAAATGATTTCAATCATTACTTGCAGAATCTTAAATATTTTATCTGTATGAATATATATATATATATATATCTGCCCAAAATTATGTCATACAGTGCTCATATCAAATTATTGGACCACATTTCCAGAATATAATTGTATATGTAGAAATCTTATAAATATCTTAAATATCATCTTTTAACTATTAAGTTTTCTGTCCAAAAAATACTTAGTCAAGCTCTTTCAAACGAGTTTATCCGCCTCAGGTCCTGTTTGGATTTTTTTTATTTTTTTGAGGGGGGTCCTGTTTGGATTCATTTTAAATAGGGAAACGGGAAAATTGCTCCCAAATATTGAAAAAATGTGATTCAGCTCGTGTTTTGTAAAAGGATAAAAAAAAAATCAAACTAAATGATTCGATACTCAATTCGAAAATTTTCGGTGAAAGTTCGTTTGATCTCGATTCGATATAAATATCAAACAAGTTTGAATATATGTTTTGTTTGGTACAGTTCGAAGCTCAACTCGTGTAGTCGTGCTCGATAAATAAAAAATATAAAATTAGTGTAAAAATGGCAAACTACTCGACCTCGGCTCGTTTTCAACTCAATTAAAGTTCATTCGAGCTCAACTCATTTATTTATCAAATTAGTTCAAATAATAATTTTAAAATTCGATAATATTTTAACAAAAATTTGAATTATATCGCGTTCAGATTACTTCGAGTCATTTCCATCCCTAGTTTTGTTCCGTTCTCCCAATGGAGATTCTGTTAGTTTTTGGTTTACTGAAACTGCATGGGCCGCGAAAACATCGGCACCAAAATCAAATGGGTTGGGGTGTATACCCCTCCAGCTTTGTTAGATACACTCCCCCGATAAATATACTTCCCTTAAAATACATCTGAGATAGATGCACTCCCCCCAAATTGTCTATTATACCCATTTATCTTAATAATTGGTATGATAAATGCACACCCCCATAAAAACCCTAATTTTCCTTCATTCTTTCCCTAACCCTCCCATTCCTTCCTCCTCCCTCTGCAAGTAGCCGCCCGCCGTGCCGCCCTCTCCCTCTGCAAGTCGCCGCCCGCCATGCCGCCCTCTCCCTCTGCAAGTCGCCGCCCGCCGTGCCACCCTCTCCCTCTGCAAGTCGCCGCCCGCCGTGCCGCCCAAGCCACCCGCCTCCAGCGTCGCCTCGCCTTTTTTTTTCCATTTCTGCAACCAGCGGCAGCGCCGCCCCCCTCGCCCAGCGTCGTCGCCGCCTCCTCCCCACCGCCCTCCTCTCTCCCCGACGGCCTTCCCCACCGCCCCGCGCACTCCATCTTCCTCCCCCTCGCCGCCTGCGCCCAAGCCCTCCTCCCTCCCTAATTTTCAGTTTTTTTTTTAATTCTGCAACAGGAAGCCGCTCCGCCACCTCCCTCTACCAGCGCCGCCGCCACCTCTTTCCCCCCAACGGTGACAGCAGTAGACATTAAAATGGCCGAGGAGGTAGTACTTTTTAGTTTAGCTATTTATACACCCCAAAATTCAGTGACCCTATGCATCCCCCCTAAAATCAGCCCAGGAATTCATTGGGCAAATTTTGCGGGACGCCGACACCTTTACAATAATTACGAACCTCGCGGGTGAAAACGGGGGAAAAAGTTGGGGTGTTGGGTTTGTGGGGTGTTGGGGGGTTGTTGGGTGGGGAGGGACGAATCGAAGGCTTCTCGCTCTGTTTTCGAGATTTCGCAAAACAGGTAAGGTTTCTGGGTTTTTTTTTCCATTTCCGACAATTTCCTATCGACCATAATATTTATGGTCGACAATTTCTTGTTGAAAATGAAGATTTTTTATGGTCGAAAATTTTCTTATGGTCGATAAATTGTTGTCGACCACAATATTTATGGTCGACAATTTCTTGTTGAAAATGAAGATTTAAAAAAAAAAAAAAATCATTCGGTCAAATGTTGTCGACTGGAGTGATTTCCGTCGACAATCCATAGTCGACTATATAATTTGTGGTCGACAAACCAGTGTCGATCGACACTGATTTGTCAAAAAAAATGTTATTTTTTTTCTTTGTTTTCTAAGTTTTTTTTTTTCAAATTTTTATAATTATTTGAACGGCGGCGGCTGCCGGAGATGGTGCGGCGGCGGCCGCCGGAGGTGGAGGATTGGCCGTCGGCGTAGGTGGGGGCGGCGGCTATGGTGCTGCTTAATTTAGAATTAAGATTAGGGTTAGGGTTAAAATTAAGGTTAAGTTTGAGGGGTGTATCCATCTTAAATTTTACTAAAAGGGTAAATATGGTATTTTACATATATATTTAACTAATAAATGTGAGGGGGAGTGTATTAAACAAAGCTGGAGGGTATATACCCCAACCCAAATTAAATTAATATTGGCCCACTGAAACTGGGTTTTTGCTTTCCACTTTCTTTTGGGTCCGACTATTTACACCTCCATTTGCGTTGAGAACACTCCCCCTCTGGACGCACCCCCCAAAAATCTGATGCACCCCCTCAAATTGTCATAAATGCCCTTCTCTTATATAATTCCAATTACTACTAACACCCCCCTAAACCCTACTTTCTCCCCCAAATCCTCCATCTTCTTCCTCCTCCACCAATTCTTCTTTCATCTTCTCCTCCACCCCTCACCACCACCGTCGGCGACCTGCCCCTCCACCACCCGTCGTCGGCGACGCCACCCCCTCCCTCCCTCGCCGAACCCGTCGCCCCCTCCTCCCCCCGCCTGTAAAAAAAAACAGATCGCGGTCGCGCGCGGCCGCCCCGTCCATCGGTCGCCGCGGCCGTCCCCTCTCTCCCCCCTCCTCCTCCCTCCCTCGCCGAGACAGTCCCCTCCCTCCCCCATCCTTCTCCCATCTTTATTTGTAAAAAAAAAAAATATTACAGTAATCGGCCGCCGCCGCCCCCGACCCCGCCCAACGGCCGCCACCTCCCCCGCCCCCGCTCCCGTCCATCGGTCAAATCCAGGTTTGTTTGTTTTTTTTTTCCTTCTTTTTCTTACCTTACGACCACTTTAGGTCGATCCAAATACACTCCGTCGACAACAGGGTGTCGACGAGTGTATTTTTGGTCGACCTAAAGTGGTCGACGAGTTTTTAATTTTTTTTTTTTTCGATCAACAAATGTCGAGCATATACAATCTTGTCGACAAACCAGTGTCGACGGGAGTGAATATGGTCGACACTGGTTTGTCGAAATCTTAAAAAAAAAGTTGAAATTTTTTAAGTTGAATTTTTTTTGTTTGGGGAGAAATTTTGTTGTTTGGGGAGAAATTTTGGTGTTTTGGTGTTTGGTGGTGGTGGTGGTGGCGGCGGCGGCGACGGAGGATGGATAAAACTTAGGTTTAAAGGTGGGGTGCATTTAGTAGTTTAATATGACTTAAAGGGTATTTTTGGTTTTTTACTTCATTATTTTTTTATTAAATTCATAGGGGGATGTTCTCCACGCAAATGGAGGTGTAAATAGTCGGACCCCTTTCTTTTTAGCTACTTGGGCCGTGAGAATATGGACTTCTCTTAATTTCTTTCTTTTCTTGAGCCCAATTGCTTTCCTCCTCCAAATTCAAATAAATGGAGCAATAAAATAACTTTAAAATTAATTTAGAAGATTGTCCTAGCAAGAACATGTGTCACACCATTAACATAAAAATTAACCATTTTTGGTAAATTTAAATAGCTTTGAAATATATTTATTTTTAGTGTGTAAGTTTAAAGCTAAGCATCTTTGAAGTTTAAACCATAAGTAGGGTCCCACCCCACAATTATTATATAGAGAAAAATATATTCCTACATTTGAATTGTAAAGTCAGATTTAGTTAATGCATGGCATGGAATTGGATGATTCTAAGCAGATTCCTTGGAATCATTCTTTAATAAATCCTCATTCCCACCTCCTAACCTATTTTTCTCTATTAAATATTTACTTATAAATATCTTTCTTATCGGTTACACAAAATACTCATATTTTATTTTTAGCATGCATATCCATGACAGTTTGGATCGATATTTATATATAAAATCGTAGTATGTAATTAGTGGGAATAAGTGCGCGTAGTCTCTTGTATATTTATTATGGATATATAAATTCCAATATCTAGAATTGACTAACATTTTGGAGTATCGTGCAATTTTATTTTTTAAATAATCAAGCTATATATTTTATACTATGTTTTTCGCAAATCTTAACAAAATACTATCAAAAATTATAAATTCATGTGATAAAAAAGTATTAGCTTATAGTAAAAAATACTCCATTATTAATACTATTCACCCTACAAAGTAATACTACTACTTTTCTTCTGTATATGGAGTATAAACTAGTAGTACTTCTCATTTTATATTTCAGTAGTAAATACTTCTTCCGTCCAAAATTATTTTTACACTTTAATGTACACATATATTAATAAAGTTGAGTAATGAATTAAAGATATTACAAAATAATTTAGTAAACATTTATATATAAAATAAAAAAATGAGCCGGATTGGGTGTATATATTGGCTAAAAAATAATGACATTTTATTTAAAATTGTGAATATTATAAAAATAAAGTTTATAAAAATTGTCCATTTTAAAAATGTAAAATTTGTTGCGGAATGAACACAAAATGATAATGTGGAGTTTATTTAGGAACTAATAAAAGGAGTTGACCTAATGTAGTAAGCTTGAGATTTAAAAGTGTATTTTTCCAAAGGTGCAAGTGATTTATAAGGGGTCAGTCTATACAGAACTCTTGCTAAAATGGTGGAATTGATCATCCGAATTATCTGTGTTCAAACTTTTACTTTTACATAAAAATGGAAGGAAGAAGTAATAGTTATATAAGTAGTTAGGTGGTTGATTAAATAGTGGGAGAAAAAATCAAATGCATTAAGTGGTGACTTTAGTAGAAGGTAAAGTCTAGTATGCACTTGAGTGCATGTTGTGCACCCTAGTCCATATTGCACTTTTCAGTTTTAATGATTTACACTTTTTGATAAATGGTGTTGCATTTTTCAATTATTACTAAAAATATTATTATACAGTTTAATAATTGAAAAGTGTAACACTATTTACTAAAAAGTGTAAGTCAGTAAAACTGAAAAATGCAATATGGACTAGGGTGCACAACATGCACTCGAGTTAATAGTAGTCCAACCCTAGTTAGTAGTAATAGTAAGAGGAATATGCTGGGAATTCTGAAAGGTTGAAAGGTCCTTCTAAATACCTTTTTAAACGCCACTTCATCACGCGAAGCATATGCTCTTCAAATATTCTACTCTCTTTTACCCATAAATAAACCCACCTAATTCCTTCACTGCCTTCACACCCCAAATTTTCTTAATTTTGATGTTTGATTACATACATCTCTTGAATTCATAGATAGATCCATCGATCATGAAGTTTGGCAAGAGATTGAAGCAGCAAACAGAGCAGAGTTTGCCGGAATGGCGCGACAAATTCTTATCCTACAAGGAATTGAAGAAACTCGTGAAATTGATTTCGACGGCGCCGTTGATGTTGAATAAATCGTTGGATTGCGGCAAGGCGGAGGCCGAATTTATGTACTTGTTGAACAATGAGATCGACAAGTTCAATGCCTTCTTCATGGAACAGGAAGAGGACTTTGTCATTCGACACAAGGTTAATTCATTCATTTCTCTCTCTTTCCTTTTTCCAGAATTTACTTGTGCAAAATGATTGTGTGATTGAGAATCGGATTTTGTAGAGGGATGAGATATTGACATGGCGATTAGGGCAATTTTGTAAATAAAATGATATCGTGAATGTGTTCCATTATGTGATTTATTTTCAAATTGTAAGTGTGCATGTAATATTGAGACGAGGAAGTGCATTTTCTTCCAGATATTTTTCATGAAAGGGGTTTCGAAATAGGGCAACAGGCAACAGCCATGGCTCTTGAGATTTGTGCTTTCGGTGGGTTTTTATACCCTTTTTCATCTTGGCTTTTGGTTAAATTAAACTTTATCTCTAAGCAAGAGAGTACAATTAAACAATGGAAATAGCGTTTTAATCACCTCACTGATTTCACAAACTTGTAATTCTTCACACTTTATTCGTTTTGTCACGTTGTAAGCTAGACCATTTTAGAATGAGAAAAATAACCCCCTAATCTACCACATGTGAATTTTTTATGAAATCCATGTTGGAGTGTGGAGTCTGACTTGATTACATACCGAGCACGATATTGACGATTTTTTTAGGCCCATAGGATTAGGGTGAGTTTTTTTATTATAAATAGATGCTCTCTCGTCTCATTGTAATCAGCATCCTAAAAACGTAGTGAAATACCTGACTTGACATGCCCCCAGAGCCCAGACGTCGCAACACAAACCTCGTGTTATTTTCTTTTTGGTCATCGTGTGTGCGATGATTAATGCAAATGGTGATATTAATATTCCCTTAACTTTTGGTGCAGGAATTGCCACAGAGAATAAAGAAAGTGATAGAAACGTACGGACCAAATGGGAATCAACCATCGGAAGTTGAATACAAAGAACAAATGGCAAAAATCAGAAAAGACATAGTCAATTTCCACGGTGAAATGGTCCTCTTGATAAACTACAGCAACATCAATTACACAGGTAATTAATTAATTAATTAAATATTCATTTCATTAAATCATGTAATTAAATTGAATTTTTACAGGGCTGGCTAAAATACTGAAGAAATACGACAAGAGAACCGGCGGCGTTTTGCGGCTACCAGTGATCCAAAAAGTGCTGCAGCAGCCATTTTTCACGACTGATTTAATCTCGAAGCTTGTGAAGGAGTGCGAAACGACGATAGAATCTGTGTTTCCGCCGTCGGAAGCCAGATTCCAGGAGGCGAGGGCGGCGGTGCCCGGAGAGGGAATATTCAAGAACACGGTGGCGGCGCTTCTGGCGATGCAGGAGATGAGAAGTGGAAGTTCTACTACCAGTCATTTTTCACTACCGCCACTCAATTTACCAGATATTGATGTCATTTCGTCCTTGCAAGTTCTTTCTCCCATACCAATTCCGTGATGGAATTAGGCCAACTGAATTTAATTAATTAGTCACCATTTTAATGATCTTAGGGTGGGATAAATTAACACGGTGCAACTATATAATATAATAATTAAATATATTTACTGCTAGGTAGTTAATATAGTACTACTTCAGCTTCTCATGAGTTTTGAACACGAAAATTAAAAAATATAATAGAATTGAGACCGACAGAATTGAGACAGACGATAGAAAAAAAAAAAAAGTTTGGTATTTTCACTAGATGGAGGGAGAATGTTAGAAGTCATATTTGGTTGTTGTAAATCATAAATATATATATATAGAAATCCAGTTGCTTTGCTTCAAAATGATTACAATAGAATTCTCTTAAAACCTCACTAATCTGGCATTATATTCTCATTTTCTATTGGTTCTTTTATCTCGTGGTGTATTGATATTTAACAACACACTGTCACATGTATTAAATAAAATCACCATTATTAATAATTACCCCTTTGTTTCATATTATTTGTTGGACGATTACTTGATCCATCTCATTTGCCATTTTAACAAAGTTAGACATCTTATTTCCAGCCTCCAACTTATGTAAAGACGTGTAAATTAGGCACGTGACTACATGTCAATATATATATATATTATGTTTTTTTTTTGAAAACATATATATTATGTTTTAAAAGTATTATAAATCTGAAATTAGTTTCATTTATTTAATTTTAAAAAAATATTGTAGATTCAAACCAGAAAATATAATTTAAAAACACACAGTAATTAAAAAGAAAAAAAAAACTCGGGAGAAGAACCTAATACGCGATCGCGTTCTTGCTTTTGGGCCTATGTGTTATCCACGCGCATGGTTATTCAGATTGGGTTCTACATACCGGATTAACATATGGGCCGCGCCGGAGTTTGGCGGGCCCTTATACTCGGTACTAGTATTAGGGTGACTTTTAAAGCTTTCTCTTACATTTTTTAAATGAAAATTTATTACGGAGTATTTAGATTTGCAAAAACCCCTTAGGCCCCGTTTGGTGCAAAAGATTGTTTAGATAAAATAGATGTAAGATAGGGAATTTTAGATAGATTAGGTAAGATAGTGATTTTTTAAAAATGTAATTTAGTGTTTGGTGTGTTAGATAAGAGGTGGGTTATAATTTAAAGTTTATGAGTGATTTACTATTTTGCCCTCTTAATATTTACAAAATGACACGAGATGCCCTCTTATTAACCCAAAAACCCTAACATAAAAAAATTGTTTCGCGTAAGGTGCTATTGTTTCGGCGGCCCATCTGAGTTTCTCCCATCGCCGCCGACGATGCTGTTCATTTGGCGTTTGCTTCTTTTCTTCCTCCTCTCCCATCACCGCGGACGACGAATACACAAAATTCGTTCCAGTTATGGAATAGACTCAAACTTCGGTTCTGTTCTAACAAAAAAGAAAATCGGTCTTCCATTTTTTAAGTTCGTGCTTACCACTAGTCCACTACTCGAAGCCGCTGTTAAGTGATCGCTTGTTGGAAGACCAGCTGGTTGATTGTACCTCAAATTCGGCTGATTGCATTTCGGTGACGATTGGATATGAGGTAAATGTGAACCAATAATTTAATCTATTTTGACTGATTTTAGATCTTGATGCTAGGGCTAGGAATGTGGAGATGAATTAGAGTTGTGATTTGAATTTGTTTGCATTTTTGTGTTCGAAAGAGGAGATATCAAATGACAAAATTGTCTGAAAGGATTAGAGTCAGATTATTGCCTATGCAATTTGTAAGTTTCTTTGTAGTTTTCCTTATTTTATCTACAGATGAGTCGTGTGATTTTGAATGGGAGCTCTATTTTCCATGAGCTAAAATCATGTAGAAGTAGTAAGAGATTTAATATGTAGTGTTTAAGAAGGTTGAAACTTTGTCAAGATCAGAAGTAAAAACTCAATAAAAGTGAATAGATGGAGTATCTGCTCTGATGTTAAGTGTTTTTTTGTTTCTTCTGTATGTAAGATGCATAGTTCTTGCATACTTTTGAATGGGAAATACGTTACAGGCTGCCTAATCATTTTAACTTTTGATCTTTTCTTTGTTGCAGACTTGCAGTTACCAGAAATGCAAAGCAAATAATTAGGTTATCACCTTCATCACTGAGTTGAAACTGTTGGTGTCACCTCTCGGACGATGGCTGTGTCTCAGACCAGAAATACCGTGTTGCCTCTAATCAATCTTCTCAGGTTAAAAGGAGTTCCCATTCTACAGCAATTGCATTTAGAGGAGAGACTTCTGCGAACCTCTCCTCATAACTGGTGCATCATCAACGATGGAACAGTTGATCCCACAATCGTAATGGGTGTTTCAGGGAAACCTGAGGAACTCCTTGAGACTGAATCTGTCCTAAGAGACGAAATTCCAGTCATTCGAAGGTTCACAGGAGGTGGTACTGTTATTGTTGATCAAGGCACCATTTTCGTAACCTTCGTATGCAACAAGGATGTTGTTCCTGGTTTACAATCATATCCTCAACCTATCATGTCATGGAGCAGCCTAATATACAAGCACGTGTTTCAAGGAATTGGGGATTTTAGTCTTCGAGAGAACGATTATGTACTTGGGAACCGCAAGTTTGGAGGAAATGCTCAGTCGATTACCAAAAATAGGTGGATCCATCATACTTCCTTTTTATGGGATTATGAGATGAGTAACATGGGTTATCTCAAACAGCCAAAGCGAGCTCCTGAGTATCGACAAACGAGGGGTCATTTGGAGTTCATCTGCCGCATGAAGGACTATATATCAAGGTCGAATTTCATTGATAAAACTGTTGAAGCAGTTGGTTCCCATTTTCTTTTGAGATCAGACGAATCAGGAGAAATTCAAAATACTTCTGTTTCTAAATTTGAGCCCTCCAGTAGGCTATTGAGGAGACAGGAACTGGCTGAATCCATTTTCAAGTCCCCAATTTGCTCTCGGGGCATAGATCAAGTCGTAGAAGGGTGAGATTGAGAATGCCTTTTAGCTGATTTGGCAGGTACAAGCTATCAAACCTGCTCGCCTGAGCCACATATCGGTATTTATCTCGGTTCATCATACGCTAGGACTGAGCTTGGTGGTTAAACTTTTTTATTGCTATTTTATATTGAGTGAAGATTTCGTTGTGGTGGAAACTATGATACACTATACCCATTGAGAAATATAGCACAGGGACACAGGGTTAGATTCTTGCTTCAACTATTTGTACTGATGATGGTTTGGATGAAAATTATGTGCAGAATTGTTGCAACTCACACCATTTATGTTGGTTGATTCAATTATTCTTAATTTTGATTTTACGCGAAAATATAATAGACGAGGTTGAAAAAATAATGTTGAATAAACATAATTTGGTGCATCATTCAGTTCTAAATTCGGTCCAACACATTGAATCAAAATCGATTATAATCTTATTTGCTTTTTGTTAAATATTTTCCATTCAACATACACAAACTTATGAGTAATAACCATTACATACATCGGTATAGTTAAAAACGAGCTGCAACTTTAATTCAAGACACTATTCAGTTCTGGTAAATATATGGAGCAACTTTGATTCAAGACATTATTCAGTTCTGGTAAATATATGGAGCAAGCCTCTACAAGGGACCAAACTCCAAAGCATCACAAAATCTTTAGCCTCTCAGCTTTCAAAATCTCTCCAAAAAAATAAAAAATTGATACATAGTTCATGCATGTAAAAGTCAACCCTCAGCGACAGTGACTATTTCACAGTAAATGTAGGCTCGATCGGGTAAAGCTATGATCTTATAGTACAGCCAAGTTCCCCATATCCCACCGGGGATTGTATCATCATCAAAACTACCAATTCCTGCCCACAACACCAAATTTGCTTAGTCAGTTGCCTCTGTGCCTTCAGCCAGATAGTGCTCGAGCAATTCGTCTTCATCATCTGTGCGCACATGAAAAGAACCACTTTAGGATAAAAGGATTTTTTATTTTGGGTGGGGGTGGGGTTGAAGACTAACCTTCAAAGTCGTCGTCATCATCAAAATCAATGAGTTCCTCGTCTTCATCAGAACCTTCAGCAATAAGCGCAGCACGTTTCTGCATGGAATGGATTTGAACATTTTAATTTCAATCTCAGCACAGTCCAGCAAAATGGTAGGCAAAACAAGAACAGGATTTGACTTGAACAAATGAAAACAGGTCTTGCCACAGTTAATACGTTTTGACTCAAGAGGATAATGGGGAAGCTTAAGCTCATCTCTTGCCTCATTCAATGTTAACCTATTTGACCTTCAGGATATAGTTTGATTCAAATCTAGTTCAGTTTCCCCTTGATATTTATTAGGCCTCACTTCTAAATGTTGATTTTTCATAATTGTAAACTTCTTGCTTTATCCTACGTTACTTCTGAATCCACTTTACCAATACAGAAATGTTGATGAACAAGCTAACAACCAAAGAATAAAGTACACGATGCCGTTATGATTAGGGGATGTAAAATTGATGAATCCTGAAAATAGAAAAATGATCTAGTGGAGAAAGTACCGAGGAAGCTCTTCCACTTTCAAACCACTGTCTGCTTCAAATTTCTCCCGCCATGCCAAAAATGTTTCGACAGTGACTGGTTCTCCATGTGATACAATAATCTGAAAATTATAGTCACCTAACACATTCAGTGAATTTTGAAAGGTAAAATAGCTGAAGTAATTTCATATAAAATCCCACTTTCGAACCTTTCACAAGGGTTATCATCAAACATAACAAAACTGAGGTAACTAGTCAATAGAGCTAAACTCTACAAGCACAAGACCAGTTGGCTAGTCTTAACCTGAAACACCAATATAGGTTTCTTCAGATGCATGATGCAAAAAGTCTAAAAATTACAGAATGCCTATCCACCAACAAATTTAGTATCATAGAAGGTAGTGAAAATTTGATCAGGGCAATTATAACATTGAGATAATTTTATACGGAAGGCTTAATCATAAGAAAGAATGCAAGGTGTTCCAGTGCAAGTTTCTGAAAAAGACCCAACCCTTGAATACACAACATCCACCTAAAGATACAATAAATTCATAGAACAAGAATACCTCATCTTTTGCAGCCTCATCTTCCACATCATCCTCATCTCCTACATCCTGAGAAAATCTTTCAGAAAGCCATTCCTTAGCAGATCCAACCAATGTGTAGACCATTGCCATACCAAGATTTTCCTCCGCCTGTGACATATGAGCGTTTTAAAAAATAGGGGAAGTTAAGATTGTAGCACTCATAATTTGAGTAAAAATATAGCATTGTCATAATGAACTCTATTTTGCAAACATCACCCAAAATTTGGTACTCCTCAAGACAGGGGAGCTTCTTCCCACTCAATTTCAAATAAAATTAGTCCAATCAAGTTTTGTGCATTATAATAGTTATATTTAAACTGGTTCTCTTAGTCACCCGCCAGCCAACCCCTCACCACCAATAACAAAAAGAAAAAAAACTTGTTGTTGAACCTAAGTCTCAGACTGCCACTTTCATATGTACTCTATAATTTTTATAAGAAAAAGGAACCAGTTCAGATACACACACACACACAATAAAGTAAAAGGGCAATTTAAGGTCTTACCTCTTGTTCAAGCTTTTCTTTCAGAACCTTTAGATCTCCCATTGGAATTGCTTTCAAACTGAAACAATATAATTAAATGGTTATTATAAAATCAAAATGGGGCTTAAACTTAACACAAAACACAGATGCTAATGGGGCTTAAACTTAACACAAAACTTAACACTAACCTCGGTCACCGAAAATACTCGTCGAACGTCACCGTAGCAATTCGCCGTGTTCCGATCTGCCGGTTACCTACTAAATAGACACAACCTTAAAAAATCACACAAGAAGTTTGAAAAAATGCAAAGCGTCGATAGATCGTGAGAAATCACACAAAAAGTTTGAAAAAATGCAAAGGGTTTGAAAAAAGTTTGAAAAAATGCAAACCTTAAAAAATCACCCACACCGCACAACCCTAGTCGCCGAGAGAGTCGCCGAGAGAAGTAGGCTGGATCTACAACAACAACCAAAGGAAGAGGAAACCCACACCGCAGAACCCTAGTCGCCGAGAGAGATGGAGAGACGGAGGCTGGATCTAGAAGACGACGACGGAAGAGAAAACCCTAAGCCCAAATAGCCATCGCCAAATCGCCATGGCCATCGCTATCGCACTCGCAAAATCGCCGAATCGCCATCGTCGAATCGCCAGAGAGTTTTATTTCGTGTGTGAAATGGTGGAATGAGTGAATTGGAGTGAAATGTGGATTTAAATACCCAGGGGTATTTTTGTCCAAAGGCGTGTAAAATTTTCCGGAAAAACCAATCTTGGCACAATCTTAGGGCATGTTTGGTTTAATTGATTAAACATGATAGATTGTTTTATCCCAATTATTCCTATGTTTGGTTTACAGGAATTAAACCCGTGATTAAAATAGGCCCGAAATTATTATCCTTCCTAATCATTTATTTGAGTGTTTATTAGTCCCAAAGAGAAGGTGTGATAATTTAATCCATCAATCCAAACACAAATCACAATTCAAAAAATAATGTAATCCCATCTAATCCTATCCTACCTTATCTATCCCAACCTGTAAACCAAACATGCCCTTAGGGTATTGAAAAGGATTACAATGAGGGATTTTGTAGGGTTTAAATGCGGGCTTGGCACCAAAACGCGGGCCCAAGTCTTGCAAACCAAACTACAAATTAGCCCAGATAAGGCCCCTTATCTACCCTTCTCTTGGACACCAAACATGGCCTTAATATATACTTCCTACTTTCCACAACTGTTTGCAAACTTAACTTATTTGTCCCGTCCCAAAATTATTTGCACACCCATAAAAAAACTCTCTCATAAACTCTACCCTCACAATATTCACATATTTACACAAAATGTCATTACTTTTACTCACTTTCCAATTACTCTCTTTTCAATCACCTTTTTTCTTTATCCATATAGTTTTACAAAATTACCCTTCAACACTCCACTCATTACACTTTTTTCTTAAAAATATGTGTTCATTTTGTGGTGCAAACACTTGTGAGACGGAGGGAGTATATACTATAAAAAGATAAATCTGTTATTTTTGACGTCTCACCGAAAATTAGGTATTTCTTTATTTGGCAAGATTCACTATCTATCTCTACGTTTTTTCTTTCACACCTCTTTCTATCTCTTTCATTTTCTTATCTCTCTTTATTTCAACAATCCATTACACGTTTAATACTCCCTATATTGCCCCGATTGACCTTGGCCTCTAGGTCTCTTTACTTTTAAAGGTGATGGATAAAACTAAACTGCTCTCAAACTCGACAGATTATATTTTTTTATACGTCTTAATTTAAAATTTATGTTTTTTTATTTGACACAATTTGTTATTTTCTCTATATTTCCTCACTTATCACACTCTACATATTTTTTTTTTACTCTTTCTATAATCACTGCACATATAATACTATATTTACTATTCCCTATCCATGGATAACATGTTACAAAGGTCAATGACATCCTTTTCAATCCCCTCTCGCGGCTGGTCACTTGGTTTTACTCTCTGGGTTTTACTCTCTGGGTCCCTTTACTTGTATGCTTTGACTATTCATTCAAAAGTCACAACCACTAAAATAAACATGACAATAAAATTAAATATTACAACTTACATTAACTATTCATTTCAGATCGAGTCACAACTAGTTGTACTAAAATAAAAAAGATAGTAGTATAAATGTATAAATAATACTTCATTAGTTATTCCTAAAAAATTTCGTTAATTTTTTGACAAAGATTAAAAATTATGTCATTATATAAACAGTGAATGGTTGAGGTAAAGAAATAAGAAAAAAAAACCATAAGAAAAAAGAAAAAAAGATTCATACTAACAAGGAACAATTGAGTAATAACATACATTCAGTGGGAATTCAAGACGTATAGAAAGATACATAAGCTTAATTATATACTCCACTATTAATGATCCAACACTCACACATTACATACATACACAAAGCAGCAGAATAAAAGCTTCGTGCATAAATTAATCAATGCACATATAATAATATAATTTAACTCTAGCTCAAATCAATCATAAGCTACTAGCATCCTTCTCCTTCTGCTTCCGTCGGGGCGCTGCTCGTGACTCGTCTAGCCCAAACTAGTACGACATGCATCTTGTTCACAACCCATTCGATGACCAAACTAAATGAGTACAGCACGACAAATGAGACGGGCGAAGTTAGGACAAACGCAAGGGGCACAAGTGAGGCAGGGTAGGGGAGAAAGATGCATACGAGAGAGATTGCTGAGAGAAGAGCTGATGCAAGAGCAGCACGCCGCAATCTCTGAACCCATTCACAGGTGATCAGATCTTTCATTGCCCCCACAATTAGCCAGTAACCAAATGTAGCTGCAATGAAACACCACAATGCCACTGGATTTTCATGAAATACGCTCTCTGTTTTGCCTTGATATTTCAGCGTTAAAAGAACAAGCACAACCGGAATCTCATATTTCATTAGTTGCATCAGAGGAGGAGGAATACTGTTTGTTGTTACTGCCGTTGACTCACTGCACACAAAGATAATAATCAAATTCATACTACTAACTAAAAAACGATTAACAAAAAAGGCCATTAGCCGAAAACAGAGTATTGGTCCATATATATATTCTTCACTCTTCAGAATGAATAAATCTGGGCTAACCCGATTCGAACAAAAAATGATACTTCTTGCTAAATTTAAACTTGTAGTATATATTAAGGCTAAACGGGTAACCCATTTAGGCTGATCCAAATAAATATCTCTAGTTGTTATTCGAGCTGAGTAATTGAAGTGCGAGCTCGACTCGATAACATTGACGAGCAGAAAAATGAGCTCAACTAGTTAACGAGTCTAACTAGCCTATCGAGTCGTGTTCGAGTCGACTCGTTAGTAAATTGAGGTATCTAATGAGCTCGACTCGTTAGTAAATCGGGGTATCTAAAGAGCTCGGTTCGTTAGTAAATCAGGGTATCTACGAGCTCGAGCATGGCCCATTTAACAAGCCGAGCTCAAGTGCAATTTGGCCCGACCCAATTGACCCACGGGCCATTAGCTGAAAAACAGAGTATTGCTCCATATACTACCAAAAGTGTGTAGGCTAGGGTAGTCTCGAGAATAAGTGGAATTACTTGTTACCTTGAAGCATAGTGGGGAAGAATAACTCGAAATCTCCTTCTCCTTGTATTCAGCCTCCATTTCCTTGAAACGACGACGTTCAAGTTAGAACACGAATGTTGCTCCCTTGTTTTCACCATCTCTTCTGGTATCAAATCTTATAAGTTCACCTCCTCCTCCTCCTCCTCCTGCAACGTAGTAAAGGGATGGAATTTTGTAGGAAATATAGACTTTTGTTTGAGAGTGTAGGAAATATAGACTTAAATATGCCCAATGATAGTGACAATGTTTCTAAAAGCCGACTATATATGGCAGAGTAGGGATGACAATGTGCCGGGTCGGGTCAGGTACCTAGATACCCGAATCCGACCCGTTTCACTACGGGTTTGGGTGAGTCGACCTGTTCGGGTCACGAGACGGGTCGGGGCAAATTGGGGCATCCATTATAAATTAAAAAAATAAAAACTTTTGAAAAAATAATATATATTTTTAAAAAACATATTCCTATAACATAAAATTTAAATTTGTATATAAAAAATAAATAAAATAGTATTAAAAGCATGTTTATAAATTTATTTTCATATTATATATATTAATAAATATCAAAATATTAAAAATATATTATATTTATATGTATAATATATATAAAAAATAAATAAATAAATGGGTCATGAGTGCGGATGGAAGGTGATACTCGGACTCATCCCATTTCAATTCGGGTTCGGGTTGAAATTGTGTATATGTGAACAAAATAGTGAATGTAAGTCGAATAAGGGGTATGTATTTTGGTCAAATGGGTTGTAATGAAGGATTTTTCTTGTATCCGGTTTTAATGATGGTTGTGTGGACCCATAAAAATGACACTTTCTCACCGCCGCCGATATTTATTTTTATTTGATTTAAAATTTTAAATATTAAATTCAAATACAAATTAGACGGTTAAGAAATCTAAATTACGATTTACGACCATATTTAAAATTAAAAAAATTAAATGTAAGTTAATAATAAATTTACGGAAGTACTTTCTCTTTCCATCCTTTATTTTTCAATTTCTTCATTTTTAGAAAACTTTGAAGATAGTTGCATAAATAATATTTTCCCTCCATCCAATTTTATTATACCTACTTCTTTCTTTGGGCACGAGTTTGAATGAAAAATACAAATATTAATTAAGAACAAAATGAAAGATCAACTATTTTTTTAAAATATATGCATTGATCCAAAATAACTTATATTTTAAATACGAGGAATAACATATTTATGAAAAAGATTATAATGTACATGTATTTAAACACCTTCAGAACAACTCCCTTCGCCACACAATTATTTACAAAATTTTCTTTTTTCTTGGTCTTAAAATTAATTGCTCACCTTAGCTTCTTTATAAAAATAACACACAAAATTAATGTCCTCAAATATTATTTTATTTTTAAAATTATCACTTATTTTGAAACCATATTTACTAAATACAATGAAACCTCTATAAATTAATAAATTCTTTAAAATACTAATATTTTTTTCCGACTTTGATCAATTAAAAAATTTACCAATTTCAATAAAATAAAATAATAGGATAATATTTTTTAAAAAACATTATATAAATAAATTGTCCCATCAATATCATAAATTAATACTCCCTTCGTACCATTTTTAGTGAAAACTATTCAACTTTCTTTTTTCATCGGTTTAGTAAGCATCATTCTCTTTTTAACAAAGTGCTCATTTCACATTTAATTATATATATTTTTTATCTTTCAATCACATCACCATTCATACATCTATTTATTTTATTATATTTTTTAACCTTCGTGTTCAAACTTTCGAGTAGCTCTCACCGAAATGGAGGGTATAATTTTTTTCGAATTACAAAAATAGCTATGGCAATTTAGTAGAATAAGAATTTATTATTGATTGTACTTGTACTGTGTACATGAACACGTGGTTGTAAGTGAATTGTATTTATTTTATAGACATTGAATTGTAGTAGTATTTTGTATATTTGAATTTTTATAAAATTTTAAAATTATTTAGAATGGGTCAATCCGCCCGCCATGTGCAGGTCACCCCGTCCCGCCCGTTCATAGAATGGGACGGTTTTAGGTATCCAGCCCGACCCGTTTCAAGTCCAAGAAATTATGTATGTAGATTAAATAAAATTACTGGTGAATTTATGTGGGTCCACAATTCCACATACCCGGAGATAACGTCAGCTTGATTATTAAATTAAAAATTACTAGTTTACATAATTTGTAGGTGTATTTTAAATATCAATAATTAAAATTATGATAAATAAATATCTGAATGAGAGAAATTAATATTTATACATAAACAAATAGTCTGGAACGAATAGACTTCTATTTTGTATATCAATTAACTAAATAAAGAAACTAGTCTACATATTTTTTTTAATATACACATGAACTATTCATTTCACACCCTCTTTTTTTCGTAATACTTCCATAATTTTTTTTAAGGCTAAAATTGATTAATGCAAAATGATATAAATATCCTTATATAACATTTTAATGGGGTGTGTTTAACATTTGGGGTGTCTATAACATTGTATGGAGTGTTAATAGCCCCCACCCAACTATGTAGAGCATGTTTGGTTAAAAGTTGTTGAATGAAAAAAGAATAATTATGATATGTTTAACAAAAATGAAAGATGACCAATTTGAATTGAAGGAATAATTATCATTCTTGTAAGGGGAATGAGATTTCCACAAAGTGAGAAATCAAATCACTATTACTGATTACATTACATTATTTCACATTAAACACACAAATTTCATTCTCAACCCAGCACCAACTATCATTCATATCAATCAAAATACGATAATTTCAAAAACAAAACAAAAAAAACTTCTTAACCACTATTAGTATACCTGAGAATACTGCAATGTATAGATAGAAACGCAGCAACAATAACATCTATCTCAAAATTCATACTAACAGTAAAAAGTAACAATTCTAGTAATAAGCAGTAACATACAAACCGTGGGAATTTCATACAAATTACCTTTTTTTTTAGTAGTCCACACGAACAGAAACAAAATCAATACAAAAACTTAACTCTCCTCCTCCTCCCCGGCCTTCTTCTCCTTCTCCTTCTCCTTCTTCTTCTTCCTCCTCCTCGGTCGGGGCACTGCTCATGACCCGTCTAGTCCAAAACAATAAGACATGCATTTTGTGGACAACCCATACGATGAACAAACCAAATGCGTAGAGCAACATAAAGGACACCGAAAAAGTTATGAAAACCACAAGGGGCATAAGCGAGATAGGATATTTGAGAAATATGCACGCGAGAGAGGTTGTGGAGAGAAGGGCCGCGGCAAGAGAAGCACGATGCAATCTCTGAATCCATTCACGACTGAGAGTAATTGTTGTCTCTTTCATTAGCCCCACAATTAGCCAGTAACAAAAAGTTGTTGCATAGAAAAACCACAACGCAATTGAATGATCTTCCTCTGTTTTTCCTTGATGTTTCATCATCACCAGTCTTAAAAGAACAATCGCTGCTGCAGCCTCAAACTTCATTAGTTGGAACAGAGGAGGTGGAGGAGAAATTGCCTCACTGCAAAGTGCAAACAATACAATATGATATAATAAATCAGAGTTGATGAAAAAATGATAATGGGGGCTGGTGCAACCCTCCCTGAATCAGAGATGAGGGCACTTGGTCGAAACATACCCTTTTTTCACCCATGAGGGGACATACATACATTACAGAATGAAAGAAATTACCTTCTTAAAGTGTAGAGGGGAAGAGTAGGATTCGCTGCAAGTCGAATTCTCCTCCTTTCATTCAGCTCACGGATAATCAAGTGGGGGCGACGACGAGCCCCTTCTAAACTTGGTATCACCATATTCACTGCTCTGGTTTAGATGAACTCATCTTCATACAATATATAGACACAGATTTTGAGGGGTGGTTCTTGTAAGTCAAACGTAAATGATAAAAAAATAAATTAAAAAAAAGCTTCAAATGCACAACAATATTATTAAAACAAAATTTGTATTTAACCACAACATTAATGTATCAAAATATATTTAAATTATACTATCAAATTTCATTTTTTTTTTCTCTACAAATAGAGTCCAATATTAATATATTTTGTATCACTATAAATTATTCTCTTCTATTTTTTTTTTATATCAGTAATTAAATTATACGTCTACTAAGTTTTGATTTGTCTATGTATGTACTCCTAAATTTCTTAATTCCTAAATTTAATTGATATGGTAATTTTTGTAATTAACATCTTTAATTAATTTATTCTCTTCTATGTTTTTTTTTTTTTATATCAGTAGAACAACATTACACAATTATATATTTCGAAAGTCATTCACACTCGTTATATATGGAGCTAATGGTCATGCCATCTTTCTTCTTTTATGGAGTTTACGTAATTGCCTTAATCCATCTATAAACCTTTGTCGAATGAAGGGTTTCAAAGTTGTTTGTAAAATTACATAATTAAATTATACTTCTAATAATTTTAAACTATTAGTATACTGAGGAAAAATTCTTAATTCCTAAATTTAATTGTTGTCATTAACATCTTTAACTAATTAGTTCAAATTAAAAAAAAATAAAAAATTGAGATGTTAATCAGGGAAATAGAAAACACGTCAGCAGGCCCGAAAAGAGAGAGCAAAATGCGCCTACAAAAACTAAAAGGCTTTAAGGTCAGGTCAAACTTGATATTGTACAAACAATCTCTCTCCCTGCTTTAATTAATTAGGACACTAGTTGTGCGCCAATGCCAGTTATCGCAAGCTAATTTTATTTACATAAATTTTAGAATTTTCATTTTATAATATTAATCAAATTATATACGCAGTATAAATTATACGGAGTACTCCCTCCATCCATGAAAAGTAGGGACATGGGGATGGGGCACATGTTTTAAGAAGAAGGTAGATAAAGTAGATAAAGTAAGGGTATTGTAGAGTATTGTGGGGTCCATTTTGAATAAAGTGATTGTTTGTGAATAAAGTTGATGGCAATTTGAGTAATTAAGTGATAGTTGAAGGGTGATAGTTTTAAAAAAGGGTATGTGACTACATTTTGTGGACAAAGAATATAGGGCAAATGGGACTACTTTTCGTGGACGGAGGGAGTATCAAATTTCACATTATTTTTTTCTCTTTAAATAGAATCTAATATTGATATATTTTGTATCAAATTCTCTTCTAATTTCCCGTCTTTTTTAATCATTTTTCTATCATGAATTTAATTAATTCGGATTTAGGACACTAGTTGTGCGCCAATGCCTCCTGCAGGCTGCAACTACGTAAAGGGATTTTGTAATTGTGGGGAATTTGGGCTTCACACACTCGCACTACTTTTTTAACATTAAATATGCCCAATGATAATGACAGTGAGTGCCAAGAAAATACTTGTTCGACTATATTTCTTCTAAAACCCATTAAAAAATATACTCCATATATGCATGTACAAATTACTCCCGCTGTCGGGTGGAGTATATGTGAACAAAATAGTCAATGTAACTGGAATAAGGGGTATTTTGGTCAAATAGGGTTTCTCCGTTTCAATGAATGACACTTTTCGCCGATTATTTTCATTAAATATTGACACGTCAGATCCAGATGGTTAAAAAGTCTAAATTATAAAAATATTTAAAAATTAAATGTAAAATAATAATAATAAAGTTACGAAAGTAACTTTCTCTTTCCATCATTTATTTTCTAATTTCTTCTTTTTTAGAAAACTTTGGAGAGATTAAAATTAAGATATTATTTAAATTTAAATACTACTCCATAATCACAACTGATTGATTGTACTCCAAAAAGAAAGATAGTAGTATAGATAAATCCCGTTTTTAAGTTTTACGTACATTTATTTTTTGAATGAAAATTAAATAATAAAGTTATATTACTATAAGTTGTTGAGATAGAGAGATAAAAAAAAAAAAAAACTATAGTTATAGATAAGGTAGAAAATTAAAACGTAAGAAATGTTAGAAGTGACACAAGGTATAGAGATGGTGGGTATTGATAATAAAAACAAGAAATTTAAATTGAACGCACAAAATGCTAAAAAGGAGAAATGAGAAATTTAGAAAACTTTAGCGAGGGACTAAGAGAATAATACTACCTTTTTAATATTTAGAAAGAGATTTGTGGATTGTGTTTATTTGAGACGTGAATACACTGAAACTGAGTTGAATTAGAATTGCCCTATAAATAATATTTATATGAATGAGAGAAAAAAAAATTATTAAAAGGTTGCCTTAAATTGGATTGTGAATATAATTACATTTATACACACAGTCATGCATTACTCACATGACACAACAAGACCATCACTATTCACTGCTCGTCTTGTGGTATTGTTTTAGTTCCCAACTCATATACTTAAAAAAAAAAAAACGCTTCAAATGCATAAAGAACATTATTAAAAAAAAAATCATAAAATTTGTATTGAACTACAACATCAATGTAAATTATATAATAATTATTACTCTCTCCCCCATTTTTATAATTCTAATTATTTGAGTTGAACACGTATTTAAAAAAAAAATTATTTATGTAAAAAATAAAGTTTGAAAATGAAAATGAAATAGAAATAATTAAAGTAGGATAGTGTACCTTTTTTTTTTAAGTCTCGGGTATCCAATCTTATGACTGACTAATTTCGGGGAATCAATCCCACCGTCCACTTGCGGAGTCCCATTTAAAGTCAGAGTTTTGCACTTATTATGGACATGACCCCATAGAAATTGTTTGTGGACCATATAAATTGTTTGTAGGGTAGTGTACGTTTATTTCTCGTTTGATTTCATGCATCTCGTTTCTATCATTATACAAGCTTACCTACATTTCTAATCGACCTATCCTCCCTATTTATATACTTTCCGTTCCACTAATTTTAGTCATTATTTTATTTTTATACATACACAAAAGTCAATCAATTTTTTTTTCTTTATACATCAAAATTTATAAAATTATCTTTCAAAACTTTATTAATTATTACACCTTTTAATATATGTATTCATATACATATTTCAATGAAACTTATTATGGAACGGAGGATTGAGGGAGTATAAATATATAATCTTCTAGAATAATGGATGTGCCGTGGTGCCGATCTTGTGCACGATGGAATGACGGCTCGTTCCTAAAGAAGCAAAATAATAAAATTAAAAAGATTAAAATATATATATCGAAAGTCAAAACTAAAAGGCGGTCAACTTGGTTTTGTGCATTAGGAATTTAGGACACTTGCCAATGCAAATTATCGCAAGCTAATTTTATTTAGATAAATTTTAGATTTTTTATTTTATAATATTAATCTAAATATATATAAATTATATCAAATTTCATATTATTTTTTTCTTAATAAATAGTGTCCAACAATATTGATATATTTTGTATCACATAAATTACTATCTTCTAATTTAAGTTCCGATCCCTCTCCCCCTTTTTTTTTTCCAATTTTTCTATCATGGATTACCCAACAAATTCAAATTATTTTTCAAAACTCATCAAATTATATATTGTGCACAATATGATAGTACATAATGAACGAGGATGATCCTACATGTAGGTGTGTGCACCGATTTGAAATCGGAATCTATCATAATGGATGGACTGGAGATCGGAGCGTAAATCCGATCCGGATTTTGACCAAAATTTTATTTTTTAAGTATTTTTTTTTCAAATTTATGGAAGCATGAATAAGCTAGATTGATAAATTTGTGTATGAAAATTAAAGTGTTGGCTCATTTGAAATCAATCTATGTGAATTTTATTTACATTATTATTAATGATCTTTTAACATTAAAAGTAAATTATATATTTTTGTTAAATTATATATATTTGAAAAAAATGTAATAGATCTCAATAATTTTACCTCACATACTCATCCGATTTTAAAAAATAAGTTAGTACATTAGTAAAGAAATATAAAGAATATACACAAAAAAATATAAAAAATATGATACAGACCGATCCGAACCAAAAATTCGAAATCCTAAATTTGAAGGACTGAAAATTGAACCAGAAACTAATCGGTCGGTCTGATTCCGGTCTTTTTTTGCACAGTACTACTTAAAACAGGGATGGCAAAAAGATCTGCCCCGAAGTCGACCCGCCCTGCTCTGAGAGGTTTAGATCCGCCTTGCCCTGCCCCATTCTTAAAACAGGGCAAATCTGCCCCGCCCCGCACGCAGGGCAGGGCCCTGCCTTGAATATTAAAAAAAAAAATTATATTAATATATATTAATATAAAAATTATTTTTGATTATTTTGTTTGATGTTAAGTATTTTGGATATGACTTACTGAATTTCTAATGTTTAATTTTAATAATTAATTTAATTGTGGATTTTTAATATTTATTTTATTGTTTAATTTAATTTAATCTGCATATTTTACTTGGATTTTTGGAGTGCATGGGGCAGGGTAGGACAATGACTTACACAGGACAGTGTAGGGCACGAAATGTTGCCCCGCAGCAGGTCGCAGGACAGGGCAAGACAGATACTTATGAACGCAGGGCAGATTTGAATATTTAACTATCTGCCCTGCTCTGCCCCATTGACATCCCTATACTTACATGTGATAATCATTTTCAATATTCTACCAACTGCATTGAAAACACTCTACTTATATGATTATGACTAATATGGAACAATTTCTCAACAAAGAAGCTTGTATCACTCTTAAAAATGATTTGATTGAACATATATGATAAAATTTTGACACTAAAAATTAAATATGTAATTTATATTTTTTGCATTGCTGTATTTTACGCATTTATGTACAACTTGATTTATTTATTTACAATATTATATTTCAACGTACTCTTGTAATTTTAACTAGTAGAGAACACGCACAACCAGTTAGGTTAACAAATGTCATGACACTTTAAACTTTAATTATTGTTCATGGTGTATTAATTTTACAATACACTTCAATTCCGTCAAAAGAAAAAAAAATTACAATACACTTACTTATATTTAATAAATTAAAATTTTAATATTTTGAAAATATATATTTAGATTAAATTATTATTACTTGAAATCCTGTTATGTTAATATCTTATATATAAATTCAATTATAATATTTATATTCACATTAAGTTAACTACAAGTATATAAAATGTCTAATGTTGAAAGGTAAATATGTAATATATTTATGATATGACCAAATCATTAAATAACTATAAAATGTTAAACAATACTCTACTAAATTACTAATTAAATTGTGATACTACTATATTAACATAAAATGATATTGACTGAATTAAATGATGATGCATGCAAACTAAAATTTATGGTTTGATTTTTCTGTTCTAATGGTATTTCACTTTGCTAATTTTTTTACACGTGTCACCTCAATAGCACAATGAAACAAACATTTCTCGTGACTAATTTTTTTAAGCTTACCACCTTAACAAAATAAATATTTTTAAGTATAGGTTGTTAAGAATATGAATCTGCATTATAGTCTATAGATAATGAAACAGTAAGTTAATTAAAATGAAGAATAGTATATAATATCCAATTAAAATGGAGGATTCAATTTTTTGATAATATATATGCCGTCAGCCACGCTAATCTTCTTTGCTGACTGTATGGCAAAAACCGGGGTAGGTCTCCCATGGAATTGAATCTATATATGAAATTGAATTGACCAAATCAACGGTCAACTATTGAATTGATCAACATTTTTTTTCGATAATTTTTTTTTCAAAAATATTTTTTTTCGGATTTTTTTTTATTATTTTTTTTTCGGAAATTTTTTATTAGTGTTACACTTTTCAATTGTCGTGACCTACACTTTTAAAAATAATATTTTCAATTATATTGACATACACTTTTTGGTAATGTTATATTGCACATTTTAGTTATATAGACATACACTTTTCAGTTATAATAAGTTAATAACTTACACTTTTCATTAAAATATTGTGTTGCACTTTTCAGTTATACCGACATGCACTTTTTAATAATATTGTGTTTACACTTTTCAGTAATATTGTGTTACACTTTTTAGTTATAAATTTATAATGACTTACACCTTTTATTAAAAAACTGTGTTGCACTTTTCAATTATATTGAATTACACTTTTTAATAAAAAATGTGTTGCACTTTTTAGTTATAATAACTTACACTTTTTCGAAACAAATATTACAGAAAAAAAAAAAGGAAAATGTGGACTTGGTCAACTCGATTCCTTATAAGAAATCGAGTTTATACAAGACTAATCCCAAAAACCGTGGTTCGTTTGGTTGTTTAATGAGCAATGAAAATTTGAAAATTTTAGTGAATAGTAATACTCCCTCTTGTAGCAGGATAATGACTTTTTCGTATTTTGCACGTATTTCAACACACAAGAACTCACTCAAAAGCGTATGGAATCATTGTATATGAACAAGTATACGATTCAATATTTATCGACCATGAACCTAATTAAGTGAACATGAATCCCTAGAGTTACAAGTTGCATGCTATTATATATAGTAACGACACATGATTGTTTTTGTATTTTACGGAATTAAAACTAAACTATGGATTAATAACAAGAAACATGCAAAGTAACAAGTTAATCTAGAGAAACCAAGAGGAGACACTATGAAACAAATTATAACTACCAAATTTCGCTAAAATAACAAGTGAAAATGAAAACAACGATTAACTAACTTTCGTGCGAAAGTGCAAGGTGAGAGAGTATTGTCTCGAGTGTATCCATTTTGTAGGTGATATGGTGAATTAACGAACCAATTACACAAATTAAACCTAAGGTTTCGGATTGAGCTAAAGGCTATCACTCGTGTATGTAGACCAATCTTTCGTGAGGCTTAGGTGAACACATGCATTAATTAACAATTATAGGATCTAATCAATACCATAAGCTCCTAAGATAGTGTCTCACAAACACGTTTAACACGGCTACTAATGCTCATGAGACGCCCTTTCACTAATCTAATAGACGACTTCTAATCGATTAGTGTCTAGTGTTGTCGATCTAAGCAATCAACCCTCTCTCGGTTAAACCAATTACTATTAGAATTCAAATCAACCAATCTAAGCTCACACTCACACTCCTAATCGTACAATCCAACCCTCGTTGTAATTGACACAACCAACATTACTAGCTAATAGGGTGAATTAATCAATTGAATCATGAAAATCACAACACTAGAAACCTAAACACCCAAAACCTAGGTTCATTCATTAAGTAATTCATAATTACATAAATCACAATCAAAACTTCCACACTCAAGGCAATTAAAGCTTTAACCCATGGTTCTAAGATAGAAATCTATGGCTAAAACACAAGAATATATAAATCTCATAACAATTAACAAGTAAATTTCAAGAAATGAGTAAATTACCAAATTGAATTGTAAAATAAAGAGATATCACCTTAATTGTTGAAATGTAGCTACAAACTTGAAATACTTACAGAGCCTAATGGAAATTTTCATTTGAATTGTAAATTTAAACTATAATCTAAGCTAACTATGAAATGAAATTGCAAAATATCAAGAACATATATTACTATGTGTGATTGTGTGTAAGAATTGCTCTCCAAAGTTGTCTAATCCTTCAAAATCTGAAATAGGACCCCTTTTATATGTTGTGATTGTTGATGTTGGAATAAGTGTTGTATTTTATGATCCAAAATTTCAGTTACATGTTGTACTAAATGTGCCAACACCTACCACAACATCAGAATTTGCCCTTTCTCCTTTTACTAACTCTAACCCAACTTGTGTTGCTTAGTGATGTCCCAAATGCAGGTAGAAGACGTGGGCAACACCCAGGTCAAGCATTTGCATGGGAGTGGGAAGTTTCTAAGCACCAATATGCAAGTTCCTACATTTATGGAGTGTGAAGGGAAGTTACAAGAAACCACCTTGATCCAATGGCCAAGATTGATCAAGGGAGTTGTAGGAGTTGCAAGGCAGTTCGAATTGAAGCCTATAAATAGAACCCACTGCCTTCACTTCAAACGACAACAAGAGAGAAAGCTAAACTCGATTACTACCTAGGGTAAAAGCTTCCTGCATAATCAATGCACATATAATACTCCTGAACTCTAGCTCAAATCAATCATAAACTACTAGCATCCTTCTCCTTCTCCTTCTCCTTCTCCTCCTCCACCTTCAGCTTCAGCTTCAGCTTCGCTCGTCGGGGCGCTGCTCATGACTCGTCTAGCCCAAACTAAAACGACATGCATCTTGTTCACAACCCATTCGATGACCAAACTAAATGCGTACAGCACGACAAATGAGACGGGCAAAGTTACGACAAACGCAAGGGGCACAAGTGAGGCAGGATAGGGGAGAAAGATGCATACGAGAGAGATTGCTGAGAGAAGAGCCGATGCAAGAGCAGCACGCCGCAATCTCTCAATCCATTCACAGCTGGTCAAATCTTTCATTGCCCCCACAATTAGCCAGTAACCAAATGTAGCTGCAAAGAAACACCACAATGCCACTGGATTTTCCTTAAATACGCTCTCTGTTTTGCCTTGATATTTCAGCGTTAAAAGAACAAGCACCACCGGAATCTCGTATTTCATTAGAGGCATCAGAGGAGGAATACTGTTTGTTGTTACTGCCGTTGACTCACTGCACACAAAGGTGAAATAATCAAATTCCCACAATAACTTCCACACTTTTCTTTTCAGGACTTCCCAAACTTTCACACCCTTAAAATGGAAAATCCTTTATAAACTCCACCCTCACAATAACCTCAATTTTACACAAATGTCATTACTTTATCTCTACACATACACAAAAGTCAACTAATTTATTTACTTTATACATAAAGTTTTACAAAATTATCCCTCAAAACTTCACTCATTCAAAACTTCACTCATTATTACACTTTCTTAATTTACGTGCACATTTACCTATTAAGATTAATATGGGACGGAGGGAGTACTACCAACTAAAAAACGACTAAAAAAAAGGCCACGATTTCGACTTGGCCATTAGCCGAAAACAGAGTAATGGTCCATTTACATACAAGTGTAGGGGGTATTCTCCAGAATGAATTTTTTGGGATTTGCCTGTTTAGCCCACAGACCAACCGGTTCGAGCAAAAAACGAGCATACGATTTGCTAAACTTAAACATGCATACACTAGGGCTACACCCATTTAGCCCGATTCAAATAAACATCTCTAACTGTTATTTGAGCTGAGTACTTAAGTTCGAGCTCGGCTCAAATAACTGGGGAAAAGAATATATAAGTGGAATTACTTGTTACCTTGAAGCATAGTGGGGAAGAATAACTCGAAATCTCCTCCTCCTTGTATTAAGCTGCTTCCATTTCCTTGAAAGGACGACGACATTCAAGTTAGAACCGGAATGTTGCTCCCTTATTTTCACCATCAGCCTCGTATCTTGTGGTATCAACTATCAAATGTTATAAGTTCCTCTCTACGAAAAGGGATTTTGATTTTGTAATTGTAGGGAAATATGGAGTTCTGGCACAGGCGGTATTTTATTAACATTAAATATGCCCAATGATAGTTGACGATATTTTTTTTTTTTTGAGGGTCATAGTTGACGATATTGGAGTGCCAAGAAAATACTTGTTCGACTATATTTCTTCTAAAAGCCATTAAAAAATAGTATACTCCATATATGCATGTACAGATTACTCCCGCTGTCCGGATGGAGTATATGTGAACAAAATAGTGTAGGTAACTGGGATAAGGGGTATTTTGGTCATATAGAGTTGCACTTTTACCGGTTTTTAATACTAATACCGACTGATTTTTCTTTTTTCTTTTTTTCATAGGATGGAGGATGTTTCCTAGTGTCGGGTTTCAATGAAGGTTATGGACCCATAAAAATGACACTTTTCCGCCGTCTTTTTATTTTAGGTGAAATTATCAATTTTAGCCCATTTTTATCAAATTTAACATATATTTTTCTTTTTAATTAAATTATATTTATACTTTTCATGTTTGATCAAATTTAAGCATATTTTATTACTCTTAACCAATTTATACCCATACTTTTTATAAATATAATTAAATTAATTAATTAGTAAATATATCTTACTTTATAAAAATTCTAAAATTATATAATTATATTTTATAATCTATAAAATATAAAAAAAATTAATTATTTAAAGAATCTCAAAGTATTATTTAAAAAATATAAATTATACTCCCTCTATCCACCAAAAATATGTTCATACTTTCGGTGGATAAATGAAGTACAATTTACTTCAATTACTATATTTTTTTATATAAATTTTAAATTTTAATTTAATAGTTTTAGATAATTTCAATTCTCAATTATTTTTAAATTTGTAGATTTTAAATTGATTTTTTTTAATTTAAACATATTTAAGATATTGTTTTTTTCTTTTTAACTATTAGATCATTTTTACAATTTTTTTTTTTGTATTTTAAATTAATTGATAAAACATGTGCTAAAATTGGTAAAACATAAACAATATTTGCTACATTTGATTAAAAATGAAAAGTATGGTTATGAAAGAAAAAAATTGTGCTAAATTTGATAACAAAATGAAAAGTATGTGTATAATTTAGTGAAAAAGAAAAGTATGTGCTAAAATTAGTAAAAAGTGAAAAGTATGAACTAAAAAGTCTAAATTATAATAATATTTAAAAATTAAATTAAATGTAAGATAATAATAAAATTACGAAAGTACCTTTCTCTTTCCATCATTTATTTTCCAATTTCTTCTTTTTTAGAAAACTTCGGAGAGATTAAAACGTAAGATAATAATAAAATCTAAATACTATAACTTGGTTTGACTACTCATTCCAAAATCACAACTGATTGTACTACAAAAAGAAACAAGATGGATGTTAAAGTTCCTAAAGCTAGGAATATATATATATATATATAGATTTTTTATGGTAACAAAATCTATAATAATGATTTTGAGGGGTATAAAGTCAAATAACGATCGATTATCAAAAGTGAAGAAGCATTAAAACAAAATTCATAGTAGTAAAAATTGTATCGCCTAATTATAACATCAATGTAAATTATATAATAATTATATTATTATTTCAGGCCAGGTCCCAATGCATGTTCCCAACCTCCCATAATCTTATTCATTCAATATCTATTACTTTTATTTATTATTATATTGATTTATTTAATAAATAAAAGAATTATTTGTAAATTTTTATTAATTCGTTTTTATTGTAATTTTTTTCAATTATTTTTTCTTCAATTATTTACTAACGATCATTTTTGTTCATAATTTTAATTCTTTTATTGAAAAATGAAAAATTGGGACAATATTAAAAAAAAATCACAATAATACATAAAATAAAATTAGATAATTAAATTATACTTCTACTAATTAATTTTAATAGTGTGTTCAATCAAGTTGGATTTGTTGATGCATTTACTTAACCACTATTAGTATACCTGAGAATAATTTCATCCTAAATGTAATTGATATAGTAATTGTTGTGATTAACATCTCTAATTAATTACTGAAAACACCACACCTCTCATATTTAATATTGGGATGTTAATGAAAAGTTAATATAATTAATTAAAGATTTAAAGTAATGTAATTGGTTTACCAGAGTTAAAAGATTAATTAAATTAAAACACAACACTTCTAATATTTAATCTTGAGATGTTAATGAGGGGAAAGAGAAACACGTACGGCCAGAAACAAAAGAGAGAGGGAGTGTAAAGACTAAACTCAAATGAGGGGAAAAGAAAGTAATAATAATATTGAAAAAATTTACCACGAGTTTTCTCCTATTCTACACGACATTTTCCTAACTCGTCTATTTAAAATTGCATTTCTATGAATTTGTATATCTTAATTTAATTTTAAAATAATACTAAAATTGAAAGAGTTAAAAAAAAAAAAAAAAAAAATTGAAGTGGAAGAATTTGGAGAAGAGAGATTGGAGTGGCCAATACAATATATATAAAGAAAATTGAAAAAGTTAAAATTATTTATAGGTTTGATTCATTATACTAAGGAACAATCGTGTAATCACTACATGCACTCAGACATTACATCCATCAAAAGAAAAAAAAAACTCAGACATTACATCAACTATTAGTATACCTGAAAATAATTTCTTAATTCCTAAATTTAATTGATACAGTAATTGTTGTGTTTAACATCTATAATTAATTAATGAAAACACCACACTTTAATCTTGAGATGTTAATGAAAAGTAATATATAATTAATTAAAGATTAAAAGTAATCTAATTGGTTTGCAAGAGTTAAAGATTAATAGAGAGAGACTATGTGTGTCTTTGTGTAACAAAGGCAAAGAGAAGAGTGTGTGTATATATAGCAGTGAAGGGTGTAAAAGATGGGGACCTTGTGAATTTTATAAACCTAATATTTTCATTTTTCAACTCGTGGTTATTCTTTTTTAATTAGGATTAATTGCACTTAACTAATTCCTCCATTTAGAAATATTGGGTGAAATTTTCTTCTGGTTTGAAAATTACACGAAATTTTCGATAGTTTAATTAATTAATTAATAAGAGAATTCTTTCATTTTTTTCGAATGAGATGATGGTTTTATCTATTCTTTCTATTTAAATAATAAAGTTTTGAAACTAGAATATAAAAGGGTATAACGTGAAATAAAGAAAATTATTAACTTTTTTTTTTAAATTATAATATAACGCACAAACACATTGAATAGTGTGAAAAATAATGCAACACTACTCTTAAACACGTAGTTGTACTTGATAAGAGATACTATAAGTTGTGAGAATCTCCCTACATTAATTAGGACACTAGTTGTGCCAATGCCAATTATCGCAAGTTAATTTTATTGGAAAAAACTTGTGTTAAACCGTTTGAAGAATAAAGATTCGTACGGATTCCTTTTAATTCATATTTCAAAATTTTGAATAAAATAATCTATGAGTATTTTTTTTTAATTTGATGTTTGTAAAAAAAATGATAATATTTAAGTAAAAAATTATACAGTAATATTTTTAACAAAAGTAATTATCATTGTTTACCTAAACACTGTCACTTTTTATATGGAAGTCCCGTCTCACCCAAAACTAGCTCAATTTTATTTAGATAAATTTTAGAATTTTAATTTTATAATATTATATATAAATTATATCAAATTTCACATTATTTTTTTCTTTATAAATAGAGTCCAATATTGATATATTTTGTATCACATTTTCAAATTCTTTATATTCTCTTTCTAATTTAAGTTCTCTCCCCTATTTTTTTTAATTTTTTTTTAATCAAGACCACCCATAAATTTTGTATAGTAATATATTGGGCACCAATCACATGACAAAAGATTAATTTTGATGTTGTCCATCTGACTTTTTCAAATTCGATATCTCCCTTAAAAAATATGTTGAGTTTATGCCCTTCATATGCCGAACGACAATGGGGGCTGGTGCAACCCCAAGCCACCTCACGGCCTTAACATGCCCTTTTTTCACTCATTAAACAAAAACATTTGACGTAGAGGAAGAGTGGGGTCTTTACAACAATTGAAACGTGACTTGTGTGCATGAGCCTAAGACCATATAAAGTAGTGTGCTTATACTAAGCACAATAAACATGTATTGTTTCATTTGGTAACTTCCTTTTGTTAGTGGTTAGTTAGTAACTAATAGTTTTTTTTTTTGAATTAAATTAAATACCCATACATTTACCCCTCCCCATGACTCGAACCCAGAATCTAAAGCTGGTGTTCCACAGAGTATTGTTCCATATATGTACCAAGTGCAGGTTATGAAATTACCTTAAAACGTATTGGGGAAGAATAGGATTAGCTGCAACTCGAAATCTCCTCCTTGCATTCAGCTTCCAGGTCCAGGGAAAGACGACCGCCACCACGACGTTCAAGTTAGAACCGGAATTACGGCGACTTGTTCTCCCCATCACTACTCCTCTGCTGTCGAAAAGAAACAAGATGGATGTTAAACTTCCTAGCTCATCTTCATCTACCTAAAAGCTAGGAAGAATATATATAGAGAGAGATGCACAAAAAACATTATTAAAACAAAATTCATAAAATAATTGTATCGCCTAACTACAACATCAATGTAAATTATATAATACTTTCCTGTCTCATACTTGAAAGACTCATTTATTTACACTAAAAAGTAAGGTTATTACTATTTATAAAGTTGAAAAGTTTTTACTATCCTCACTTTATCTTACGCAATACTAATAAATAATCCATTCATTAAAATTCATGTACAATTATTTTGGGTGTTAAGTATGGAAGGGAGGGAGTAATTCATTATTACCAAGTTCCCAACTTCCCATGGTCTTATTCATTTAATATTTATTATTTTATTTATTTATTATCATATTGATTTATATAATTGATTAATTCATTTTTATTGTGATTTCTGTCAATTAATTAGAACATTAACTAATGATCATTTTTGTCCATAATTTTAATATATAAATTTTAATTTTTTATTGAGAAATATATGAAAATGGGGGACAATGAAAAAAAATCTCAATAATACATAAAAATAAATTAGATAATTAATTATGATTCTACTAATTTTAATACTGTGTTCAATCAAGTTCGATTTGTTGATGAATTTACTTAACCACTATTAGTATACCTGAGGACAATTCTTCCTAAATTTAATTGATATAGTAAGTAATTAATTAATGAAAACAACACACCTCTCGTCTTTAATCATGAGATGTTAATGAAATTAAAAGTAATATAATTAATTAAAGACTAGAATACCATCACGATTAAAAGTAATATAATTGGTTTGCAAGAGTTAAAGTTTCTTTTTTTTATTTTTATGACAAGGAAGGCAAGAGTTAAAGTTTTCTTTTTTTTTTAATGACAAGGCAAGAGTTAAAGATTAATTAAATAAAAACACAACACTTCTAATATTTAATCTTGGAGATGTCACAATGAGGGGAAAGAGAAACACGCATGAGTCGGCGAAAACAAAGGATAGAGAAATCTAAAGACTAAAGAGTACCGAAGGAGGCGGCATAAACTCAAATGAGTGGAAGAAAGTAATGAAAGTCAAAAAAGTTACTCTTTTTTTTTTTTAACTATTTCCTTTCAAATTTAATTATATTTTTCTCAGTCAATCATATCATTTTTAATACATCTATTATTATATTAGTATTTCTTAACCTCCAACTCCATACTCGAAACTCATGGACAGCTTTTCACGGGACGAAAAAAGTAAAAAACAAAAATGCCACTCTAGGATGGAGGGAGTATTTGAATAAATAATGGAGTATTTGTTACTCCCTCCGTCCCATACTTGAAGCTACAAACCAAATTAGCACGGGTTTTAATAAATGAGTTGTTTATTAGTATTGTGTAAGATAAAGTGGGGATAATAAAGATTTTTCAACTTTATAAATAGTAATAAAGTTACTTTTTAGTGTAATAAATTAGTGACATTTGTTGTAATATTGTAATGTTTTAAGGAGAGTGTTTAAAAGTGCTTTTACTATTTTAGATAATGTTGCTTCAAATATGGGACGCCCCAAAATAGTAAAATGTAGCTTCAATTATGGGACGGAGGGTACTATTTATTTATAGGTTTGATTCATTCTAACAAGAAACAATCGTGTAATCACTTTACTCTGAGACATTACATCCCTACTGATTTTTCTTTTTTCTTTTTTTGATACTATGCAGGATGTTTCCTGTGTGGGTTTCACCGCTTCAACGAAGGCTACTTTTCCGCCGATATTTAATTTTATTTGATTCAATATTGACACGTCAGATATAGACATGGTTAAAAAGTCTAAATTATAAGAATATTTAAAAATTAAATTAAATTAAATGTAAAATAATAATAAAATTACAAAAGTACCTTTCTCTTTCCATCATTTATTTTCCAATTTCTTCTTTTTAAGAAACCCTTAGAGAAATTAAAATGTAAGATAATAATAAAATGTAAATACTATAACTTGGTTTGATTACTCATTCCAAAATCACAACTGTTGTACTACAAAAAAAAAAGTACTATAGATAAAGATAATACTCCCTACGTTCAATTTTATTATGTCAATTTCTCCGAACACGGATTTTAATGAATATTGATTAGTTTATGTAGTATAAAATGGATAAGTTTGAGGTATGATGAGATGTTGTGGGATCCATTTATAGGTAAAATAATTATTTATTAATAAAATTAGTGACAATTTGAGTAAATAAGTGATGGTTGAAGGGCTAAGATAAAGTACTATGAATGGTATTATTTCCAAAAGGGAGAATGAGCATAATAAAATTGGATAATAAAAAAAAAAAAGTGAGAATAATAAAATTGAACAGGAGTATTATATTTGTCCGCTTTTAAATTTTTTATTTACTTTTTATACAAAATTAAATAATACTCCATATATTATTATATGTGTAGTGAATTGTTGAAATAGGGCTTTTTTTAATAGAATATTGGTATTTAAAAAATAATTTAATAAAATAAATGCATTTGGGAGGGGTTTAATAAAATAAGTTGGAGCGCCGTTGATAACGGCGCCCCTTCTCCAAACAATTACAGTTTTATTCGGTCTTTTGCAGTGGGGAGGGAATGAGCGCCAATGCTAATGGCGCCCTTACCTGGCAGGCTGGGTGTCAGAGATATGGAAGAGCGCCGGTATAAATGGCGCTCTACATGTATAATATTATTATATTAATTCTTTTGCCCAATAAATGAAAGTTTTACACCCGTTAAAATTGTTATCTAATACAGTAATATTGTAATGTGATATATAATTAAAAATAAGAGATAATATTTTCTTTAAACCATATCTATTAAATTCTTGACTTTTTATGCCAAACAACTAGATTTATTTAAATTAGTGGTTTCATGTATGGAAAATATTAAATAAAATATTTATTCTAGGGTAATTCTCAAATGCACCATGTGCACCAAAATACATTTGGTGCACATGCTTTTGTCCTTATCCTTCCATCCTTTTTTTCTTCTCTATTTACTGTTATAACTCCAATTTTTTTCTTCTACTCTCACTTATCACCCTTTTTTTCTCTACTTATTGTTATAACTCCAATTTTTTCTCCTACTTATTAATAAATTAATTTACGGTCATCCACACTTTATTAATTAATTAATTTATAATTATGGATTAATTTATAATTCTCATTTTTATCGATCAATTTATCACTTAAATAATAAATTTGATTCGGTATTCAATTCGATACTATTCGATTCAAATTTTTTAATACATATTCTAAATATTATTTTTCAAGTATTCGATTTGAAATTGATTCGTATTCAATTTGACTTGAAACTATTCGATTCGAAAATTTATGGAGATTTTTTTTAATAATAATTAATTTAAATAATATTATAGGACATGAGACAAATATATATTTAAAAATATATTTATTTATATATATTATAAATATAATCGAATCCTTACGAATATCGAATCGAATATCATAATTTTGTATTTGTATTCATTTATTAATCGAATCAAAAAAAATATTTGTATTTGAATACGAATATCAAAATTCGAATACGAATACCGAATCGAGCAAAATTATTCGATTCGTTTACAACCCTAAATATATTACCTAATTTTTCGGCCTATATTATTTTAATTTGGATCAAATTTTATCCGGACTACATCAAATACATTACATGTTAGAATAAATATTTTATTTAATATTTTTCATACATGAAACCACTAATTTAAATAAATCTAGTTGTTTGGCATAAAAAGTCAAGAATTTAATAGATATGGTTTAAAGAATAATTAATTTAGTTGACTCTAAAAAAGTATTATCTCTTATTTTTAATTATATCTCATTACAATATTACTGTATTAGATAACAATTTTAACGGGTGTAAACTTTCATTTATTGGGCAAAAGAATTAATATAATAATATTATATATGTAGAGCGCCATTTATATCGCCGCTCTTCCAAGTTTCAAGTCTATGACACTCTGCAAATAAAACTGTAATGTCAGACTGTTTGGAGAAGGAGCGCCGTTACTAACTGCGCTCCAACTTATTTTATTAAACACCTCTCAAATACATTTATTTTATTAAATTATTTTTTAAATACCAATATTCTAAAAAAGCCTTGAAATAGAGATGAAAAAAAAAATATAGATAAAGTAGAAAATGAAAAAGTAAAAAGAGTTAAAAGTGACAACAAGGTACAGAGATAGTGGGTATTGAATCTATTGATGATAAAAACAAGAAATTTAAATTGAACGAGCAAAATGCTAAAAATGAGGAATGATAAATTTAGAAAAGGTTAGGGAGGGACTAAGAGAATGATTCTTTTTTAATATTTAGAAAGAAATTTGTGAATTATGTTTAGTTGAGGCGTGAATACTGAAATTGAGTTGAATTGCACTATAAATAATATTTATATGAATGAGAGAAAAAATATATACTCGTATTTATTAAAAGGTTGCCTTAAATTGGACATTCACAATATTTACGTATTTATCCAAAATGTATTACTTTTACACTCAATACAATCATTTACTTTATTTTATTTATAAAAATTTATAAAATTATCCCTGAACGCTCTACTAAATTACTAAGTAATAATTATATTGTGATATGAGATTAACATATGACTTATGGCAAAAACTTATGCAATATTGACCAATTAAGTCAAAATTCGTGGGTCAAAGCGGGTCAACCTTAATTATAATATTTATTTTCGCTCTAAAATATTACTATCTTATTACATGATCAAAACTATGTTACTACATGACATAAAAGTTGTCACTAACCAAAAATGTATTACTATAAGTCCAAAAATATTTTGGACACTTATTTTTTTTGAGCAAAATTACTAAAATAATTATGACTTATTCGACTACTACATGACTAAAACAATGTTACTACAAGACCAAAATTTTATCACTACAAGGTCAAAAGTGTATTACTACATGTCCACAAATATTCTGGACAGTTAATTTTTTGGATGAATTTACAGAATGTTTTGACATGTAGTATTAAATTTTTGGCCTTGTAGTGATAATTTTTTGACCTTGTAGTAATAATATTTTGGTCATTAGTAAACCACCTATTTGCGACCCACGAATTTTGTGGGTAACCCGAATTTGGACTTATGACCCACAAATTTTTTAAAATTATCTTAATTTTACTTTTGGACTAAATGGGTTATAGTTTTAACTCGGTCAAATTAGTATGAAATATTTCATATAAGACTAGCCCATGACTTATTGATTAAATTAAATGATGATGCAGACTAAAATTAATAGTTAAAAGAGCACAGTGAAAAAAACATTTCTCTTGACTAATTTTTTTTTAAGCTTACCACCTTAACAAAAATAAATATTTTTAAGTAGAGGTTGTTAATAATATGAATCTGCATTATACATAATGAAACACTAAGTTAATTAAATAAATAAATAAATAAATAAATAAATGTAATCCTATCACAATCCAAATATGATGGAGAATTCAACTGCAGTGCATTCACCAATTATGAGGTGGTTAATTAAATTATAAATATAAGCTTCACCTTGTTTCTTGAATTACCTATTTCCATTGACTAAGTATCATAGATTATTCATCGATCCAAACAGAGGATGTATTTAGAATTAGTCCATATCAATTAAAGCAGCTACAAATGTGTGTAGAGCATGTTTGGTTAAAAGTTGTTTGAATTTTTTTTTTTTTTTTTTTGTGAGTCTGTCTCCTAGTCCTCCAACGACTATTCCATCTCATCTGCCTGAAATGGTAGAGTCCGCACCGGCTTGTGCAAGTGCATGTGCTTTCTTGAAATCATTTCTCGAGTAATATTTGAATTTGCACACAATAAATTCGCTAGATATTGTAAGTATATCTCGAATGACGCAATTCTCATGTCCCCACATTCTTTTGTGATTAGAGTTATCATTCTTGTAAGGGGAATGAAGATTTCCAAAGTGAGAAATCAATTCACTATTACTGATTACATTACATTATTTCACATTAAACACACAAATTTCATTCTAAACCCAGCACCAACTATCATTCATATCAATCAAAATACGATAATTTCAAAAACAAAACAAAAAAAACTTCTTAAAATTCATAATAACAATAAAAAGGAACAATTATAGTAATAAGCAGTAACATACAAACCGTGGGAATTCTCATACAAATTAGTACATTTTTTTTTAGTAGTCCACAATCCACATGAACAGAAACAAAATCATTACAGAAACTTAACTCACCTCCTCCTCCTCCTCCTTCTTCTCGTCCTCCTCGTCGTCGTCCTCGTCCTCCTCCTTCTCGTCCTCCTCGTCGTTGTCCTCCTCATCCTCCTTGTCATCCTCGTCATCGTCCTCCTCGTCATCGTCTTCCTCCTCATCCTCCTCGTCCTCATCCTCCTCCTCGTCCTCATCTTCCTCCTCCTCCGTAGGGGCGCTGCTAGGCCAAATTAATAGGACATGCATTTTTTCGACAACCCATTGGATGAGAAATCCAAATGCGTAGAGAAACATAAACGAGAGGAGCAAAGCTATGAAAACCGCAAGAGGTGCAAAGGAGCGATGGTATTCGAGGGATATGCATACGAGAGAGGTTGTTGAGAAAAGGGCTGAGGTAAGAGCAGCACGACGCAATCTCTCAATGCATTCACGACTGAGAATGACTGATTTGTCTTTCATCAGTCCCACAATTATCCAGTAGCAAACAGTAGTTGCATAGAAAAAACACAAGGCAGGATAATTTTCCCCCTCTGTTTTTCCTTGATTTTTCATCATGTGCCTTAAAAGAACTGCTCCGGCCTCATACTTCATTAATTGCAACAGAGGAGGCTGTGGAGGTGGAGGAGGAATTGCCTCACTGCAAAAAATACAATATGATAATAAATCAGAGATGACATATGACATATGTCTGCACGACTTCAATTTGGCACAACCGACATGTAACATACCCTTTTTTCACTCAGTAATCAATCATACCTTAAAGTGTAGAGGGGAAGAATAGGATTCGCTGCAAGTCGAATTCTCCTCCTTGCATTCAGCTCCCACACAATCAAGTTGGGGCGACGATTAGCCCTTTGTTCCGTGGTTCTCAACATTTTCACTAATCTGGTCTTGTTGTGTTGCTCAATCTCCCAGCTGATCTTCATAGAATTATATATAGACAGATTTTGAGGGGTAGTACTTGTAAGTCAAACGTAAATGATAAAAAATAAATTAAAAAAAGCTTCAAATGCAAAACAATATTATTAAAACAAAATTCATATTTAACCAAAACATTAATGTATCAAAATGTATTTACCAATACTTATAAAAACTACTACTCATATTTAATACTGCCTCCTGTTTATTTTAAATGTCGTTTTATAAGTTATAAAACCAGCACAAATTCTAAAATAAAGTTTTTAAACTTTAAAATACAGTTTTTAGTACTCTATTTTACTGACCTTCTCCAACCATAAAATTATATATCTTACTCTATTTATTATTTTATTCATTTTTAATATATTTTAATCATTAAATAATATATTTATCTTGATATTTAAATTAATTTATATAATTAAAGTATTCAATTAGTAAATTAAATTGTAAATCTTCAAAAATAGAGTTTTTGAAGGAAGACTAAACTCAACTTTTGAAGTTTAACTCTGTTTTGCTTCAAAAAAATGTTTTAACTCTATTTTATGTTGACATCAGCTTCAAAAAAGAGTTTCCCATTTAGAATCAAGGGATAGATAAATAGACACATTCCATTGCACTGTTTTCCATCTGGAATCAAGGGATAAATAAATAGACACATTCCATTGCACTGATCCGAAGAGTTCGTAGTGACTCATCACACGAAAGGGCGGTAGAGGGAAATTTTTGATAAACCCCTCTTATAAAGTCAAATTGCTTTCTTATAATAATTTAATTATATATATACCCAAATGTGTACACAAAATACTTTGCCATTGCATGTTTGTTTGGTAGGTTGAGAGGATGTGGATTTTGTGGTGGTTTAAATATAAAAAATTAAAATTACCCCTTACAAAATTAGATAATTCATTTTTTAAAAAATCTTATTTTCTCACACAAAAAATCGACAAAACTTAAATCACCAGTGATGAAAAAAATAAATGTTAGTATGTAAAAAAGACTTTCTTACAAATATATACATATAAATGTAATGTGTATATACATACCAGAAATCTTATGAGAGATTCATGAAAGAAATGTAATTAACAAATAGATACATATAATGATATATATAATGGTTTACAAATCCTGAGTCAAAAAATCCTGGGTCAAGTTTTAATCTGGGCAAAAGGGTATAAAGAAAAATGCAACTAAACATAGGATATTGGTGTGTAAACCCACCCCTTAACCTACAAAGCAAACAATGCACTGGAGGAAGATAATTTTGCAACGAGGATGCTTCTAGCCAAAAAAAAAAAATCTTACTTTTTGGTTTTTATTTTACTTTCATTTCTTTTTTATTAACTTATGTTTTGTTTCTTTAAAATAAACCCATTGCAACCGTTTTCATGTTTTGCTTTCTTTTCATGCCTTTTATTTTATTTATTTTAATTTATTAAGTATTTAATTATTATTTTTAATTGAGATTTTACTTTGTATTTACCTTTTTTTTTTTTTTTGATGGAAAGTTAAATACCCATCCCTTTTTTTTCCTCTCCCCATGACTCGAACCCAGGACCTAAGGCCTAGGTAGTAGTGCTCTAACCAACTTGAGCTATCCCACTTTGTCTTACTTTGTATTTACCATTGCTATATTTTTTTTTGCCAAAAACTTATATGTAATATTGCATGCAGGGACGAAACCAGGAATTTAAGTTAAGGGGGGCCAACATATAAAATTTAACAATAATGTATGTTCTTTATAAAAATTCATATATTTCATATTTGCACCAATTATATCAATTTTCTTATTTAAATATCTTAAAATATAAAAAAATTGTCTTTAATATACTAAAATTTAGAACGTCTCTCTTGCATATCAAGTCTATACTGAATCTTTTTACAATTTGCTCTCAATATACACTAACATGTAATCTTGAAATAAATTAATCTTATCTTGTTTCGAAGTGTAGTGTTGACTAAGTTCATAGTAGAATATATTTTAGGGTTGGTCTACTATGGACTTGAGTAGTGCACCCTAGTCCATGTTGCACTTTTCAGTTTACTGACTTACACTTTTTGGTAATGGTGTTGCACTTTTCAATTATTAAACTGTATAATAATATTTTTAGTAATAATTGAAAAGTGCAACACCATTTATCAAAAATTATAAATCAGTAAAACTGAAAAGTACACATGGATTAGAGTGCACAACATGCACTCGAGTGCATACTAGACTTTACCTATATTTTAGTATATATAAATATTACAACATTACTGATTCACAAGTTAAATAAAAAAAGCTTAAAATTCTATTCTAAAATTTATAATTAATGATCTGAAATAAAATAAATAAAATAAAATGATAATTAATACTCATATAAATAAAAGAAATATCATTATTGTTCCTTTTTTTCTAGCAGATGGGATATTCGCTCCTGATAAAAATGGGCTCACAATATATATGATTATCCGCATGGAGGAAACAAGTAAATATTGAAAATAGAAAATGAATTTAAAATTAAATAATAAATATTATAAATAATAGTTAAAAAAGAAAAAAATTTGAGGGGGGTCAGGGCCACCCCAACCTTGTGGGTAGTTCCGTCCCTGATTGCATGTATTGACCAATTAAGTCAAAATTTGTGGGTCAAATGCTGGTCAACGCGAGTTAACCTTAATTATTTATTTTCACTCTAAAATATTATTTTACTACATGATCAGAACGATGTTACTACATGACATAAATTTTGTCACTACAAGACCAAAAGTGTATTATTGCAAGTCCAAAAATATTTTGGACACTTATTTTTTTCTAGCAAAATTACTAAAATAATTTATAATTTATGACTTATTCGGCTACTACATGAGTAAAACAATGTTACTACAAGACCAAAATTTATCACTATAAGGTCAAAAGTGTATTACTAAATGTCCAAAAATATTCTAGACAATTAATTTTTTGGGTGAATTTGTATAATGTTTTGACATGCAGTATTAAATTTTTGACTTTGTAGTGTTAATTTTTTGACCTTGTAGTAACAATATTTTGATCATGTAGTAAATCACATGTTTGTGACCCGTGATTTTTTTGGGTAATCCGAATCCGGGCTTATGACTCGTAAATTTTTTAAAATTATCTTAATTTAACTTTTAGACTAAATGAATTGGTTTTAACTTGATTAAATTAGTATAAAATGCATGTATGAAGTATTTCATATAAAACTAACATTTTTTTCAATTTAATTTAATATACACTTGAATTTATGCGTTACACTCTAGTTTCATTTTTTTTTCTAGCTGTTGCCGTATCTAGGCCCAATACCAAGCCTATTTATTTTTTAGTTCTTTTTTTATTTATAGCTGCGCTGTACTTTTTTTTTTGGTTAATTAAAAAAACGGATAAATGGAGTATTTGAATACCACAATTTTAAAAATTCTTACCCCACCATTTATACTACTAAAATACTTAATAAAAAATACTCGGTATAAGTTAATATACTCCGTAACTAAAAAGTAACACAGTATAACTAAAAAGTACGGAGTACAGTACAATATTATAAAAAAGTGCAGTATAACTAAAAAGTGCAACACAATATTACTAAAAGTGTAAGTTTTTTTTTTTTTTGAAGGGATAAAAGTGTAAGTCAGTATTATTAAAAAGTACAATACATTTTTTTAATTAAAAAGTGCAAGTGAGTATAACTGAAAAATGCAACACAATATTAGTGAAAAATGTTAAGTCATTATAACTAAAAAGTGCAACACAATATTACTAAAAATGTAAGTCACTATAAATAAAAATATTATTGTAAAGTGTAAGACCGAAAAGTGCAACATTAATAACTAAAAGGTGAAATATAATATTACCAAAAGTGTAAATCAATATAATTGAAAATATTTTATTAAAAAATATAAGTCACAACAATTAAAAAGTGAAAGAAAAAAAAAATCAACCGTCAGCGTTATAAAAAATAGGTATTTGCATTTTTATTATTATTAATTTTACACATTTGTTCATTTTTATTACTTAGTACTTGTACTTTTATTATTATTAATCTTATACCTTTCTTAATTAGAACTTGCACTTTTACAATTTTAAAAAATAGGTGCTAAAAATAATAAAGGTTCAAAAAATATTGAGGGTGGAAACACAATACGCTGCACAAAAATAAGTTAAGTATTTCCAATAGGCCATAAGCAAATACTTATATTATAAATAAGCGCCTTTTTTTCCATATATTCGATTTAAAGTTGGACTCGAGTCCACGACAGTCTAACCCATTTTTCTCTTTAAATAGAGTCTAATATTGATATATTTTGTATCAATCAATATTGAACTCTATTTAAAAAAATTAAATAAAGTGAAATTTGATATAATTTATACTCCGTGTATAATTTGATTAATATTATAAAATTAAAATTCTAAAATTTATCTGAATAAAAATAAAAGATATCCAATTAAAATGATGGATTCAATTTGGTGTACACACTTACAAAAAAAGTCTTGATGACTCGGCTTAAAATATTTGATAATTCTTTGAAGATCTTTGAAATAATGAGGACATTGAGAAGATGCATGCGTTCTTCAGCTTCTATACTTCAAAATACATTTTTTATACTCTATTTTAAAAGGGCGCGGCTAAAGGCACTCTGGATTCCTATGAGTACACCTAGGAGATGAGGACACCCACAAAATAGATGAGGGCACCCACCTGAAAAACCCAAAAATGCCCTCTATCCAATTAAAACCTTCCTCCCTCTTTCTCTAACAATTCAGACACCCACATATTCTCAACCTTCCTCCCTCTATTCGCCGACACGACGGCACCCACTACGCCAACGCCGCCGACATAGCGCCGCCCTCCACGTCGCGCCTGCAACCATCGCGCCGCCCTCCCCGTCGCGCCTGCAACCATCGCGCCGCTCATCCCGTCGCGCCTGCAACCATCGCGCCGCCCTCCCCGCTCGATATCGCGCCTGCAACCACCGCCCCTCGTTCGCGGCCGCCCTCCCTCCTCCCCACAGTCGCGGCCGCCGCCCTCCCTTCTCCCCACAGACGCGGCCGCCGCCCACCCCCTCCTCCCCTTCGCCGCGGCCGTAGTGCTCCTCCTCTCGCCGCCGCCGCCGCCGCCGCTAACAGGTAAGTTTAGGTCTGAAAAATTAGAAAAAATTAGGGTTTCTGATTTTTTTTTTAAGTTTGTGAATTATTTTCGAACATATGTTTTGGAAAAAATTTCGAACAACTTGAGTTTGTTTTGGAAAAAATTTCGAACAAGATGTTCGATTTTTTTTTTCGGACAAATTTAAGTTGTTTTGAATTTTTTTTCGAACATATTGTGTTTGTTTTGGAAACAATTTCGAACAACTTGAGTTTGTTTTGGAAAAAATTTCGAACAAGAAGTTCGATCTTTTTTTTCGAACAAATTTGAGTTGTTTTGGAATTTTTTTCGAACATATTGAGTTTGTTTTGAAAATTTTTTCGAACATGTTGAGTTTGTTTTGGAAAAAATTTCGAACATTTTTTTTTTGGAAATTTTTTCGAACATTTGTTGTTTTGGATTAATTTTTGTTGCAATTTTGGAGTTTTTTTTGTTGAACGGTGGTGGTGGTGGAGAGGTGGAGGTGGTGGTGGTGAAATAGAATGAGTGGGTGGTGTACTCATCCTTATTTTTTTTCATAAATTTTAACTTAGAGGTATATTGGACATTTCACAGGTTCTGAAAGATTAAAAAAATGTTTGGTGGGTGTACTCATAGGAAATCTGGGTGCCTTTAGCCGCGCCCATTTTAAAAACATTATTCAACCATAAATTTTATATCTTACTCAACCATAAATTTTATATCTTACTTTTTAATCATTTTTTCAATATATTACAATCATTAAACAATATATTTATCTTTGTATTTAAATAAATTTATACAATTAATTCAATTAGTAAATTAAATTATAAATTAAATATTATTGATTTTATCAAAATCATATAATGTAAATAAACTTGTAGTTTTCAAATAATACTTTTATTTAAATATAAAATTACGAAACACATAATGACGTAAAACGATACATGTGAGTATAATCTAATACTACAACACAATGTTTTTAGGGGAACTTCTCCATCTGAATCCAGCATTCCGCCGTACTAGTGTATCACTTTTTTATTATTTGTATTTCTTTTCAGTTTGTGTTCACTTATTTGAATATGTCGGTGTTATATGTAGCTAGGTAATGAATGTATGCCCGTTTTAATATGTAATGTATTTCATATTTAATATATAATGTATGTTTTATTATATTTTACGTTATTTTTTGTAGGTAATAATAATACAAAAAAAAAAAAAAATTACACAATTAAAATTAAATTATAAATTAGTATAACAATAGAATTATAATTATATTTAACAAACTATTAATATAATTGTAATACAGAATTGTAAATATGAATAAAATAATATATATAAAATATAGAGTTTTGAATAGTAAACTCCATACATAGAGTTTACTATTCAAAACTCTATTTCAAATCTTCAAAATAGAGTACTTGGAGGTAGCAAAACTCTATAAATGAAGTTAAACTTCATTTATAGAGATGCGTTGAAGATGGTCTTATAATTATAAAAATTTATCAAGCACTTTGATCCATTTTAAAAAATGAATTGAAAAACATAGATGAAGATATAAATAATTTAAATTATCACATCTATTTATAGAAGTTAAAATATAGCAGTTTTTTACCTGTGTATTATTTTTTTAATACAAAGCCAAAATGGTAATATGAATTTTGTAGCTATAGCTGTTTTTTTACTGTTGCGAAAAAAAAAAACTTAAAATAAGTTTTTTACTAGGAAATTTAAAAAGTTTTACAACAAATATAATTTGAAATAAATAAGAAAAACAAAGTTAGTAGAAAACACAAAGCCGGCTCACGCGCTTTTCCTAAATTTCCCCCTTCCCAGCAAGCACGGCTGTGCTTGATCTAACAAAAAACAAAAGAGATTTTTTCCAATAGGGTACTTTAAAATTTCATTCTTCATCCATCCATATTGCCTTAAACCCTCATCGCTTCTCAGTTCTCACCATTAAACAATTTATTTATTGATATTTTTTTATTTAAAATTAGTAAAAAATGCTGACGTGGGATTAAAAAAGCTGGTGTTAAGGGCATCCACAGTACTTGTAAAGGGTTAGAAAGTACAATCACAATTTGATATTTCACTTTTAAGGTTCTATTTTGTATTTTATTATGTTTAATATATAAGTATAATTATAATTATCATTAATAATGGTGTAATTTATAATGTCATTTATTATATTTTACATATATTACCAATAGTAATTTCTTATGTTTATTTTTTATAATTTTATAAGTATTTTAAAATACAAGCTATACCTGTATACCTTATGCTCGTACGAAAATATTTTTAGACAAAGACTCACATATTACAACCATACACAAATAACAACACATTATCTTATTCAATACTTATGCAAGAGTTTGTCGAAGATGACATGAATTATCATTGAATATATTTTAAAATAATAAATTATATATAATTTTATTAAATAATATTTTTTTTTTTCAATTTCGCAAATTTACGGGTATTACACTAGTAATAATTATATTGTGATAAAAAAAATTCTTCTAGAATGACAGTTTTTTTTTTTTTTTTTTGAAGTATTATGTTGATAAAGAAAGAAGGAATGACTTGGCGAAAAAAGGTAAGAAGTATTAATTAATATTAGAAATTATTAAGAAAGACTCTAAATAAAATCTGTCCAAAAATAAAATAAAATAAAATAATAAAAGAAAATTAGTAAAATTGCCAACCTGGCGACAATAGAGTAACATAAATGCGACTATAGTTAAATAGTATACGCCGATTTTATTGAATAGCGCTTTCCTCTTTTCCATTATTCATTATTCTCTATTTTCCTATCTAAACTGAAAACCGTATTCAAATTTCCCAATAATTCCGAAACCCCAGATCTCTCCGTTCTTCCTTTCCTCTCTTAATCAGCCCCGCAATCTGCTTTGGCAGCGTGCTTGTAATCAATCTCCATCGTCGTGGAGACGTTCTGATTCCGCATAAATCCACGATATTCTAGATTCTCCGGCGGATAAATCGGCGATCCGCTTAGAAATGAGCACCGGCGACCTCCTCCAAATCGAGCCTGTTGAACTTCAATTCCCATGTAATTGAAAACTCTATTTGTGTATCTGTCTTCATACATAGATTGCTTTGTTGTGAGGTCTCACTTCTAGGTTCAATTGTTAATTCTAGAATATTCTAGCCTTGTGAGAAAATTGGGGGAATATGCTGATTTAATTTTGTCATTTTAGATCCGTGCTTTCTATTTTTATTTGCTTATGATATTTGTTCTGATTTTTATTTTATTTTGCATATGATAAAAGTCGAATTGAAGAAGCAGATCTCATGTTCCCTGCAATTGTCCAACAAATCTGATAATTATGTCGCTTTTAAGGTACGTACGCTGTTTTTGTTCATTTAGATTTTCCTTTTCCATTAATTTGGATCATATCTGCTTGACCGAATGAAAAAGAAAGTAATATATGCCTCTGTGATTGTCTGGTTTTACCTTATTTCGTTTTCTGATTTCATCGAAATACTCAGGTCAAGACTACAAATCCTAAGAAGTACTGTGTGAGGCCAAACACTGGAGTCGTGCTTCCTCACTCAACGTGTGATGTTATAGGTCTCTCCTTTTCTAATACGTATAAGTATTTCATATATTTGTATCGATTAATGTTTGTGTCACTAAATCCATAACTTGTTTATATATTTAGTAACCATGCAAGCCCAAAAGGAGGCTCCAGCAGACATGCAATGCAGGGACAAATTTCTGCTCCAATGTGTTGTTGTGAGCTCTGGATCTACTCCAAAGGATGTTACTGCTGAAATGGTACAGAACATTTTGGTTTTTAGTGTCCTGTTTAAGTTGGAATGTGGGGATCTAGCCAGAAATCGTTACCTTTCAGCTTCTGTCTTTTTTATTTCTTTTTCCTTTTCCAGTTCAGCAAAGAGTCGGGAAATCTTGTTGAAGAATGCAAGTTGAAAGTTTCCTATGTTCCACCCCCACAACCACCTTCACCAGTGCGAGAGGGATCAGAGGAAGGCTCCTCCCCAAGGGCCTCAGTATCAGATAATGGAACTGTGAATCAGACTTCTGATTTCAACACTGTAAGTATCGCAATATTGAATATAACTGCAAAGATGCAGATTTTCTAACCATCAATTATATTCTTAACAAGTTGTATTTATTTTTTAATTTACACGACTGCAGGTGTCAAAAGGATTTCTTGACCAGCAGGAAAGCTCCACAGAGGTTATATACATGTTATTAATTTGATATGTTCATGTTCCTTTCCCATGTCTTAATTTTTCTTTCTTTGCATAAGCTGGTTTTAATCTGTGTGGTCAATTTTCTTGTTTTTTTCCTTTTTCCTGAGATTGATTATATGGTTGGAAGTTGTAAAATAAGCCTTGATCTGAGGTTAATCATAGTGATATATAAGTCTTGAAAATACACACAAAGCATTTTCCTTCATATGAATTGTAAAAAATAAGGTAAGATATGGTAATCAGTTTTTTCTTGGATTACTCTAGTTTGGTGAAAAAGTTTATATTAATAACCTATGTCTATTTTGAATTACTAATTTACTTTTTATTGCTCAAGCTCGTAGGGTATGCAGCGCTTTATTTGATATTTTGACCTTTTGAATTTTGGATTCCGTAATTTTGTGGATTTCAACTCCTGCTAAATAGTAATGGCGTGTGTGTTTGAGATTTAAGTAGGGTACGATTTAGATTTATGTGTGTAAGAGTGTGATGTTTTATTATATTATTGTTAATTGTAATTGCAATGATTGGATGATTATGTAATAATAAATGTGTCACTGGAAGTTGTAAATGGGAGAAAAAAGATGTGAAAAGTGATAATAAATAAAAGAAGAGCGGGAATAAGAAAAATCATATTTGCATTAACAAGTCATTGGATAGAGTGTGATGGAGAAAAAAAAGGTATTGTGGGGTTTATAGGTATTTGTAGTGGTGGATATATTGAATTTTAAAAAAATTGATTCTAAAATCCCAAAGTAGAATAGTATTTAGATTTCGAAATCACAAATCAAACATACCCTTTAATGTGTAAAAGATTGTCCTGGGATTGGACCATTTGTTTAAACTATTGGGTTTCTTAGATTACTGTGAAGGAGTTTGTTGTCCACTATTCTGTATAATTTGTTTGTTTGAATTGTAGGCCAAGGCCCTGATTTCTAGGCTGACTGAGGAGAAACGCTCTGCTATTCAGCAAAACAACAAGCTTCAGCAAGAACTGGTAATCTGTTGTTTTCTGATTTTCTGATAACTGAAGATTGAAGTTAATAATATCTTTTTAAAAAAGATAAGCGGAAAGTTGTTTTTGCAATTTCTTATTGCTATCATATTTGAACAACATTCATATATGATCCATACGGACCATACCATGAAGAGTTTCAGAATTTATGCTGTCCTTATTTTTGTGTTGAAACCTGAAACTCCAGGCTTGTGAAAAGAAGCCTATAGTTAGATGATGCTTTCTATATTCGGGGTACCAAAATTGAGAATGAACCAAAAAATTATTGAGGGTAGAAGTAAAAAGAATGTTGAGTTGGATTTGCGGACAAAACTAAATTAGGTTGAATAAATAATACTCCCTAAATGTATTTGGAAAAAGGTGGAGGTAGGTCCTTTTGATTTGAAAATCGGAGTAATGAAACTTGGTTTGGACATGTGTATGTCTGTAACATGCCCCAGTCTGCTATTTAAAAATTGGAGATTCATTTACTCAAATTAACGGGGAAAGTGGAAGTCCTTAAAACACTCGAAAATAAACTATTAAAAGAAAGCTATACTTAAATACAAATACGTCTCTCGAGTTGTGACTGATTACAATTGCGAGATATGATCCTTATAGCCTACTCTACATAGTGGGATAGAGGAATAGCTGTATTTAAACTACATATTCAGCAAATGATTTTAAATAAAAAAGAGAGATGCTACTAATCTAGTACCTATTGGACTTCCTGTGCTATTGATAATTCATACATGATTCATGTTTACCAATAACTTCAAAATTTCAGTTGTCACTTTGGCAAGTCAATGAACTTAACCAGTTATACTGGCCAGCCTCCACATGCTGTATGCAAATCACTAACCAAACAAAATATATGTAAAATACCATAATTATCATTTATATCAGTATATCATGGAGAAATAGGAATTTGTAGATTTGTGTCCCTTGTACATGAAATTTGACAAGGCAATGAACTTAATCAGTTATACTGGCCAGCCTCCACATGCTGTATGCAAATCACTAACCTAACAAAATATATGTAAAATTCCAAAGTATCATCTTATATAACATTGAGAAATAGTTGATTACTCTCACGAAGCCCAACTGAAGAAGAAAGTTGTAGACTTGTGCTCTTTCTACATGAAATTGGTCCCTGTGACCTGTTTCATGCTGGAAAGAGATCTGGTAGTTGATATTTGAAGCCCCGATACATTCTGTTTGAATTCATGCATTTGAAATTCTTTGCTTTTTTATTAAAGGTGTTTATGTATCAATTTGTTATTCATGTGCTGGTGTTGTGCAGGAGCTGTTGAGGCGAAAAAGCCGTGGTGGGGGCCTTCCATTCACGTATGTTATCATTGTTGGCTTGATAGGCCTCCTACTTGGATATCTCTTGAAGAGAACATGATCGATGGAACTTGAGATCTGCACTCGTACAATGAGATGTGCTTGTTCAAATTTATTAGCATTTGCAGAGCTTTGGATTCAGATTAGCTGTGTGTTTGACTGTAGAAAACATGCCTAAATTGGTTGGATTTTTTTTCTTTCTTTTTTTCTTTCTTTTTTTCTTTTTTGTAATTGCTTAAAATGCATTGGTTGTGTGACTAATTTGCTCAGCATCCTTCGATTGTGTAACTTAAGGATGTATTTCTACAAGTTCATTTTATTTTGCTATTCCACCGTTTTTTTGATCGATGATCTGCTATTTTAGAACTTCTATATAGGTTTGATTTATTCATTTTTTTTCACAGCTTTCGGACCCAAAAATATGATTGCTAATGAGTTCATGAATGAGGTATATATCTTTCGTTCTATTCCTATATGAGGCAGGTTATGGTTGGAACTTGGAATCTGTGAGTTTTGCTTAACATTGCATTTTTAAATAATTTGATATGAGTTGGCAGGTTATGGTAAGAACTTGAAATCTGTGAGTTCTGCTTAGCATTGCATTTTTTAATAATTTAATATAATAATATATGAAGCATTTGTCAGCAGTGTATTTGTGATGCTATTAAATTCAAACAAAATGAAAAGTTTTACTGATGTCTGATCATGTAATATTTATGTCTCAAGCTTTTTAAATACTAAAATTAACGAATTTGGCAAAAATCGAGTATTAAAAATCGGCTAAGGATAAACTTGTACGTTCACCAAATATTTGAGCAAAATGATCTCTATTTCATGTATATATTCTTTTTTGCTCAACGGCACAGGTGGTTAATTTGGCCAACTGATAAAAAATTACGAGGGAGTAAAAAATCATGGAAAAAAAAAAAAAAAAAGGAACCAGTGATTCAAATAAATGAGTGTTTGGAAAAATATAATTTTATATTTTTCCATCCACGAAAAGGAGTCTCATTTGTCTTATATTTACAAAATGTGTCACATGCCCTTTATAGAAACTATCATCCTTGAAGCATCACTTAATTACTTAAATTAACATCAATTTTATACACAATTACAACATGTGTCCCATTTCAATGGAACTACATTTCATGTACAGATGGATGAAGTATATGATTTTGAGAAAATAATTTAATTTCCTGATTGCAAGAGTAGTAGGTGTTTGTAAAAATTTTAAATTATACTCCTATAACTTTTGTTTATTTACAAATTTGAAAATTTTAAACTCCATTCAGTCCATTGAATAAAATCCAAATGGATTCTATGTGTTTTTAGACCTATTTTGCAAATGAGGATCAAGTTTGTGTTTATAGACTTATTTTGCAAATGAATAAAAAATTAAGATAAAGTTCATTTGAATTAAATTCGCACAAATATTATTTGGGTACCCCTACTAACACCCCAAAATATGTTATACACACCCCATCATTTTAAAAATAAAAATAGATAATTGTAAAATGACTAAATAACCCTTATACAAATTAAAAATAATTTTTTTATAAAAAATTGAAAAAATCTTAAAAAATGTAAATAAAATCTGTATAAAATAATCTGAAAAAACTAATTATTTTTTTAAAAAGAAAAAAATAAATTATTCAAATAAAAAATTTAAAAATAAATTAAAAATAAATACGGTAAATTCGTAAATATTTTAATAAATCGTAAAAAATAATTAAAATTAAGAATTCGAATAATGATAAATAAAATCTAAAAAATTAAAAATCACCTAAATCTTAAGAATTAATTAAATTAATTATAAATATTAAAAATATAAGTGATTTAATTATTTTTTAAAATTTAGTTGAAAATTTTAAATTTTATTTAAATTTATTTTTAAAGATTTTATTTTTTAATTTAATATTGAGTTGATTTTTCTTTAAAAAAAATAATCGTTAATCTTAATTTTTTTTATTTGATTTATTTTTCAGATTCTTTTTAGATTTAAACTTTTTTTTATTGATTGTTCCATTTTTAAATGATTTTTAAAATTTTACTGATTTTTTAAAATATTTTCAACATTTACACGTAATTTTATTGTATTATTGATTTTTTTTTCTGTTAATTAAATTTTATATGTTTTTAAAGATTTAGTTAATTTTTATTAGTTACGAGGGTTGAAGGGTAAATAGGAAATACTTGGGGTGTGTATAATAATAAAAATTAAATTTTAAATTTTAATGAGGTGTGTTTAACATTTGGGGTGTGTATAACATTTTATGGGGTTCACCCATATTATTTTTTACTACTATTAAATTAATTAATCACTTGGAAGGGAGATAAAGACACTCAAAATAATTTACAGTAAATTGAAAAAATGATTATAAAAGTTATAAAATTCTCCTGCAAAAAACCAAGAATGGGTAGTGATGGGATTAAATGAATATGGCCCCCCTTCTATTGCCGGTTACCACACTTGTTTCATCAAGCACCAGGCGGCATCCGATCCGCTGATTATTCCAAGGCGGAGTTCTATCAAAAGCGCCGCCGCTAAGCCTCAACCCAACCGCCGTGTCACCGTACTCCATATCTTCCTATCACAACAACCACCAGCTATGAGCCTCCTTTCTGTGTAGCCCTCTCTTTCTCCGACACTGTTTTCGCCTCTCAATGGCTCCGCAAATTGTGGATTTCGATAGAATTGCTTTAATTCCTCTCTCCGTCACCTCCCTCTGTTCATGTCGTTCTCTCTCGGACTTTCGCCATCGGGCTGCGTTTCCCAAATATGCTACGTTATCGAATTTCCGAGAAATTAGGTTCAAATTAGAGGTAAGTGGTAGTGGAGCTTTTAGATTTGCTAAGGGTGGTGTTCTGATTAACCGCCGACGACGGGTGATCTCGGGTGCGGCTAGGGCTGAGCAGCCGGAGCAAATTGACGACAGTGAAATCACTGATGAAGTAAGGACACTGTACTCTGTGCTGAAAATAAGGCTAAATTTTATGCTTACCGTTTTAGTGACAGGTCCCTTGCTTGTATGTAAGTGAATTTAGTAATCATGGAGAAACCTCAAGTATTCCATCTAATTTGTTTATTTATCATCATTTTTATCAGATTTAATTTCCTTACTCACAAATATGGCAGCAGTCCAATAGTCCATGCATATTATGTAGACTGATATTTACAGCATGTGGAAGTAATGAAGGAAAGCAAATCCTTTAAACGTTTAAGGCATGAGGCCATATTTTTCATTTATATTCGCATTTATACACTTTAGATGTATGTTTCTTTAATACTGTGTGGACTATTTCAACTGGGCTGCTAATGTTGTAGGAAGTTAAAGCAGGCAATCCATTATCTGTTGGAGGCAGTATTGATACAGAACGTCAACAGAAAAAAAGTCAGTTGAGGAAAAGGATTGTATTTGGAATAGGCATTGGAGTTCCTGTTGGAGGAGTGGTGTTAGCTGGAGGATGGATTTTCACTGTGGCCCTTGCCGCAGCAGTGTTTGTTGGTTCCAGGGAGTACTTTGAGCTGGTAAGGAGTCGTGGAATCGCATCTGGAATGACTCCTCCTCCTCGATACTTATCACGAGCTTGTTCTGTTGTCTGTTGTCTAATGCCTCTATTGACACTGTAAGAGTTTATGGGTAACTTAATAATTGTGGTAAATTTAGTTAGTTACAGACATGGATCTCAGCTTTCGATTTCCTGTAAGTGGAAATGAAGCCAATTATTTGACTTGGCATAGTTTTTGAATCAATACCTGTAACTTTTTTGTGGAAGAAGAGCATCTAGTGTTGAAATGATTTATATTCCTAAATTAGGAGAGAAGATTAATGATAAGAATAATTTACATAAGACTTCAATGATATTATAGTTCTTGAAGCGCAAGGACCTCCTATGCCTGAAGCTTGCATCACCTAAAGAAAAATAGGTACGTAGATATAAAAACTCTTAATGAACCTATAATGGACAATAAATCAGTGTACCAAATCTTTCCTAAAAGGAAAATGCAATGGAAATGAACAAACAAAAAGAGTTAATGAAAGATGTCTATGATCTACTTTTGTTCTCACTTTCAAGTACTTAATGAGGGGGTGCTTGACTGCTTGGTTCAAAATTCTTTAATGGGAAGGAAAATGAGTATAGAGCAATCGTGGTGCTTAATGAAGTTGGTTAATTGACCATCGTATAAGTTAATGAGACTCAAAATAAGTTAATCATTAGTTAATTACCCCATTTTGATTATGTCCCTCCCCTCCTATAATCATTTCTCCACAGTCATTCCACTATTTCTCCACCGATAATCATTTTTTGTCCCCTTTATTCCAATATTAGAGCACAACACTAACAATGTAACAACCCTTCCTCCAACATGTCCCTCTCATTACGGGGGCATAGTAGGAAACAAATTTCTCATTACCATTCCCATTGAAAAATTTGAACCAAGCGCTCCTAAGTGTTACCTTTTCTTTTTGGTTGCATCCTGTGGGTTTTTCTGTATCTTAGAGGCCCATTTACTTACTAGACTAATAATTCAGCCCAAGTTGCCAAGTTTAGCAGCGTCCTAGATATGTCTGAGGCGCACCAGTATCACCTAGTGTCCTTAGCCTTGCCTCAGATGATATAAACACTGGATAAGTATATTCATTAGTAAAATGTTCACATGACTTGTATGTTAACTTTTCAAAGTTGCTAGTTGCTGAAGAACTTATGTGTGCAGTATTATTAATTGAATCTCCTTTTTTTTTTTTTTTTGATTATAATTCGTGTGGTCTCCTTCCAGATACTTTGGGAACATTGATGTCTCTGTGACATCTGCTGCCTTTTTTGTTGCTATGGGTCTTCTTCTGCAGAGGGGAAATCCTCGTTTTGCTCAGCTTAGTAGTACCATGTTTGGACTGTTCTATTGTGGCTACCTTCCTTCTTTCTGGGTTAAGCTACGGTGTGGTATATCAGCCCCCTCACTGAATACAAGTAAGACAGTTTTCTATGCTGCTTTTGATTGAAGATTCATTTTATGTCACATGCAAATTTTCGATGATTGGCTATGGTGTTGGTGCATGATTTTGAGGCTTCTGCCTGTATTGTGTTACTACTATTTTGGAATCTATAATATCTACCGTGCTATACTATAATAATGTTTATATGCAAGACTTCTAAATTTCATCTTATCATATCCAGAAAATATCTCATCAAGTGTTGAGCTTGCAGTATGGAGCTTTATACCATCCAGAATCTTGACTTGAGTTTGAAAGTGCATTCTCCTTAGTTTGGACATCTGTTTTTATCATCATTTTTATATTTCTACAACTCATGTTATGTGGTAAAATGTGTTGTTGGTGCTATTAAAAACTATTACAAGACAATTATTTTGAACTCCGTCCATGTTTGGCAGAATTTGCAGCATCCTGGCCTCAACTTCTTGGTGGTCACACTCTCTGGACGGTGGGTCTTGTGGCCACCTTGATCTCATTTAGCAGTATTATTGCAGCAGATACATTTGCTTTCGTTGGTGGCAAGGTACTCTTTTTACCTAGGATTTGTCTCACTATGAGTTTGCCCCGACAAATAATTACTTTATAGACATTGATACATTCCTCTTGGCAAAAGGAAGGAATTTTAACCATCACTAGGGTGTCTCATTTCATTGTGTTTCTTGTTGTCTTATCTCTCGTGTGTGATCATTAATTGTGATAGGTAACCTATCATGTGGGGTGTATAGTCTTAATGGAATTTCATGCAGGCTTTCGGTAGGACTCCACTTACTGCAGTTAGTCCAAAAAAGACATGGGAGGGAGCTCTTGTAGGATTAGGTGGTTGTATAGCAATATCTATTTTATTGACCAAGATCTTCTCCTGGCCGTCTTCAATCCTCAGGTGCACTTTCAGCATTTTAATCACCGTTTCTTTTTCTTCTTTCCGTTTCTGGGTCTGTTAAATATGAATATATCGTTCTCTTTACATGAATTGATGTTGTCCAAATAATTCTCAGTGCTGTAGCTTTTGGCTTTCTGAATTTCTTTGGGTCTCTTTTCGGTGACCTCACCGAGTCCATGATCAAGCGTGATGCTGGCGTCAAAGATTCAGGATCTCTCATACCTGGACACGGTAATTTTCTTACTCATTATTTTCACCCGTTGCAGCATTGCATAGTTTTAGTGTGGTTGCATTGCAACATTGCCATAATTTGGTTAAAGTAAGTCATTTTAGACCACTTAAAGGAAAGCTGCCACACATCAGGTGTTGGCCATGAATTAATCATCGAACTCTCTCGATTCCTCTCTCTGTTTGTGCATGTGTGAAATTTCAATATCTCTAAGAAGTATTTTCTGTGAGCAGGTGGGATACTAGACAGGGTCGACAGCTACATGTTTACAGGAGCATTGGCTCACTCGTTCGTCAAAACATTTCTACCACTCTATGGAGTTTAAAAACTGCAAGTCGGACCCGAATCCTTCGCCATTTTCATATCTGCTGGTAAAACCGAGATGCTCAACTTCACCAGATGCTTCCAGTACATGCATGTATTATCCTTGTTTTCGAATTTTTTTCGTTTTCTCATACAATAAATCATTGGGCCTTGTCTATGGCCCCATCTGTAGGGTAAGTAGATTTTTTTTTTTTGGGTTCTTTCCATTAATTTCTGTTGTGAAAAAGGCATCCTTAACTCATAAAGAATATTCAATAATCAGCGACTAAATTGAGAAATTTATATTCTTGGAGTATATATACCAAAAACTAATTTCAGTGGAGTTAATATTCAAATTTATATTGGATATTTGCAGAAGAAATACCAAAGCCAAAATAACAAGTCATTTTCATTTTTCACTCATATATAAATAATTGTGAAATCGTAATCAGTTGTTGACTGAGCGTGATGTATAGGAGGCTGATTAAAGAAATGTCAACTTAAGGCAATTCAATGACCTAAAATGGTTGCTCCTAAATCGATTTTCATATAAATTATCCCCCACAACTCTTCTCAACTTTTTGTTTGTCGTTTCAAACTAGTCTATTTCAATTCTACAAGAAAAGACATTCGTCAACTTGTGTTTTGTGTCCCACAAACACATGATCAACAAATCAAGTTAATCACTTTTTAATCAAAATACAAATATTTCTCAAAACAATTACTGGCAGACACGATGTTTTTTTTAAACAAAGAGTAGGTCAATTAGTGCCTCTTTCACGTGGATTGTTTCTTCAACCTCTCATTACCACATTTGCGTACATCTCCAGCTCTCTAACTCTACCACATGACTAACTTTTAACCAAAAAATCAAACGTTAATTTGGATAAATTAGATATGTGCCAACTTATGTTCATAACATGCATTGCTTATTTAAAAAAAAAAAGCCACCTCTAGTGAATTGGGAAAAAATAATGAAAATTATATATTAAAGTGAAAAAAATAGGGATAATTATTACTTTTACGTTGTGTTTTTGGATGGTGAATTAGACGAACTTGGAATTCATCGCTCCTCTTTTGAACTACTAATTTTTATAGGGATTTGAGTGATTTTGAAATTCAATAACTTCTGTGAACCAGTTTCACAAAATTTTCACGGTGAAGGTGGTATAACTTTTTAATTATACCGAGTGTTACTTTTTAGCATAAAATCAAATATATTTTTAAATTGCGATGCTAAAATATATCATTTCATTTGCTAAAATGCATTATAGTTTGATTTTTTTTTTTGCATGAATCTGGTTCACAATAAACCCACTTTTTTTTTTAAGAAATGTGAAGGGTGCATGTCCTCAAAATATTTATATATATATTTATTTCAAAATTGGCAATTTCTGGGGCTACAGTTAAGGAAGACCCATCCTTCGTAAGTGGAGAATCCACTTTTGAGGAAGGAAAATGTCTACTTAGAAAGGAAAAAAGAACAAGGCCACTAGTTGACAACTTGACATGGTTTAATCTTTAACATGCATATCAAATTAATGCAAATTTAATACAACCACTATATATGATGTGTTGTCAAATTTTGCATATATATTGGGGTTTGAGTTTGACCTTCATGGGTGTTATATATACTTCTTCCGTTCCACAAGTGTTTGCACTATAAAATGGGCACACTTTTTAAAGAAAAATATGTAATGAGTGAAGTGTTGAGGGGTAATTTTGTAAAGTTAAATGAATAGTAGGGAGTGGTTGAAATGAGTGTAAAAGTACTGACATTTTATGTAAATATGTAAATATTGTAAGGTGTACAAACAATTGTGAAACAGATTAATAAAAAAAGTGTGCAAACAATTGTGAAACGAAAGGAAAGGAGTATATGTTTGTGTATGAGAAGTCGTGCACATAGAAAATGAAGAAGATAAAAGGGAAAAGAAAGTAGTTGGGGGGATAGAAAAGAAAGTAAAAACACCATGCAAATGGCAAAATCCTCCCCCCATCTCATCCATGCAAATTAAAAACAAGTTGTATAGAGACCAAAAAATAAAGAAGAGTTATAGACATGTTGTGTAGTTATCAAGGGTCCCACCACAATTGGCTTTTGGACAAACATGAGTGCTTACTTTTGGGTTTTCGTATATAACCAAACAAAATATATGTGTGGGAACGAAACAACAAAATATATGTGTGGGAACGAAACAATGCGTTCTTTTAAAGCTGACTAAATTTAATTAATTTAATTAAAAAAAGGCTAATTAATAAACTAGGGTTAATTTGAAGCTCCAAAAATGAGAGAAATTACAATAGTAGAAGGAGATGCGAAAGAACAAAACAAAAAGGCTTATAAACTAGGTACCCTAGATCGGTTCGGTTTTAGTTCGATTTTGATTTAGATTCGACGATTTGAACCGGATAAACATGTTTAAGATTGTGAGAGATAAACTTTGCTCAATGACAACCCTAGCTATAACTTTTCCTTGCCACACGCACACTCCCATATGTAACTCTCTCTCACACACACACTATCACCCTTTTTTTACTTTACCTTTTGTTGTTTCTTTTCTTTTTGCCTCGGATTCTCTTGTATATATGTGGCTTCATTTCATTTTCTTTTTATAATTAAATACATTATTTTATACCATATCAGTTTTGAATTTTATTCTCTAAATTTTTTCGATTTTAAAATTAATTTTTTATGTTTACATAACTTTGTATTTTAATTTTTTTTTATCGGTAAATATAAATTATATTTTACCTGAATTAAAGATCGAAACACTTATAATCCGACATTGTCACAATATGAATCTTTTCGCTGTCAAAATTATCATTATTATCTAACATAATCCAAGTCTTTATCGCCGTTAAAATCATCATTATATTTTATATTATGTATATTATAATTGTATGTTGAAGCATAATTACGATATTATTTATGAAATACATGACACACCATATGATATATAGATTTCAAACTAATTTAAATATTATTGAAAGAATGCTTAGGATAGATGGTGAAACATTAATAATGGCATATTTGAACTGTACAAAATATTGTTCTTTTTTTTTTTGACGGATACAAAATATTGTTCTTACTTATCATCAAATGTAGATATTGAAGAATAATAAATCATAGCATGATGTAATATGTCAGTGTATTATAAATTAGCTCGTATAAACGTGTGGCTTTGTAATTGTAAAGCAAAGTAATGATTGGAAACCGAACTGACTACTCGTCTAATTTTTTTGGCTGTAATTATTTTGGAATATTGGAATATTTAAATATAATTAAGTATATAATGGGCTATGAATAAAAAATTAATGATATGTTAAATATAGTACTCCTCACCTTTACTCAATTATTTTTACAATTTTCTTTTTGCACATTTCACAAAAACTTTCACACTCTAAAAATGAAAAATTCTTTTATAAACTTCATACTCACAATATCCTCAATTTTACACAAATGACATTATTTTTTCTTCACACATACACAAAAGTCAAACTTTTTTTACTTTATACATAAAGATTTACAAAATTACCCCTCAAAATCCCCACTAACTTCACTTTCTTATTTTGTGTGCCACTTCACATGAAAAAAATCATGAGACATATGGAGTAATATGTCTATCTTTGTGGGAAAGACTCGAATGGAAATAAAGACTATCTTGGTGCGACGGAGGGAGTATATGTTTGCGGTTTCTCCTGTTCCACTTTTCGTATTTCACTGATATTCCACTCTACATAATTTTTAACATGCGTCGTCTTCAATATTATAAAACGTTGATTATTTTTTAAAATGACACATGTCAATTATTCGTATAGTAGAATAAAATGTGAAACAACAAAATTGAAACAGATAGTCTAATTCGAAATGGTGGCCTGAAAAATGTATAAAGGTGGGAAAATGTAATGAATTGTGTGATGATGTTGTTTGAAGAAATTGAAAATCCCTAACTCCTAGGAGAGGCTTGTGATTGACAAAAGTGGGCACTAAAATTGGTTAATGAAAAGTTGCATATCATTATACTTTTCATCAAAGGGTGTCTTTTTTGGAGAACCTCCAAGAAAAAGTGTGTTGCTTTTTTGTGTGCAACTCGATCAAAGATGATGATATATGCTTATTTTTTCCTCACTTTTCTCTGTTTTTTTCTTACTCTTTAGAAGAATCTGCTTTCAAATTTATAAGTTTATTAACTATATATGGCGACCAAAGGCATCAACATTAATTTGCTTGTTTTTTCAATGTTTTTTTTGCCTTTGTGGGAGACCCTTTTCTCCATGCGTTTCCTTTACATGCATTTGTTAGCTCTTCGAATCGATTTCAAGAACTCACATGCTTAATATACTACCTAACACATTTAGGGTTTTACTTCAATGGTCTGCCGAAATCTTTATACATATATAATGAAGCTAGTTTTGGGTCTCAAGATCTCTCTTTACCCTCGTATAAAAAGTGACAATATTTAAGTAAAAAGTGATAGTTACTTTTGTTAAAAACATTATCACTTTTTTTACAAACATAAAATCTTAAAAATAAAATGGATTGTCCAACTCAAAAATCTGGAATATGAGTAAAAAAAGATACGTGAGACGGTCTCATACAAAATTTTGTCTATATATTATCCCAACTCAAAAATCTGGAATATGAGTAAAATAATCACAATTGTATGTACAAATTAATTTATTAATAAGTGGGATTGTAATATATTATCCCAAAACCTTAAATAGCCCCTACTTAATGATAAATTTTGTCATTTTAATTGTCCCTTATTTATTGATCAATTATTTAAAATAATAAAAATACTTTTAAACTATCACAATATTACAACAAATGTCACTATATATTTTATTACACTAAAAAATAATTTTATTACTATTTATAAAATTATAAAGTTTTTACTACTTTTACTTTATGACTTTATCTTTCATAATACTAATAAATAATTTATTTGTTCAAATTTGTATCCAATAATTTTATGTCCTTAAGTAGAGAACGGAGGGAGTATTATTTATAGGACCCGTAAGGCCGTAACTAATGACAAATGTAGGTCAAATTGGGTTAATTCGGACCTACATTTATTTACATAGATAAATTAAAAAATCGTTGTGCTTATTTTAATGTGATCAAAGCCTGATGCGTGTCACTGTGATTTTAACCTGATTAAATTCAGGTCAATTTGACCTACATTTACATAAATTAAAAGGTATTAATAATCTTCCTTTTTTTTAAATGATGAAAAACAAACAATGAAAGCCCAATTTATTGCAGTGAAAGCAAATCTAGAAATTGATGTGGAGGTGGGTGGCTACACCAAATTTGTGGATGCAATGCAACTACTTTTCGACCTTTCGATGAATTAAAAGACTATTTTATGGAGTATATATACATGCAAGAGAGAACTCAAAGTTGCTATCTAAGTACTAATGATTGAATTTCATAATTAAATATTTAAATTTTGCTCAACTTCATGAATTTTTTTTATAAATAAATTACATACAAAGCAACGTTTTTTCCTTCACCTTTTTTCTTTTTTTTTTTTTGGAAATTTCCCTTTTCCATAAAGCTTTCTTTTCCTTTGAAAAAGAAATTCCTCTCGTTTTCAGTATGTATTATATATACTCTCTTCGTTCCACAAAGATAACCACGTTTTCTTTTACTTAAAAATTAAATATTTTATTGACAATTTTATCCATTATTAAACTGTTTTTATAATTACTTTTAAGACCCAGTGCTTAATTTGAAATTTACACCAAATTTATGAAATATTAAGAATAAATGAGTATATATATTAATTAAATTTGATCACATTTATTAAATTTTTTTAATATTTATTTTTCCACCATGATATAATATACTTTTTCTGTATTAATATTTTTTTACACATATCTTAAAAAATAGATAAAATAAAGATATTTGTAAAATAAAGATAAAATTATTATTATTATAAAATTAAATGAACATTTTTTTATGAACGAACGAATAAAAAAAGTGAACATCGTTTTGAGAATAGCAGATATTATTGAGCTAGGGATCAATGGTCCACTCCTTAAGATTGGACCACCCAGTTTTCGACATCACAATATCATATGTGCATGCATATGTCAATTCTCTCCATGCTTTCCTAACTATTTAATCTTTATGAAAGAAAATAATATTTTTAAAAAATAATCTAGAATTAATGATTTCAAGTGGATAATATCTTTAAAAAATCCAACCGCCGGTTCAAATATCATTTTTTTATATATTAAAAAAATTAATTTCATTTAAAAATGTCATGACAGCTTTTATATATATAAATGAATAAACACTTAGCGGCATGCATATGCTGTGATGTGTATATCAAGAAAATGACTGATGAGTAAAAATAGATTTGACTGAATTATTTGTTTTTTCCTGAATACTAATATTGGGCCAAATCTAATAACTTTATGTTTAACTATTTATAGATAAGTAGATATTATAGGCACTCTCTTTTTTAGCCAACAGTCAAACAGGGGGGAAAACATATTTTTATTTATCCATAACACAAATTTCGTTTTCGACTTTTTTTTAAAAAATATTTTCTTCTTCACACAAATTAAAATGTCTATATCAATAAAATTCAGAACGTTCCACCTACCATTAATGTATCAAAATCAATTTAGTTCTACATGCATACATCGATCATCAACTCTCAACCTTAACCTCAATTAGACAAAGTTGTTCTATTTATACTACTTCTCAAAAGAATTTGCACCCTTGTGATGACACACGTTTTAAGAAAATGTGTAATGCATGATTGATATTTTGAGGGATAAACGTTTTGTAAAATTTTATGAATAAAGTAAAAAAAAAGTGAATTTAATGTAAAAAAGTAATGACATATGAATAAATATTTCTTTTATGGAGTATGCAAATTGATATGAGACGGAGGGAGTAACTCATTCCATTCGATTTCCTCTTTGACTTTGTCACGTCATCTAATGTAAGAAATGTTTATTAGTATTATAAAAGATTAATTAATATAAGTAAAGTTAATTTCAACAGAATTGAAATCAGAACGTGAGTGTGAGTCAATGACTCTGATACCATAAAAAAAATTACACGATTTCATCTAATAATGTGAAACTTTAGAGAAGTGTGAAATTAATTCAGAATATGGGGTGGGGTTTTGATTTAAATGTAGATAAAATAGATATGGAGAAACATGAATCCCCACCATTTGCAGGAATTATGAGCAACCAAAGGCAAGCTAAGATTTTTGTGGTCTCAATCTTCTCTACAGTATCACATTTGTTTCTTCTTACACGTACAAAACCCACACGGATATGATATCTATCTTAAACCTCAAAAATATCACTTTTGCTTTGTCGCCAACTAAAATATATACTATATTTTTTTTTGAGGGGAAATTTAGGAGTATTAAAGTTAATCAAATTATAATTCAGAAAATGAGAAATAGTATGTTAAATGAAATAATGAAGTGTAGGGTCTTGATGTGTTTGTATATATAATATATTTCGTCAATTGGGAGGGAGACAAGTAAGATAAAATGTGGGTTCCCCCACAAATTGTGGTCTCATTTTTAAGGTTTATTAATTATTTATCGTCTTTATCATTTTACTGTTGCCGTACAGTATAATAGACAATCATTTACCACTCCAATTAATATTCTTGTCATTTTCATGAATTATGTACGCATACGTGCAATATATAACTCAATTTTTGTGACAGTTTGTAATGAGCTTATTTATGTAGCTTGGACTACTCTTTACCTAACAAATCGTGAACATGAAATGTATCAACTTATTGATGTTAGGAGGCAGCTCGGCCAAGTGGCCGGCCTCTATATGGACTTGTTCGCTAAATTGGACGACCACGAATAGCCAATTAGGAGGTCGATCTCTGAGGTAGCTAGATATGTGACCTGATAAGTCGACGTGATTGAACACTTATTGTATTGTTGACCGATTTTCTCTAAACTCGAGGTGTCCTCATTCTATTTGTTCGTCATCAATATGAGTAAGTATTAAATATTAATCCAACTTTTACTACATGGATGGTACATACGACTTGTTAACTTATGTCTTTATTTCTATTAATGTTTTATATATAATTTTATTTGCCTAAAATTGTCAATTCATTAGTATATATTAAAAAATTAACTATCTACACCAATATGACATATATTTATTTTCCGAGAGTATAGGTTCACTTAACCTTTTATTTTTTTAACAATTCAATGTATATACTTTTGTGAAAATTTGATTAATTTATAGCAATGCTAGATTCTTCATATCTATATTCGGTAGGAATACATATGGTAGTTGATCATAGTATTATTTTCTTTAATTTTCAAATTAATTAATTGATAGGGGAAGAAACACTATCAACGTTAGGTAGGCTTTCATATTTATGCTGCTAATTTCTAAAAGGAGTTTAATATGCTTTGAAAAAAAAAGGAGTCAAAATATAGTATTTATTTCTAAAGATTTATTAATTAATACTCCCTGACTATGATCGAAAGCTACAAATTAAATTAATTTTACAGTAAGATTTCTATATAAATAAAGTTTTGAGGTAAAAGAATACTCCTTTTTTTTTCTATCGAGAAAATAGGTACTAGTACTAATAAAATAAAGTACTCTCCGGTCAATTGTTTGAAAACTTTTTTTTATTGAAACGTTTTAAAATTACTTGTAAACTTTTAATATGAAAAATGATTTATGAAATTAATAATTTTTCAACATTATTTTTTTTATCTACATTTTATTTTACACTTTATCTTAAAATGTAAATTACCTAAAACACCCCTTGTTTCGTTTATCTTATATCATCAATTACTAAACCTCATTTTATAAAAAAGTGTGTCGGTCAATCCGTCCAAATTTTGGAATAAAATATAGAGTAAATTAAACAAATTATAAAAATAAAGGATATTGTGGGCCTTGGAAATGGTAAAGTGTAGATTTGTGTAAGAGTGCTTTACACAAAAGTAAATATAAATATAGTATAAAAATTAATGTAAAAATGGCAGGAAAACTCTCGAGTGAGATGAGAGATAAAGACTAAAGAGGACATAGCCTGTCAGCTATGTGTTGTTTAATCACACCTAATATTCTCTAATAAAGCTATTTCCTTTATTTAATTACAACCTTAAACCATATTGTCACAGGGCTATTTATGACTTTTCGTCCGCCGGACAGCAGGGCTATTTAAGACTTTTTTGGCAATAGGATGTAAAGAAAACTGTATAATTGTGAAATTAATTGGAGAAAAATCACACCCCAAGGAAAAAACGTAAAGGCTATTTTAGTATTTTTAGTATCATATTATATATTCTAAATTTAGTATTTTAGAAGTCACTTTGTTACTTTAATCCACTTTCAGTAAACCAGATTCAATAAATAGGAAAATATCTTTAATAATTTACCAACCAAACTAATCAAAAAGTTGGGAGGTTTACTTTAACAATAAATGCATATCTCATTTTGGATTTGGTTGAGTTCTCAAAACAGATTGATAATTGGGTTCAAGATAAATAGCTAATTAAACTTAAAATAATTGTTTTACTCAAATTTAAGAATTAATTATACACTTTTTAATATTTTTCTTTTTAGAAAATTTTCACTGTTTGTTCAAATTATCTCCTTCCTTTAATATAAAATCTTCTAATTTCTAATTTACTTTTATTAACTATGAATTTATTGAAAAATTAATATAATTAGAAATCTCATTTATTATTTAAAAATATACTTATCAATACATATTATTTCTTAATTTCAATAAATTTTATGAAAACATCACTTATTAAAAAAGAAGAGTATTTAATAATGAAATTGAGGCATAACTTGACTAGAACTCAAGCACAAGTACAACAGTAGAAAAGTTAAATTAGAGAAACATGTACGAGACAAGTGTGACTCATCTATGAGAAAAAAGTGGTGGCCACAAAACACTTTTAGGCTAGGAAGTTTGAACAAAATCATTCTATGACTAATTTTATTTTAGGTTTTTAACTGGATTTTTTTTTGGAGGGAAGGTTTTAAGTTTTAACTGATTTTTAAAAATTGGTTTTTATAATTTTTTGAGTTGTATAATTTTTAAAAATTGGTTTTTATAAATTTTTTGAGTCAATAGATAAAAATGAATACTATTGTATACTCAATTCATCACTTTGAAAAGTTACTCATTTTGCATTTTATCGAAAGATATCAATTTCTTTTTTAGAATCATTCACTATTTTTCTCTACTTATTTTCTTTTTAACTCTCACCACCTTTTAATTTTTCCTATCTATCTATACGTCAACAACCTACTGAGGGACAAATAGAGTACTCCCTCCGAACTCCGTCCCGTGATTACTTGCACACTTTCCTTATTGTGACGTCTCAAAATTACTTGCAAACTCTTAATATGGAAATACCCCACAAAATTAATAACCTCACAACATCATTTTATTTTCAAATTTGTCACTCATTTTTTCCATACATTTTACTTTACACATCATCAAATTATCTAAAATACCCCTCATTTATTTTACATCATCAACCACTAAATCCACTTTTCTTAAATAACGTGTCGGTCAAAGTGTACAAATTATCCCGAGACGGAGGGAGTATTATTTTTTCGAATGACTAAATTATGTGAATTGTGATTTAAAATACAAAATATAGTTGATTATATTGAAGAGTGTATTAGTAATTTACAATGTTGTAATTTTAAATCAATTTTTAATATGTCGAAATAGAACCATTTAAAACCCAAATGCTCAAAGGAAATAGTGCAAAATACATTATCTCTCTCATTCCAACATTGTCATAATCGAGGGTGTTTTCTTGAAATACGTATCGAGATAAAAGATTAAAATAAAATATTGTTTAAAATTAAAAAACGAAATACATTCACTTTTCATTATACCAAAATTCAACCTAATAATCTGCATTTAGATAATAATATTACCGTAAAATGACATCATGAAAAATGTAATAAAATATTATATAAATAAAATAAAATAATCCAATATCGTCAGCACAAAGGGGGCACAACATGGGTTTAATCTTAAAAAATATGATTAGGTTTAAGGAATGCTTATTAAAGTAATTTGAGTGAAAAACTTCCAAAGAGAAGAAGTAATAAACTAATCATGTGAGGGTCCAATAGTACAACTCCCATGTGACTTGATTACGACAACCATTTAATTAACAACTAATTAATCACCACCACCAAATGTTGGCATGCAAAGTAACGTGATACACTAATTTCTTTCTCTTTTTTTAATTACACAATAATCCATACTATAATGCACTCATTATTCAAATCAATTGAAAGGGACACACCAATCATACAGATAGATGCATGTACTAAATAGAATTCCCCCCCAAACATACCAATGTGTGTTTTTAATTCTTGACAACAAAAACCCGAAATGGCCGGGCCTATTATCAGACGTCTCAAGATAACTTGCACACTCGTAAACTCCACTACGCCAATAGTATTGGTGGTGTATGATAAACAAGGTTCACATTGCGATAAAACAGTAAATATGAAAATTACAAAAGCAGAAGTTATATGAGATTCTAGTTTGAATGAGAAATTGTGGATTTATTAAAGTATCTACGAATATGAAGATCTCCATAAGTTAACATCCAACAAAGTATGAAATGAATACAGGATCAGACATTCTCTTTGATCATCAACAGCCAGAAAACAGGGAATCAATCAGTCAAAAGGGTTAAAACTCTTTTCGTTTTTTTGTCCTGGTTTCACAATACTATCAACCATAAGAGACTAAGATTCATGTTCAACATAAGATGATATACTGAATAATAAGATAAACTATCCAGTACTAAAATGTGCCTGGTTTTCTTAAAATTCGAAACAATCTGCCCGCCCGAGCCACCAAGAAAATTAGCAGAAGGTAAAACTCAAGGCATGCATGATGATGATGATGAATATTCATAAAGTTTAAGGAATTAAGACAATAAGTTACTGCAGCACCTTCTTAGCATTAGCATCTCCAAGCCGAAGCAGAGATCAGCTCCTTTCGTTGCCAGCAAAGAACGAGAGACGACTGCCTCTTCTCCACCTGAAACCCTCGAACGGGAGTCCTCTTCACCACGCATTCCGCTTGCGATTCTGTGAAATTGCTGAACGTAATTGGCGAGAATCCCGACGACAAAAACAGCGCCCTCCAATGCTGCGTTCGTTCAGGCGAACGAGCACGCCCCATTACAATCTTTTCAATCCCGGGCTGGAGCAAGAACCTCTCAATCTTTTGCAGAGCATCCATATTGACATTAACAGCGTCGAGCGACTCGAGGAGGTTCGAATACGATTGGAGTGCATGAACTATGTGGTTAGCGAATGGGAGATCAGTCCTATCGCATCCTCGGTCCACAGACACGACAATTCTCGGTGACAACTGCTTCACGAATCGAAGGATCAACGGGACTGATGATTGGTAATTGGCTAGAGAACCGACGGGGAGGTTCACTGCAATGCCCTCGTTTTCGGGTACGTGAAAGGGCAATGACCAAGAACCGGAATTCAACGAGTCGATACTGATTGCCTCAAACTCGAACGAGATGTTGATTTCGCTAGCGAATTGGATTAAATTGTCTCGAGTGAGGGTGAGTTCGATGTGATCATGAGTTGAATTGGATGCAAGAGCAGTGATTTTGAGTGAGGGAGCTCCCCCACTTCTCAATGCAAGCTCCTGCATAAGAGAGGCCCATTGCCCACCGTAGCCTATATCGAAATCGACGATATGAATTCGCTCGAAGCCCTCGAGGGCTTCGAGAACAGCTTGATTGCAAGTGAAATTGGAGAATTGGACGAGGGGGGAGATCTCTGAGAGGGACTTGTAAGCCCCAATCTTGAAGACGAGGGCAAAAGGGGAAGAGGGTGGAGGGTTTGTGTTACTATGAAGGAGCAATTGCAGTGCTTCCTTACAATAAAAAGCAGCCCTGTAAAAAGGCTTCCCAATGGGAGAGAGCTGGTGATTGAGCCGCGCCAATATCCCTTGCGCGAGTACTGGATTCCCCGTCTGGACCAGCTCCGCAGCCTTGTACAGCTGGTCGAGAATGGCCTGTTGTTGCTGATGAAAATGAGCTACTTCGTCAATTTTGGGCTTATGGCCCGGGCCGGGGCCGGGCCCGGGCCCGGATGGCCTTTGCTGTAGGCAATGAGGAAGCAATTGTTGCTGTCGGGCCATGAAGAGCTCTTGTTGCCCTGTGTCCATGAAAGCCCCTTTTGAGATCTGGGTGGCGGGCTCCGGCCCGCCGTCGTGGCGCTTCCCCTGCGGCGGCGGCGGAGCGAATGAGTTTTGCTCCTGGTGTTGGGTGAAGAAAAAAGAGGGGTTCTGAGTGTGTTGAGTTTGGTGTTGGTTTATCAGGAGATGTGAATTGAAAATTGGGGGTTTCATTTCCGCTGAAGAATCAAATGCAGGTTGGGGAATTAGAGAGGGATTCAGGAAATTGTGAGATCTGTTAGGGTTAGGGAAGCTTGGAGCTGTGGGCATGAAAGTACTAGACCCAAATTGGTCTCCGGTGAAGCCTTGATCCACCATACCAAACCCGCCGCTGAAATCAAACTCCGCCGCAGCTCCGCCGCTAGTTTGAAGGACTTTATTGAGGTTACCCATGGCGGGGTCCTCCACATCTCCCATGATCCACCGGAGGAAGGACTGTTCGTGGGTGGGAGAAACAGCGGCAGATTCCGACAATACGCTCTCCCAATCCTCCATAGCGAATTTCTCAGGGTTTCCGGCGGCGGTGGTTCCGATCTCCAGAGATGGGGGAATTTGTAAAAGGTGGGAATCAGGTAACCCGGCATTGGAGCTGGTGGCAGTAGTGGAGTCGTGGTGCCATTTGTTGTTGTCGGAAACGGCGGGGGTGTCGGTAGAAGCCCCACCACCGCCGGTGCTTCCGCCGCCGTGAGAAGAAGACAGGGTTGAGGAAGAAGTAGGCCTACTCGAAATTCTTGCAGAATCCAGGACAGATGTAGGCTCACAAAAACAATTACTCTTAACAAAAAAATCCCTGTTCTTAACAACAAAATCTAAATCCAACACCCCCTTCCCCTCAAAATCAAAGGGTAAGGGCATCCCCTTCATCTAGGCACCCAAAATCCACAACTTTAAAAAGATATACACATGCAAAGTAGTCACAAGAAGAGAATTTGGTTGAGAAAAATGAAGAAAGATGGTTATGGGGTTATGGTAGAGTGAAGAAAGTGGAAATAAAAATGGTGGGTTTGAGAAGTATTGTTTTTTCTCTGTCTAGTCCATGAAGAAGTAGTACTCTGTGTGCCTTGTGTTTCTGCCATGGATGCGTGCAACATAAAAAAGTAGTAAAGTGCCCCTCTTCATTCATCTTCTCTCTCTTGTATTGTTTTCTTTTTTTCCTTTTCTTTTTTTGTTTTTCTTTCACTCTTTTTAGTTAATTTATGTGGCCTGTCTACTTATCTTTTTTGCTAGGGTTTCTCTCCTTCTCCACTAACCCACGCGCTTCCAGCCGCGTGTTTTTCAAAATTAAATCTCAACAGGTTATAAAGTGAAAGTACCAAAATATTACTCTGTACTTTTAATTTTTTTTTCTTCAGTTAATTTCAAAATAACAATTTAAATCTTAACTGTAATGGTTATAAAGTAGGACGAAAAAGATTAGTAGTTCCTGTACTTTTATTGTTTTGTTCAAGTTTTGCTTTATATTAGTGTGTTATATACTTATATGTATAAATATACATATTTTTATTAAATTAAAGTCTACCCATAATTGTATAATAAGTAAATGAGATTCATTAAAAAAAAAAATGTATAAGATCATCTGTCTAAAACAATCTATTTTTCTTAGTTTATTTGTAATAGAACTTCACTAGTCACATTGATAAATGTGCATACTAATACAATCAAAATATATAAGTCAATATAACGAAAAATTATATTTAATTGAAAACATGTAAATTAATATAACTTAAATGTGACGAGTGTTTAAATCTAAAATTCGTGCATCATGTGCGTATTAGACTTGGTGAAGAAAAAAAAGACTTAAGAACTTTACAATCAAAATACATTATTTGAATAAAGTGAAAAAAATATAGTTGGAATTCTTAAAAATAACTCACTCCATACAAGTACAACTATATTATTCCCTTTTTTTCAATTTCTTTTTTTTTTTATAAATAATAGTATTATTCACACTATTTTATCTTCACTTTTTATTTTAATTATAATTTATTTACTTAAGTTATTGTTCATTTTATTTAAAAAAAAATACATTGTTTATAAGTGGACTTCATAATACACTTAATATATTTATTTTATATATAAACTAATTAATTCATTAAAATTCACGCCGGATAAATCATCATAATGAATTAAAACTAAAATTTTCCAACCTACATAGTATTTCCATACATGCAATCTCAGGTTTATAAATATTCATGTACTCAACTGTCATCTTTCTTAAAAATCAACTATTCAGTTTATATAATTGTACCTTTATATAAATAAATTTTCGATTATTATATATCTAAGAGCCTTACTAGGATGCTGAAATAAATCATGAAAACAATACTCCTATAACCTATATATGCACATAATTCTACATTATTATACTAATCAAACATGTTGCACGATGTACGTACCTTATTAATGGAGTAGTTTGGATTGATTAATTGGTTGTCTTGATATAATAATATATATATTTATAATTTTATATTTTTCATTTACTTTAAATGTATAAATTATTTAAAATAAATAATCCAATGACATCATATGAGGATGTAGTAAAGAGAGATGCATAATTTAATTCAAATTAATAAGCGGCATTGCAAATTAATTAGCTAGTTACTACTTTAGGGCAATAACTTTATTTAATCTTAGAGAAAAATTAAATGTGACTAACCTAAAATAGAATCACAAACATTTAATTTTTACATACTTAATAGGATTAAATTGTACTTAAAATAAGGTTGATCAATGCCCTATTTTCTGAATTTTTGCAGAGGAGAGATGAACATGTAACTTTGCTTTCCAAAATTACCCCTTTGAACCCAAACATAAATCGTAAATCAATGTCGGGGTACTTTGGTGCTTTCACTGCATTGACGACATCAGATAATGAAGATTTTTTTAGTGAAATTTTGAATAATAAGTAAAAATAAAATAACGTGAATATTTTATTTTTAAAAAAAAAAATTTGAACAAATGAGAGTATGGAATTTAAGCGAAACTTAAATTTCATTTCGTTTTCTTTCTCAATTGTAACCTGAAAAAGGCGAAAATCAATAATCAAATAAAATAAGAACAAATAGCAAATTTTACTATTATTTATTAATTTTTGTCATTTAAGTTCACTTTACATGATGGATGTCATAGTATCATAATCCATAAATCAACAAATTGAGTGGAAAAGTGCTTTGACATTTTTTAGCCTTGCTAAAAAAATAAAAATATTGTAGTATTGTTTTGTAGGGTCATTTTTAATTTATTTTCCAATTTGAACACATTTCTTCTACTTTTACCCCAAAGTCACATAGCAAATTAAGCAAATAATTTTTTACTGATTTTAAGCGTGTTGACCATTCTGCCCTCGTATTAAGCTTCATGTATATACACACATACTGTATATATACGTTTGATTTTTCTATTTTTTTTCTTCAATATTTTTAGACCTCAAGGAAGATGTTTCCAAGTTCAGTGTACTGTAGTTGCATTTCTGTCGAACATGTCATGACATTGTTTCTAATTTCACTATTTAATACTTACATATTACACACTATTCTAACTCATTATTTCTAAATTTAGAGAAAATAAAATAAAAAATTGCAATGAAAAAGATCCACCCCCATATATTAAATTAAACTTTGCTTGTTTTATCTTACAAAAAAATGTGAACATGACAAACTATTTCTACTTATTTAAATTAAATTATTGCTACTTAATTAATTAAACATTAGTTGCATCGAAATCAGTTAGATTTAGAACCAAAAGAAATTGAAAGCCCCGATGAAGCTGCTGCATTCTCTATCAAAAGTTGAAAAGGATCTACCAAAAGAACCAAAAAAAAGTCTTGAAAAGCCCAAATCTTCAATTTTTTGCTTGTCTAGTTCTTAATCTATTAATGTTGAGACACCTATCAATATCATCATACTCGAATATTTTAACGAACATAAATTAAATGGTAAAACGGTGTGTATTTCGATCATTTAGTATGTGTAAAGTTTATCTTCACTTATTGAATATAAATATTATTTTAGATAGACGTTTTATTTTAATCTGATTACTTATCTATCTCGAACTAATCTACAATGTAATGTTGGCAACTAATTAATCTTAATACTACAAAATTTCAGTTACGTATAAATCATTCTTAAAAGTTATTCCCGACAAGATTTTAGAATTGACTCATGACTCATCATATTTAAAAAGAAAGGTGTATATTTATGCCTTTAGACACTTAATATCTTTTGAATTTAGTTGCTATACGTTTAGACTGTTTAGTCGTAAATAATAATTTCACGTATTTTTTTAAGTACTTTTACTTCATGTGTTAAAATTAGAGATTAAAGTTTTTGCAATCCTTTAAATTCGTCTAATTTTGAATTTGGTTCTGATGGAATACACATTTTAATTTTGGTCATATAAGTTGACCTAAATTTTAAATTCAGTTCAATTACTACTATTGCAGGTAAATGAATCGGTCAAATCCTTAGCTCGTGTGCAATTCAAATCAATCGTGAATAACCATGAATTTGCTCATATGCAAAAAAATAAAATAAAAATAGATTTGACCAATTTATTTACCTGCAATGATAGTTAATTGGATTGAATTCAAAATTTGGACCAATTTATTAGACCAAATCAAAATGTGTATTACATCCATCATCACGATCAAATTCAAAATTAATCCAAATTAAAGTACCGTAGAAAAACTTTAATCCCTAAAATGAAGTCGTTATGCAAGATACATTAATCATTACATGAATCTAATTATAATATCATTGGAGCATTCTCCTTGAATATAATAATTATGATTAATTTAATTTATATGAAATAAATCAAGTAATTAATACAACAATCATTGAGTAGTGAAGTTTAATTGTATACATCCGTCGACATCAATGATGAATCCCATTTAAAAAATTGTATGTAGATTAATTAAATTAGTTGTAATAATGTGTTGAAAATTGTGTGAAGGGACATGCTTAGGTTTGAAAGAGTAATTTGGATTTGGCTCCAAAATTAAAATTAATTAAATTAAATTTATTTATATTATTACATCCTGGACTCCATGTGAGGCCCTTACAAAAATGGAGTAGTGGAAAGTTTATCCAACTCAACTTCTCTTTACTTGCCCCCTTGTTTCACAATCTCTCTTTCTCTTTTAATTTTTTATTAATTATTTTATTAATTAATATAACCTAATCACCTCTCTCAAACACACTTTTGTCCAATGATAAAGGAGGTGATTGCATGTTCTTTACTCTCCTCACAAGGAACCGTATGTTAACGTCTCAAGCAATCACTCATTAATCCAACGAAGTACCCTTCTATACCCTTTCCCGTCTCGTGATTACTTTGTACACACTGATCGACTAATATAATAGGGTGTAAAATTATACTCCCTCCGTCCCTGAATAAGTTTCTCACTTCTTTTGGGTGTTTAGATTAATAAATATGATGTAGTACAAATGATGTGATGGTGAGAGAGAAAATAATAGATGAGTATGAGATGAAGTATGATAAAATAATAAATAAAGTATAAGTGATATGATTGAGAGAGAAAAAATAATTTGTCAAAAATGTAATGAGAAACTTATTGTGGGACATCCAAGGAAGGTGGGAAACTTATAGTGAGACGGAGGGAGTATAAAAGATAATTATTTTAAATGATTTAGTGAAACGTAAATAAAATTTAGTGAGGTAGACTCAAAATAAGTGATAATTTTAAAAATAAAATAATATTGTGTGTGATGTTAATTTTATAGATTATTTTTATATTAGGAGTATGCAAATAATTTTAAAACATGTTAATAGAAAAAATGTGTAAAAAAACGTAGAATGAGTATTTCATTGAATTAGGACGGAATTTATCTAGTATATGTATAATCTATTCGCAAAAACCAACCTTTTATTATACAACAAATGTTCTTTTAACGATTTACATAAAAAAAAATTAAGAAACTTAGATAAATTTACCATCAAATAAACTTTATTTCAATTTTCAGTTCTCTCACCTGTCCATTCAACACTTTCTAAAAAATTCTTTAACTAATTCTTCTTTTTTTTTTTTTTTTTTTTGGAGATTCTAGAGTAATGGTAAATTAAGAAGAAACTCAGTGTTAAAATCTAAAAGAACATATATATGATAAATATTTGAATGAGACGGTATCACGGTGACTCTTCTATTTAATACTAAAATGTTAAACGTTATATTCAAACTGTACTCCATTATATCGTGAGGTAGTGAGACTCGCGACTTTCTTAATACTATTAGACCTTGTCTGATATGTGAAATTAAGAGTGTATTTTCTATCTCAATCCTAATAGTTTGTTCGATAGTTAAAATTAAATGTAGATTATTCTTTAAAATCTGTAAAATTTAAGATATCGTCATAATCTCACGTAATCAGCCTTACCCATCAAACAGACAAACAAAACCTTAATATATATCTAATCCACCATCCATTCTACCCCAAAATAATAAAATGTAAATATTAAATTATGAATAACATGTACAAGACATTGTCCTTGTTCCTAAGATTAGGGGGACAGTAAAAAAAATCCAGCCAAACGTAGTGTCTGCTTACAACCCCACCACAACTTCTGGCTATGTCAACACCTATTAAATATATGAATATGCACATGTATAATTATCTCTTTAACATACAATACTACTAATATTTTATTTAATTAATAATGCTACATTTAATTATTTAATGATTAGAAGTTGAATATTAAGGCAGCCTAGTGGACGGCTACAAAGACAATAAGACATAAAAAATCTTGTGCATTCGGTGACCATTAAGATATATCACGAGATTAATTAATCAAGTTAATAGTAATTAGTTAGAGTATTATGGAATAAGAATAAGATCATACCAAAATTTAAGGAACAAATTCATGTCTTTCATCTTACGAATTTCCATAGATCTAGCTACTATAGATATTATAGTGTTTGACAATCTTCATACACTGTATGTGTGTATAGTAATGTATCCATGTGCCTTTCTTTAAGAAGTTTTGGGATTTGATATTTAATCACAATTCACAAACAAGACTCAATATCTTGGATATAACTCAAATTTCTAATGCAAATAATAAAATAATAATAAACAGGATTTTACGTGATTCAATCATATAAAATATACAATCACGGAATAATCGATTAGAACATTTTACTAGACTTCGAATCATATCAATACAAGATACATCCTCAATTGAACAATCTCCATATGTGAAACCACTGCCATAATCGAGTTAAAACTCAACCAAAAAAAAAAATTTGTTAACATATAAAAATCATAATAAACCGATAAACCGTTATTTAAAGTGTGTTATCGTTAGTTGTCTAAACCATTATCAGAGAATAACTCAACTGATCACACAACTATTAGACTCATCTAATTCAACCTCATTGAAAAAAATGAAGAAATAAATATAAAATTTAAATGGTAAAAAAAAAAAAAAAAAGTGTACGTAGCTGACCAAAAGAAAGAAAGTGTACGTAGGGTAACATATTATATGAAATTTATAATGTATACATACGGTAATAATTTAGGGTCTACCGATGTCATTTATGTTATGGGCCAAAAAATAAATTGTGTAGTACTCGTATTTTAAAGTATTGTAACATTCGATATGATTTGTCACATACCTTCTTATACATTAAAATCAAATATATATTCAATACATGCATGCATAAATGGTCATTTTGATATATGATCTGATGATTGTGTGTAACATAATAAGCCATTCTGCCATAAAATGAACATCAATTAATAGAGAAAATACAAATATTTTTAACCTAATTATGTTTGGAACTCGTTTTATGCATAAGATTGTCTCATCCAAGATTCTTATCGAAAAAATAATTTGGATTTTTTTTAAATGGGCCAAAGAAAAAGAGATGGTCTGTATTGGGCTTTTTTCGAACATAGGGCTACGTTCGAAATGGGCTTTTTTCGAATATAGGGCTACATTCGAAATGGGCTATTTATGTTGATTTTAATAAGGGCATGGTTATACGCACACATGCGATTGTTGAGCACACCCACCTAAAAAAATTCAATTGAAAAATACTTGAAATATTCAATATGGAGTACCCTTTAGTCCTCTACTAAAATTTTTAAAAAAATGACCAATGAGTACAAACACTAACTTATTTGATGTCCAAAAATTATTTTCGAAATTGGTTATTTTTGAGAAAAAAAAATCGGGCAACTCACACAAATTTAAAGAATCAGACTCTAAACACGTGTTTTCGTCCTATATGATGACCACAGATTTATTTTCATTCTAACACATGACATTTTCGCACATTCTACAACATTCCCGTGAATATAACAAATAAAACGATTTTTCTACACATGCCTAAAAATATTATCAAAGCTCAAAACTTAATCTAACAATCACAACCCCAAAACAATAAAATCACTATGTTTCATTCAACTAAAACAATAAATATATAATCACAACACAATAATTTTAAAATATATATATATACAAAAAATTAACTTCTACACATATCTTTTGAAAAAATTGCGTCTTTCTTTTTCTTCTTCTTCGAAAAAAAATACGTCGCTCTTCTTAAAAAAACTACCTTCTTCGATCACGTCCCTCTTTTTTCTTCAAACACGTGCGCGTCCTTCTTCTTCAACGATGATGGGTGAGTGGGCATAATGAGTGAGTGGTAAGTTAGTTGAGGGAGACGAAGAAATTGAGATGAGTGTTACTATACATACAATTACTGTATATGTTATTGTACGAGGCAATATGTGTTACGGTAAGGACAAGTAATACATAATTTGCTTTTGAATACACATATTTGTTCTCAGCGTAACACATGTAAGGTATTGAAAATTGTGTTAGTATATAAATACAAGTGTATTACTTTATAGAGAAAAAATGTGTTACTATATGGATAAAATGTTATTACTGTGCGAATGAAATACTCAGTTCATCCCCAAAACAAAAAAAATATAGATTTAGATCTACACATCTTGAATTGTTCAACTCTAAAATTACAAAATACATAACAATCTATAGTTAGGTTTTATCCAGTTCTTAGTTTAATGTTTTTGTATTTTTTACTAAAATAAAAAATGTTAAATACATGCCAAATGGTAGTTTATAAATTAGAAAATGATTCTTCTGCTCCTAAAAAATAGGGGATGAACTCATAAAATAGAGGACAAATAATAGTCGACTCAGATCAGATAGTTATTTGAACATATTTTACAATAGAACTAATATAAAATACTATCATAAAAAAAAAAATTCTCTTACAAATTTACAATTGGTGGATTACAGGTTAAAAAAAACAGAAGCTTTACGATACGTGGAACAGAACAAAGCCGTGGTAATCGACGATTAGCTTAGCTTGGAGGAATTTTGACTCGATTTTTTTTGAGGCGAGATCCAATCTCTGTTAATTCTAGCTCAAGGTAAATTTCCTTTCTCCGACGCACAATTTTTTTTAGGGTTTCTGCTTTCGATTTACGATTTCATTTGTCAAGTTTTAGCGGGTTTAGGTGGAATTTGGAGCTGCATTTCCCTTTCTATCTCTCTCTCTCATCTGGTTTGTCTTATATCCCCTTCCTGTTGTTATTCGGGATGCAATATTTGTATGATTAGACTAATTATCTTATCTACTGTCAATGGCAAAATAATTCAATTTATTTACTTTTGGTTTTGTGATCTTTGGGCTTGGAGGAGAAAATTGAAGGAATTAACTGTTTTATATTTATAGTTTTTCATTACTTATAGTAGTTGATTATGAGAAACCGCTCTTAAGTATGTACACTTGAAAATGTTTTTAAAAGATTCCTCAGAAAATGTGGGTCAATAAGAATGTGTTTGGTTGAGTTAATTGCAATGTTGACCATTTGATTTTAGAGGATTTTGTTTTGAGAAATAATAGATTTGGTTTGGTTGTTTTCGAATGTACTAGTTTTTAATGGGAGAGTTCTGTTTGGGTGTTTAATTAAACCTACAGTATTAAGCTTTAGAAGATTAATTCTTTCTGGGATATGTATTCAGAAATATAGCAATACAACAGTATTTTGGACAGATAATTTTAAAGAAATTCATGCTCATTGTTTTTCTATGAAGTTTTTCCTAGTTGATGTATGATTTTGTTAGCATTCAATGATAAAAATGGATGCCAATTCCTTATCCTAAATCCGTCTGCTAAATTATATAAAATGATTGAGGGGGATGCCATGCATGTGAATATAGGGACTGGCATAGTATCTTTTGAAGAATTTTCTCCTGTTCCTTATTGATTGTAGCCTATCATCTATTTGGCATGCGATGCTCTTGATTATTCTCTCATCTCTCTCTCTCTCTCTCTCTCTCTCTCTCTCTCTCTCTCTCTCTCTCTCTCATGTTGTTATTGGTGCTTGGTTACTTCACAGTGAACAAAGCAAGTGGTTGAAAAGGGGGCATCTTGAATATGCATCTAGATTTGGAATATTATTCCAAGAATCTTGAAGTCTGATCTAGCGAATATCTTTTCCGAATTAGTGCACAAGGTAAAGCAGCTCTCAGCTTCATAGAGAGCAGCATGGCCGAACAGCTGCTGAGGGCCAGTAAGAGAGCGTCAAAGGCTTGTGAACTCAAGAGGGCATCTTCAAGTCCCAAAGATCAGTGTAAGAAACAACGCAAGGGGGAAAACCCTATTCGAATTCCACCAAGTCCTGAGTCATATCTTGATTTTAAATATTCAGATACATGGACCTGCAAAAATTCCGCATGTCGAGCCACTCTTTCAATGGACGACACATTTTGTAAGAGGTGCTCGTGCTGCATCTGTCATTTGTTTGATGACAACAAGGACCCCAGTTTGTGGTTGGAATGCACGTCTGGTTCTGATCTAGGAGACTCATGTGGCTTATCATGCCACATTGAATGTGCTCTTCAACGTGGTAAGGTGGGGGTTGTTGACCTTGGCCTGTTGATGCAGTTGGATGGAAGCTATTGTTGTGCTTCGTGTGGCAAAGTTTCAGGGATACTCGGGTAATCTGTTTACCTTTAACCTTGCTACATTTGTTGTCTTGCTTTACTGATTGGTCCTAATGCAGTCATATGTACTCAATCACATTGATAGGGGACTTCTTTTTTTTTTTACATTACCCACAAAATTTGAACGTGCAATTTGCATGCTAACTTGCTAAGTACCTGATAGATACTGCATTTTTATTAAAAGTGGCTAGCACTATGTTCACTGGTTTTAACTTTGTTTCAAGATTTGAAACAGGTTGTAATCTAGATAACTAAGTTTGGGCAGATAAAGATTAACCTTTTTGGCTTCTAACATGGTATGCCAACAGATGCTGGAAGAAGCAGTTAATTATAGCCAAGGATGCTCGGCGTGTTGATGTCCTATGCTATCGGATATTCTTGAGTTACAGGCTCCTGGATGGGACATCTAGATTTAATGAACTTCATGAATTTGTTAAAGATGCTAAATCCAGTTTAGAAACAGAGGTGGGCCCAGTTGATGGAGTTTCAGCAAAAATGGCACGAGGCATTGTCAGTAGACTATCTGTAGCTGCTGAGGTTCAGAAACTCTGCTCTCTTGCTGTTGAAAAAGCTGATGAATTGATGGCCTCAAAGTCTACTGCGACCATCAATTTCATTGGTAATAAAACTATTTCACTTTTTTGTCACTCTATGAATAAAAAATCATGTTGCAATATACTCAAACACTTTGCTTTTCACCACTTATGCAGGGAGTTCACTTCCTGCAGCTTGCAAATTCCTGTTTGAGAATGTCACGTCATCTTCAGTTGTGATTCTATTGATTGAATTATCAACTGAGTTGCAAAATGACATTAAGGGGTACAAGCTCTGGTATTGCAAGACGAGGGAAGAGAGTTACTCAAAGGACCCCGCTTTTGTCCTTTCAAGGGAGCAGAGGAGGTTTTGGATATCGAATCTGCAGCCTTGTACCGAGTATTCCTTCCGCGTTATATCTTATACCGAGAGTGGCGACTATGGGCACTCTGAAGTGAAGTGCTTTACAAAGAGTGTCGAAATCATTCAGAACAGGCAAGCTGAAAAAACGAGCACGAGTGCCAACAAAAAATACATGCCTCCAACAGAAGTAGAAGAATTAGACTCGAGATTCAAGGTTCGAGACCTCGGGAGAATCTTTAATCTAGCTTTGCTACAAGAAAAAGGGTGTTTGGAGTCATTCTTTGATGTCGAAAAGCTAAAAAGTCGGGAAAAAAGGGTTGCCTCTGTTTCACGTGAACTTGACCTAAATGTCGCTTATGTCCCTGATTTGAATGAGGAGTTTACCCCTCCATATGGATGCAGTTTAGGGCAAGCAGTAGAGGCAGATGACGCTATTTCTCATGAAATGCCAGGTGTCGATCAGAGAAGGAGGCATAGTAGCAATAGGGAGACACAGGATTCCGACAGCACTCTCTCAAATGCATCACCAAACGAGGTGGGCTTGGATGAGAACTTTGAATACTGCGTAAAGATCATCCGTTGGTTGGAATGTGAGGGCCATATCAAGAAGGACTTTAGGTTAAAACTGCTTACGTGGTTCAGTCTAAGATCTACGGAGAAGGAACGAATGGTGTTGAATAATTTTATACAAACTTTAATCGATGATCCAAGTAGTTTGGCCGGACAGTTGGTTGACTTGTTTTCAGATATTTCCAGCAAAAGGCCGCGAAATGGTTCCTCCTGTAGTAAGTTTTGGCATGAAATTTTCTTTGAGATTGTCATTCTTGTGATGTATTGTTTCTGATCATTGCTTTGGTTCTGTTGTACAGGCATTTTGTGCTGAATTAGATTGATGGAGTTTCGAGCTAGAAGATACGAAGAGTGCCTGCCCATTATTGAAGGTATCTCGCACATTGTGGGATGAATTTTAGTTAAGTAGCTAATACTTCTTGACTGCATTTTGACTAGGAATTCGAGTTATAGATTCTATTAATTCTAAAAGTAAGGGTGCATGATTTTTGTTTTAGATCTTTCTTTATTTTACATCATCTAGGATCATCTGATCTGTAACTGCAGCTACATTTGCCCCATTATTGTTAGTTTATTTACTGCTGACCCGATATACTATTTTTGCATTCATCCGTTGCATCGAGAAACATGATCATGTCACGTAGGAAGGACACACGGGATTGCAAACGAGAGATTTAGGGTGTGTTTTTAAACACAACTAACAACATTTATAATTACTTATTTTCAAAGCTCTCTTATAACTTTTGAATAAAAAGTGTTTCTGGAAGATGTTAGTTGGGTTTGCAAACATCCGTTTATAAAAATCCTAAAATTGCATTTTCTTCTAATAGAATGTACTGCCCTCGTCCACAAAAAATAATGCTCATTTTTCTTATTTATCTGCCCACCAAAAGTGTGTTCATTTCCTTATTTAAGGAACAAGTTCATGTATTAGATCTTATGAATTTCCATAGATCTAGCTAGTATAGATATTATAGGGTTTGATAATCTTTGTGGGTGTATAGGAATCATGGTCTTTCTTTAGATTAATTAAGTAGTTTTGGGATTTGATTAGGGCTGTCAAAATGGGTTGGCCCAACAAAAATACGGGTTAAACTCACCTTTTCTTAGCCCGTTAGGAAGTGGGCCTACATGGACCGTTCCATTTGGACCGTGGGTTTTTAGGGGTTGGGAGCGGGCCAGCCCGCCAACCCGCCTTTTTTATTTTAAATAAAAAATTAGTAATATTATTATTATTATCTATTATTATAATTAGTTTAATATTATAGAAAAATAACAAAAATTTGTCACGTCTTTGAGACTTATTTAACAACTCAAAATCTAGTTGTTGAATGCAATTAACAACCAAAACTTAGAAGCAATAAAATAGTCAAACACAACAAGTCTCTGTCTCGCATTACAAATTCGCTCGAGCTATTTTAATTCCAACGTCAGATGTCGACTTTCTAATTATAGTTTTATCGTTAGCTTTTAGATTATATTAATAGATTTAAGGGTAGGGCTGCTGTATACTCAAGTACACGGTGTACTTGAGTCCAGCTATATAGGAAATATTAAATATATATATAATAAATAACAAAATATTTAAGAGAATTTATTTTAGTCTAGTGGTTGTCCTTAGATTGTCTTATCAGGGTCATGAGTTCAAAACCCACTCTCAACAATTTTTGTAAATTGTTATTTTATTTTCGAACAGTTTTTTTCCGTAAATAATAAATATTTTCGAACAGTTTTTCTAAATTAATCATTTTCGTAAATAATAAATATTTTCGAACAGTTTTTCTATATTAATAATTAATAATAATTAAAAAAATTAGCACCAATTATTTTGTACATTTATAGAAAATAATAAAATTAGTAAAATTAATAATATTTTTAAAAAAAATTAGCACCAATTTTTTTAAATTATGAAAGTACGAGTACAAATAACCAAAATGTTTATCATTAGCATACACTCAGTTATAATATCATACATTTTTCAATTATAATAACATACACTTTTCATTAATATATAAACTTACATTTTTCATTAATAGAACATACACTTTTTAGTTATAATAACATACATTTTTCATTAAATAGATCATACACTTTGCAGTTATAATAACATACACTTTTCATTAAATAAACATACACTTTTCATTAATAGATCATACACTTTTCATCATTAAATAAACATACACTTTTCATTAATAGATCATACACTTTTCAGTTATAATAACATACACTTTTCATTAATATATAACTTACACTTTTCAGTTATAATAACATACACTTTTCATTAAAAACAATGTTGCACTTTTTAATATAGTAACATACACTTTTCATTAAAAAAACAAAGATACACTTTTTAGTCATAATAACATACACTTTTTCAAAAAAAAAAATTGAAAAAAAAATTCGAAAAAAAATTCGATTTAAAAAAAAAAAAAAGTCAAAGTTTGACCGTTGACTGGTCAACAGTGGTCAACGGTCAACATTTGACTAGTAAAAGTCTACTCAAGTACATGGTGTACTTGAGTACATACAAGAATTTGGCTAGATTTAATAATGAATGTGCAGAAAGAGATAAATATTAAGAGATTTTAAATTTTAAAAATGAAGATAATGAATTTAATAAATAATTTTATTTAAAAAAAAAACTTGTGTTGGCCTGTTGAAACTCGCGGCCTGCCCCTTTGTGGTGGGTTGGGTTGAGGTTTTGGCAGCCTGCCTAACAAATGGGCTGGCCCTGCACCGCCAAATGACGGATTTTTGCGGTTTTGGTCCGTCTCGTCGGTACGTTTTGACAGCTCTAACTCTAGATTTGATATATAATCACAAAGAAGATTCAATATCTTGGATATAGCTCAAATTTATTTGCAGTGTGAAGAATAAAATAACAATAAATAAAAGGATTTTAAGTGATTCGATATAAAATCTACAACCATGGAATGATAACATTTTATTAGACATCAAATCAGATCAATGCAAGATACACATTCAATTGAACTATCTCCATATGTGAAACAACCATCATAATCGAGTTAAAGTTCAACTATCAAAGAAATAAAAGAAATAACAAAAAAAAATTGTTAACATAAAACCGTAATAAACCTATAAATCGTTATTTAAAGTATGTTATCCTTAGCTCAACTGATCTAACTATAAATGTCAAACTGATCTAATAATTCAATTTGTACATTTAATACATCACTATTTTTTTTTATTCGTTAAAGTAATGAAATTAATTAGGTCGTATAAAATTACACTAACATTAAATACTAAGGTGAGAGTGAGACAACCCTGAAGATCCAACCATTATAAATATATTAATAATAATCAAATTGCCATGGTGTTGGACAAAATAAATAATGATTTGCATGCAGTATACGTACATGCGTTAAAAAAATTATAGTAAAATATAGGATGAAACAAGAAGAATTAAATATAAAATTTAAGCACTAAAAAAAAAAAAAGTAGGGTAACATATTATATAAAATTTACTCCGTATAATATATAGACACGGTAATAATTTAGGGTCTACCGATATCAATTATGTTATGGGCCAAAAAGTAAATTGTGTAGTATTTTAAAGTATTGTAATATTTGATATGATTTGTCACATACCTTTTTATACATTAAAATCAATTTTTCAATACATGCATGCCTAAATTGTTATTTTGATATCATTTAGCTCATTATGATCTGATGATTGTGTGTAACATAATAACCCATTCTATCATAAGTAGATCGGTTGAATCCCTTTAGAAATAGAGTAGCCCCTGCCGAACAGTCGCCGGACCACCGCGTCGCCGTCCCTTTCTTCCACTTTTCAACTGGATGTACGAGTTCTTTCAAGAATTTAACTGGGATCAACGGGTATACCTCCCTGACGGAGCCACGGTGACCGTTTGGGGGAGTATCCGTTGCTCCCGTTTTATTTAGCTTTCTGCTTTCATTATGTTTTGAGTTTTCTGCTTTAGATTCTGCATTTACTTTCTGGTTTATTGTTGCATGTTACTTTAGTTTATTCCCTTGCTGGGATCTGTTGTTTTTTTTCCCTTCCCCTTGTATTTGGGTTTTTCTCCCCGGTTACGGGTAATTAATTTTCCCCATGATGGGTCGCTATTGCACTGGATAGGAACTGGTTGTCCTCGGGGCAGTGCTCTTATGGTTTGGGAGGTTGTAGCGCGTGTCATAGTGGGCGACAATTTATTCTTTATGGAGCAGATTTGCTATTTTCTTAGATCAGTCTCTATGGATGCTGGTATGCCTATGTTTCTTTCCACTCTCTCAAGATTGAGTTTGGAGAATGACTCTTCTGATAGAATTTCCTCTGTATATATAGGTGAGCGAGAAATGTATTCAAATATTCCTATCTGAAATTCTATCCTCAAAATAAAATAATAAAAAAATAAAAAAATTCTGTCATAAAATGAACATCAATGGAGAAAATACAAATTTTTTTAACTCTGGAACTCGTTTTATGCATGAGATTGTGTCACCCAAGATTCTGGTCGAAAAAATAATTTAGATTTTTCTTAAGTGGGCCAGAGAAAAAGAGATGGGCTGCATTAGGCTTTTTCCGAATATAGGGCTATTCATTCGAAATGGGCTATTTCTGTTGGTTTTAATAAGAACACGGTTATACGCACACATGCAATTGTTGAGACACCCAACTAAAAAAATTTCCATTATTACAAATTTACAATTGGTGGATTACAGGTTAAAAAAAACAGAAGCTTTACGATACGTGGAACAGAATCGACGATTAGCTTAGAGAAATTCTGACTCGAATTTTACTGAGGCGAGATCCAATCTTTGTTAATTCTAGCTCAAGGTAATTTTCCCTTTCTGACGCACAATTTTTTTTAGGGTTTCTGCTTTCGATTTACGATTTCATTTGTCAAGTTTTAGCGGGTTTAGGTGGAATTTGGAGCTGCATTTCCCTTTCTATATCTCTCTCTTAGCTGGTTTGTCTTATATCCCCTTCGTGTGCTATTCGGGATGCATTATTTGTATGATTAAACTAATTATCTTTTCTACTGTCAATGGCAAAATAATGCAATTTATTTACTTTTTGTTTTGTGTTCTTTGGGCTTGGAGGAGAAAATTGAAGGAATTAACTGTTTTATATATATAGTTTTTCATTACTTGGAGTAGTTGATTATGAGAAACCGCTTTTATGTATGTACACTTGAAAATGTTTTTAAAAGATTCCTAAGAAAATATGGGTCAATAAGAATGTGTTTGGTTGAGTTAATTGCATTGTTGACCATTTGATTTTACTATTTTAGAGGATTTTGTTTTGAGAAAAAATAGATTTGGTTTGGTAGTTTTAATGTACTAGATTTTACTGGGAGAGTTCTGTTTGGGTGTTTAATTAAACCTACAGTATAAAGCTTTGGAAGATTAATTCTTTCTGGGATATGCATTCAGAAAAATAGCAATACAACAGTATTTTGGACATATAATTTTAAAGAATTTCATGCTCATTGTTTTTCTATGAAGTTTTTCCTAGTTGATGTATGATTTTGTTAGCATTCAATGATAAAAATGGATGCCAATTCCTAATCCTAAATCGGTCTGCTAAATTATACTCCGTACTATAAAATGATTGAGGGATGCCATGCATGTGAATATAGGGACTGGCATAGTATCTTTTGAGGAATTTTCTTCTGTTCCTTATAGGCATGCGATGCTCTTGATTATTCTTTCATCTCTCTCTCTCTCTCTCTCTCTCTCTCTCTCTCTCTCTCTCTCTCTCTCTCTCATGTTGTTATTGGTGCTTGGTTACTTCACAGTGAACAAAGCAAGTGGTTGAAAAGGGGGCATCTCTAATATGCATCAAGATTTGGAATATTATTCCAAGGATCTTGAAGTCTGATCTAGCGAAGATCTTTTCCGAATTAGTGCACAAGGTAAAGCAGCTCTCAGCTTCATAGAGGGCAGCATGGCCGAACAGCTGCTGAGGGCCAGTAAGAGAGCGTCAAAGGTTTGTGAACTCAAGAGGGCATCTTCAAGTCCCAAAGATCAGCGTAAGAAACAACGCAAAGGGGAAAACCCTATTCGAATTCCACCAAGTCCCGAGTCATATCTTGATTTTAAATATTCAGATACATGGACCTGCAAAAATTCCGCATGTCGAGCCACTCATTCATTGGACAGCACATTTTGTAAGAGGTGCTCTTGCTGCATCTGCCATTTGTTTGATGACAACAAGGACCCCAGTTTGTGGTTGGAATGCACATCTGGGTCTGATCTAGGAGACTCATGTGGGTTATCATGCCACATTGAATGTGCCCTTCAACATGGTAAGGTGGGGGTTGTTGACCTTGGCCTGATGATGCAGTTGGATGGAAGCTATTGTTGTGCTTCGTGTGGCAAAGTTTCAGGGATACTCGGGTAATCTGTTTACCTTTAACCTTGCTACTTTTGTTGTCTTGCTTTACTGATTGATCCTAATGTAGTCATAAATATGTACTCAATCACATTGATAGGGGACTTCTTTTTTTTTTTTTACATTACCCACAAAATTTGAACGTGCAATTTGCATGCTAACTTGCTAAGTACCTGATAGATACTGCATTTTGATTCAAAGTGGCTAGCACTATGTTCACTGGTTTTAACTTTATTTCAAGATTTGAAGCAGGTTGTAATCTAGATAACTAAGTTTGGGCAGATAAAGATTAACCTTTTTGGCTTCTAACATGGTATGCCGACAGATGCTGGAAGAAGCAGTTAATTATAGCCAAGGATGCTCGGCGTGTTGATGTCCTATGCCATCGGATATTCTTGAGTTACAGGCTCCTGGATGGGACATCTAGATTTAATGAACTTCATGAATTTGTTAAAGATGCTAAATCCAGTTTAGAAACAGAGGTGGGCCCAGTTGATGGAGTTTCAGCAAAAATGGCACGAGGCATTGTCAGTAGACTATCCGTAGCTGCTGAGGTTCAGAAACTCTGCTCTCTTGCTGTTGAAAAAGCTGATGAATTGATGGCCTCAAAGTCTACTGCGACCATCAATTTCATTGGTAATAAAACTATTTCACTTTTTTGTCACTTTATGAATAAAAAATCATGTTGCAATATACTCAAACACTTTGCTTCACCGCTTATGCAGGGAGTTCACTTCCCGCAGCTTGCAAATTCCTGTTTGAGAATGTCACGTCATCTTCAGTTGTGATTCTATTGATTGAATTATCAACTGAGTTGCAAAATGACATTAAGGGGTACAAGCTCTGGTATTGCAAGACGAGGGAAGAGAGTTACTCCGAGGACCCCATTTTTGTCTTTTCAAGGCAGCAGAGGAGGATTTGGATATCGAATCTGCAGCCTTGTACGGAGTATTCCTTCCGTGTTGTATCTTATTCCGAGAGTGGCGACTATGGGCACTCTGAAGTGAAGTGCTTTACAAAGAGTGGTGAAATCATGCAGAGCAGACAAGCTGAAAAAACGAGCACGAGTGCCAACAAAAAACACATGCCTCCAACAGAAATAGGAGAATTAGACTCGGGATTCAAGGTTCGAGACCTCGGGAGAATCTTGAAGCTAGCTTGGCTACAAGAAAAAGGGTGTTTGGAGTCATTCTTTGATGTCGAAAAGCTAAAAAGTCGGGAAAAAAGGGTTGCCTCTGTTTCACGTGAACTTGACCTAAATGTCGCTTCTGTCCCTGATTTGAATGAGGAGTTTACCCCTCCATATGGATGCAGTTTAGGGCAAGCAGTAGAGGCAGATGACGCTATTTCTCATGAAATGCCAGGTGTCGATCAGAGAAGGAGGCATAGTAGCAATAGGGAGACGCAGGATTCCGACAGCACTCTATCAAATGCATCACCAAACGAGGTGTGCTTGGATGAGAACTTTGAATACTGCGTAAAGATCATCCGTTGGTTGGAATGTGAGGGCCATATCAAGAAAGACTTTAGGTTAAAACTGCTTACGTGGTTCAGTCTAAGATCTACGAAAAAGGAACGAATGGTGTTGAACACTTTTATACAAACCTTAATCGATGATCCAAGTAGTTTGGCTGGACAGTTGGTTGACTTGTTTGCAGATATTTCCAGCAAAAGGCCGCGAAATGGTTCCTCCTGTAGTAAGTTTTGCCATGAAATTTTCTTCCAGATTGTCATTCTTGTGATGTATTGTTTCTGATCATCGCGTTGTTTCTGTTGTACAGGCATTATGTGCTGAATTAGATTGATCGAGTTTCGAGCTAGAAGATACGAAGAGTGCCTGCCCATTATTGAAGGTATCTCGCACATTGTGGGATGAATTTTAGTAGTTAAGTAGGTAATACCCTCTTGACTGCATTTTGACTAGGAATTCGAGTTATAGATTTCTATTAATTCTAAAAGTAAGGGTGCATGATTTTTGTTTTAGATCTTTCTTTATTTTACATCATCTGATCTGTAACTGCAGCTACATTTGCCCCTCTATTATTAGTTTATCTACTGCTCTGACCTCATCCACTATTTTTGCATTCATTCGTTGCATCGAGAAACATGACCATGACACGTAGGACATAAAAGATTCGCAAACGAGAGATTTATAATAATCCTGAAATTGCATTTTCTTCTAATAAGAATGTATCTAAAGTTGTCAGGGATTCATAGCAAATGCACGGGGTTAAATATTCATTTAGGGTGTGTTTGTCCTGATAAGTACTCCGTATTTGATAAGTTTCTTTTTTGGTATTTATAGAGATTTTATGGGCTAGTTTAACGTTGTGGACCTGTCATTTATGAATTTTGGGTTGTGATTTAACGTCAGACGGCCTGTTTTGAATCTCTAATTAACAATAAAAATCACTTTTTTTTTTCCTCAAAAAAAAAAAAAAAAAAAAAAAAATCGACAAGATTACATTCATTGTGACAAGCATTTTTTTTTTTTAAATAAAGAGGAGAAGAAGAAACATACTCCATTAGTAAAGGAAATTACTTACCAAAATCTCGACAGAAGATAATGAAAAGATGAAGAGAGCAGATGTTTTTTTTTCCATGTCAAAAAATAGGTAAAACAAACTCATTTTCTTATGAAATAGGTAAAAAAAAAACTTACTGGATATTCATTTAGAATGATACAATGAAAAGTAATAGACGATGACAGAATAACAGTGTTTTCACTGTTAAAATTATCAACTCTTAACAATCCGGTAGGTGTCATGTTTTACTTTACAAGACAAATCACGAGTAGTAAATTTCCTTTTTGAACCTCTCCCCATACTCGAAGTCAAGATCTCGATAGTGTTGTTCTAAACACTTGAGTTATTCAACTCCGTAATGACGAGTAGTAAATTAAGCTCCAAATTTTATACTAGACATAGTAGGTAGTGAGATGCATGGAAAAGAGTGGGGTGGGGACAAGGGTGATTCAAGTGCAGGGGTTTAAGATGACACACACAAATCCCATAGCCGCCTCGGTACCCACTACTGTCTCTCTTCCATTCCCATTCCCACCATCATCTATATATATATATATATAAGTAATGTGTACACGCCAGCTCTGCAAACAACCTTAGAGGTTGACAAATACATATTTTTTTGACCTCTTTTTGTGTTGTGTTTGATGTCGTGTCCTGTCTTACAACATAGGTCAAACGCCAAACTATATTTGAATGTCTGCCACAGGAACTTAATAGTATGTCTTTTAGATTAGATTAATTAATTCAACAACGTAACAACATATTTTCATGAATCATGAATGAATTTAAAAAGAACTGAATATCTATATATGGAGTCCATCGAGCTCACTGTCATTGGAGCTTTACAACGGTTGTTGGAGGCTTTGACCAATCAAACTTACATGAGGTGGTTAATTTGTATGGCCGATTCAAGAGAGATAGACACGTTGCTCTTCGTGTACGTAGCACTGCAATCGACAAGCAGAGGCCCGTACATAGGTCATCCAACCCCATCGAATGTGTGCGTATTTTCTTGAAAATGGCCCGTTGCACGACCATCAAATGGCCAAGCATCGTTTTGCACCAAATTGTCTCTATTGGAGTATAATATAACACACCATTCACTCTTATCTGGTTTTTGACATAAAGTTAAATCCCACCGCATTACAAAATTCTCTAAATTTCAAAAAGTGATGTTTAAAAGTATTATAACTTGAAACAAACATCACCTGCATGGATAATATACATATGAATTACATATTTGAGTAATAAATGATCGATCGACATTAATTGGATGGGTAATTCAGTTGATATAGTCGAAGTAGGCCCACTTATCTACATGGCAAGTTGAGTCACATGGGCTCGTGCCACGTGGAAGGTGTGACCGTTATTGGCGGTTGGGGCAGTCGCTTATGTCCCTTGCAAATGCTACAAACCCATGCATCCTTGTCTCTTGTCTTATAAGCTTCTTGTCAATATTCAACCTTTAATTGAATCTTCTCCCTCATAAACCACTCTCTGCACTTTCTATGTCTGTTCATATCTTTCTCTTGTGCTTGCATGCATGTTGCAACACATAGATATAGTACAAGTGATGTGATTTAGAGAGAGATAGAATACCAAATAGAGAGAAAAAGTGAAGTGTAAGAATAAAAAATTAAAAGATATTTGTAAAAAAAAAAAAGTATGAGAAGCTTATAGACGGACAAGCCAACGTGACAAAATGAAAAGTTTATAGACAGACGGTGGGAGTAATTCTTATTTGAGTTGAACACAAATTTTAAATAAATTAACTGATTGGTTATGTAAAAAGTGGAAGTTTGAGGGATGATAAACTAGTGTGTGAAAACTGAAAACTATTTCATTTTAAAAAATGAGAATTACAAAATTGTACAAACAAAAAAAAAAGTGAAAATTATAATAAAAATAAAAAATTACACCAAACAATTGAGTGTATGTCCTACGAACTAACATTATTAAAAAAAAAATACAGTACTAAAAAACCAGAGGCTGCGACAGATCGAATTTTGGATTTTGGCAGCTTGCGAAGCTAGCATAATTTTGTAAAATAAATTTCCACCAACTTGTAAACTTTCCAATCGACAATCGAAGGCAAATTAATTGTTTTAAAATTAGCATACGATCTTTGACTTATAAAGTAATTAACTAAATTGATGAACATTCATTCCCTTAATTAATCTTAAATAATTCCATATATATCACACCTCGGGGAGTGTCCTAAATCTGAAAAAGGCTTGTTACTTTTTTGTTGCCTGTTGGATCTCGATATCTCACATTAAAATATTAGATTTTCAACGTAATTTAATTAAAGTGGTGTGGGAGAAATGGTAGATCGAATTAACTAGAAACCAGGAACCACATGCCCTTTTACATAGGACAACAAAATAATTCCTCGTTTTTTGAACATTTTGGACATCAGGCTCTTGCTTTATTGTACCACTTCAATTTCTTACCTTATGCTATAATATTGCTCTCTCACATTATATAAATAATATTGAAGGGAAAAAAGAAATATGTACATTCTTTCTCTTACATAAATTCTTAGTTTTGGTTGTTTTAATTGAAAGTAGATGTGAAAGGGACACTGAGGAGCTACCCATATCTCTCTCTGTCTTATTTCTTGTCATAACCCATACATGTGCATGTTCTAATGGAGAAACTAATCTACTCCTCTAGAATCTCCATTTAATGCCTTCTTCTTTCTTCATTAGGTATAAATACTAGCTGCTTTTTGCATCCAAAATCTATCTATCTATCTTGAATATTTAGATTATAATTAAGGGCTTCTTTAATTTGGTTCAAATGTCAATTATCAATAGTTGTTGTCTCTTCCTGCTTCTTCTTCTATTGCTCTCTCTCCATGCATCCGATGCTCGAAGTCTTCGCAACCACACTTCTAGAGAAGTAGATCAACGCGAGGTTTGCTCCGTCAACTTTATTTTATTTTTTGATTTGTATATAGAGTAATGATATGAAATCTGATACGATGACGAGGGTTTCTTATGGAACACTCGAAGAAAATTGAGTTTTAATGACAAAATTTTGTCATTATAACTTTTCCAGCAAAAAGTCTTTGATGATGACAGTTCCTGTCATTAAAACTTTTTAGCTACATAAATTATAACGACAAGATTTATATCATTAAATGTTAATTTTTTGTAGTGAAAACTCTATATGGTCAACACCATTATTTATAAGTTTGTAAATTGTTATACATAGTGGCTGATTCAGAATGGTTTGCAGGAAAATGAGAAGTTGGATGCAACTAGGGTTTCCAATCCAATTTTACCAAATAATGGTACAAGAGATATTGCAAAAGACTTGGACAACGAGAAGAGAGCGGTCGTTGATGAGGCGAAAGACGACGATGGCGTGAGTAAAAGGAGTGCAGTGGCTTGGAAAGTGCCTCATCACAAGAAGGGAGGACAGCCAGAACCAGGGTTTAACCTGGACTACCTGCCCCCCAAAACGCACCCTCCCGTTCACAACTGATCGAACATCATCCTCATCCTCATCATCATCGTCAAATGGTGTTTCTATCTAGGGTTGATTACCAAAACTCTTAATTTCTACAACAATTTTCGCATAATTATTAAGTATATATACTACAAATTAGTTCACATGCATGATGCCATGCCTACTAATGTATATTGGAGAATTATTAATGAATGTTATCATGAAGAAATTCATCACCATTTTGTATCCTTCATTTCTAACTTTACTTTTTTCTACTTGGATCACCCATCTCCTCAAACATGTTACATTTTGTTTATATACATAATTAATTTGTGAACTTATAAATCTGTTTGTGGTCACCTTATTTTTTTTTTATATACTCTTTCTTAATTATCACTATATATATATTTTGCATAATTTTCTACGTAGTAAATTGAAATATAAAATCAAAATACGATGAAGAAGAACAATGAATCATATCATGTCATAACATAAAAGTACAAATTTAAGCATAAGTCTATAGTTCCCTACGTACTAATAATTAAATTTATAAGTGTCACTTTATAATTGTAACTTTGATGGAATACCTCTGATACTATTAATAAATGAAAATCTATTGTATTAAAAAAAAAAGACGATTAAAAAAATAGAGGGAGAGAGTTATGCAATTAATGTATATACATTGAAGAGGTAGTTGGTAGGTGATTTTGGATTATATGAGTTCAGTTGATGGTATTGGGCAGTTAAGATTTGGAAGTTGCAGATATAGTCACATGCTTGTTTGGAACATATTTATTTCACTTGTCATTTTATGCATGGAGAGATATTCTTCAACCTACTTTTAAATCAATATTATTAAATAAATAAATAACAATAGCAAAATTATATGTAAGAAATCAAAAGGAAATAATATATAATTCAGATAAAAGCGTGTGTGAAACTCTTTCACCATGTGATCGGCAGACCATGTTTGATAACTTAAATTGAATCTAGATTAACTTCATCTCAATTTTATAATTTATTTGATAACTTAATCTAATGATAGATTATACTTTAAAATCTAAAAAGTTTAAATATTATTCTAATTTAATCTAATCGCATTTAATTTGCTATCAAACATAATCTCAATACAAAAAATATAATACGGAGTACAATTTTAAAGTAAAAGTGTACTAATTTTTAATTTTACAATTAGTAGGCCAAATTACTATTTCTGAGTAAAATATATAAATATATCTAAAATTGACTCACATGTGCTTAATATCACTTTTTAATAAAAATATCATCAGGTCAAGTGTATCACTTTTTAATACTCCTATAAATACTATTTTTTTATTATTTTAATTAAATGGGTGGGGAAGTGGTAAAACAATTTTTTTCAACTTGAATGTGAGCAATTATTAAATAATGTGAGCAATTATAAGAAAAAGTGCCTAAATAAATCTTATTTATAAAAAAAAAAGTAAATAAAAAAAATATAATGAGAGCGGTTTTGCATTTCCCGCCAGAATATTTCGGATGTCGCTACTTAATTTTCAGCGATTTCATTTTCAAACACAACCACCGGTCCACCATACTCAAGGGGGCCGGAAAAACTCTCTCTCTCTCTCTCTGGTGAGTGTGGGGGCAAGGATGGATGTCAAAGAAGCTGGATCTTCACTTGATGCGCTGATTTCGTCATTCAACACTCGAATTGCGGAGCTCCAACAGCTCGTTATTGCTCGCAACAGTTGATAATCCTTCTTCTATCTCCATTTTTCCTAATTCTAATTTTCAATTTACAATTGCTCTACTTGAAATTGACCAGTGTATCCGGCGAGTAGCATCAGCGATTTGTCGGCCATAGATGCCGCATTAAAGGGGATGGAGCTTCAGGTCCAGAACATTAAGAATCGCTTACGTGATGAAACCCGAGCTATACCTAAAACAAAAGTAATCACACTGATACTCATGATTTATTGATTAATTTATGTTGATATTGTTTCTTTTGGACTGGTTTTGTTGGATTTGTGTTTAGAGTATTTGGAGTTTTTAATTTCAGAATATGGGGAATATGTTCGGATTCAGCAGTTTAATCTATTATTAGCAAAGGACTGTGCGAGAGTAATTGTTCTCATAAAATTTTGAGGTTGTACTATTACTGAATTGCATTTAGAGAAGAAGTAGGGTAATAGGAGTACGAGTTATGGAGTGAGGATATGATTTGTTTCACTGCAATTTGAATTCACTAAGATCTAGTGGCGGAGACATTTGGTGTATAGAAAGCTATCCAAAAATATTGTTGCAATGCTGATGTGTGATGAGTACAGGAAAATCTGATTTGTGGTCTTGTTCATTGTGATTGCAGAAGTTAATAGAGGCAGCACTGCAGCAACAAAGGAAATTGGAAAGCATTTCTGCATTTGTTCCATCATTCATTCCTGAAAGGATTACTTACTTGAATCAGGATGATAACAAATGGTAATGCTGTATTTTAGATTCTAAAATAATTTTAGGTTCATAAGAAAAAAGATCTTCAATCTATATTTTAACTGATTCTTTACTTTTCTATTTGTTGCAGGGTTCAAAGAGAAGAGCATAAACAAGATCTTGGATTTGAGTCGTTAAAGCTGGAGGTGCCTGCAGCTAAAGTACGAATCTCTCTTATCATATTGCATCTTTGTGTATATGCTTTTTAATCTAAATTTTCATTTTATCTTCCTTCTCTTACATGACTGGTTGTTGAAGTTGCACAATCACTTTATTTTCTACTTCAATGTGTATTGTGCTTGGTTAGGCTGTAAACATTTCAGGAGAATGGAGAATAACAAGTCAATGTGGTCTTGATGATTTTTAGAGATACATGAAGTTGCAAAAAAAAAAAAAAAGAGGTTCTGTGCATTAGTAATTATCAGTTGGCCTCCATATCTGTTAGCTCTGTTAGTATATTTATTATCATCTTCAGAAGTTGTATTTCATTTTTCCTTTCACATCTTTAGTTCTTTTCTTAGCAGAGCAACGTGTCACGTTGTGATAGGATAATTTGCATTTTTGGAGCTGTTATATATAGTGCCTTCTTGTATCTCTTCATTCAATTTACAGAAATAATACTAAAAAAAAAAAATCAAAATTCAGTTATATGAAGAATTACTCCAGATTTATATTACCTCCTTTAACCAAGTTCGAAGAAGGGAGAGCACAATTAAGTAAAAGAATAAGTCGATGAGGCATGCTAAATCACTTTGATCTGGTAACTTCTGTCTTTATTGATAGCCTTGGGCCCTTGTCCATCTTCTTGAACCCTATATCATTTGCCTTTGCAATATAAGTCATTGGTATTGAACATGAACCCTAGATTAATTTCCTTCAGGTGATGATTGAGAACCAATTGTGTAACTTTTGGAATGTGAAAGAGATGTCTAGTTGATTGATGATCTCTCTCCTTTGTTTATCCAGAGCCTCACACTTCAGTGAAGTTGTGATATCTATGGTGATTAGTTGATTACCTAAAGGTGTCAATATATCAAAACAGACATTGTGATTGAATTTGCCCCTAGGGTTTATGTAGTCTACTATGATAGCTTCTGTCCCTCCACTAGCATGAGATGATTACTGGAGAAAAGGGTGCAGTAAAGAGTCTAGTATCCACGAAAATTACATTTTCATATTTTTCTTGTATTTGTTCCAGGAAAAGAAAGGCCGAGCATCCCCCCCAACGTGGCATATCACAGCCGATGAGTTGAATTCTGTGCCATCGTAAGTGAATATTGTCTTACACAGTAGTTCAATTGAATCTGGACTGCATGAACTACTTAAATGCTTTAGGTTATTAGTATACGTTCAAAATAAAACAACAATAACAATACTATGCATTCTTTTGGACTATTAGGTCTAACTTGTAAGATTGACAACCTGCAGGTACATGAAGCAAAGACTCACTTTGGATAAGGTGAATGCAGCAATTGGTGACATGGCAACGTATGCTGAAGCAAATGCCCACCTTATTTCAGCACCAAGAAAAAAGGTAGTTCTTACTCAGTCACATTATTGCTGCTTCCCTGAATCTTCATTATCCATATATACTGATTCATGTTCATTCCTTCTATTTCAAATGGTGAAGCTGTCGGACAATAACTTGGATAAGGCTCTTGTAAGTATATTCCCTCAAAGGCGTTTACTTTGACTTGTCTTTCATAGTTTTCTATGTGCATATCATGCTCTCGACTCCCGAAAAAGATATCAAAGATGCTGATTTAGGACACTTTATATGTTGTAACTTGTAATGCTGTATGCTCAATCCTTTAAAAATACCTGATGAAAGACGAATCCAGCTGTTAATTGGTTGAAGTGAATTTTTCAAATTCATCATCGAAATCCTTTTGTCATTGCTCTATCTTTCTTATGGTATAAATTGTAACCCAATACACAAATTTGATGGGTGCACAACATTACAGGAACTAAGGGACATTGCTACAACTGATGCAGTGAAAGGAAAACACTTCTTTCTAGAATCAGACATAAAAGGGCCTTCTTTGAAACTCGACAACACTGGAAGAGCATTACTAACGGTTCGTAAGTGTATATGTATGATAGAAAAGTATGCAAATTTTGTGGTGTCTAATCATCTGAAGCTATTATTCATATAATCCAAATATCAGTTTCTCGTAGTTTTTAATCGTTTCTAACTTAAAATTATGTTGTCTGAAAGAAAATTTGTTAAAATAATTCACTTTTACAATTGGATTGGTTAATGAAATCTCAGATGTGGGATAATGTTGAAGGATCTAATTTGATTCAACATTGCTAGGTTCTGCGGCATCTGGGCAGGATAACCGAGACTCGGGTAGGGCATCACCGTGTCATCATCCTACTGAGGCCTTAGCCAAGCAGTTATCATCGTGTTTAAAGACAACACAGTTCGTTAAAAACTGTTGTTTGGATCTGAACGTGTGCTGTTTTTTCTATTATGACAGTTTAATGATTCATTTGAGGCTCAACTTCTTCTATGCATACCTTCTTATATTTATTTAACTTTGAAATAGTGAAATACATTGTAATTATTAATCTATGAAACTAAAAATTTGATTTTATACTCGTAAAAGTTCTCCAGATCATGAATTTAATTTGAATTTGAGGTTGAAGCAAACTAAGTAGTGTTTATCTGCTCTGCTTTTCTTGCACGAATTTTTTAAATAGATCTTTTTGTGGTTCAAATTGGGATTATTTTTTGTCACTTTTTAATTTGTGTTAATATTACATTGCAATATTTCATATTATCTTGTCACAAAGAAAGAAAAATGGAGAAATTTTGTATTTATTGAAGGCGCAGCCACGTGATCATAGCATGGCACTGTAACAATAACAAAGCATCAAATCAAACCCTCAAAAAAAAAAAAAAAAACACACACACACAAAAATCAAAATCCAAATTACAATTACAATAAATAGACACAATCCTGAACTGCATGGCTATCAGCAAACAAACCCTTTTGGCACCTTCTTCCCACAAGAGTTGAAAACCAAAGATATAGCAATTGGTATTTCAAGTTTCCCAATATCAACCACATTTGCCTTAATTGCTGTACACAAGCACAATGCAGCTTCAACATCAGCCAGCCCCTTCACAAGTGCACAACATTCGCTGCTAGGCTTCGTTCCGATCACCTCGTGGACGAGCCCTAGCCAGTCCCCACAGACACCAAACTTAAGGGTGTCTTTGGGGCACTTGGCAGGCTTCACTGGGGTAGTCGAGGGAGGTGAGGGAGCCTTCTTTGGTGGTGGGCATGGCACGTGATTGGATAAAACACAAGTGGAAAAGATTATGTTGAAAATAATGAGAGCAAGTATTGGGTTTACACCTGCCATTTCTTAACTCAAGAATATATATTTTTAAGTATCAGAGAATATCATTTTTTATAATGAAATTGAAGAAAATATCTATTGAGGTAATGGGTGATTCTTGGCCATGAATTTAGTAGGAGCAAGATTTGCATTCAGTGATTGGTATTGTTGATTCAAAGTTGGATGGATCATTGGACCACTCACATGTTGAGAATTGGCTCTAGTTCTTGTTAATTACTTCCCTGTGGGGTCTAAGGAATCAATCGCCATTAATCTTTTCTTGAAATCGTATTTTATTTTAGAAAAAGTTTGATTAGTAAGATGCCACAAGTTGACCCTTGGAGAAGACAAGGGGATACTTTCTTCCATAATAAGCCACGAAATAGTATTATTGTGAAAGCCATCTTACTCATTTAAGGCCCCACTTGGTTAATATGTTCAAATATCTCAATTGACCAACTTGAATCACAAATGATGTCTTTCAGTCATTTGTTAAACACACAATCGAGTGTGTGTTTTGCTTGTTAGTAGAAATTTTACTTTTAGCCTGATTCAATATCTATTTTAGACCTAATTACTCACCTCTCTTGGACTAATCTGCCCTGTCAAACTGAGTCTATATACCATTGTTTGGCTTCATGGGAATTATTCGCATAGTTTTGTAGGTCACCTGTATACTCACAAGCTTCTGCATCATGAATCACTCTGTAACACTTTCACATTTGGGTTCTGGGATTCTTGAAGTGCTTTGTTATATTCTTTTACAAGTCCAATGTATCACATTTTTCTAATACACATCCAACAGTTTCTTCAAAAATGCTTCAAGGAATGAATAAGTGCAATTCTAAATCCACAAATAGAATGATAATAAGATGGGGAAAGAAACAGCATTCATGTGTCATTGTTACAACACGGATAAAGACATCGTATAAAACTCCGAATACTGAAAGAGTCAAGTTCCAAAATTCATGATGAATAATGAATTGCATTTTCACATGTAAATAAATATGATCAGGTCTCTAAACTGAAAGGAAATTCAGATGAGCAAATTTATGACACCTGAACAAAGAATCATTACTTTCTTGCATCACAGCTCTCATTTCCTGATGAAGTATCCAGCCAATATCCCCAGAATTAGACAAAATACCAGCACGGCAATGGATACACCACCACCTTGCCCTTGTCTCACTTGTCTACGCATTAATTCCTACCGACCAAGAGCAACAAAAAATATTAAGTCGACATAAAAAAGCATAAACAAGAAAGTGTGTGTAATATGCGAATGAACAAATTCAATACATAGTGCATTGAAGCAAAAGAGGGGTATTTATGCCAATCCACAACTCAAGCTTTTCCAATTAAGGCCTTTAAAAGAGCTCAGCAGATGATCAATTATTCCGATAATGATGAGAGTTCTCTCTACCACCACGATCAAAAGTTAGGGGTTTAGGTTTTGAGTCTAATTATATTGTGATGTTTTATGCGTTGGGGCATCTAGAGGGATCATAGAATTTGGGAAACGACAATTGTTGCTTGGGCAGGATGATTTAATCCTGCAAACCCTTATTATATTATATTGTATTGTTATTGTTTTTCTTGTTCACTTTTACTCCATCAAAGGCACATGGTTCTGAGTTAAGCATAGTGTATCATCATACCACGTGCAAGTACAAACCCAAACGTCTAAAATCAAAACTCAACTGGTGATACCAACCTAAGAGCGTGCATATAAAGACCAAGCATTTTAGATAAAAATGGATGTGAAAACTACTTTACAAGTGCGTGGAAATCAAGGCATACCACTTCGCCAAGGAGCTTTTGATTTTGTTTAATCACAGAATCTTTCTCATCATTCAACTTCGAGATAAATTCCTGAAAATAAAGATGTCACTCAAAAGTAAGATACATATTTGCCGACTCAACAAAAAGCTTCCAACAACGTGTAAGGTATCAGTAATCATCGATGAATATATTTACTATTTGCAGACACAAGAGAAAACGTGATGTTCCCATAAGCAAGTACTTATTTGATTAGAGAAAACATAAAAATGTGAATATATTAAGCTAGTCTAAATAAAGCTTTTGAGGAAGACTTGAAGATACATGATCTGCAGGGTCAACAAATTACGAGTCTCTCCTCATCATATTGTGTTTTTACTCGATTATTTAGTTATACGAGAATGCAAATAAAGAACGAGCATGGGATCTGCAATTATCTAACAAACTTCTTTTTGTACACGATACATGAACATGCTTGCAAGCATTTACATTTTTGGCAATTTCTCCTGAAAACATGAACTTCTGTGACAGCATACTTTAGAACACACATCTAACCGTTAATGTGTGAGTTTTTGTAGTGTGTCAGTGTATTGAAAGGAAGTGTAATTACCTCAGAAGATGAACTTCCCATTTTCTGCTTCAATGATCTAGCTACCTGTATTTATTAAGGATGAAATAAATATTGTCACCATATCAAAGAAGAAAAAGGCCAAAGAAGAAGATCTGATTACACTCACAGCCTCAGACAATGAAGTTTTTCTAAATTCGTCCTCAGCTGAAGATGTTCCAGGAGAAGTCCCTTCTTCATCACCTTCAGGTACTGGTGACGGAGGGTTAGCAGGAACATAAACAACCCTCAATCTGAACTCATCAACAACCTTCCCATTCTCTCTGTTAAACTACGAAAAGATTGATGGATTCAATGTAAACACAAGCTTCACAATACTTTTTAAACTATCAATTTCTAACAAACTTAACCCACCATTTCCGTGGTTATATCCTTGCTTGTTACACCATTTGGAGCAACTACACTCTGAACAAGAAACTTATCCCTACATTGCATATCAGGGGGTGGCTCTTTCTGCGCTTGCATAGTAACTACAAATGGCATAAAAGTAAATCCAAACAACAAGAATCCCATAATTAATAAAGTCTATCAACCATATTGGATCAATGCTAATCTTTGAAAGGATCAAAGGGCTTTTCACCTGTGACATTGCACACAGAATGGGGCGAAACGATGCCTGCGTTTGGGCGAACGCAATACCTTTTCGGATTGGTTGTTTTGACCTTTTGCATCAAAAAGAGAAAAATCAAGCAGCTGTGTAATTTCTATATACTTCATCTAAGCATCAGAATGACTATTAAACTATAAAATCTTTATAGAGTGACCTTAAATGCAATATACTGGTCAGTTTTATTAGTCAACTGCATAGCACAGGAACTCTGCTTCTTCGCTTCAACTGAATCCACAAGACCACATAAAAAAATCGCAATTACATATCCAAATCTAGTAATAACATTCAGATACAGAAACAAAATTCCAGATTTATTATGAATGAACAGGGAAAATAGTTGAATAAAAAAATCTAGGAATTAATTAAACCTAATAGAGAAGAGAAAAAGGAGAAGTTGAAAAAGCGAACAAAAGATCAAATAAAGTAAAGAGCAACAGCATCCACTTTTTCCTTTTCGTTTAATCATGCTGGAAGAATCGAACAAAAAAGGTAAAATTTGCAGAATTGGCTTACATGGGAATTTTAATTCTGAGGGCTGAACACCGATAAATTCCCCCATGCTCATGGTTACGGATTTCGGTTTGAATCAAGAGATTTTTCAAATTACGATCAAAGAAAGAAAAGGGAAACAATCCAGAATTTGAAACTGTGGGTATTTTCGTTTCGTTTCTGGGTCGCGTGTATGACGAAACCAACGAACCAACGCAAAATAGCGCTTTTTGTTTGTTTTTGTCTAATTACTTTTTTATTTTTTTAATTAGGAGGATAAATTGTTATTTGTCGGCGCGCTGAAAGTATACATAAATTATTAAATTTTTGTGGCGTGCTCCTTTCCAATAAAATAAAATAATGATATTGGCGATTTTAGTTTTCCACACTTTCTCCATTAAAATTAATAATTTGTAAAATGTTGCAACTGAATAAAAAAATATAAATTACACGAAAATGACCTAAGTACAAATTGATATTAACCATTTTTCAAGGACCATACATTTAACTATAGTTGTCAAAATAGGTTGAGTCGTTTGACCAGCCCGTTCCACTATAAAAAAAAAAAAATGGATTGAGCTCAGTTTTTCTCAATCTGCTAAGAGGTGGACCTACACAAACCGTTTTGTTGACGGATATACTATTATTATAATTAGTTTACTATTATAAAAAAATAACAAAAATTAGTTACATAAAAAAACCTCAAAAATTGACTTAGTGGTATAGATTTGGAACTTAGAAGTATGCCCCTTTCTTATCAATTAGATGATCAATTTGATAAATAATTTTTAAAAAAAATTCAGGTCAGCCCAACAAAACCCACGGCCCATCCATTTTTAGGATGGATTGAGGTTTTGACCGCCCGTCTAGCAAATGGGTCAGCCCAACCCCGCTCCCACAGCCCATTTTGACAGCTCTACATTTAACCTTTTTTTTTTTTTTGACACAGCTCTACATTTAACTTTTATTGTATGCTATTTTCTGTATAGAAAGGTTTATGATCATTTTGACTTTTAAAGATGCACACTTCATCAATAAATTTAAAATTGGATAACCATAAACGCAACATTCATTCAAAAAAAAAAAAAGGAAATCTTATTATATCATTATCAAGCATGTGATGGGTTCTTACAGAGATTCAATGGCCATATAAGCATAGCCGGTAATGCATAAATGTTCCATAAATATACAGACGTGTTTCGTATTCACGGCTACATGCAGAATGTAGGAACGCTGGGTGGACGATAAACAAAAGGTCTGACTGTGTGATGATACCCGGAAGGACGGGTGTAACTGAACTTGACACCAGTGCTACCATCTCCAAGATGAGTGCAGTGGCTGTGGAAACTAGTCATAGGTCTAGCTAGACAAGCATCCCATCGTTCGCTCTCTGGCATTGTCTCAGCCACCGTGTAAACCCCGTTATTATTTGTGAATGCTTGGTAGTTTAGAACTTCTCCAGACTTGGTTATGCAAAGCACTGCCACCTCAGCACCTGTCCAACAAATGCTGAAAAACTTTATCTTTGAAATACTCAACATGGTATGTAAAACAGAGAAATTCAATGGTAAACTCTAAAGTCATCACATAGAACTTTTGTTGCCAATCGAACTCTTGTGAGCGTATCATCACAAAGAAAAACGTATTAAAATGTAAGGGTTTATCAATAGAACATGTACTTTGTTATCTAATAATGATGCTACAATGTGTCCCAAAGTGATGTGGCACGTTCACTTGCAAACCAAAAACCCTATGCTAACATTAGTTCATCATGTGCTCTTTTGGTATTTTAACTAACCTCGAAAGATTATAAAATGGCATGAGAAATTATGCTAACAACTTACTACCTGAGCAACTTGAAATCAATTGACAAAGGCACAGCATTTTAAATCTGAATAATATACTCAAACAGGCAATGCGAGCATTGCAGTGAGGCCTCGTCATGAACGGACACACTATACATTGAGCCAGATAACAACGATGTAATTGGCATAATGAAAGTGAAGGGGCCAACCGAACTTCCACATTCTAACAAGCACACGCTGATACAACATAGCTCTCATATTCAAGAAATCAAGACCCCATACTCTCTCGAGTTATACTTCACAATCACTAATATAACCAATCAGAAAGTACTGGCTTAATGTTAAAACAAAAATACCAAGCACTAATGCTTACTTACTTCAACGAGACAATACTAATGCAATGACTATACATGTATGGACCTTGATCCTTTTCTAATTCAATTGCCTTAATATCTCGTTTTGGTATGGGAAAATGTTGTTTGGTAGGATAGGGGAAAGAGATTGTTATGTGAAACAATAGTGTTTGTATGGGTCTACTAGTCATATATTGATACAAAATGTGTTCAATCCATAAACGAAATCCTTATCATCTAGCGACGATCTGGAAAAAGAATGTCAATTTCAAGGAAATATGCGAAAATAAGGGGGATTAAAAACAATTTTGGCAGATTCTAATTCGAACAGAAACATAAACAATTGCTCCAAAATTGTCCTTCAGATTTTTAGTAAACAATTACTAAAACTTTACAAAAACAAAACCAATTGAACAAACAAACCGTAGAATGCACCTAAACACTGATTAAAAAAAAAAGCTACTAAAATAGTCAAAATCAAGATTACGAAACTCAATCAACAAAAACTGAAACCTAAAAAGTGCAACATAATACGGGCTTGCCTGTTAGAACGTGATCTTCGGGGCCGATTGAAGAGTCGGCACACACATCGCAGACCACCCTGCCGTTGATTTCACCGGTCCACGCTGTAACTCCATTTGGAATCAAAATTGACACGAAAAGCGCAAAGATCAAAAGCCCTCTCCAGTTGGACTCCATTTACATTTGAAGCGCAACACCAACCCGACGTCGTATAACCAACAACAGCAAGTGGCGGTATAAGGTACTGGGTTTTGGCAGGAAATCCTTCTTTTCGTCTTTTACAGTAACGGGTGACCTAAAATCGCATTTGAGTTTTGACTACCTTGTTTTTTTGCATAATAATCGCATTTTCGGATTTCCCATTTGACCATTTACCGCGTGCTCTTATAAGTGGAGTTTAAGGTTTTCCCTTCTTAATTACTGCCTATTTTACGATTTTCTCACTTTTAAAAGGTAATTTCTTGGGTGATATTCTCAAATTTATTGAAATTAAATGTATTTATCCACTTTACGTTAATTTATCCCTAATATATTAATAGTAAGTTTTAGTGAGTTTTGACTTAATCAATTCAATATATAATAATTATTCCCTCTTAGTCCCTCTATAAATTCTTCATCACTTTTGGGTACATATATTAAGAAAAATAATTAAATTATAGATATAGTATAAAGTGATGTGATAAAGAGGTGGAAGATAGAGAAAAAAAATAAGATATAAAGTGAAGTGTAAAAATAAAAAATTAAAATATATTTGTAAAAAAATGTAGGGTTAATTGCAAATTAAATCACCACCTTTTGTTGATTTGCAATTTAATCTAAACTTTTGAATAATTGCAAATAAAATCATCACTTTTAAATATTGTTGTAATTTAAACTTCAAGACAACTTCATTTGTGTCCGAATTTAACGTTTCGAGATTAGATTAAAATAAAAAACAATATTATTTCATTAAGGAGGTGTCACATAAGCTAGTCACATTAGATTTGGGCACAAATAAAACTATCAAGAAGTTTAAATTGCAACAACATTTAAAGGTGATGATTTTATTTGCAATTATTTAAAAGTTTAGATTAAATTGCAATTCAACAAAAGGTGGTGATTTAATTTGCAAATGAGTCATGAAAGACGAGAGAATACTTATTATTTTTTAAAATGATGTAAATAGAGAGTAATTCTGATAAAATGTGTTATTTATAATTTGCATATAGATAGTAAGGTTTTGGATTGAGTCATAGAAGGAGGTTGGAAATATTAAAAAAAAATTAATATCTTCTTGTTTCATAATTATTTTCACACTCTTTTTCATTACTTCCTCCATTTTTTAATAAGTGTCACTTTACCATTTTTCAACAAATTAAAATTATAAAGTGTGATTCATACTACTCTTCATTAATTATAACTAATTTTAATATATAAATTTTATTTGATAAAAAATATGGTCAAGAATGTAGTTAGTATTCATAAATCAAATTAATTTAATTTTGATATAAACAATGTTTATGGAATTTATTTATGAACAATATATATGGTAAATGAATAAGGACAAAATAGTCAAAATTAAAGAAAAAACTAGAATGACACTTATTTTAAAATTAGTTAAAAAATCAAAGTGACACTTATTAAAAAACGGAGAGAGTACTTTTTTTAACATATACTGAGGGTCCACCTATAAACTTCTCATTTTACCATTTTGGTCCGTCCGCCTATAAGCTTCTCATACCCTTTTTGGTAAGTATTTTTTCTTACACATCACTTTATATCTTACTTTTTTTCTCTATCTCTCTCATTCTTCGCATCACATCACTTGTACTATATCTATTATTTAATCACTTTTCTTATGGGGTGTTTTGAAATTCTACAAACTGCTTCTAGAATCACTTTTTTTCAAAAGCTGTGAGAGACAGCTTTGAAAATAAGTGATTCTAGAAGCAGTTAGTTGGGTTTCAAAACACACCCTTAATCTTTGTATCAAAAAGTAACGAGAAGCTTATAGGCGAACGGAGAGAGTATATAAAATATAAAAGTCAATTCATTTTATATATTTATATATATAGTAAAATTACACTTTAAAACTTCATTCATTATAGTAGGAGTAAATTTTTATAATACTCCCTCCGTCCGCCTATAAGCTTCCCGTTATTTTTTGGCACAAAAATTAAGAAAAATGATTAAATAATAGATATAGTATAAGTGATGTGATTGGAAGGAGGAGAGAGATAGAGAGAAAAAGTAAGATATAAAGTGATGTGTAAAAAAAAAGTACATACAAAAAGGGTATGGAAAACTTATAGGCGGACGGACCAAAATGGTAAAATGTGAAGCTTATAGGCGACGGAGGGAGTATGTTTTACCTATGAAAAAGTAATTTTGAGATGGGTAAGTAATTAATAATGTGTCGTTTGTTAAATTGTGACATGTAATTAATAATCCATTTTTGCTTATTACCGATATATTTCGAGAAGATCAAAAGACAAAAAATGACACTATCTCCTTACACATCCCTTTTTTGCTTATTACCGATGTATTTTGAGGAGATCAACAGACTTAACTTACAAAATTCAAATGCATCTTTCAATATTTAGTGTTGAAGGATCCTCAAGTCCATAAACAAAACGGGGAAGCAACTGGTTGGTTTATAGTGATTCATCTTCTCTCTGTTTTTGTTTCACTTTGCTGTCGTCCTCGTTGCCGCCATCTCCCTACAGAATAAGGTAATTTTAATATTTTTATTTATACTCTTTCCAAACTCTGGTAAATTGATTTTGAGATCTAAGTCTTTCATCCTATGTTTTTTGAAATAGAGGAGGCCAGGGAGGAGAATGTCGTCGGATTGTAGGGAAGTTGAATTAAGTTTGAAAGTTTACATAAATAGAGAGAATAGCAAGGTGCTGTTTGCGGAAGCCGGCGATGATTTTGCAGATGTGTTGTTAAGCTTTATGTGTCTGCCTTTAAGAAGAATTGTGAAAATTTTGGAGAAAGAGTATGGCGATAATGCCCCTACTATTGGAAGCTTAACCACATTGTTCAATAGTTTAACTGACCCTAACATGCTCGATTTATGGACCGAGCGTGGTAAGAAAGTGCTGAACGATCCAACTCCAAGAAGTTGTGTCAAATTCTTCAGTAATCTGAAAATCAGTGTTGACGATACTCTGCCCTCTACATATACACTCGGAAAGCCTTACAACGCAGTTTTTACCCGAAATTCAGCTTCTTTCTTAATCTCTGATAATCTGAAAATTGTTCCTAATTTGAAGGAATCCCTTGCAATAACTCTTGCCAAACTCGGCCTAGATATTGCAGATTTGCACAGGGCTAATGTCAGGGGTGTTACAATCGGATTCAAACAGGTTATTCTTTCTTTCTTGCTTCAATTCTTTTTCCGTTCATATTAAAAAAGTGTAATAATGAGTACAGTTTGCAAGTGTAATTTTGTAAATTTTTTTGTATGAAGTAAAAGAAATAAGTTGAATTTTGTATATCTGAGAGAAGTATACATTTGTGTAAAATTGAAGATAATGTGATAATGTGAGTGTGCAGTTTATAAATTGTGAAAGTTATTGTGGAAAGTTCACATGATTTAATCTTTAGGGATTAGGCAAGATTTGATTCTCTTGTATGTATCGTAGATATAATTCACACTACTCTGCAATCTTTATGGACATGTCCTCATAGAAATTGATGAAATTTAGAAAGGAGCACACTCATAAATCTTAAGCCTATACCATTAGGCCAACTATTCATCGTTAGAAACCATCATCTTAGTACTCTTGTAATTCTATTAATTAATTTCCTTTGTGTTCATGTAAAAAATAGATTATGGATTTGCTCAAAGGGTCGTTGATTTCTCAAACTCCGCTGTCTGACCTCGTACTCAATACAAAGTCGAATGTTGCTAGAATAAAATGTGAAGCAGGAATTTCAGTACTGGATCCAGCTCAAGAAGAAGCAGCGTCTAACGACGAAAGGATGATATTGAAAGTAATGTTTCAAAAATCGACCAACAAATTGTTGTTTGCTCAGGCAAAGGACGATTTTGTTGATTTTCTGTTTAGTATGCTCAAGGCTACGTTGGGTAGAGTTGTGCGGTGTTTGGGAGGCAACACTTGTCTTACAAATATTGACAATGTGAATAGGAGCTTAGCATACCATATCCACCACATTTTTGCCAAAACCAGGTTTTCGTTTCCTGAAGATGATTATAACGTCTACTCTTTAAGAAACTTTCTTCCTGGCATCAATGCTGAGGTTGATTCACAAATTTATGTTGCTGAGGGATCAGGGATGTTTATGGTAACCGATGATTTAAGTGTCACACGCTTGAATCTCTCCTCCATCAGATGGATATCTCTGCAGCAGATGTCGAAGAAGTGGAAATCCAGATTGGGTATCAAGAGGTAAAATTTCCTCTCTTTTTTTACTTTTTCATGAGTTGACATATTAAGAGTGAATTTATTGATGCAGGTTTTAAGCGTTCTAAAAGCATCTCTTACATCAACTTCTGCATTGACTGATGCCCTCATCAACTCCAAATTAATTTCAAGTTCAAAAAATTCTGAATCAGGTAATATATTCTTCATTCGTTCATTGATTTTATGTTGTTCTAAATGAAATTACTGTGGAGCAGAGGCAACGAGATAGGGAATTGGACGAAAAAGAAGGGGTGTTGGGGAAATCATCCTACCGTTGATGCTTTTGTGGAATGATCACCACCGTCGTATGCCTACTCTTTAAGTTTGAAGCACTCTGTTATTTTTTTGATAGGGCCAGTACAGTACACTATTTCTTACTATGACTTTACAATTGTTATTTTATTTTTTGTTCATATAATATTCAGGCAAATTTCCCAAAAATAACAGTAGAATTAAAGAAATCATTTTATTACAACAATTTTTATATACTTAAATTTGAAAACTTTTACGTAGTAAATTACATTCAAATAATAATTACTCTATAATTTTATACAAAATATCTGTAGTTTTAATTAATATATTCACCTGTGTAAATTCATTTTTTTATAATATTATACAAGAATGTGTGAGTGTATCTTTCAGAAATTTGTGTGCAAAATAAATACAGGTTTGCCAGCAGTCCGATCTCGAGCCTAGTTACCACTTTGCCCAGCCATTTAAGAAAAATCAATTTTGCACAAATATATATACAACCTCCATTTTTTATAGGAGTACTTCAATTTTATTTAAGTTGTGCATGGGTTTTATTGAAAAAGTGGGAGTTTGAAGGGGTTTTTTTAATAAAATATTAGTAATATTTAAAAAATAATTTATTATAGGGTTGGTCTGTTATGGACTCGAGTGCATGTTGTGCACCCTAGTCCATGTTGCACTTTTCAATTTACTGACTTACACTTTTTAGTAAATGGTGTTGCACTTTTCAATTATTAAACTGTATAATAATATTTTTAGTAATAATTGAAAAGTGCAACACCATTTACCAAAAAGTGTAAGTCAGTAAACTGAAAAGTGCAGCATGGAATAGGGTGCACAACATGCAATCGAGTGCATACTAGACTTTACCTTTATTATAATATACTGTACTAGTTTGTGAAATCTTTAATAAAATAAAGAAGAGCACGTTGCTAATGGCGCTCCTTTCTGTGGGTCCAGATTGACTTGTGTAAAGCCAGAGAGAATATATGTTCATTTCCTTCTTTTTTCTACATTCTTCACATGTCCACCATGCAGAGAGGAGCGTCGTTAGCTATGAAACTCTTTTTTATTTTATTAAACATCTCATAAACATATATATTATATTAAATTATTTTTTAAATATTATTTTCTCCGTCCGCCTATAAGTTTCACGTTCCTTTTTGTAACAAAGATTAAAAAAAGTGATTAAATAATAGATATAGTACAAGTGATGTGATTGAGAGTGGAAAGAGATAGAGAGAAAAAATAAGATATAAAGTGAAGTGTAAGAAAAAATATTTACCAAAAAAGGTATGGGAAGCTTATAGACGGACGGACAAAAATAGTAAAATGGAAAACTTATAGACGGACGGAGGGAGTAATATTTTATTAGAAAAGCCGTTTGTAAGGTAGAAAAAAAATATATTGTGTTATGAATAAAACTCCATCCGTCTCCTATTTGATGACACAAAATTATTGGACTCGAGTTTTAATGAATAAATTATTTTTTAGTATTATGAAAGATAAAGTGAGGATAGTAAAAAAAATTCAACTTTATAAATAGTAATAAAGTTACTTTTTAGTGTAATAAAGTAGTGACATTTATTGTAATATTGCAATGTTTTAAGGGAATTGTTTAAAAGTGTTTTTGCTATTTTAGGTAATGTGTTGTCAAGTAAGGGACATCCAAAACGGGTCATTAAGTGGGAGATGGAAGGAGTATATTTTTTTTAGAAAAAAATGTAAATTATAAAATTTAACTAGAGTTAATTCTAAATAAATACACCACCTTTAGTCTCAGTATCAATTTAATCACGACCTTTACGATTTTTTTTTAAAACTCCAACCTTTCATCGTGTTGCAATTAGATACACATTTTTTTTCTCCGGTCAACAATTGATGATGTGGCTTGCCGGAGCTCGCCACGCCACGTCATATTACACATATTTTTATATTTTTCCTATAAAAATTACACTTTATAAAAATAAAAATAAAATTGCACGCGTCTCCTCTGCTTCTGTTTTCTTCTACTATTGTCAAACTAAATCAAGTTATTCTCTCTTAACCATAAAATTTTATAAAAATAAAATTTCATGCGTCTCCTCTGCTTCTCAAACTAAATCAAGTTTTCTCTATCTCAAACTAAATCAAGTTATTCTCTTCTAACCATAAAAATCATACCAAAAAAAAAAACTCACGCATCTAATCCATTATCATTGGTGATTTGGTGGTTTATTTCTTTAGGAATTCTTAAATTATTTAATAATTTTGTTGTTTTGTTCAACTAGTTCGAGAACTATAATTTTTTTTCGGTGGACCTCAATTAATTATTGTATTTGGGTGTATGTTGAAGATAACCTTGTTGTTTTTTATTATTTTGTTCAACTAGTTCGAGAACTACAATTTATATGTTTTATGAGAAAGGAAAATATTAATGATTATTGCAACAAAAATGTTCTATCCCTTATGATTTTAATTTTTAGGATTTGAAGAGAAGAACTTGATTGATTGAGTTTGAGAAGTGAGAGAGACGCGCATAACAAGAACTCTATTGAGTTTGAGAAGTGAAGAAGACGCCGAAGATGCCGAGAGTTTTATTTTTATGGTTAGGAGAATAACTTGATTTAGTTTGAGAATGGTAGAAGAAAACTTGATTTAGTTTGAGAACGGAGGAGACACTGCAATTTTATTTTTATTTTTAAAAAAAATTATATTTTTATAAAGTGTAATCTTTATAGGGAAAATAAAAAAAATATGTGAAATATGACTTGGCGAGCTCCGGCAAGCCACATCATCAATTGTTGATCGGGAAAAAAAAAGTGTATCTAATTGCAACACGATAAAAGGTTGGGGTTTTAAAAAAAAATCGTAAAGGTCGTGATTAAATTGATATTGAGATGAAAGGTGGTGTATTTATTTAGAATTAACCCTAGTTAACTAACAAAAAAAGAAAATTGAAAAAATGGATGGAGGGTAACATAGATTCCAAATTAATTTTGGTATCATATGGTGTCACTATCGTGTCCACACAAAACACGATTTGTTAGCCATAATGACATATTTCAACATATGTCGGCATGAATACGATAACAACACGATAAAAAAAATTAAAATTATATTTAACTATATAAAAATTATTATATAAATAAAAAAAATTATCGTGTTATTATCGGATACGTGTCATATCAGGTAAATAACATATTAACGATTTGTTAATGGATTACCTGCTAATTTTATCGTGTTTAACGGGTAGACACGAATCAGACACAAATTTTTCGTATCGTTATCGGGTCAATTCGATAACCACATGAACTCAATAAAATCAAACACTAGTCCATAATTTTTGTGTCAGATTCGAATTGTGCTATCGTATCGTATCCAAAATTATCAACCCTAAATATGATTATATTACATGGTGATAAGTTGCTTATTGACTTCTTGCGTTGACTCGTCTTCAAAAAAATAATCATATGTCTTGTGATCTTGTTGAACTTCACTAGTTTGATCATTTTCAGTATCGAGTGTGTGGGAACTTAAAATGGAAGATGATTTATTCGAGATTTTATCTAAAAAGCCAATTCATCTATTTAAAAAAAAAAAAAAACATTACTACTAATATCTATTTAGAATTAGAGTTGTCCTGTCAAGGCGGAAGCTGCGGGTTCGGACCACTCGACCCAGCCAAGGGCGGACCCAGGATTCTATATCGGGGGGGCCAAATTTTTTTTATTAACATATGTATAATTATAATATATATATATATATAATATTTACATCGAAAATAGATTAGTGATATATAATTACAAGCTTCTCAAATATATCATTATATATATGAAATGATGATGTTGAGTTAAAAATAATTGTTTTTACATTGTGGATCTATTATTGATAATTGATAAAATAAATACTAAAATTGTTGAATAACGAATACTTTATTTATTAATTTTTTTAATGTGATATAGATTTAAAGAAATTAACAAATTAAACTACAATTATATTTTCTTCATCTATTCTTTTTTTAAGGGTCTAAATTTTTTTTCTTTATATAATATAACTATATGAGTTAATTGCAAGAATGTTTAAAAAAATATAAGGCCGGTTACCTCATTTTTATCAATAATAGACATGTAAAATATAATTATTTTTAGGTGGATTTTTTAATTAAAATACATACAAAATAATTAATTTTATATACAAGTATTAAAAGTGCACTACAAAATTTATTTTAAAACAATTTTTACAATCCATTCACAACTAAAATGATTTATTATGATAATTAATTACTAATTTTTGCTTAATTTTTTTTAAATATTAAAAAAAAAATTTTAAAGGGTAGGTGGGGTGGGGTTGGGGGGCCAAGGCCCCCCTTGGCATGGCTTTGGGTCCGCCCCTGGACCCAGCTCAGTTCAACGGATCAAGTGATGTTTGTAAATTAGATTGAGCTGGTCCATGAACTAGCGGGACAATCCTGCTCATTACATTTTTAAAAAAAATAAAAAAAATATCTTACAAAAATTATATACTAACAATTTGTAACTACACATAATTTATAAACGGCCATAACTATTATAACATTAATGTACACGACAAGTCCAATCCATTAGATCATTTTTATTCATTTTTAATATTTCTAGCAAAAACTACATATATAAACTTTATTATTATTTTTTTAAATTAAATTTTATTATGTATTGGTCACATTCTTACATATATTTTTTATTTATACAAATAATTATAATTAAAAATATACTCCGTATATTATTAATATATTATCTATACATAATTTATAAACGACAATAATCAATATAACATTACACTATATAGCAAGTTCAAATAGAATTATAAATTATTCATAAATTCAAATTTCAAAGAATTATATATAGTACTTTACTAATTTGAATTGTTTATTTGTATAAAAAAATTGATTGGACCAAACGGATCGCTCAAAACCTGTCGTTGGGCCAAATAAGTCCGATTCTAAATAAACTTGTAATTTTAAAGCTCAATTCATACTAGACTTCAAATTGGCTGGATCAATCCATCAGATGGGACCCAAATTGACGGATCTACTTAGAACTAGAACTTAGGGACATATTTTTTTGTTTAATAATCCAAACACTATCATATGTACGGAGTATAACTTATACTCACTCTCTCTCAATAAAAACATCACCACTCAAGATGTTTTCAAATTCTAGTAAGAGCTCAGAAACACTTATTTTTTTTTAGAAGCAGCCCTCTCACAAATTTTGAATCTGAGAAGTGATTGTAAGTGTTTCACATTGATTGTAAACACACACTAAAAAATATAATAGAATAAATAGATTTATTAGAGATAGTGTAATAGAGAAAATAATATAAAAATATAATAAATTATTTTGTCAAAAAATAAATAAATAATTTTTATTAGAACGAACAAAAAAAAGAAAGATGTGTAATTTTTATTGTCAAGGACGGAGTAATATTTACTCATTCCGTCCGCCTATAAGCTTTCTATTTTGTCATTTTGGTACGTCCGCATATAAGAATTTCATAATCTTTTTTGTCAAATACTTCCTCCGTCCAATTTTATTATGTCCACTTCTTCGGGCACGGATTTTAATGAATATTGATTAGTTTATTCATAAAAGAGATAAATTGAGGGTATCATAGGGTATTGTGGTGTCCATTTATAAATAAATGATTGTTTATGAATAAAGTGAATGGCAAAGTGGGTAAATAAGTGATGTTAAGAGGGTGTAGATAAAGTAGTAGGAAAAAAATAGTAGTATGAATAGTATTGTTTCAAAAAAGGGTATGTGCATAATAAAATTGTACAAAAAAAAAAGGAAGGTAAGAATAATGAAATTGGATGAAGGGAGCATCTTTGAATTCTTAGACTCCACTTTATATTTTACTTTTTCATTTGTACTAATGTTATTTCACTTTTTTTTTTGTTTGTTTAATCACATGAAAGTTACTCATTTACTTTTTGACAAATTACTTTTTTCGTACATAAAACTTATGAGTAACTTTCACCCGGAAAAATAAATTATTAAATCAAACGTAGCCTTTCACTTACACGTATGAGAGTAATTTTTTATATGCCCATTGTAAAATGGAGAAAAGCTGGTTATGATCATTTGGGGAAACCGACAGCAATTCTTGCTCTGAAGTCCCAAGTTACAAAACACGGTTTATAATAAGGTAATTTTTCAATTTTTTTTATACTATACTCTTTGAAATCTGCTAATAATACTCGTGATTTTGAGTTCTAAGTCTTCATCTTCTTATGTAGTTGCTGCTAATATATTTCTATGATATTTATTGCTCGGTTTCTGTAACAATGGTTGTGCTAAAATGTCTGTTAGTTTCAAATTCCAAACCCTATGTTTTTAATACAGGCAGGAGAATGTCGGATTCCAGGGAAGTTGAATTAGCTTTGAAAGTTTACATAAATAGAGAGAATAGCAAGGTGCTGTTTGCCGAAGCCGGCAATGATTTTGCAGATGTGTTGTTAAGCTTTATGTTGCTGCCTTTAAGAAGAATTGTGAAAGTTTTTGAGAAACAGTATGGCGATAATGCCCCTGCCATTGGAAGCTTAACCACATTGTACAATAGCTTATCAAACCCTAACATGCTCGATTTATGGACCGAGCGTGGTAAGAAAGTGCTGAACGATCCAACTTCAAGAGGCTATGTCCAATACTTGAGTAATCTGAAAATTAGTGTTGACGATACTCTGCCCTCTACATATACACTCGGAAAACCTTACAAGGCAGTTTTTACTCGAAATTCAGCTTCTTTCTTAATCTCTGATGATCTGTTAATTGTTCCTAATTTGAAGGAATCCCTCGCGCAAGCTCTTACCACACTTGGCCTAGGTATTGCAGATTTGCAAAGGGCTAAGGCCAGGGACGTTAAAATCGGATTCAAACAGGTAATTCCTTCTTTCTTTCTTGCTTCAATTAGCTTTTTGAAACCATCATCTATCTATCTTATACAGTAGTAACTTGTAATTTTAGGTTATTGATTTGCTCAAGGGGTCGTTACTTTCTCAAACACCGCTGTCTGACTTCGTACTCAATACAAGACTACAGACTAGATTAATAAAATCTGAATCACGAATTTTACTGCATCCAGCTCACGAAGAAGCAGCGTCTAACGCCAAAAGGATGATATTGAAAGTAATGTTTCAGAAATCGACCAAGAAATTGTTGTTTGCTCAGGCAAAGGACGATTTTGTTGATTTTCTGTTTAGTATGCTCAAGGTTACTTTGGGAAGAGTAGAGCGCTTCTTGGGAGGAAACACTTGTCTTACAAATATTGACAATCTGAATACGAGCTTAGCATACAATATCGACCACTCTTTTACCAAAACAAGGTTTATGATGCCTGATGAAGATTATAACGTCTGCTCTTTAAGAAACTTTCTTCCTTTCAACGATGAAAAATCACCTGCCGGTGCAACCCCCCAGGCTGATACACAAATTTATGTTGCTGAGGGAACAGGGATGTTTATTGTAAAGGATGATTTAAGTGTGACACGCTTGAATTTCTCCTCCATTCTCTCTAGCCTCCAGCAGATGAGTGTCCCTGTGTCGGATATCGAAGAAGTGGAATTCCAGATTGGGTTTCAAGAGGTTTAATTTTCTCTGTTTTAATTCACTTGTTAACATATGGAGTACTCCATATTAAGACTCGATCAATGTGTTGATGCAGGCTTTAAGCATTGTAAAAGCATCTCTTACATCAACTTGTGCGTTGACTGATGCCCTCATCAATCCCACACTAAAGAAACAGCCAATTCAAGTTCAAAAAATTCTGAATAAGGTTATTATTCCATCTTAATTCATTGATTGATTCAGCCTGTTTTATGTTTTTGTTAATAAAATTGATGATGAGCAGAGGCTACGGGATTGGGAATTGGACGAACAAGAAGGGAAACCGTCTGCACGCTTCAACCACGAATGAATAGTGATGCTTTTGTGGATGATCAACGGTGTATGTATGTGGCTATCCTTAAACTCTAAAGCACTCTGTTGTTATGTTTTTTTTGATGGGGGTGACTATCTATTTAATTTGCAAACCAGTTTTATTGTAAATACTAGTTGTACGTCTAAGTATTTAGAGTGGTAAAGTATGTTTTACAATTGCTATGTTGTTGTTTCTATTTAAACGCACTTTTTTTATTTGCGTGATTGGGATTACTTTTTTTCTTTCATTTTATACTCCTTCCTTACGTCAAAGATAATTACATTTGACTTTTCACACAAATTAAAAAAAATTAATAAATGTAGTAAGTTTAGTTAATGTACTAATTTTGCTCTTGAAATCTCATATTTCAAAATCTGTTAAAATATTAATTACTTTTATTAATTAAGAGTAAAATTGACATATAACAAAAGTAATACAAACAACTTTTACATTCTAATGACTAAAGTAAAAGGGAAAATATAACTACTCCGTCCGTTCGCCTATAAGCTTCCCGTTACTTTTTGACACGAAGATTAAGAAAGTGATTAAATAATACATATAGTACAAGTGATGTGATTGGAAGAATGAGAGAGATAGAGAAAAAAAGTAAGATATAAAGTGATGTGTAAGAAAAATTACTTACCAAAAAGGGTATGGGAAGCTTATAGGTGGACGTGTCAAAATGGTAAAATGGGAAACTTATAGGCGGACGGAGGGATATAATTTAGGACATTAAAAAAAATATACTCCATCCACCTATAAGTTTTCCGTTACTTTTTGGCACATAGATTAAGAAAATTGATTAAATAATAGATATAGTAGTGATTTGATTGAGAGAGGAGAGAGATAGAGAGAAAAAGTAAAATATAAAATGATGTGTAAGAAAAAGTACTTACCAAAAAAGTATGAAAAGCTTATAGACGAACGGATCAAAATGGTAAAATGGAAAATTTATAGGTGGACGGAGGGAGTATGTAGCTATTTTGTGGTAAGTTGGGAGGGAGTAATACAGGCAACTTTTACATTCTAATGATTTTTAAATTTGACATTTAACATAGAAATATCAAGTTACTTTTGAAAAGGAAAATGAATACAGATTAACTTGTTTAAAAAAAAAAATACAGATTAACTGGCATCGAGTAATGATAACGAGTGAGCGAATCTTTTATTATTATTTGTGCAAAATGAATACAAGATTAGCTGACATTGATAAACACAATTCAAAAGTTTAAGATATAATGATTACATTGCTGTGTCTATGTTATAGCTTCGTCAGTTTTTCTTCATGTGTCTCGTCAAATTAATGTCAATTTTCAAGGCTTTGATATTTTTCAGTATCGAGTTTGTGTGAGAACTTGAAAGATAGTACTCGTCTGTTCTAAGATTTTGTGTATGTTAGAATAAAAGAGGGGTATTATTGGTTGGACGGAGATTTGACTAAAATTATACTCCCTCCGTCCGCCTATAAGCTTCTCATACCTTTTTTGGTAAGTACTTTTTCTTACACTTCACTTTATATCTTACTTTGTCTCTCTATCTCTCTCCTCTCTCAATCACATCACTTGTACTATATCTATTATTTAATCATTTTTCTTAATCTCTGTGCCAAAAAGTAATGTAACACTTATAGGCGGACGGAGGGAGTAAATTGAGTTAAGTTGTGACTCAAATTATTTTCTTTTTTAGAGTGTGCAAATAATGTTGGAACGCCCGTTAAGGAAAATGTGCAAATAATCAGTTACAATTTTCGAAAAAGGGAAATTGGTTCGGTTTCTTAATCCGTACAAAATTGATCCGCCCGTTCGGTCAAGATTTTTTTCGCTCTTTTTTAACTTTTTAAAATAAAAATTATTAGAATATAATACAAATTATACTTCTACGACTTAAATTTAGGGGTGTTTGCAAACTTTACAAAGAGTGTGTTTTGAAACACAATTAACTACTTTTAAAATCACTTACTTCGTATTTTTAAAGTTCCCTCTCACAGCTTTTTAAAAAAAAATGATTCTAAAAGCAGTTAATTGTGTTTCAAAACACACCAAAATTTTTAAAGTTCCCTCTCACAGCTTTTTAAAAAAAAATGATTCTAAAAGCAGTTAATTGTGTTTCAAAACACACCAAAACTGCTTTCAAAATCACTTTTATTAAAGTTACTCTCTCATAACTTTAACTTTCGAGAAGTGCTATTTATAGAGTTTAGAAACACCCATTATACAGTAGTACTCCCTCCGTCCGCCTATAAGTTTCACATTTTACCATTTTAGTCCGTCCGTCTATAAGCTTCTCTTACCCTTTTTGGTAAGTATTTTTTCTTACACTTCACTTTATATTTTACTTTTTTTCTCTATCTCATTCCTTCTTCCAATCACATCACTTGTATTATATCTATTACTCCCTCCGTCCGCCTATAAGTTTTCCATTTTACCATTTTGGTCCGTCCGCCTATAAACTTTCCATACCTTTTTTGGAAAGTACTTTTTCTTACACTTCACTTTATACGGGAAGCTTATAGGCGGACGGAGGGAGTACTTATTTATACACAACTTACAGGAATTACAATTAATAAAGTCTACAAGTTACGAAATAGAAGAATATGATATTAAAATTATTGGAGGAATTGATTGAAAAAATCAATTTGTATATATTATTCTAGAATAAAATATATTCGGTGCATATTTGTATTTATCCTTTTAGTCTGTTTCCACATATCATGGAAACCCTATTGTAATCTTTGCCTATTTATACTGAATATACTCATCATCGTAAATCACCGATGATTTTCCATTTACTCTCTCATGGTATCAAGAGACCATACACGCCATAAAACCTAAAAATTTCTTCCTTCTTCTTTCTGCAAGCGTGAAGCCTGGTCCCCGTTTCCGCTTTGCTTTCTTGCTGCGAGTTTTGTTCGAACTGGTCCCCTTCGATCCAATCACGCAATGACCAACACCACTGATATTTCGTCTTTCACGACTGCATCAACCACGACGATGATACACTTGGTTCCTATCAAGCTATCATCTTCCACATATTTGATGTGGAAGCGCCAGTTTCTTTCCATGGCGTCCACTTTTGAGCTTCTTGATTTAATTCTCGGATCCTCCCCTGAACCGTCCAAGGAGATCACTTCTGCCGCGGGTGCATCCTCTCCTAATCCCGCTCACAATACTTGGTTCCTCCGGGATCAAAAAGTTCTGGGTGTTTTATTCGCAACTTTGTCGCAAGACGCCATGGCTGAGGTACTTGATTGCGATTCCTCTCGTGCGGCATGGTTGGCATTGGAGGCAGCCTTCGCCAATTCTTCTATTTCCCGTGCAAATCAACTCCGTGAGTCCCTTCTTTCTCTCCGGCGTGAGTCACTCTCTGTTACTGATTACGGCAAAGCTTTCATGGCAATTTGTGATCAATTATCCGCAATTGGTCGCCCTGTTGATGAAAGTGACAAAAGTCACTGGTTCCTCCGAGGGCTTGGCCTTCAATTCTCGAACTTTGCGGACACCAGGCTTGTCATGGGATCGGTTCCCCCGTTTCGGGATCTTCTTCACCAGGCTATTCAGTTTGACATGATGACCAAATCAATGGAAGGCTCCGCTCTTTCTTCGGCCGCGTTTACGACGTCCAATAACCCTACTTCTCGTTCTGTTTCCTCGACTCAAAACTTCAGGTTTTCCTCCGGAGGTGGGGGTCGATGGCAGTCCTCTTCGGGCGGCAGAAATTTCAATGGCGGTGGCCGTGGTGGTGGTCGCAAACCTTACGTTCCCAAATGCCAGTTATGTCAAGGTGCACACTATGCCAATAAATGCCCTCGTTGGTTGCAACGACGTGATCCTCCGCCATCTCCAGCCCCTCTCTCCTTTGCCAACATTGCCGATGCCTTTCATGCTTCATGCAACGTGTCTGATCCAAACTCCGGTTCCGACTGGTACGTGGACTCGGGCGCTTCGGCTTAAATGACATCTCAGACATCTACTTTGGACACTTTCACTCCCTATACGAGTAATGGTTCGGTTGTTGTTGGTAACGACAATTCTCTCTCTATTTCCCATGTTGGTTCCAGTCGTATTCATTCCCATGTTAATCTTTTGGATGTGCTTGTGGTGCCTCATATAACCAAAAATCTATTGTCGATTAGCAAGCTAACGTCCGATTTTGATGTTGATGTGGTTTCTCTAACAAGCTTTTTACGATTCAGAACCGGGTGACCAAGGAAATAATGGCTCAAGGCAGATGTGAGAAAGGACTTTACATTTTGGAGAGGGGTAACTCAGCTTTGGTCGCTGCTTTAAGTACCAAAGATTTATCTGCTAGTTTTGATTTATGGCATTTGCGCCTTGGACATGTTCCATTTTATGTCATTACTTTGCTTAATAAATTAGGACATTTATCTGTTACGTCCTTATTGCCGAATCCTAGTGTTTGTTCCTCTTGCCAGTTGGCTAAGAGTAAAAGACTTCCGTTTTTATTGAATGATAAACGTGATTATGCTGTCCTTGATATGGTTCACTGTGATTTATGGGGTCCTGCACCTATCTCTACATCTGCTGGTTATCGTTATTATGCTGCTTTCGTTGATGATTATTCTCGTTTCTCTTGGATATATCCCATGCATGCTAAGTCTGAATTCTTTGATATCTTGGTTCGTTTTCACACGTTTGTTTGTAATCAATTTTCAACTACTTTGAAAGTTTTTCAATCTGATGGAGGTACGGAATTTTTAAACAAACGTGTCAATGAATTCATTCTTAAGCATGGCATTCATCATCGTATGTCTTGTCCATATACTCCTCAACAGAATGGTCGTGTTGAGCGCAAGCATCGCCACATAACATAAACTGGTCTTTCTATGATATTCCATGCTTGTGCGCCTGCATCTCTGTGGTTTGATGCTTTTGCTACAGAAGTATATGTTATTAATCGGCTTCCCTCTTCGGTTTTGGACAATAAATCCCCATACGAGATGTTATTTAATTGTGCCCCGAATTATGGAACTTTTAAACCCTTTGGTTGTAGGGTTTTTCCTTATCTTAGGGATTATGCAGATAATAAATTGGAGCCTCGCAGTCGTCCGTGTATTTTCTTGGGTTACAGCAGCTCTCACAAGGGTTATCGGTGTTTCGATCCTGTTACTACTCGAGTTTTTATCACCAGACATGCCCGTTTTGATGAACAGGCTTTTCCTTTTTCCGGTCAATCTGTGTCCTCGTCTTTGGATCCATGCATTTCGACTTTCTTTGACAAAAGTTCCCCACCTGCCACTCAGCCTTCCGCTGACCTTCCGACTCGTCCACCTGAATCGGATTCTGACCCATGCCCGGACTGCCCCGATCCGGATCCTCCGTCTTCGCATATTGATCGGACTTCTCGGCCTCCTGTTCTACAGGCCGAACCACCTGTTGTCGAGCCTGATGTGGCTCATCCGCCTCCACCAGCTCCGCCTATTGCCTCATCCAGCCATCCTATGGTCACTAGGGCGAAGGCTGGGGTGTTCAAACCTCGATATCCAGTCGACATTGCCTCTACGGCCCTCCTCTCCTCCATTGTCGCAACTTCGGAACCTAAGGGTTTCAAATCTGCCTCTAAATTCCCTCATTGGGTCAGTGCCATGCAGGAGGAAATCGATGCTTTGAAGTCGAACAACACTTGAGATTTAGTTCCCTGTCCCTCTGACACCAACATTGTTGGTTCCAAATGGGTGTTCCGGACAAAATTTCACTCTAATGGCTCCATTGAGCGTCATAAGGCCCATCTCGTTGCTCAGGGCTTCACTCAAATTTCGGGTTCTGATTTTCATCACACATTTAGTCTTGTTGTTAAGGCGGCTACAGTTCGTATTGTTCTCGCTCTTTCGGTTCATCACAAATGGCCTCTCCACCAGTTGGATGTGAAGAATGCTTTTCTCAATGGTATTCTTCCCAAACCCGTATTCATGGCTCAACCTCTAGGTTTTGTTGACCCACGATATCCGGATTATGTTTGTCGCCTTAAGAAGGCACTTTATGGTCTTCGTCAGGCCCCTTTGGCTTGGTACCAGCGCTTCAGCTCATACTTGTTCTCTTTGGGCTTCTTTCAAACAAAATCTGATTCTTCTCTATTTTGTCTTCATACTGGTACTTCTGTCATTTATCTATTACTTTATGTGGATGACATTATTCTTACAGGTAATGATCAGACCTTGCTTCAGAAGATTATTGCTCGTACTCATTCTGAATTTGCCATCAAGGACCTTGGACGTCTGAACTACTTCCTAGGCCTTGAGATTTCTTACACTGATAGCGGATTATTTGTTGGGCAATCCAAGTATGCTCATGACATCTTGGAGCGGGCGGATCTTCTCGACTCTAAACCAATCGGTACTCCTTTGGTTGCTGTGGAGTCCTTGACGAGCACTGACACTTTGTTATCAAATCCGACCTTGTATAGATCTTTGGTGGGAGCTTTGCAGTACTTGACTATCACTCGTCCGGATCTATCCTATGCTGTTAACTCGGTTAGTCAATTTCTTCAGTCTCCTACCAATACTCATTTTTTGGCAGTCAAACGTATTCTTCGATACGTTAAAGGTACTATCAATTTTGGCCTCTCCTTTGTTCATCGCCCGGATGTATCCATTATTGGTTATTCTGATGTTGACTGGGCTCGCTGCCTCGAGACTCGACGCTCTACATATGGATATTCCATTTTTCTTGGCGGCAACATTGTTTCTTGGAGTGCAAATAAACAACCGACAGTTGCTCGCTCCAGCTGTGAATCCGAATACAGGGCGATGGCTAATGCTGCTTTTGAGCTCGTTTGGGTCACGAGTCTTCTTCGAGAGCTCAAGCAGCTTCCTCCGACATGCCCTCTTCTATTGTGTGACAACAAAAGTGCACTCTTCCTCAGCCAGAACCCCATTGCTCATAAACGGGCAAAACATATCGACATTGATTATCATTTCGTTCGTGAACTTGTCTCTTCCGGGAAGCTTGAAACTCGTTTTGTTCCCACTCATCTCCAGCTTGCTGACATCTTCACCAAAGGCTTACCACGACCTGCCTTCGAATTGTTACGTTCCAAGCTCTGCGTTTGTCTTCATCCCACGCAGCGCTTGACGGGGGGTATTGGAGGAATTGATTGAATAAATCAATTTGTATATATTATTCTAGAATAGAATATATTCTGTGCATATTTGTATTTATCCTTTTAGTCTGTTTCCACATATCATGGAAACCCTATTGTAATCTTTGCCTATTTATACTGAATATACTCATCATCGTAAATCACCGATGATTTTCCATTTACTCTCTCAAAAATCGACGAACCAGCGGTTTTAAAAAATAATAACCGAAAAAAGCCGTCATTTTACGGATTCAATTCAATTTTCTAACCAAAATCGATCGATGCATCCGGTTACAACTTCAATTTGTGCATGGCTACTACAACCGATGGTAGATTGTGTTAGTCGGTTAGTCCAGACAATTAAAAGTAATGCATGTGGAAAATATACTACGAAGAATGCATACCAGTACCAGCTGCTTCAACCACAATCGGGCACTACCGGCGAGCTAGGCAGAAACAAGCGGAAAGGTATTCGAGTTAATCTGGAAGAACGTGGCGCCTATCAAGGTGATTGCGACGGCGTGGAGAATTTACTAGGACAGGCTGATGAGAACCACGATACGAAAATATGAATAAATTCGTAATCCCTAGCTCAGGCTAGCAAGAAACGGGGGCTGCAAATTATTTTGCAAATTGAATTCTATGAATTCTGTTATTTTCTCCTTTCTTCATACAGTACTTTCACCCTTAATATATATATAGGGATTTAATTCCTCCACAAAATATGTAAATATCCTAACAAATTAACAAATCATATCTAATGCATATCTATATTCCTAAAAATAAGGCAACAATAAAATAAAAGATTATCCCTAACTGGGCTTAGCAACATTCTGGGCCTCAACTTCACCTTGGCCTGCTTTATTTATTGGGCCGCCCTTCAACCCGGCTCTCGACGGTACGTAATTTTGAGCCCACGACTCTCATTCTCATCATTTCCATCTCCTTCACAAACATCCTTGTCCTCAAGGATGAATTTAGAATTATCGGAGTTCGATCCAACGACGTTGATCAAGAAAACATGTTTGGTCTTATCCGATTCAATCGAGAGTGCTTTTCTGCAATATTTTTCGGGAAATTTGAAGTTTTTGTGTTGCATGTAAATCAATGCTAAATTTCCCAACAATCTCGAACAATCTTTCTCAACCATGATTTGAACCTTATTCCCTTGAGGTCTTGCGAACTTGGTTCTTTTTTCAGAAATGGTTATTTCTTGCCTATTGCAGTCAATTCCATCTTCATCATCAACCTCAACAAACTCATCGAAAATTGGTGGTACATCATAACCACAATTTTCATCAAAATATTCATCGAGAATTGGTGGTCCATCATAACCACAATTTCCATTTAAATATACATCGAAAATTGGTGGTCCATCATAACCACAATCTGTTCTAATTTGTCTTCCCCCGTCCTCCTTGGGCGTCGGGTTCACCCATTCGCCAGAGCTTGTACCGAAGGTGCGGTGTTCTTCAGATGACGAACTTGACTTGATTCTTGACCCGGTTCTTGATGATTTCTTGTGTAACAATTTCGACATCATTCGTTTCATCTTGGCATCGATACTTTTGAATCTTGTTTCAATTTGATGAAATCTTGTCTCTAGTAACTCAATACGTTCCCTATGAGTTCCTACCATGACTTGGTGAAAATCGCGGCTTCTTTTTTATTCAAAATGGATTTCTATTCGAATAATGATTTGAAAATAGAAAGTTTGAACCTCTGTTTCGATTGCTTCGATAATAAGAGTAGTCCAATAACTGTATTTACATCAATCCAAATAACCCCCGTTCAAATTTCATTCAATTAATAAGTATCCTAAAAAAAAGGATAACTTCTTTTTTCCTGGTCAGGTCAACAAAGCCATGAAATATTTCGATTTTTTTTATAAAATCAAATGGATTTACCTGGACCAATACATGATTTTCTTTCCCTATGAGTTCCTACCATGACGATCGTGATTCTCGAATTCTCTCAATGAAAGCACCAATTTGATGAGAATCACGATACGAAAATACGAATAAATCCGTAATCCCTAGCTCAGGCTAGCAAGAAACGGGGACTGCAAATTATTTTGCAAATTGAATTCTATGAATTCTGTTATTTTCTCCTTTCTTCATACAGTACTTTCACCCTTAATATATATATATATAGGGATTTAATTCATCCACAAAATATATAAATATCCTAACAAACTAATAAATCATATCTAATGCATATCTATATTCCTTAATAAAATAAGGCAACAATAAAATAAAAGATTATCCCTAACTGGGCTTAGCAACATTCTGGGCCCCGACTTCACCTTGGCCTGCTTTATTTATTGGGCCGCCCTTCAACCCGGCTCTCGACGGTACGTAATTTTGAGCCCACGACTCTCATTCTCATCACAGGCTTCCGACACGGACCAATCTGAGAAGACGTGGAGTCATCGGTTCGGACGACGAGGCGAAATGTTCGGCCTGTGGGACAGAGATGAAATCAGCAAAGCACTTGTTCATTGGATGCTCGATTTCTAACCAGGTATGGACAAATATCACACGATGGCTGAACATACACACGACTCTACATAGAGGGATTAAGGAGCACTTTGTCCATTTCTCCAACTTAATACCACCAAAGAAAGGAGAACAATTTATGGCAGGTTTGTGTGGTGTGGACCATTTGAAACTGGAGAAACAGAGTATTACTTGAGAATGTAGTATGCGATCTTGGAAGGATTATAGATGAGGTCAAGGTTATTTCATCTCTCTCTGCTTCCTTATTTTAATTTTTGTTTGCTGTTTTGAAATTGTCATGTACGGTACTCCTTGTACCAACTACAGGTTTTTCATTTAAATAAATTCTTTTTACCTACCAAAAAAAATATTACTCAAACTTTATGTGATAAAACTTTTCCTCTTGCTCTCTCCGTTCTTAAAAAGTTTGCAGTGCCTTTTAACTACAGAATTAAAAAAAAAATGTTATGATTAGTATTGTAATGCTTCTAGTATAAACTTTTATTTTTTCTGGATTAACCCATACATTGTTAAAATTGTATTTTTTTCAACCGTAAAAAATGGGGCAATTTAAATATAATATTTAATTAAAATAGTAAAATTATAAATTAAATAAATAATAAATAAAAATGATGAAGAAGGAAGATTGGAGATGAATGAGTATTTTAAAATAAGGTATGAAACTTTTGAGGCATGTGTCATGTCATATATGTGTGAAATTTATACTCCAAATTCATTTTTTGCATTGAAAATGCTTTTAATATAAAATAAATAAAATAATTAGATTGAGTGTATGGTGAACTTTTAAGTAATGATATAAAGTGCAAATATACGTATATTGCGAGGACCCAGGGTTGAGAATATATTTTTATTAATTTATTTTATAAAAAGTGAATTTATTGGCATGTAGGATCAAGTATAAGAGAGGTACTCCCTCCGTCCGCCTATACGCTTTCCGTTACCTTTTGGCACAAAGATTAAGAAAATTGATTAAATAATATATATAGTACAAGTGATGTGATTGGGAGAAGGAGAGAGATAGAGAGAAAAGGTAAAATATAAAGTGAAGTGTAAGAAAAAGTAGTTACCAAAAAGGGTATGTTAAGCTTATAGAGGGACAGACTAAAATGGGAAACTTATAGGGGGACGGAGGGAGTATTTTGGTTGGACATAAATTTACGTGTAATCGTCTCATAATTTTGTTTCACGAGACGAATCCATTTTGATTCATATTTCAAAATTTTATGTTGGACTTTTTTTTTCTGATTTTATATTTACAAAAAAAAAAATTGACAATGTTTAAATCGTTTTTACTTAAAATTTATCACTTTTTACATCACTTAAGTGTCATCCAAGACTAACTCTTTTGAATCCTTGGTCAGTTATAACTTATAATTAGATTTAATTTAGTGAGTTGTAAAAAAGGGTTGGTCTGTTGTTATGGACTCGAGTGTATGTTGTGCACCCTAGTCCATGTTGCACTTTTCAGTTTACTGACTTACACTTTTTGGTAATGGTGTTGCACTTGGTCAAAGAATAGTCAACGATGACTTGGTCAACTCAATCTTTTGTATAGAGTCGATTCTATACCAGAGTTTGGCTTTTCGTGTCGACACGACACGATAACAACACGTTAAGGAAAAAAATAAATTTAAAATTACATTTAAATATATAAAAAATTATCGTGTCATTATCGTGTTGTATCATATCAGTTAATAACATGTTAACGAGTTATTAAGAGTTTAATAGATTACCTATTAATTTTACCGTGTTTGACGAGTAGACACGAATTCGACACAAAATTCTTGTGTCGTTATTGCGTCAATACGATATCGATACAAACTCAATAATAATAACCACTAGCCCATAATTTTTTTGTCGAATTCGATAAAATTGTCACCCTAGATATGATTATATTACATGATGATCCGTTGCTTGTTGACTTATTGCGTTGACTCATCGTTAAAAAAAATCATATGCCTAGTCGAACAGTCGAACTTCACTAGTTTGATCATTTTCAGTTTCGAGTATTTGTGGGAACTTAAAATGGAAGATGATTTATTCGAGATTTTATCTAAAAAGCGATTTCATTTATTAAAAGAAAAAAAAAAACATTACAACTAATATCTATGTAAGCAAATACAAACACAGCTTTGTGTGTTGGGGGAGTGAATTTAATTTGAGAAGGAATTTCAAATTAAAAGATTTAAAAATACAGGAATTTTAAATAATATAATTTTAGTAAGTATTTTAAAATTCTCTAAATTTTAATTAAAAAGTGTGAGAGAAAAAATCTAAGTATTTGAAATCTATTCATAATCCATACAAGTAGAGTGGATTTGGATGGTGGATTTAAAATTTATAGATCAAATCTCTCCCTTAAAATGCCTAAACGGACTTAAAATTAGAGTTGTCAATTCGGACCACTCAACCTAGCTCAGTTCAACGGGACAAGTGATGTTCGTTGATTAGATCGGACTGATCCATGAACTAGCGGGACAATCCTGCCAATTACTTTTTTTTTTTAATCTTACAAAAATTATATACTATAACAACTTGTAATTACATAGTATAATTTATAAACGAAAGATAAAGTATTACTCCTCCGTACACGAAAAGTAGTCTCATTTGCCTTATATTCTTTGTCCATAAAATGTAGTCTCATACCCTTTTTGAAAACTATCACCCTTCAAACATCACTTAATTACTCAAATTGTCATCAACTTTATTCACAAACAATTACTTTATTCAAAATGGATCCCACAATACCCTACAATACCCTTACTTTATCTACTTTTTTCTTAAAACATGTGTTCCACTCTAATGGGACTACTTTTCATGGATGGAGGGAGTAAAAAAGATAAAGTGAGGGTAGTAAAGACTTTTCAACTTGTAATTACAATTCTTCGTCCCCTACTTAATGACACAATTATTGGGCTCGAATTTTAATGAATAAATTGTTTATTAGTATTATGAAAGATAAAGTGAGGGTAGAAAAGACTTTTCAACTTTATAAAGAGTAATAAAATTATTTTTTAGTGTAATAAAGTATTGTCATTTGTTGTAATATTTTGATGTTTTGAGAGGATTGGTTAAAAGTGTTTTTTTTTTTAGGTAATATGTCATCAAATAAGAGACATCCAAAATGTTAAAATAGATCATCAAGTAGGGTACGAAGGGAGTAATAAATAGAGTTTTGTGGAATATGTATGTAAACCTTTATATATAAAATAAATAAAAGAATTGACTTGTTTGTATGTGTAAGTCAAAAGTAGTCATTTGTGAAATTGTGAATATTGTAAAGATTAAATTTATAAAAAAAAATTAATTTTAATAAGGTGATGAAAGTTATTGTACTCCATCCATCCACCAAATGTAGTCCCATTAGGAATTAGGATGGGGCACAAGTTTTAAGAAAAAAGTAGATAAAGTAAAAATATTATAGGGTATTATGGGGTTCATTGTGAATAAAGTAATTGTTGTTGGAAACTGTACGCCTGATATGGGTATACTGCAAAATCGAAGAATCTGATAACATAAGTCGAGTCAAGGGAAACCCTTGTCCCGCAGAACAGAATACGCCCATGTAGTGCTCGACTGGTACGACGCTCTGTTCCCAAAGGTAAAACGACTTCTACTCCGAATACAGTAGCACCATTGTATACGAAGCCTCAACGAACGTACTAGGTACGAACTAAACACACACGAAAAATATTTCGTTAACACACGGAAAGAATTTCGACAACGAGAACAGTGTATGGCTTTGGAGAGCACAACACTGCAGAGAAGAGAAGAGGGGCGAAAATTTCAGCGTAGTCCAACTCGTTGGATTAGGGTGCGAAAAAATCGCAACACGTGGAGAGGTCCTTGGAGACCAAGTCTGAGGATTCCAGAATGTTTTGGAAGGTTCTTGAAGTATTACGAAATGGGTCAAACCCGTAACTGAATGGGTCGGTTACGATCCAATTCTTGTGTTGGGCTTTCGGAGTTTGTGGGTCTACAAAAAGATAGGCAGGCCCTAAAGACCACCAAAGAACAATTGCCGTAGCCAAGCCGCTCGGACGGGCGCACGTGGCCCTTCACATTCCCACACCTCAAACTCAAGTTGAAACATTCAACTTCATTAATTAATTTTTCACTCACCTTAATTCGGTTTTGAGATATTAAACATACCACGTTCATCTACTCCGCGAGTAGATCGACTATGTCACCTTTAATTATTTTATAATTAACGTTTAGTCCTTCTATTTAATTAATTAAATAAGGGTGTCAAAACCCAATTAATCACACATTAATTCCAACAATTGTTTGTAAATAAAGTTGATGGCAAATTGAGTAATTAATTGATGATTGAAGAATGATATTTTACATAAAGTGTATGAGACTAAATTTGATGGACAAAAAATAAGAAGCAAATAGGACTACATTTCATGTAGGGAGGAGTAATATATATCATGTGGCCACGTAGAGTACTATTTGATTGTAGAGATTAATATTTGTGATGCTATTGAATAGAAACAACTATTTACAACAAAAGTCGTGTCTTCATGTAAAATAGATAGTCACCCACGTCAAAAAACAAAGCAGAGTGCTTTAGAGTAGCCACATACGGTGGTGCACCGCTGTACGTTGATCATCCACAAAAGCATCACTATTCAGTCCTAGTTGCGGCGTGCAGATGGTTTCCCCAACACCTCTTCGTTTTCCTCCGATTCCCAATCGCGTTGCCTCTGTTCCACAGCAATTTCATTAACAAAAACATAAAACAGGCTGAATCAATCAATAAATTAAGATGGAATAATAACCTTATTCAGAATTTTTTGAACTTGAATTGTTTGTTTCTTTAGTGTGGGATTGATGAGGGCATCAGTCAACGCACAGGTTGATGTTAGAGATGCTTTTAGAATGCTTAAAGCCTGCATCAACACATTGATCGAGTCTTAATATACACCATATGTTAATAACAAGTGAATTAAAACAGAGAAAATTGAACCTCTTGAAACCCAATCTGGAATTCCACTTCTTCGATATCCGACACAGGGATACTCATCTGCTGGAGGGTAGAGAGAATGGAGGAGAAATTCAAGCGTGTCACACTTAAATCATCCCTTACAATAAACATCCCTGATCCTTCAGCAACGTATACTTGTGTATCGGCCTGGTTGCTGCGAGGAAGAAAGTTTCTTAAAGAGTAGGTGTTATAATCTTGTTCAGGAATCGAAAACCTGCATGGATTTGTTAAGAATGTGGTCGATATCATGGTATGCTAAGCTCCTATTCACATTGTCTATGTTTCTAAGACAGGTGTTTCCTCCCAAACACCGCACAACTCTATCCAACGTAGCCACGAGAATACTAAACAGAAAATCAACAAAATCGCCCTTTGCCTGAGCAAACAACAATTTCTTGGTCGATTTTTGAAACATTACTTTCAATACTATCCTCTTGGCGTTAGACGCTGCTTCTTCTTGAGCTGGATCCACTGAACTTCCTGCTTCACATTTTATTAATCTAGCAATCTTTGTGTGTGTTGTAGTATTGAGTAGGAGATCAGACAGCGGAGTTTGAGAAATTAAAGACAGCTTAAGCAAATCCACAATCTATATATTTTTCACATAAAAGGAAATTAATTAATAATTAAAATTACAAGAGTAAGTTACTAGTATAAGATAATCGTTTCAAAAAGAAGAATGACCTGTTTAAATCCGATTGTAACGTCCCTGACATTAGCCCTTTGCAAATCTGCAATACCTAGGCCAAGTGTGGTAAGAGCTTGCGCGAGGGATTCCTTCAAATTAGGAACAATTAACAGATCATCAGAGATTAAGAAAGAATCTGAATTTCGAGTAAAAATCGCGTTGTAAGGTTTTCCGACTCTATATGTAGTGGGCAGAGTATCGTCAACGCTGATTTTCAGATTACTCAAGTTTTTGACATAGCCTCTTGAAGTTGGATTGTTCAGCAGCACTTGCTTACCACGCTCGGTCCATAAATCGAGCATGTTAGGGTTTGATAAGCTATTGAACAATGTGGTTATGCTTCCAATAGCAGGGGCATTATCGCCATAATGTTTCTCCAAAACTTCCACAATTCTTCTCAAAGGCAGACACAGAAAGCTTAACAACACATCTGCAAAATCATTGCCGGCTTCCGCAAACAGCACCTTGCGATTCTCTCTATTTATGAAAACTTTCAAACTTAATTCAACTTCCCTGGAATCCGACATTCTCCAATCTGCATTTGAAACAACATACGAATACAAGTTGGTTCAGCACAGCCATCGTTACAAAAACCGAGCAATAAACATGATATGATGACGAGTTAGATCTCAAAATCAATTTTTAGCAGATTTTGAAAAGAGATTAAAAATTACCTTATTTTAAACCATGCTTTGTAGGGTGAGAGATCTTTGTCACGGCGGCAATGAGAAGGAACGAGAGCAAAGTGAAAAACAGAATGAATCTCTATCGGCCATAAACCAAGTAGCTTCCCCGTTTTACATAAGGCTACTGGTGAATATTTTAAGCTAGTCTTTTTTTTTTTTTTTTTTTTTTTAAGGAAGTTAAATAACCATCCCTTTTTTCTCCTCGAACCCAGGACCTAAGGCCTAAGTAGTGTGGTGCTCTAACCACTTGAGCTATCCCATTTGTCGCTAGTCTTTTTATTTCCTCAAAATATAAAGGTAATAAGCAAAAGGAGTGTTTGAGGATATAGTGTCATTCTGGATATTTAAATTTAAACACTGGATAATTATACTTGGATGTTCCTTACTTACTTGATGACATATTAATAAAAATATTTGTAAACAATTTTCTTAATACATTAAAATATTACAATTTTTCGAGTGATTAAATACGGTATTAAAATATTTGGATGTGCCCACTACATATACACTCGAAAACCTTACAAGGCCGTTCTTAAAAGTAATGTAAAGCTTATAGACGGACGGAGAGAGTATTAAAATGATAAAAAGAAAGTATTATAAATGAACGATTGAATTAATATAAAAAATATTATAAAGAGAAGGGGGTACAAAGTAAAAGTTTTTTTTTTTTTTTTTTTTTGACAGGAGTTATAAATTTTTTTTATAAAGTGACAGGAATTATATAAAAAATATTATAAAGTGAAGGGGGTACAACGTAAAAGCTTTTTTTTTTTTTTTTTTTGACAGGAGTTAAAGACATAAAATTTTTTTTGTCAAAATGAATACAGATTAACTGACATTGAGTGCGCGTATCTTTTACTAGTATTATTTGTGCAAAATGAATACAGATTAGCTGCCATTGACACAATTCAAAAGTTTAAGATATAATCATTACATTGCTGTGTCTATGTTATAGCTTCGTCAGTTTTACTTCATGTGTCTCGTCAAAGTAATGTCAATTGTCAAGCGCCCACTGGTTTGATATTTTTCAGTATTGAGTTTGTGTGGGAACTTGAAAGATAGAAACGAGTTTTAGGGGATGTTTGTTTTGTGATAGGAAATCTGAATTTGAAATTTAATTCCCGTTACAGTTTGTCCATCATATAATCTTATAAAAGTCAACTCTATAAATACTTAAAAATCATACTCCCTCCGTCCGCCTATAAACTTCCAATTTCACCATTTTGGTCAGTCCGCTTATAAGCTTCCCATAACTTTTTTGGTAAGTATTTTTTCTTACACTTCACTTTATATCTTATTTTTTCTGTCTATCTCTCTCTTCTCTCAATTACATCACTTGTACTATATCTAATTATCTATTATTCAATCACTTTTCTTAATCTCCGTGTCAAAAAGTATCTCTCTCTTCTCTCAATCACATCACTTGTAATATATCTATTATTTAATCACTTTTTTTAATCTCTGTGTCAAAAAGTAACGTAACACTTATAGGCTTACGGAGGGAGTATATAAATACCCATAAAATATATAATTCTATACTATAAAGTTAAATTTTACCCTACATAAATTCCAAAACAAACACAAAACATAAAAAACATTATAATTTTGAAATCCACTAAATTTTTGAATTAAATTCTTAAAATCCCAAAACAATCATCCCCCAGATTTTATCGAAAATTCTAATCACTAATTGTTTGGGTAATCATGTCTTTTAAACGTCCACAAAAGGTTAAAATAGTCAATTTGTATGGATAAGATTTTTGGAAAAGGAAAATTGGTTAGGTTTTTTAATCGTTGGTACAAAATTGAACCACTTCTTTGGTCGATTTTTTTTTGCCGCTCATTTTTAAATCTTTAAAAAAATATATATTACTATAATTTAATACAAATTATACATTAATAGTAGTACATACTTATTTATACACAATTTACAAGAATTACAATTAAAAAATCTACAAGTTATGAAATAGAAGAATGATACGGAGTATATAAAAAATAAAATAAAAAAGGTACAAACCGGTAGTTTTGAAAAATTATAACCGAAATAAAGCCGTCATTTTACTGTTTCGATTCGATTTTCTAACTGAAATCGTTATGTTCGTCTGGTTACGATTTCATTTTTGCGTATGTCAACTACAATCAATGGTAGATTGTGTTAGTTCAGGCAATTATATATCAGTGAGGCCTCAGATGTAAAAAGTAAAGTATATTACTCGGACATCCTATGATAACTTGTCTTCCCTCCGTTTCTGAAAAGTTTGCAGTGTCTTTTTAAGAGTTGCACTCTTTTGTACTAGTTACATGTATGTAATAACTACTATATCCAATTCAATATGTGTAACTACTATATTCAATCCAATAATCCATTACAAATAACACATGACTCATTTATTATATTCAATTAAATAACTCATTACAAATAATACATGACTCATTTATTATATCAATTTAACACATAAATTATTTCTTGGGCCTTTATTTTATTTCAATTAATGTTTTTTTTAATTTTATCATCAAAAAATAATACTCCATTAATTTTTTAAATTTTTATTTTTTATTTTACTCAATTGATATTTATATTTATCTTTTTAATATTATTTTTTTAATTTATTTTTCTTCCTATTTATCACTTGTGTTTAAAATGATAATTTTTTTTAACGTACTTTTTTTTTATGTCATAAATAATTATTCTAAAATTTTAAGATCTAATAAGAAAATTTAAAAAATAATATTAATTGTTTTATTAAGTATTAAATAGTATAATAATAATAATTTGTTTTAAAAAATAAAACTTGCACCTCTCTTAGCCAAGTGTTTAATTTTATTGGTACTATTTTACTTTAATTAATTGATGTATAATTTTCACCTTATCCTTTCAAATTTTTACTTCATTCTTTACAAATTTCACTTCGTTTTACATTGTTTAATTATTTTTTTCATTTGAACTTTCATTTTTTAATCATTTTATTTTAATTTTTTATGAATATAATTTTTAGTTTATAAGTGTTATGATAACCGTTGATAAGTATTATGATATATTATTAGTTAATATGCAGTATTGTACGTATTAGTTCATATACAGTATAATATTAGTTTATACTGGTACAAGTTCTAATTTTTTCGAGTTTCGAGTTCACATATTTTATAGTAATAGTTCAAATATAGTATAGTATTAGTTCACATATTGTATAGTATTATGGTACTAGTTCAAATATAGTATAAATTCAAATATTGTATAGTATTAGTTCATATATTAAATAATATTTTTATACCCACATTAATCTCTAGTACTATACAATATATTAACTAGTACTATACCATAGGCATACTAATACTATATCGTATTTAAACTAATATTTATATTTAACAAAAAATATATAATTTAACACATTTATAATTCTAGACATACCATTCAAATTAATACATCAATATTAAAAAAATGATATTAACTAACTAGTAATAAGAACAAAAGTGAGAATGAATCACACTGAACACACAATTCAATTAATAGATACGATCACACTCAATAAACATATAAATGCATCAACATGACGATGACCCCAAAGAAAATAATAAAGCTGATGCAATATTATGTTGGTTTTTCCCCAATTCTCCACTCATTTAGGTTTCTAAATATAAATTTTATTTTTCAATTAGATTATGTTATTAATTAGTTTTAAAAAATAATCTACAACCTTAAGAAACTTGTAACAAACCAGATATCATTTTAGAAATAATGAAGACATAACAAAATAATCTTAGTTATTATAAATCAGATTTAAGCTTGAAAGTGAGCATGTCATATTCATACATTTATACCCAAATTAGAAAAAAAAAATTGAATTTTTTTAGTTTAGTCTTTTTTTTTTCGATTTTTTTTCTAAATTTTGGTTATTTTTTGAAAAAAAAGAACTGAAAATTTTATTTTTGAGTTTCATATTTTTTTTAATATTCGTTATGTTTTTATATTTATTTTTTAAAAGTTAAAAAAATAGAATAATATTTAACTTCGTGGTGATTCATTGGTGAATCGATAGTTGGTGTATAATTATAATTTTAATGAGTTGTATTTAAATTTAATTGATATAATAGTAATATAGTATTTTACATGTATTTTTTTTAAAAAAAATTTGGAGGTGAAATTAATAAAAAAGAAGGTAAATAACTAATAACCCATGTAAATAATTGGATAATAATTGGATTTAGTTATATGTATGTAACTTGTACACATAAGTGCCTAAAAAAGTAAATAATTGGATTTAGTTATATGTATGTAACTTGTACACATAAGTGCCTAAAAAAGTAAATAATTGGATTTAGTTATATGTATGTAACTTGTACATATAAGTGCCTAAAAAAGAGAGTGTCTAAAAAAAGAAATGTAAACTTAGTAAAAAAGGAGGGTAAACATGTAACTATACACATAACTAATTGTCTTTTTTTAATACATAATTTAAAAAAGTTGTAATGATTAAAATATAAATTTATAAATTTTATTTATATAAAATAAATAAATTAGTTGAATTGAGCTAGTATTAGTGACCTTTAAAAGTAATACTCGACTATGAAGCGAAAATATGCCGTTTAGGAATATGGACTTTTTTGTTTCCGTTTTTCATACTGTATGTCTATGTAAAACGGGAAGCTGTTTGGTTTATGGCCGATAGGCGATAGTGATTCATCGTTTTTCACTTTCCTCTCCTTCTCATTGCCGCCGCCCCTTCCAAAGATCTCACCCTACAAAGCACGGTTTAAAATAAGGTTATTTTTTTATTCTTAAACTCTTTTCAAAATCTGCTAAAAATTGATTTTGAGATCTAACTCTTCATCTTATCATGTTTATTGCTCGGTTTTTGTAACAATGGTTGTGCTGAACCAACTTTTATTCGTATGTTGGATTGTAGGGAAGTTGAATTAAGTTTGAAAGTTTTCATAAATAGAGAGAATCGCAAGGTGCTGTTTGCAGAATCCGGCGATGATTTTGCAGATGTGTTGTTAAGCGCCTTTAGGTAAAATTGTGAAAGTTGTGGAGAAAGAGTATGGCGATAATGCCCCTAGCTACTATTGGAAGCTTAACCACATTGTTCAATAGTTTAACTAACCCTAACATGCTCCATTTATGGACCGAGCGTGGTAAGCAAGTGCTGCTGAACAATCCAACTTCAAGAAACTCAATCAAATTCTTGAGTAATCTGAAAATCAGGTTCTTTCTTAATCTCTGATGATTTGTTAATTGTTCCTAATTTGACGGAATCCCTTGCAATAACTCTTGGCACCTTCGGCCTAGATATTGCAGATTTGCACAGGGCTAAGGTCAGGGATGTTACAATCGGATTCAAACAGGTAATTCTTTCTTTTTGAAACGATTATCTTGTAATTTCCTTTGTGTTTAATAAAATATTACTCCTCCAGATTATAGATTTGCTCAAGGGGTCCTTCATTTCTCAAACTCCGCTGTCTGACCTAGTACTCAATACAAGGCAGACAAAGTTTGGGGGAAAAAAAGCTGAAGCAGGAATTTCACTGCATCCAGCTCAAGAAAAAGCAGCGTCTAACGCCAAGAGAATGGTATTGAAAGTAATGTTTCAAAAATCAACCAAAACCAGGTTTACGATTCCTGAAGAAGATTATAACATCTACTCTTTAAGAAACTTTCTTCCTGGCCTCAATGCTGAGGGATCAGGGATGTTTATTGTAAAGGATGATTTGTCTGTGACACGCTTGAATCTCTCCTCCATTCTCTCTCTCCTCAAAAAGATGAGTATCTCTGTATCTGATAAATTAATTTTCTCATTTTTTTTCTTTGTTTTTTACTTAACGTATATATTAAGGTGGCTGAATTTGTTGATCTCTTACATCAACTTGCGCTTTGACCGATGCCCTCATCAACCCTAAACAAACACCCTTTGCAAATTCAAAAAATTCTGAATCATCAGGTCATTCTGAATCATGTTTTTCTTTCATTCATTGAAAGTGATTGATTCGCCCTGGTTTATTTTACTCTTTTGTTACACTTGGGATATTGTATCCCTACTTCCTAGTGACTATTTCTAAATTCTAACTATGTTTTACAATTGTTAGTTTTATTATTTATTGCTATGTCGTTGATTCTATTCGCATCACAAAAATTAATCTAAAACCTAAAATATTCAACTAATTCAAGTCACAAATATAACAGTTCTTTATCACTCCATCCCCTACTTAAAATAGTAAAATGAGATTTTAATTATCTTTCTCAAAACATTACAATATTACATCAAATGTTTACTTTATTACATTAAAAGGTAATTTTATTATTAAAATTGTTGTCTAAAAGTTATGAGTTCTTAAGTAAAAAATTAGGAAGTAATATTAAATTCAATTGTATTGAGATAATAAATATTTTCATTTGTATAAAAAAAACCATATTAAATTTAATCAGAGAGAGTATTACTTTTGAATTTTATCAATTTATTTATATATTTGTTTTATACTTGAAAATTTATAAATTTTTCATTTAAAACTCTACTTAATATTGTGAGACAAGTTTTAAGAAAAAGATAGATAAAATAGGGGTATTATAGGGTATTGTGTGATCCATTGTGAATAAAGTTTATGAAAAATTGAGTAATTAAATGATGGATTGAAGGGTGTTAGTTTTGATAAAATGTATGAGACTGGTGAACAAAGAATATGAAACAAATGAAACTACATTTCATGGAGGAAGAGAGTACTCCTACTAAACTTCACTAAAAATTCAAAAAGGAAAATGAATACAGATTAGCTGGCGTCGGGTAATGAGTGGGCGTATCTTTTAGAATGATTTGTGCAAAATGAATTCTGATTTAGCCGGCAGCCCGATCTAGAGCCTACTTACCACTTTGTCCACCCAATTAAGAAAAATCTACTTCTTCGTGTCATAAATTTTTTTCTTTCCTTTTTGCCGAGGCCAAAGACTAAGGGCATGTTTGTTTTGGGATGGGAAATTCGGATTTGGGATTTCGAAACTCCACCCCCGTTACAGTTTGAGATTTTGATTCAGGATTTCAAAATCCCACCCTATAAATATCTATAAACTCTATAAAAGTCAACCCTATAAATACCTACAAATCCTATATAAATACCTATAAAACCTATAATCCTATTCTATAAAGTTAAATCCTACCCTACATAAATCCCAAACCAAACACAAAACATAAAAAGTATTAGAATTTTAGAATCCACTAGATTTTGAAATCCGGATTTCAAAATCCTCCAAATCCCAAAACAAACATGCCCTAAATGTGCTATGACTATCTCCATTTTTTTTTTAATAACTGATATTTTTGTGAAATTTGTTAAAATTAAAAAAAAAAATGTATTGATAAGTATATCTTTAAACAATAAAATAAAGGCAAATACTTGTGTGTACCAGTTACATACATGTAACTTGTTCCTTTTTAATACATTTTTCTAAATAAGTGAATGTTACTAATGAGTTATGGCAAATACAGTATAATATTAGTTCAAATAGAGTATAGTATTAGTTCAAATATAGTATAGTATTAGTTTACATATTGTATAGTATTAGTTCAAATATTAAATAGAAACAAGTTACATGTATGTAACTGCACAAGAGTGCAACTCTAAAATAAAAGAGGTATTTAATCACATTAATTTTCTAATGCACATTTTTCATTCATAGTACACATTATATTTCAAATTCTTTAACTAATTTTCATCATCTTTTTAAAAATTTCCAATTTTATGTCTCATATAATTAATTTTTTAAAGTTAAAAGGGAGGATATAATTTGAATAAATAGTAAAAAAATTATAAAACATTATTTAAAAAAAGAAAAAAAAAGACTAAAATATCACTAATTGAAAATTTGAGGAAGTATAAAATACTTCTAAATAGTAAAAATATAGATAAATAGAATGAATAAAAAGTTAAGAAATGTAATGAATTTTATCATTTAAAAAAAAATGAACAAACCGTTTAAAAATAGATAAGTAAAAGTTTATAAGAAGATCGAAGGTGGAGTGAAGCTATGTTTCTCAACGTTCTCGTTGATAAACTTGGGTCTGATATATAATTTTCAAACTTAAACTCGGTCTGTTATTTGTGACAAGATTTTTTAGTAGGCTTAATCTAATCTTACGTTTTTAATAAATGATTAGGGCGTGAAAATCTATTAAAGACTTTTTAAACCTTTTTATAATTAATTTGACCTTAAATCTTAATTTTAAAAGTAATTATATTAGTACTGTAATTTAAATTTGATTTGTTTTGAGTAGATTGGCTTGTTGACACTATTACTTGAACGTCATATATGGAGTAATATATAATTGATATTTATGTATAATATATTTGTTATTATTATATATTTATGGAGATAGTTAAATAAGTTGGTTTATTAAATTTTTTTATGTTTTTCTTTTTTGCTGATTGAGACTCAAATTTAGATTTCATTTCAATTGAGCTAGTCGTATATAGCATTAGATTTCGTTAAGTTCATTATAAATAACTACCTAAATCTATAAACTATATCTATTTGAGAACATGATTACGTCACTATCAAATATACATAATTTATGATTAGATGATAGCATCCACTCCTTTTTTAAATATATGCCATATTGATTTTTTACAACAATTTAAGGTTACAAATGTATATCTATAATAACCTCCATTAATTATAATTTTAAGTAATTTTGGTATAAAAAATTGTTTAATAAAGAATTTGGCCAATATTTATAAATTAACTTAATTTTGGTATAAATAATATTTAAAATTTCTCTTGATTTTTACAAATTATTTATACCATCATATATTTGTGGTAAATTAAAATAGTCAAATTTAAATATATTGTTCATATTCTTAGAATGTGTTCAAATCCTTTAACTAAGTCTATAATATATTGCATAATTTTCGCCATTTATACAAAGTCAAATCTGTGAGTTAAAGATTTTTACTTAATTTGCTCACGAATGATTAAAAAAAAAAAAAAACTAGGTCCATATAAAATGAATGAAGAAACTGCTAGAAGTCAACAATTAGATACAAAAGGAATGAAATATTAGAATTATACACAAATAATTTCCGAACATGTTCAATTCTTATATTTATATTTTTTTAATACTTCAATGATTTTTTACCAAACACAAAGGAAAATTAGTTAAATTCATAGATCCAAAAGTACATATAGCCAAATTATACGGCAAAGATGACAACGTAATCCTAACTATCCATATTATTGTGTTAAGAAAAGTAATCAATTATATTTACGCTTTACCATATTTATCCATGCAATCATCTAAATATTTAGTAATTTTTTTTGTATAATAATGCAAGTGACTATATCAACCAAAAAAAAAAAAATGCACGACCAAACATATAGTTTTGGGACCAAATAACCCCCTAATTTAGGCACCGCCGTTGGAGTGTAATGATTTGTAAATTGCAGCCCAAACTATTTATTGAAAGATAATAATTACCTCTATATTTATTGTTACATCAAATTATTGATGTAGTCGACGCATATAATAATTGCTTTCTTTATTTCCCAAAATATATTTTTATAGGTAAACATCAGATTTTATTGTAGAGTTTATTGATCTAAATTTGAAAAATATATATAGAATTAATTTGCATTGAACAATACAAAAAATTATACTCTATCTTATTCATTATTAATTGAACATTTACGATTGGAGAAATTTTAAAGTGAAATTGTTTATTAATATTAAAGGTGTCAAGTTAACTTTTAAGACATATTTCCTCCATGTCATTATTATTTAAACATTTATCACCTACTTCTTACTCATTTAAAAATCTTCGTTAAACATTACTTATTTACACTAAGTAGTACTCCCTCCGTCCAATTTAATTATGCTCATTTCTCCGGACACGGATTTTAATGAATATTGATTAGTTTATGTATAAAGTAGATAAGTTTGGGGTATGATGGAATGTTGTGGGGTCCATTTATAGGTAAAGTGATTATTTATGAATAAAGTTAGTGGCAATTTGAGTAAATAAGTGATGGTGAGAAGGTGGAGATAAAGTAGTGTGAATAGTATATTATTTCTAAAAAGGGAATGAGCATAATAAAATTAGACAAAAAAAAAAAAAAAAAAAAAATAATGAAATTGGACGGAGAGAGTATTACTTTTTACACAAACAAAAGACTACTCTACAAATAAATACTCATAATATCCTTTCTAAAGTCAACTTTATCACCTATTTTTTACTTAATTAAAAATCTTCATTAATAAATAATTTTACAATAAAATTCGTGAAAAAAAATAAATGGTCCATTAATTGTGGGATGAAGATGGAGGGAATAGATGTTTTAAGAAAGATTTTTAAAGTAAGAAAGATGACAAATGACAAACATTTTTGACAAATATTCAATTAATAATTAAATGGAGAAAATATAATTTAGAAAGAAAACAAAAAAACAAACGTTATATATTATAAATAGTAGGAGGAATTATAATATTGTCCATTGGATTCCTAGTATATAATCAAATCATGGGGCCTAAAAACCGAAAGGTAATTTCCACACTAAATTGACTAATGCCAAGCTTAAGAAGAGTAAATTCGCAATTGGGTCCCTATACGCTATAGTCATTGTCATTAAGCTGAAAAAAGAAACATGCAGATTATCACACAGATCTATGCAAATACAAAGAGAGGAGGAGCACAACCAAATGTACTCTACAAAATTTGGGAGGCCAACCGATCTTCCTAAAATACCCCCACATCAAATATTGAAATACCAATTTTACCCTCGACGACCACACGTTTTATCAATGAAACGGAGACCGGTGCGGAATGCCCTTCCTCCGGTTCATCATCGACTCGGAAATATCAGAAACCGGCCGACACGCCGATCGGAAACCGGGGCTGCTTCTTTTCTTCCTCACGACTTCCGTCGTGGCAGCGGTGCAGCAGAGGTTCGAGCAGTCTACTGAAGCGTGTGCGCCGCCGCTGCTGGAACCGGACTCGGTCCTCTGCGAACCGGAACCGGAACCTCCGGGTTCCAGAACGAGTCAGGCGTCATTTGTCCGTCGTCTAAACCCGGTTCAGGCAAAGCCATAAACTCACAGTCACGTAGGTACATTGACAGATTGCCCCCACTCCTGATTACATGGTGAACCTGTACCAATTAAAAAAGTTGAAAATTCAATTTCGAATTGCGGAGGAGAGAGAAAGTGAAGAGAGAGAGAGAGAAATGCATGCACCTTGCAGGAGATAGAACAGTAGAGAAATGGCTCCTGCAGGTTTCTGTCGCAGGTGATACAGAGCCTGCCGGGAACCCGGCCCGGCCTGCCCGTCTGTGGCCTCTGATTCAAAAACACCACTTTCGCACTGTTCGTTGTATACGACTGCAGAAACATAAATTACACCAATTTTTTCAAATTACCCAAATTAAAAAAAAAAACCTAATTCGAAAATTATTCGAATTACAAACTCACTTGAACACGAGCACAATCCATTAATTTCTCAGCATCCATCAGCCTGATAACATCGTGATACACATACCTCCTAATCTGAAACACGAAATCACTTCACTCAAAACCAAATCACACAAATTATATCAAAAATTCAACAATTAGAGACCTGGAGGAGGCGGTGGGAGCGATGATTCGTCAAGCAATGGGGGCAAATTCCGTCGCAACAATCCAAACAAAAGCAATTCTTCTCGTTTTTCCTTACGTCCTGATGAACTATGCAAGCGTTGAAAAACTTATCCGTCAAAAGAGACGATAGCCACTGTGGAACCTCCGAATTATCCAACTACAATTACAAAAAATAAAATCAGAAGCGTAAACGAATGAGAGAGAAATCGTCAGAGATTCAAGAGAGAGAGAGAAAGAGACCCCACCATGGCTAATTATTTTACAAGATTGAAATTGGGTAGGATCTATATTATACTATATATTTATAGGGAGAGATCTGTGTATATATAATTATATGAACATACCATATACATACAATTTGTGTATCTATTTGTAGAGAGAGAGAGAGAGAGAGAGAGAGAGGGGTGTAAGAAAAGAGAACGGCGCCTGCAAAACTGATACTGGACGCTACTGTTACCAATGAAGGAACAGGAGTGGAGGAGTTGGCCACATTTAAATGCAAATTTGCAATTGGGTGTTTTTTTTGTTTTTTTTATTTTAATTTTTTTGTAATTTTGGTGTTTTTTTTTATCGTACACCGTGTTGATGATTTTGTACAACTGTTTTTGTTTCTTGTCTTTTGCAAATTGTACTATATGTATGTATATCCATTTGGTTAGAGACAAATTAATTAATTCGAGTATGGGTGAATTAATCATATAAAAAGGCATGACCTAATTCGAGATTTCGTCACCAAACCCTAGAATTTTCACAAGAAATGATGTCTTTGGTCTGCAATTGGCTATTAATATTATGCTTCATTTCTCTTTCCACTCAAATACTTATTTAAATATTCATACAATCACATCGATCTTTTTTCTTTTAAATCAATCATTTCATTTTCTACTTTTTCGTCATGCATTAATTTTCTTTTATACTTTTCTTTCTCACACTAATTACTAAGCTAAATAACAATAATGACCTTTTTCCCGTCTTCCTCTATGTCACATCAACCGTCATACATAACGAAACAAGTCGTATAGTTAGACGTGCATTTGCATATACTCCCTCCGTCCGCCTATAAGTGTTACGTTACTTTTTGGCACAGAGATTACGTAAAAGTGATTAAATAATAGATATAGTACAAGTGATATGATTGAGAGAGGAGAGAGATAGAGAGAAAAAATAAGATATAAAGTGAAGTTTAAGAAAAAATACTTACCAAAAAAGGTATGAGAAGCTTATAAGCAGACAAATCAAAATGGTAAAATGGAAAGCTTATAGGCGGACGGAGGGAGTAGTTCTTAGGATTGGTATTATATATAATCAATTACTTATAAAAAAAATTGAGTTAAACACTAAATATTCAAGAATATTGTCAAAATTTTGACTTGGTCAATTTTCTTTTGTAATTTTTTTTTATTCGTAATTTTTTTCGAAAATGTGTGTGTTGAAAAGTGTAAGTCAATATTAGTAAAAAGTGTAACACATTTTTTTATTAAAAAGTGTAAGTCACTATAATTGAAAAGTGGAACACAACTTTTAATGAAAAATGTAAGTTATTATAACTAGAAAGTGCAAGTTAGTGTAACTTAGAGTACAATACAATATTATTAAAAAGTGCATGTCAATATACTTGAAAAAAGTGTAACACAATTTTTTAATGAAAATTGTAAGTTATTATAACTGAAAAGTGCAACACATTTTTACTGAAATGACTATATAACTAAAATGTGCAATATAACATTATCAAAAAGTGTACGCCAATATAACTGAAAATATTACTCCTTTTAAAAGTGTAAGTCACAATAGTTTTTTTACCAATTTTTTTTTTTAACCAAGTTAACAGTCAATAGTTGACTGTTGATTTGGTCAACACAATTTCATATATATAATCAATTTCATAGAAGACCTACCCTAGTTTGTATGTAATTAGAACTTTACGATTCTTATTTCATACGAATTCAAAATTTAAAATTCGAATATCAAAATTTGCACTTAGTTCAAATTTAAATTTACTCCTCAAAACAACACGCTTTAGAAAAATTCACCTCCTAACTCATTTTGTACACATTACACAAACACTTAATTAAATTTCATTTAAACATTACAAAGTCACTCAATGTACCTCTCATTATTTACTAAATTCATTTTTCTTAATTTGTGTGTCATTACACAAATTAAGAAATTTAACATAAAACAAAATTGATCTATTAAAATTTCAAAACAAAAAATCCAAATCATAAAATTTTAGATTCACGACTTTTTTCACACAAATAAAGTCTCTGAACAAAACATGAATTAAACGACAGAGAAAAATGATGACTTTTCGGAAAATTGGAAGTAGTAAAACAAAGAGAAAGAGGGGTTTCACCGCAAAAGTGGGCATAATTAATTTTGTTGACAAATGATGACAAAAAAAAATCTGGACTAGTTTATGAGGGAAGGGAAGTGGACATAACCAAATTTGTTACGAAACAACAATATTTTTTATTTTGCAGGTCAAATCTACTCCTTTTTGGAGTATTTACCATGAACATGAATGAAGACAAAACCTGCCTCTGTATCAAAATAATTCTGATTTTTTATGTTTTATATAGAATTAAGATATACTGAGTATTTTTTTTACAAATTTATTTTCCAACTAGGGTAAATTAAACAAAGTTAGAAAATAAAATGGAAAGAATAATAACCTCCTTTAATTATCAAGAAAGACTGATAGAGACTTTTATTTTATTTTTCGAAAACCTGAGAGGAAATTTTAGAAAAAGGGCAATTAAATGATAAATTATACCCCTGTTTGACTTTTATGAAAAATATTATGCGTATTTATACTTTATTAAAAAAAATAATCTTTTATTTAAAAGAGATTTTTAAAGGAGTGGCCATATGTTCAAATAATAATGGAAAAAAGTTTTTTACAAATATTCAATTAATAAGATAGATTTTTAAAGGAGTAATTGAAGAAAGGTTTTTACAAATATTCAATTAATATAATTAAAAATAGAAAAAACAAAAAAAAAAATTGAAATAGAATTTTAAACAAAAAAAATTGAAACGGAGGGTGGAGATTGCGGTGTAATACATGAGTTATGTCTTATGAAACTAATTTTATTTAAATTAAATGTATCCTGTTAGTTTACGAGTTTGATCATTAAACGCTCATCAATTACGTTTGAATTCCCTCTCAAAATAAATCCATTTGAATTCAAATTATTAATACTAGTATTTATTTATACTAAAAAAAGAGAAGTTTTACCAATTTAATTCAAGTTATCTTAAATAAATTAGTGACCCTAATTAAGAAATACTACAAATTACATTTAAAAAAAAAATAGAAACTGATTGATCACAGCAATTGATTCTTCTTGTAATTGTTCTTTTAATTAAAGATTTTATCGGAATCTAAATTAAAATTAAAATGCAAATTAATGAGAAAATTAGATAATTAAGTTAAAATGTAGTAATCATTTTGTTTTGGAATTTTATATGTGTGGACGTGGGGGGGGGAGGTGGAAATGTTAATTGATACCATATATTACTTTTTATTACTATTATTATGAGTGTATTAAAAAAAAAAAAAGTAACATTAATTTGGAATGTATTACTTTTTTGCTTTCATTATTAATTAAACATTTACTGTTTATCCAATTTTTAAGGTAGTTCTAAGATTTTTAAGATAGAATTGTTTTTTTAGTACACGTATTAAAAGTAAAAAAAATTGACTTTTAAAAGTGATATTATGAGTATTTCTATTTTATTGGAGAGATAATATTTTATTTGCGTGTAAAATGTAATGATATGAACAATAAACAATGTGTTTAAGGAAAATTTTTTAATGAAAAAAATGTCGGTGAAAAATGTTCAAACATTTTGTAATAAAGGTTGTTGTAATGTGATGGTGGAAAAATATTTGTCTACTCACCATTAAATTTTAGGAGGAATTGTGGGTTACTAGTGAATAGTGTTGATTTTTCTCACCATTAATTGAATTTATTACGTCAGAGGTCCAATCGATAATAATAAATGTTTTCTAAAAGATTTCATTTTTTAGATTAGATCTCAATATAATTTTTCCATTTTACAAATGTTCAGTTGAGGTATGATTTATTTTTATTTTTTTTTCAATTCAAGACTCAAATATCTTTATATATTCAATTCACGCAACATGCCAAATAAAAAATTCATATTAAAAGAAAAGGAAGTACCTATAGTCATAAGTTTATAGGTCGAACTAGAAGTTGGGACGCTATTAAAATGTTGTTTGAGAAAATTCTTATAAGGTATAAAACCCGGACCAAGGGAAAATCTATACCCCTCTAAAACATGCCAAAAAAAAAAATGAAAAAACTAACCAAACTCAAAATAATCGAAACAGAGAAAAAATGACTCATGGAGAATCAATAACACCACCCCATTGTCACACATACTAGGCGACAAAGTCTAACTCTTGTGTAAACTTTGTCGATGGATATGTGGTGAAGGCCTTCGAGGCGATCACCTCTAACTCATTGATAACCCAGGCAAATTGAGGCCTTTCGGCTTCTCCGTAGCACGGGGTGGAACCGCTAGAGTAAGATCAAGATCATCGACAATTGACAACTTTAATAATGCAGCAACCACCAACTCTTGAATATTGTTCGAGGAGTCATCCATGTAGTTGTTACTGAGATCTGAGAATGAGTTACTTACCGGGACGCACAGATCCAAAGGGCCTCATCCTTTAGCACGGGAAGATCTAATTCATGCATCATGGCAATAAGAAGTGTCGTGCACATTTGTTTTTATTTTTATTGTTTTATATACTTTTAATTTTGCAAATGAATTTTTTATCGTCATTAAATAAAAAACAAAATAATAGTAAATGAAAATTGAGTCTAAATTGAGACATTTATAAAATAACTACCAATACTAAACAAATACTCCTATAAAATATGAAATAAATTAATGAGTACTACACCATTATTTTGTCCCATTTTATCCATATAAACTACAATTCTAATATTCCTCGAATATGAATATCAGTGTACACATTATTACTTTTATTAGCACTATTTATTATTAGCATTATGGAAATAATATGACAAATTTACATTGATATTTATAGAATTTGAACGAGAAATAAAAAGGGATGGCTGAAGTTTTATTTTTTTGAGAATGTATACATTTCGAGGGTGTGTATTCACAAGAAAAAATAACAAAAGATAATTGGTCAAAGTGAATGTTGGAATTTTTTTATTTGGGAAACGATGAAAAAGTAAAGATTGTTGGAAATATAAAAAAAATACTAAAAATATGAAAAGACAGAAAATAAAGAGGCACTTAATATTTCCATTTTTAGCATTCTGTAAGCGTGTTGTTATCCACCACTTCACCTTGAAAACGTGCCATTACTATTTCCGTCTTTCCATTCAAATATTCATCTTCGAGTATAACTAAAATCGCTATCCCTTTTTATGCAAATAAATTATATTGGGTGTAATATATAAAAAACAATTGAATAATAATAATCTGATGCAATTCCAGTATTTGATGCCAAACTAGTACATTACCCGATAAAATTTGATTCTTTGGGTTAATTTCTTTTAGCCTATATATGTTTGTTTTGAGAATATTAGGGGTGATAATTCGATTAAATTGGTCAATTCTGATTTTTTTTTTTCAATTGAATTATATATACACATTTTTAATTGATCTGAATTGTGTATATTACCATTCAGATCAATTGCGTAGGAGAACATTGATGTTATTATTATTATTTTTTTAATTTTATTATTTAGAAAATTTTATGTGATGTGAAAACTGATTATTTATTTTTAGGTGTGAACGATATTGATATCTTGATATCTAACAATAATGCATTTCATTTACTACAAAAATAAATAAATAATAATAATAATAATATAGCTCAAGGTACTCCTAATATTTTATTTGGATTTAGAATTAAATACGATGTACCACCCCTTGACGTTTTGTACATAATTTAAGGTTATTAAATACATCCTTAAAGTTTTGTACATAATTTATGGTTATTAAATAACTCTGGCAATTATAATACGATAAATAATTAATATTATCATTGCAAATTTCAAGTACTACTAAATAATGCCCATTGTTCACTGATTTTGTTAGATACTTTTGACATTAATATTAATATGTAGTTTTTAAATATAATTGATGTAAGATAAATTTATAGATTGGAATATATCTTTTCAATTTGATCAATTTCATCGGAATTAATTGATCTCGCATTTAAAAGATTATTGAAAAACATTACAAGTTAAATTAAAATTAAAAAAATATGGCTATTCAGATTCAATTAGAGATATTTTCGATAATCTAAATATGTAGTGTTAGCATGAAAATTATAAGGTACAAGCAACAAGAGGACAAGCAAAGGCTTGTAATTTTGTCATATTACAAATTTCATACTAATATCTATTTAATTTAATGGATATTTATGAAAAATAATTTTGGGAACAATAAAGTTGATAGGTATTTTGGGGTAAATAGTACGAATTGCGCAGTCGGCATTAATAGAGTTTTGTCTTTATGTTCTGGTGGCTGGCAAGTGGAATTAAATTGGAGGGATGCAAGAAAATAAAATGGAGATGTATGATATATAAGGAAATGGAGTGTACGAGGGTTTACAGCGTACATCACGATTTTAGGGTTTCAGACAAACAGGAATTTGGGCATCATACATATATAGCAGATACGAGTACTAAACAAAGCAGGTCATAGCCATAGTTGTTTATGGAAATAGTGAAAGTTACCTAATTTTTTATTTTATTTTGTTTCAATGCAAGCTATGTTAGATTCAACTAGTATAAATTGTAATGTTTATACAAAAATAATAGATAGAAAGTCAAGTTAAGGTAAAACTTTTTTTCCCAAGACAAATATTAATGTAATGTTCTCAAAGGTAAAACAACTTTTCTAAACTGAACAAAAATGGTAGGAAAATTATAAGACAAGAAGGCTATGGAAAAACTATGTGGCTATTAAGGAAAGAGTTATGATATTTATAGACAAACCCTCGTTCGGAGTTTGAGAAAAATGTGGCTAAACCTATGAAGATAGTGGGCGAAAATCGTGTTAGTCAACAAACTTGAAGCCCACGAAACGTCCAGGTTAGATACACCTTTGAAATTCAAAATTCGGATAAGAATTCTAGAACCTTCCGAAAATATTTTCTTAAGTGTTTAGGATTTGGTCCATATTTGAATGGGCCTAATTGGGTTCACCCAATTGCAAAATGGGTCGGCCCAAACGAAGTTGCCCACTTCAAAACAGTTCAATTAAATTCTAAATATAACATGTGGATTGGGAATGCTACAGTTGAGTATTTGGCCAAAACTCGACCCAATTTTTGGTTATTGGGCTTGGAAGGCCTTATTATCCGTTAAAAAATAACTGGGCCGTGCTTACGAATAAAGGCCCAATATCACATTCCTTGTGAAAAATGACAGCTTTGGCCCAATTAAGAATATGTGATGAAGTAATTAGTTTCCACAAAAAAGTAAATGATGCTCCTGTTTTTTTAATTTTATTTAACTACTCCTCTAAATTAATTAAACTTTTTAATAAAACATATCACTCGTTCCCTTCTTTATTAAGTTCTGACAACTTTCTTTCTTCTTCTTTAAAAGATAATTTTATCCTTAATTTCCATTTTCCCCAATATAGAATAGTTTCAATTGTAGATGTCGGCGAATATTATTAGGGGTAAAAAAATATTACCAATTCCAAACAAAACACAGCACATGGAGTTGGATTAAGGTTAATTTTTGTGGTTGTGAATTGTCCGTTTGTATGATACAAACAGCCAAATATGAATGTTTCTGTAGTTTTGCTTTTCATTATTAGAAGCAACGAAAAATGTGGGCTATATAGAGAGTGACGCAGACATATGTACTATTGCCATGCCAAGTGGTCCGCATGCATATAACAAGAAAGCATCTCATTATCATTTGATTGCGATCTGTAAATTTTGTGAGCGACGTAATTACGAACTTATAACCCCAATTTTTTTTAAAACTGTATTATTTAAACGTATTTTATGTGTAAAATATTTCACATAATAGCGAATAAATGAATTGTTGAGTCAATGATATACATCACACATATGACATATATACCAACTCTCGTTGCTACTTTATTTATTTAATTTGATGAAAAATATATTAAAGTAAATGAATATACCTCGTCTCTCTTTTTCGAGCCCAACTAACACTTCACACTTCGCAACCACATCTAAGATTCTGATTAATTAGTTTAATCTAAATTTAAATAAAGGCGGCCAACTAATTAAGTTGATATATAATTAATTATCCCCCAAACAAGGTGGCTATTAAAATAATTAAATGAAGATAGAGGTTATAGGCCTATATAAAGTTAATTTATTGTTTCGTGGCTTCTGTCGTTTTTTGTGGTCCCTCTATTTTTTATTTTATTTTATATATATACCTAATTTTGACTTTCACATTTACACCAAATTCCAATCTGCTACTTTTCTCTGAGATATTTAATTCAGAATCAGAACATTAGTAACAAAGGTGCATTGTAGCCTCATGCAATTTTAATCAAATTTAATTGAACAAATTGCTAATAAAGTTTTATACAAAGAAAATGCTGATTATTTTAAATTTATATAATGAAAATATTAAATTGTACAATCAAATACGTTTTTTATATGATAAAAAAATAGATTAAAATTGTATGAACTGTACTGTTCAATTGGAGCAGAAAAAGGCTTTAGCATGAAACTTTGATGGATTAAAAAAACAATTTGCAGAAAAAGGTAAAGTTTAGCATTTTTTTTTGCTAATTGTGTATTATAGGTTGGCCGTGAGCAAATCCCGGTCCCCAGCATGTTGTTCTATCATTTCCCTTGTTACCGTTACTCAGTCATCTTCGCAAGGATAAAATATATTTGAGGAAACTTACAAACTACACTCGCCTTCCTGAATGATACTCAGTCACAGTATCATGCTTATGGAATATGAAATAGGTATATTACCTAATTATTTTCTACACTTAATTATATATATATGAATTATAATTTGATTAATATAATGTAAAAAATAAAAAAATTAATTAGATAATTGAAAATATATTCAAATTGTGTCCATTAGAATCCCGGTTTTCTTAAAATGCAATTCTAAAATAATACTCCCTCCGTTTTTTTTTATAAGATGTTTTAGAAAAATTTATTAGAATTAAGAAAGGGTATGTTTTGACAAATATACCCTTAGATAATAAATAAGGTTTTTAATTACATTAATTCAATTTCATAATACACATTAAATTTCAATTCTTTCCAAAGTTAAGGGAGGACATAATTGGAATAAATTTTGTAAAAAATCTAAAACATCTTATATTTATGCCCAAGAAAAAAAAGTCTAAAACACCTCATAAAAAAAGGAGGGAGTATACAGTGTTTAAATACGATATTATTAATTCCAAAAAGTCAAATCATAATGTAATCCAGTAGCCCATTCAACTAACCTAACGAAACTAGAAAAATAATGAATCGGCTCACTATCCGTCAACTCTTATTTTCATTACTATAATTTCAGCATTTTTAAAATTTGATAGTACTGTATGTGGTAATTAAATTTTATACAGAACGTATATAATTGTTTAGGTCTTAAATTTATTAAATGTATTTCTTCATTATTATTATTATCAAATTTTAATTAAATAGCAATTAATTTATAACAGTAATATACGTTGGAATAAAATAGAAAATATACTTAATTTTGTGTTATGTTTCAATTGTCAGTCTCGTTTCTGTTATATAAGGCACCCTTCAGTTCCACATTTTTTTGGTTACAATTAGTAGTTGTATAATTTAAATTATATTACTCTACACATTTCACTTGTATTAGTATGTATGTACGATATACTGCACAATTTAAAATTAGAATTAATAGAACAACATTACATACAGAACACACCACAATTGACATAAGACTGACTAGAATCTGAGATAATAAAATATACACTATGAACATACTATAAAGTTTTAAAAAAATACTTTTAGATAATTTTTTATATACAACAATATGTATTTATGTAATTAAATTTTAAGTGATTTTATTGCTTAATTGAATATTTCTTATATAATTCAATTTTAAGGGTAAGTTCAGTCGTAATAATTTACCTAACCATATAAATAAATTATTTAGATTCAACAATAGTATGTGACCAGACCAGTCTTACTCAAAATCCAAATGTCAGGATAAGATCCAAAATTACGACAAATCTCACCTGTAAATTGACATATGATTGGCTGGATTTTGCCGTTCGAATTTCTCCTCTAAATTCTTACTAAAATAAAAAATATAAAAAATCCAGTAATGCCGTTTCTATTAATAAAAATACAAATAGAAGAAAGCAGAAATAGCAATGGGAGAGAAATTAATTTAAAAAGAGCAAAAAATGGAAAAAGGCGAAATCCCACTAACAAACTAATCATATTTTTCACAGAGAAAAGAGACACTCACTCACGCATTCCTCACCCACAACAGCAAGCCAAGAATTTGCTACAAAAATTCACAGAAACGTTACACGATTGAAGCGTGGAATTCGTATGTATAGAATTCGAGAGATGGTAGATATGGAAGGCGATCCCTCCTCGAAAAATCCGCCGCCGCAAATCTCCGATATGTTCCAGAAATTCGCCCTCGCTTTCAGGACCAAAACCTACGAGCTCTTCGCCGAAGACGATTCCGCCGCCGCCGCCGTCGACTCTGACGGTGACCTCACTCTTCTCCTCGACTCAGCTGAGGAATTCATCCCTGACCAGAAAGTTGTTGTTATTAAACCTGACTCCAGTTCCGGCCCGGGTAATTCGAATGCGCCATTAATGGGGGCTTTGGTTCCTTCTCTTTTCGCCACTCTCTCCTCATTTGAAGCCACGTATTTGCAATTTCAAGCGGCGCATGTGCCTGAAGTTGACCAAATTGGACTCGAACAAGCTGATAAGATGATTGTCTCCGCTCTGCAGAAATTGACCGAGATGAAGAATTTGTACAGGGATTCGAGGAAAAGGAGCTTAGGTTTGGATTGTGGATTTGAATTTCCGGCGGGGTCGTTTTGGGAATTTCAAGTGCAGGAGAATCAGAGCAAGCTAAGGGTTCTGGAGACGATTGTGAATTCCTTGCAATCCCAAATTGATGTCAAGGATGATGAATCAAGGGATTTGAGGAGAAAATTGGAGAGAACCCGAGCTATCAATGCTGATTTAGCGCGAAAATTGGGTCTGAGAGAAGGGAATAAGGGTTTGGGGATCGAAGTCCTGTTGACGATTAGGGTTTTTGAAGCCATGTTAGGCGACTCAGTTAAGTCATTGCGTTGTTTCGTGAAGCTGTTGGTTGATTTGATGCAACGAGCAGAGTGGGATTTGGAGGAAGCGGCGAATTCTGTTCATTCAGGAGTGGATTACGCCAAAAAGGGCCATTTCCGGTATGCATTTCTATCTTATGTTTGTTTGGGAATGTTTCAAAATTTTGATAAAAACGATTTTGGATTATGCAACACCGAAATGATCTGCAATGAAAATGGGGCTAAACATAGTGAAAATGGTGTAATTGATAGTGGGAACAATGGTTATCTGAGGCAATTAATCGAACATGTTGCGAGCAATCCTATGGAGACTCTTGGTAAGAATCCAAAATGTGAGTTTTCACGCTTTTGTGGAAGGAAGTATGAAGAACTTATTCATCCTACAATGGAGTCATCGATTTTTAGCAATTTAGATAGGAAGGAGAAGGTGTTGGATTCATGGAAATCACTTACTGTGTTTTATGAGTCATTTGTTAGGATGGCAAGCTCAATATGGCTGCTTCATAAGCTCGCATATTCGTTTAACCCTGCTGTTGAGATATTTCAAGTAAAGAGGGGGGCGAGATATTCGATGGTTTACACGGAGGATGTCCTAGGGAGAATGTGCTTGCCAGGAAAAATGAGTCCCAAAGTTGGATTCACAGTTGTGCCGGGATTCAAAGTTGGAAAGACGATTGTTCAGTCACAGGTTTATCTCACTGACTTAAAACATAACGAGTAGTGTCTTTTACGCCTTAAGTACGAGGAATTACACCGTTCCATTGGAATGTAGATGAAAAAATGGTGATACAGAGAGAGTTCATCATTAATGTTGATGCAGGATGTTGATTATTCGAGTTGCATAATCGTGAGCTCTGATTGTTATCTATGTTCTATTGAGCGTGTATATCTTTCTTCCTTTTTCGTGTTTATAGGCTGCTTTCTAAAAAAAAAAAGAAAATACTTGTAAAAAGAAGAAGATATAGTAAACATTTTCCTATTTGCAGTTTGTGTCTTTGTAAGGGAGTGGTGGTGAACTGACAAATAGAAATCAACTGTACTTAACTCAATGTTTTATATGATAATGATCATTTGGCTGTTGAAATTGTCATTATTCACTTTATTTTGAAGCAATCTTTTTTATTCTTGCCTTCAAATTGTGGTTATAATGTGTTACTTCTTCTGCTTGTTTATAATTTTAACAATGTGGATAACAGATTGCACATGGCTGTGACCTTTGTTATAACTTGTTCTATACACAAGCGTTTTCATTCCCACTTTCTATTACTGGTTCTGGGCTTTCTGCAGTTGGATTGAATGTATTTATAACGGGTGGTCTTGGTTAAATGAATTTATTTGCTCGTGCGTGCTGTTTAGCTTAGATAACTCGGTTTAAGTAAGAATGGCTTAAATTGCTTCGACGAACGATCTTTTATGCTTGGAGGTGTAATGTCTTGTAGGTTTAGTGAGGATAACAGAATCTACACAGTATGGTTATCTGGATTTTGGTTTCTTGCAGTTTGCATTCCTCCAGATTCCGGCGATGAGGCGGTTTAATTCCTGCCGGAAGCTTTGGGAGTGCTATGTTTAAATAAAAACGTTTTATGAGGTGAAATCTTGAATATTTACAGGACTGCGTTACAAATACAAAGTACAGTAGTGACTTCTGAAATGAAATGTTTTAACATAAACAAATATTCTCATTATTATTTTTCTCCATTGTGAAATTAATACTCCTATATCTTTTTTTTTTTCTTTTCAAAATTGTGATTTATAAATATATTGTTGGACAACTAGAAATTATGAGATGTCAAACATGGAGAAATATTCTTTTCAAAATCTTCTTAATACTAAATTGATATTTAGTATACATTATTCCTTTGTATACATTAAATTGAAGTCTATTTTAATTTAGTATTATAATATCTTTGACTACTGTTAATCTTTCTTTGAAATAACATTAAAGTATTATTATCAGAAATATTAAAATGGGTTGCCCCAAAGGAATTTTAAAATGGGCCTGTAGGTTGGAGGGTGGGCCTATGTGGGCTCGAGTTCAGGCCCACTATGGTTGGAAAAAGGCCCTATGTGGGTCTCTTACGTATAAGACTCATTGCAAAATTTGGCCTGGTAATAACATCAAGTTTGATATTTATATAATCAACTTATTAAGTTATTATTTTTATTTATTAGTATAACGATGTTGTGCGATTGCAATTAGCATAGTGCAAAACTGCAAATACACTAATATGAATGAAGAATCATTTAAGAAAATTCCTCAACGAAATCTAAAATTTTATCTAACGTCAAGTAGGACGATGCCTATTTTAGAAAATCCAATCTAACAAAAACGAATTGACACCTAACAACCTTTCATTAAAAAAGTATGCATTCTCTGATTTTGGTAACAATATTTTCACACCATGTATACAATAATATGACAACATATAATAGTAGTAATGCTGAAATAAAAATATTAGAAAAACTTAGGCATATGCCACTTTTGATACTTACTTTTAAAAAAATTTGCCAACGACCGTTTCCAACTATTCCCTATAATTTCAACACATGACCATTGGTCTAGATTTGTTTAGGTAGCGATGTCCTAACCAGCAACATCTTACGCTAAATATTTCACTCCGTATGTATATTAAATTAGACTTAAAACACGTATTTTATTGTACTCAACGTGACATTACACTCATCCTGCGACACACGAGACCATTGATATGGATCTCACCCCAAATATAATTCTAGACACACGAGAAAAACGACCTCACACAAGACACACGACCCTATCGGCTATCGCGACAGTATATTTCTAAGGATATTTAGGTACAAAATTAGTGTTAAATAGTACTTTAAAAAAAGAAAAAAAGAATGTAAATTTCCAAAATGAGTATCAAAATGACATTCTTCCCAAAATGTGAGCCCATTTGTAAAACAGAGAAATGCAGATGGATGAGCTCACATGCTTCTGTTCCTCGATAAATTTATTTAATTAATTAAACACGTGGGTTATCCTTAAAAATAAAACGTGCATGGTTCAATGAATTATGCAAACTTTGTCCCTTTATATAATTTGGTACATTTCTATTTTCCAGACCTGAAATAACCAAACCTTGTAAAAACCACTTTTTTCTTTATCGCAAACAGACAAAGCTTTATCGGTTAAAGATTAAATATATACTATATAGTTATGTTAAAATAAGACACATATATATATTTTTTTAAAATAAATAAATTATATGCATTGAGATATTTATGTTGAGTTTGGCAGATGGAAGCAGAGATTAGGTGGTCATGGGTCCAAATGCTGTACATATTCATAAAAATAGCCAAAGCAAGAAACATCAAGATAAATATATATATATTTTCTTCAACTCTAAAAAATTAATTACCTCATTCAATTCTACCAATATCATGCATGATCGAAGCATATGCAATGCCACGTTTGTCTCCACACGTTTATGTGCATATCATGTTATAATCACTAAAAAAAAATACAATTTAAGAAAAATGTATAGCATATGTACATTTGTGAGTAAATGAGGTGTGTTGAGAATTTTGTTCTATTTTTGATACTACATAAAAACCAGAGGGCAAGATCCTACGGCCAACAAAGAGGGTGCAAAAAATATCATGACTACTATTTTAAAGAAAAATAATACTCACTCCGCGCGTCCAATTATAGTATTTTTTTGTGCGTAAGTGGATAAAATAAGAATAAAATAGATAAATAAGGTAAATTTCACAAATTTTGAAGTGTTGAAAACCAATAAATAAATATTTGTTGTAAAATGAAAATCCATAGGGAAGACAAATAATCGATAAACGCATATTATAAGATGTCTGTAGCATTTTATTAGATACATAAATGCACTGACACCAAATTAATTAAGCTTTATACAAGAATGATATGAACACTGCCATTGCTGCTGTGTATATGTTTTCCAGCTTTACTGAATGCTATGTACCTACCCATTGACTCTCTTTTTAAATATTAATTTAATTTTACCAAAAAAACAAGGAACTACTTAAAATTATTAGGAGTATAATTAATCTACTCTGAATTCGTACATGTGTTAATAGGATAAAATGGTCCAAATATATAGCTTTTGTAATATTATGTTAATATGATAAAATGGTCCAAATCTACTCTGAAATCTCGTACATTGTGAAATAATTATGTTATACACACATACTCCATATCTTTCATGTCAGAAATATATAATTATTTACAATTATAAGAGAAATTAAGTCGATGTCTTTCTTAGTGAAGATATATTCCCGGATTAATGATCGATCTTTGAATGTGTTTTTTTAACGAAATTTTGTCAAAGATTTATAATACCCGACGAAAAACACAAGGTACGTTTGTTATGGAATTTAAAATACCTGTTTTTCTTTGAAATTTTAGTATCCGAATTTTAAAATACCTACAAACATTATATAAATATTTGTAAACCTATATATACACCTATAAATCCTATAACATGTACATAAACTTAAATTCGAAAACAAACACATTTGCAAGTAGCATGATTTTAAAATTCAAATTTAAAAAATACTCGAAATCTCAAATCAAACATACCCTCTACATCTTATATATCCAAAATTAATAAACGAGCTTTATTTTAATAATAGAGATGGATTTAAGAGTTAGCGTTAGCAATAAAGCATTCCACATCAAAATTCTCTCTTCCACCACATTCATAGACAACATTTGAAGCTAATTAGGCAACCCGAATGAGAGTGTAAAAACAGTCTTTGGGAAATACATCATAATATAACAGATGAACCCTAATCATTCAAACTAGTTAAATTAAACACAATAAGATTAACATAGAAAAACATTTAGAATTAAATAGACGCATTTTTTTATTATTATTGATTTCTTAGTAGGGAGAAACGCCCACGTTGGCCTGAGTAAGAAACCCATCTTTCATCAGAACATCATCTCCTTCCTACAAAAAAAATTACACTAATTTATTGAGAGAAATTGTGTAATAATATTTTATTAACACTACAAGAAAATTTACTTTTAATGACACTAATCTTGTCATTATAGTTTCTCTAGCTAAAAGTCTTTTAATGACAGAAATATATTTTTTAGTGTCAGATTCTGTCATTAATTCTTAATTTATTGTCACAAAAAACTTTTAGTTAGAAAAGCGGTGTCTTGTAATGTAATGTTAAATTAAATCTAGGGTTTTGAATTAAGAAAATGTACCTGTTGGCACACATTTGGTTTCTTCACGGGTTGATCAGGCATGAGTCCGAAGTGAATATGTGGAAAGTGGGCCCACTGAAAACAAAACAGGTTGAAATAATTAAAATAATTCCAAAGATGAAAAAAAAAAATGTCACAAACCACCAATCAAACAAACCCTAGTAAAAGAAACCCTAGTTAAAATGGTAAGAAAACCCTAGTATTAGGTTATAGATTCTTGGATCTTACATTTTTTGCAGCTGCACTGAAGGCATCCCTGTGGCTTATATCAGGGTTTCCAGCTTTGATACGTTGGATCTCGTCCCTGCACCCAATTTCATCAATTTCATTCTCCCAAAATTATTTTATTTTATTTTATTATAATTAAAATTATCTACACTTATATAAAAAGAAGCGCTTAAATCAATAATAAAGCTGCAAAAACACATGCAACATCTATACAGGTAACAACACACACCTGGTGGGGCTAGCTGTATATATATATTTAATTATAAAATTATATTTTATATTTATGTATTTACTTATGTATAAGTATTTAATTTAATGTAATAATAATAAATACTTACTTGATGAACCGATTGTAAGCAGAAGGCACTCTTTGTCTTTTCTCTGGGGCTGAATATTTAACATAAATAAAATAAAAAATTTAAAAATACAAACAAACAATAAAACAAAAAGTAGACTTTAATGCACTTTCTTTGTATTTCAGCTTTACTGTCTCTTTTTCTTCTCATCACTACTTCATCATTATCAAATGATTTTCCTTTTTCATAATTTCAGGGGGACATTTTTCTTGCTTTCTTTATACCAAACATCCAACATTATTCACAAAACAAAATATAAAAAAATCTAGGGTTTCAAAAAAAAAAAAATTGGGAAATTAAATTAGAGAAAACTGTTTATGAACAATGGGATCAATCATTTTGCAGATATAATAGGAAAAAAATGATGAGATAAGAAATGTTTGAGCAAAATAAAGGTTAATAACTGTTAAAGAGTAGACACAAATCTTATTTGGTTACTAAACAACTGTATACTGGAAAGGCCAGTGTTGACGGTGACTTAAAACATTCCACACACTCAAGAACACAAGGGATAATAAAATTAAAGTTTATTTGATGGACCCTAGATAAATTTCTTGTCACAATTAATTTATAAAATAAATTGATCTGGAAATTAAAATAATTATATCTCACGTCTGTTAGCCACTGGAGGCTTAGGAAGTTCGTCGATTCCTCGAATCGGCATGAGAGATTCGTTTGGATTAGCTTGGTTCATTGAGAAGCTCGAAGGCGAGTTTCGAATATCCTCCTGAAAACAACAAAAGATTCAATTTTTAAGAGTGTTAATAGTTAATTCATTCAAGAAGATTCAAGAATTATCAGTGTTTCAATCACTACAAAAAAAAAAAAAGCCCTTGATTAGAGACCAATGTCTCAAATAAAGACCAATTTGAAAAATTTATGAATTTTGAGACCGTTTTCGGTCTCAATGTCACAAAATATTGGTCTCTAATCGAGACATTTTTTTGTGGTGAATTCTTGATACTAAAATAGAGAGAGAAAAAAATCTAATTAAATATAACCTTGTAAGAAACCCTAATTTCTATGTCATCATTCCTGCTGCGCAGGGGACATGCTAATCTTCTCTGTATCGTTCCAATTTTAAATTAAAAAAAAAGGAAAAAAAAAATACCATGAGGAGATTCTGAGGGAAAGAGAAAGAGTGGCCGAGATGAAGCTGATTGGGAGAAGGGAGGAGCAATCCACGCATATTCACAGACAAAAGATTGGTGCAATGGCCGCACCGGACAGTCACAGTCTTGAACAAGCTTGTGCACGGTACACTCACCTAATTAATTATCAAAAAAATTAAAAAAAAAGGGTTTTTACAAGAAATTATATAAAAACAAGAGAGAAAGAGAAAGAGATTATACAGCGAGAACAGTGTCACAATAGTTGCAATGGACGTAACAGAGCTGGTCGGAATTTGGGTGGTCCGGAGCAAAAGCATGAGCAGATGAAGATGACATATTTTTTTGTTGTTGTAGGGGTTATAAAATGTTGTAGAAGTGGTGTGAATGATGATTTGATTGATTGATAGATAGATGGGTTAACTGATCAAGGTAAGTATATATTGAGCTTCTTGCCTTTGACACATTAACCACCTTCAATCTGATGTTCTGAATCTTTTCTTTTTTGGGGCTACCTTCACTCTAATAAAAGAGAGAGAGAGAGAAAGAAAGAGAAAGAGAGAGATAGGGTATTCAGCACCTAGGTGCCCACTAATATACTAGTACTATGAGTATATGAGTATTAGACGTATATTAGTCTCCGTTTCTCTCTGCACGAGTTTTAATAAATATTACTCTCTACGTCCACGAAAACTACTTCCTCCGTTCCATGATTTTATACACACTTTGACCGTCACGGATATTAAGAAAATGGAATAAAGTGATGTGTAAGGTAAAATAAATGAGGGGTATTATTGGTAATTCATTGATTAAAGTGAAAGAGATTTGACTAAAGAGAAGGGAAAGTAAAATAAAAGAGGGGTATTATTGGAAAAAAATTATGTGAGTTGTTTCTTTTTTTGGAGTGTGCAAAAAATATTGGGACACCCATTAAAGAAAGTGTGCATAAAATCATGGGACAGAGGGAGTATGTCTCTTTGACTGAGCACATGTTTTAAGAAAAAATAGATAAAATAAGGATGATGTGTGATTGTATCTTGTTCCATAAAAGTAAATGAGGATATTTTTTAATGGACAAATAAAAAAAGTGAACATACTTTTAATGGACGGAATATAGTGTTGTGGGATGTATTTTATAAAAATGAAAACAAGAATACTTTATGTTTTTTCCCTTAAGTACAAACATTTAGTAGTTCCCCTTCGTGGGAAGAAGCTTCTCATAGCTTTTGGACACAAGATTAAGAAATACTTCATCTGTCTTAGGATTACTGTACAGTTTGACCGACACAATTAGGAAAAAGAGATTTAGTGACGTGCGAGGTACGTAAAAGAAATTAGGGGTATTTTGGTGATTTAGTGAAGTGTAAATGAGATTTGGTGAGGTGTAAAGTAAAATGTGGGTAATAAAAGAATGACAATTTTGAAAATAAAATGATGTTGTGAGGATATTAATTTTGTGGGTTATTTCCATATTAAGAGTGTGCAAGTAATCTTCCAATTAACAATGAATGTGTACTAGTAATTATCACTGAGCAGATGAAGTATAATAGAATAAGTAGATGTATAATGTATCAAATGTAATGCGATTGAGAGACAGAAGAATATACTCCCTTCGTCCCATGGAAAGCCACCCATAAGCTTTGGGCACATACAAATTTTATAAAATATGATAGAAGGTGAGAATAATATAATGAATTTTGAGAGAGGGTTTGCTAAAAAAACGAATGAGTAACTTTCATTAGCTAGAACGGACGAAAAAAAGAAAGCTATGTAGCTTTCATTGAGACAAATATAGTAATAAAATGTAATAGAAGGTAATTTACTAAAAAAAAGTAACAAGAAACTTTTATTGGGACGGAGGAAAAAGAAAATCGGGAAAGCTTCGATTTGCTTAGGGAGTTGTCAAGTAGTAGTATGTTTATATTACTCTCCCTCTGTACAAATTTAATAAGTCTAATTTATTTTTTGACTCGTTTAAACTTAATATGCACACTTTTATAAATAGTCCACTAATACACCCTTCACTTTTTACTTTAGATATTGTGGGTCCAAGTAAAATAAAGGAGGGGTAATATTGGTAAAAATTATGTGAGTTATTTCCTTTTTTTAGAGTGTGCAAATAATGTTGGGACGCTCATTAAGAAAAGTGTGCAAATAATCACGGGACGGAGGGAGTAATATTCTTTTAAATACGTATATATATGTATGTATTCGTAGGTAGTATATAGGGGGTGGGGCGTAGAGGAGAGGTGAGGGGAATTGTATGGTTGGCATTCCCGATGGAGTAGTATGTGTGTACAGAGTGTGTGTGAGAGAGAGAGAAAGAGAAAAGGACGTGTGCATGGGGCGATTACCTTTCACTCATTCACCTGTTCTTTTCATACTTCAATTCTCTTCATAGCTTCTATCTAATCTTATTTTATTTACCCTTTTTTCTTTTTTTACTTTTTTATATATATGTGTATGTATTTTGTATGTATGTAAAGCCTTAAATGGCGGGCACCTATCCTCTGCTCTTACTATTATTACCATTGTGGTTGGAAGTCGAGTTTAATTGTTTTTCAATCCATTCGTTTTAAGAACTAATACTCCCTCCGTTCTGTAAAATTTTGCTCAGACAGATTTTTAGGTCTACAAAGTATATGCTTATTCTATTTAAATAGTTAACTTTTGAATATTTTTTCTACTTTATTAACAAGACCGAGTATGTATCAACAATATTGTTTACTCGTTATTCTACATATATTTTTTATAATTAAAATATAATTTTTTTAAAAACATGTATAAAAAGAAGTGAGCAAAATTTTACAGGACAGAGGGAGTATGTTACAGCTGCCACACCCTTTTTTTTAAGTACATTTTAAATTAACTTTCATGCTTTTAAATTAAAAAAATATTTATAAACTTTATTTTATAATATTTATAATTTTACACAAAATCATCATTATTTTTTGACCCTATATACACACAAGTGAATTTATATTTTTACTTTATACATTAAAGATTATAAAATTATCGATCAAAACACTACTCATTATTACAGTTTTTTAATATGCATGTACACCTACATATCAAAATTATTATGGAACAAAGTGAGTAGGTTTATAAGTTAATATTAAAATCCAACCTTTCGTCTACTGCACTTTCTACTTATAATAAGTATGATTCATTTGACATATATTTTAAAAATATTAATTGTTTATGTATAAATTAAATGTTTAAAGTAAAAAAAATGAATGATTTATTAATTAATGTATAGAGAATAAATATTTTTATTTATGAAACCGTGCATATTAAATTTAGACGGACAAAACAAACTAGACTTATTAAGTTTGGATATTTGATCATCATTTCCCTGTAGATTTTGAGTTTAATTGATATCAGTGACAAATTCAAGATTTAAACTTAGGAGGGACAACAAGAGTTTTTTTTTTTTATCAGTAGAGGGACAACAAGAGTATTTCAGAACACATGTTTTAAGTCTAACTAATATATTTTGGTTTCGGTTGCTTGAATCCTTAATCAATTTATTTAATTATTATTGATATCTTATATAAAAAGATAAAAAAAAAAAAAGAGTAGATCAGAAGACCAAGGTATGAAATAGGCCTCGTTAAAAGTTAAAACCTTACAATGATCCTCTCTCAAGTTTCAAGAGCATCCAATATCCAATAATATTTATAAAGTCCTAATGTGAGGGTAAAGTAGTAATTTTCTTAACATCGGATATGGTTTTTAGCTCATACCATATGTTGTAGAATAGTGGAGTATATTTGATTCACATCCAATCCCTAAATCAAACATGTATGAGTCACATATATCATTAAACTTAAAAAGTAATATCACAATATTTAATTTGACACATACAAACACGTTAAAATATGTGAAAAAAATTATGTGATATTATATTATAAGTTTTTGAAAAAAGTAATTTTTTTATAAATGGATATCAGAAATACCCAAGAGTTACATATACATTAGAAGAGCAAAATACAAAGCAGAAAAATCATCAACGAGTACATTGGTTCCCTTTTCCAATCGCCAAAAAAAAAAATCCAAGCAAAAATCATATTCTTTGTCTTGAGCCATCTAAATGCCACAAGTTTGATAATATCCAAGATTTTTGCAAGTCTCTCATTCCTCTTCCTCACTACAAAAAAAGTATTCAAATAAAGAGGGATTTGGCGAGGGAAAAGTCCTCTTTAATATGAATAACGAGGGATTTCCCTTACTAGAATTTCCTCGCTATTTTTTGCCGAGCATTTTAATTTATCCCTCGCCAGCCAGCGAGCATTAAATCCCTCGCCCTTTATCATTTTTCAAACAATGTCCCTCATTAAATGGCAAGGAATTTATAATTTCCTCGCCATTTTGCGAGGGTTTTTTGAACCCTCGTTATTTCCCTCTCTATCTGCTTCCCTCGTAAAATCCCTTGCCATTTAACGAGGAATTACATACCCTCACAATTTTTCCTTGCAATTTTGACAATTATTTGTAGTGCCTCCATAAAATCTAAATCGTATAGTGATATAATGATATTAATTGTCCTCCATAAAATCTAAATCGTATAATGATATAATAATATTAAGTGATGTGATATTATAAATTTAAAAAAATTACTCCATTGCTTGAAGCAAAACTTATGCAGATTTTGTTTAAAATATCTTTTTAAGGCATCACCTGCCAAATTTATTTTAAAAATTATTTACCACATTTTTTTTGTGTGTGTAAAAAAAAGGAAGAAGCCCTCTAAAATCCGTCATTCCAATCATTTCAGGCAAAACCTTCTAATTCACATGAAAATTTCCACTACAATCCAGTCGTGAGGGTGAGGAGAGTCGATTGCCACACTTACAATCATGTGCAACTTAGTAATTAAGTACTAAGACATTTTGTTGAAGTAACTTTCCAAATGTCTCTTGTATTTTTTTCGAAATATAATCTAATTTGTTTGTATATGCTATAATTTTATGATAAAATGCGTCACATTTATCCGTGATTGACAAAATTAATACGACCAAATTGATTAAGAAAGCTCAGGGTGATTATTTTATTTCGTCTTTTTTTCCTGTGGAATAAAACTCTTGTTTGTTTTTTTGGAAAAAAGGGAAAGAAATAAAAAATTCAACTAAACCTGAAAAGAGACGACATTTATTATGTGTCTCCATTTATGTGTTGTCCAAAGGTCGATTCAGATTACCCTAATTTGAATTTTCACTTCCCAGTATATATATATAGGACCACTTTAAATTTCAGCATATATATAATCTTTGTGGTGTACGGAATTATAATATTAGACTGATTACTATGTACGTGTAAGAAATTTAATTTATTTTTCAACTAAATTTGTCTTATCAATAGGTCTAGGGTTCAATATATTGATTGTCTCCACCTCAATTTATTTTAATTTTTTTTAAAGTAAAGTTCAATGTAAAAATAGTTACGAGTATTTTTTTACCGGAAAATCAATGATTCTTCATCCACATATATAATTAATTACGTAAATGCATCTTTATTATGTTGATGCTTCTCTCCAAATAATGTTAAGATTACTCATGACTTATAAAATAAATAAAAAAATTATCTTATTTCAATCTCAATTTTAAGGTTATGATATGTATAAAAATGTAACAATATAGAAAAGATCGATGGAAAAAAAAAATACACCACACACTATTTTACTAGAAAAATGTAATCTGGAGTATAACATATTAACATGTTGACTAACCGTAATTCTTGATTGACTTTGAATAAGATTCATGGGGTAAATTGCCTCTTAAAATTTGAAAAAATTACCAAAAGAACTTTGTGATTTAAAATATTACCTAAGATCGCCATGACCAAAAATAAATAAATAACTGAAATGAATTTCCAAAAATTGTCCATAAAAAATTCATTAATTTTAGTTTTTCAAAATTTACCCCAAAACTTAGTTGGGAAGTTTTATCAGTATTTAAATTATTAATTTGATTGTAATATTATTATTATTATTTGTTAAATTAATTAATTTCCTGAAATGACCGTTCGCACAGGCACCTTTCTCCCCCGCACACATAGATACGTTGTTGTCAGTGAAATCAGAAGGCATATCTTCAAATTTTTTCATTTATGTAGCCTTTTGTCTTCACATTATTTCTACAACTCACTTTTTATGCAAATTAATTCAATTTCTTTCTGAAAGTCTCATCCTTTATTTGTCCTTTTCTCTGTTACTTACTCAGATGGTATTTTAATTTTCCAATATATCTATAAATTTAATCGAATAAATAATTAAATATAGAAATTTAAGAGAATTGTTTGTGTATTTATTTGGCATTTAGAAAGCAGGTGTGGGAGAACGAAACCCTAGACCTGGTGAAAAAGATAGCTGTCACTTCTTCTCTAACATAATTGAAAACTATCACATCCAAAATATCCAACCTCGTGTTTTTAAAACTTTTAATAAATAAAAAAAAACAAAAGGGCTTTTCCCTCTGTTATAATTTCCATAAATTACCCTCGAAGAGCCACTAATTACTGTTTTCTCCTTTTACTGTTTTCAAAAAAAAAAAAACTAAAAAAAAATTCTCCTTTTTACTCTAGTTGAATGTTTTGGTTTCAATTAATTTTATATCCGAACAAAAATAATTTTCTTTTCTCACTAATTTTTTTTTTCACTTGTTTTATTCATCCATTTACAAAATTTATTTGCATATATTTTATAGAAATCAATAAAGTTAAATGGTTGCCATGAGTCATGACTATCTGTAAAGGGTTCCGTCCTTCAACAATTTTTCAGTGTCTGATTGGTTTTTAATCCTAGAAAGATGCTCTATCTATCAATATATGTATGATTAATGATGAAAGTTTATATAAGTATGTTTTATCATTGTTGAAAGAAAATTTCGTTAAATTATACTCCCTCCACCCAAAGGAATTTGCACCTATGGGATGTGGCACACATTTATTAAAATGTGTAAGAAAAAGTGTAATGAGTGATGTTTTGAGGGGTAGTTTTGTAAGCTTTTATAAATAAAGTAAAGTAAAACGTAGTTTGAGTGTGAAAAAGTAATAACATATGAGTAAATATGTGTATATTTTGAGGGTGTGAGTTATGACAATATTTTCTTTTATGGAGTTTGCAAATTGATATGTGACATCCATATATGAAAAGTGTGCAAATTTCTATGGGACGGAGGGAGTAGTATTAACTAGAACATGTGAGCGTGAGCCTTAAGATTCTGCAACATAAAAACTTATCTAAAAGTTCAAACTTATAAGGAGATAGAAATTAAATCATTTATGTTTATTCTTAATAATTGTGAGGGGGAATAGTTATGTTTTGGAAGGAAGATTCATATATCAGTTGTATCCTGTTTCGCCTTACTGCAAAATGTCCTTTATATATTTTCAATTCAACGCATATTCTCGAATAAATATGGATTCCATTATCAATGATTAATCAATAGTAGAAAAAAAAAAGTAACTTTCCAAAAATTTCAACTCCCATAAAACTGATGATAAGAATATTTTACCAACCAAATGTGATGTTGTTGGGCAAATGAAGTGACATTGTTTCATTATTTGAAAACCAAACTTTTTTTTAATTAGTGACATTTCGTATATATAATTAACAACAAATCTCCAAAAGAAAGTTTACTAAATTAAATTTAAGTTCACAAATGTTACCATTAAGTTCTTTCGTTGTATCTATTTGAGACAGGTACGGTGCCACGTTGGGGCCAGTAGGGTCACTGACCCCCACCAATTTATATATATACTGTATATGATAAATATTTTATAATAATTATATATATTATGTGATAATAGTTATTCTCATCATATATATATATATATATCTTTATTTTATCATATATTTGCAAACATAGGTGCCACATGTCAGAAAGTTCAGTCTATTTCTTCTCAAATCACTCTATCTCTTTTTAATTTTTGATTAATCATTAATCTTAATTGTGTCTATTTTTTAATCTCATCTTTTGAATATTAAAATTAAATGAAACTTTTTGACATATGAAAATAAAAATATTATTTTTATTTTTTGACACATACATATTAAGTATAGACGAATAAAAAATAAATGCTTGCATACAAAGTTTGAAAGAAGTAATATATTTTTTCATGTGTTTTTAATTTAAGTTTATTTCTTAATACTCTAAAAATAAATTAATTCTTCAATAGAGTCAATAATATAGATTGATGGTGTATTTGAGAATTACTGTCTAAGTTTTTACTAAGAATTGTAAAATATTTTAGCAATTTTTAAATTATTTCGTTTCATTTTGAATTGAACTATCAAAACTTTAAAATAAAATGAAAGTCAACTTGTTCAATTTAATTTAATGAAATGTATTGATAATTCTATCATGTAAATTTTAATGAGTATAATAAGTACATATTATTTTATCTTTAAAGTAATGTTAATCGGGTCTCCTATCGAGATTTTCTGGCTCCGTCACTGATTTGAGATGACACACATTAGCTAGTCACTAGAGTTTTTATTGAAAAACAAGTCACTAAAGTTAAAAACTCGATCTATCAATATTTTCATAAATTAACGATATCGATATTAATTTTCACTCAAATTAATACTTTGTAACCTGAATGTGAAAACGTCAGTGTGATCACACGACACGAGTAACCTAATTTGTGGCAATCAAGCCGCTACGTGTACAATGACCTCGTAATGGGTGTTATACAAATGACTCCTCAGATTTGCTTTTATTCTACAAAATCCCATTAAGAGACAAATGAAATAGTGATTTTTTTTATTTACAGTTATGAATTTATGAGACAAATTAAATAGAAAATGAGTACAATACCTAGAAAACTGATTTGAATTTTTGGAAAATTTTAAACCAATAAATATCCAAGTTAAACATGTCTACCATCGCAAAAGCTAGCCCATTATAGATTAAAGTTTTTGCATTCCTTTTAAGTTGAATTAATTTTAATTTTAGTTCCATAAATTGATCTAAATTTTGAATTCAGTTCAGTAAATAAATCAGTAAAATTCATATTTTTTGCATGTTTCTGCACATGATCAAATTCACGATTGATTCACGAGCTAAGGATTTGATCGGTTCATTTACCCGCAATGGTAGTAATAGGACTGGATTCAAAATTTGAACCTAACTTATGGGACCAAAATCAAAATGTGTATCCATCAGGATCAAATTCAAAATTAGTGGAACTTAAACAACTGAAAAAATTTTAATCCCAAAAATATATTTGTAACGAATAAGTGGACTGATAAAGAAATAATTATATATGAAATCAAGAATAGAGTTTGTCTGTATGATTAATTCCATGAGTATACAAACTTGTATTAATAAAAGTGGAGAGATAAGTAATAAATGTGTATAAAGTGGTGCAGTTGACATATCATGTTTAAGAATGAAACATGTATTATTAAAAGGAAAATAAAAAAATTGAAAGGCTTGCTAAATTTGAGCAATTTGTTGCAGAGATGTTGTCTCACAGGTAAGAAGAATTCAATTGAATAGAATTAAGAGACCACGTGGAACCATAAATTTGGTCATTGTCCCTTGTACAATTAATAAATTTATTGAACAACATACAAATAAATATTTTTGTACCGTACACCCAGTTTACAAACACAAGATTGTCATATGCAGTAAACTTGTACTTATCATCAAACTTTTATGTCTCCTCTACCTCACAAAAGCCTCCTCTACATATTTATTTAATTTACATCTACTCTTGCTTAAGATTTTTTTTTTCAAGAATCGAAACTCTATCTAAATAATAATTGTCTCATTAGTAGAGAATTGTGCCCATGTTCAAAGTGTGTGAAAGAATTCTGAAATAATTTAGTTTCATCTAAAAGTTCGAATTTGTAGAGAGGTGGAGAATTAACTCTTGTAGTAAACCGCACGTTGCGTCATCCTGTGCGCCTTTTCATTTTTGACCCGTGGGAGGTGACAGGGTAGGCCACAATTTAACATGAGTGAAGTTTGCTTTCAGTGAGAATTGAATACAGGGCGTGTGTGCGTGAGTATACGACTCAGATACTATGAAAAAATTCAATCTCATTTAAAAGTTCGAACTTGTAGAGTGGTGTGGACATAGACACCTCTGAGGCCCAATTGTTTTGTACTTTGTAGTGCTGAACTTCCATGATATGATATATCTGGCGACAAAACTCTTCATGCTTCAACATTGATTATAGTACAATTTGTGTGGCTTAGAGTTTAAAGAAAACAAAAATGTGCATCCGCTACAGTTACATATATAACCTTTTGTTGCTGATTGAATATTGTACCGACATCATTATTGTACTTCTATTTGGAATAAATTAGTAATATGCAGGATCTTAAAAATAATTTTAAATATAAAGTAAATTAAATTAAGAGTACTGTATGTGTGAATTCAATTAATTTTGCAATTTTTTATATATAAAGTAAATAAATTAATTATATAAGTTCTTTAAAAATAGGTTTGTTGACCTTCGTATTAGACCAATCCTAGCTAGCAAGTCTAATTAATTAATGGCAAAGGATGGGCTAGTTTTGGGTGAGACCGTCTTACAGAATGAGATTTGTGAGACGACTTTTATATATAAAAAGTGATAATGTTTGAGCAAAAAGTGATAGTGTTTAAGTAAAAAGTGATAGTCACTTTTGTTGAAAATATTATCACTTTTTATTTAAACATTATCACTTTTTTTACAAACCAAAATCTGAAAAAAAATATGGGTTATCCTACCCAAAATTTTGAAATATGGATTAAAATGACCCGTCTCACGAAAAAAGATCCGTGAGACGGTCTCACACAAGTTTTTGCCGCAAGTGATTTATGATGTTATTTATTATACAATTGTCATGTTTTAAAACCTAGCTAGCAGAAAAATATGAAATGAAGCACTAAAATAAAATACAGGAATCAGTGACAAATTGACAGTGCTTAACTTCATAATTTGTGAATTTCTTTATGTTTTGTATGTGACTTAGTCAAATTAAGTAAGGGAAGTAATTTCTGTCGTACGGCCAAAATCCAAGAAAGAAGAAAAAAAAATCAAAATATAATTAATTATTATAATGTATACTTATAACATTATTTTATTTTTAAAATTGTCATTCATTTTGAACCATCATATTTCATTATATATTTTTTTTTACACCACACTAAATTATTCACAATACGCTCTCTTTATTTACCGAGCACCTCACAAATTTTTATTTATTTATGTGCCATTGTACACGTACAAATAACTTCGAATTGCGTATACAAATAATTTGAAAAGAAATCGATTTGATCCATTGGGTATTACTTATTAGTTGTTTGTATATTTTTGTGGTTTGATAAGAGATAGAGTTGGGGTAGGGTGGTTATTTACGTGCAGACAGTATGGACGAGGGGGATTGTACTGGACCCTTTACATTCAATATGACTAGATACCACTCATACAGTACTACTATGTCTTCTTTAATTAAAATAAATTGGCTCTCTTTTAAGGATTTTTTTTTTCTTGTTGAACCTTGTATAAAAACTTGATTCTTAAATTATTCAATGTGAATTATTAATTGTGAAAATTAATGTGTATAAAAAATAATCAATTCACCCCAATCATACTCAAAATAAATGGATCATTATTCCGTTTAGCTATCTGCCTCTTCCTCTATATCTATTATGCAATTTGCTAGTGTAAACGAATTATCTCACATTGCAATTATATATTCATAGATTTATATGATTAATATGAAACCAATCATCCAAGTTTTATCGCATCATTTTTGCAAATTATGTACACAATTCACCATTTTATATTGTATTTAATTAGTTACAGATCTATCTTTCTTGATAAAAATTAAGTGAGAGGTACTTTCAGGCCATATTTGATAGTTTAGATTAAACTTAGATTAACTATATATCATTTTTATTGATGGTTTGATAACTTAGATTAAGGGTAGATTATGCTTTAAAATTTATAAAGTTTAGTTATCATCCTAATTTTATCTTAGATAATCAATCTTTGCTATTAAACATCCCCTCAAGTTTCAAGTAAGAAAATAATACTATTCCTTTTGCAAAACAGTACAATCGGCGTGCACATATATATAGTGATGATACACAATATATGTAATATAACCAATAGTGATGATAGCTTTTTTTTTTCTACTCAATGAAAACTACTCCTATGTTTTTTTTTATATAACAAACTACCCTCTCTCTTATCTTATAATTATATTATTTTTATTTCAATCACATCACTATCGATACATATATTTATTCTATCATTTTTTTAATACATCATCATGGATAGCAAATTTGAGGTTAAAAATAGTAAATAAAATATTATTTATGGGAATGAATAGAAAAACTAGAATTTTAGTAGATTTTTTTAAACAGTAATAAGGTTGTCCAAACGGTGCCCTGTATCATGACGGCACGATCGAACGCATTCCCAGACGTAAAGATTGGCTTCTCATTAATTTTTAGGTAATTGAAAGTGAAGTAGCTAGGACATCAGACTTCGTCTTAATTTCTGTTTTATTTTATTTTTTTATAATACTTCTTTTAAGAAATAAAAAAGAAAATCAAAAGTAATTTTTACCAAATATTAATATATGTATCAGCTGCTTTAAAAAATAAAAAAAACACTTCTCAAACACTTCCATCTTATTACTAAAAATACTTCTCCACACAAATTATAGTTTAATCACTACATCAAAAGTAACAATATATCCATTTTTATAATTTTCATTTTTTTAATTATGTCAATTTTTATAATTTTCAATTTAAAAAAAAAAATACTACTAACATTCACCACCCTATTTTTACTTCATCTTTACCCTTAACTTCAACTTTTTTTTAACATGAATAATTAGTTTTTCTTAAAATTTATGTTCAACTCAAATGAAAATTAATTTTCACACTTTCTTTTTAGAGACATTTTACAATAACTTTCATACCCTTAAAATATAATTTTTTTTTTATAAACTCCGTTCTCATAATATTCACAATTTTATACAAAGTTAACCCAAATTTTTACTCACTCGTGATCGGATTATCACCTCTTAACCTTTGAGGAGGAGGCCCATCGAATGAACAATTTAAATGGGTGAAGTTACTTTCAATATAAATTAAACTCAGATCATTTGTCGGGAGGCTCTGATACCATGAATTTTTTTTTTGTCTCATGTGGAGAATTGTTTCTTGTATATTAATTCCTTATAAGATTGCATTTGGTTATGATTTGGTGTTTTGTCAGTCGGTGTCGATCGTTGACATTACATTTATTTATGATGAGGTTCTTTTTGGTTTAGGGTTGTAAAAATCACATGCCTTGTTCACCAACAATCTTCCAATTCTCCTCCACGTTACCCAACATAGTACATATACTAGCCTACACACATATATAGATATAGATATGAGTAGTGTGATCATGGTAGGATTAAATGTACCTTAAAAACCATGCTACACACTAGGTAAAAGAAAAAAGAAAAGGAGAGTTGGTAATGGTAATGGCATCTGGGTTTCTTCTTTCTTTTTTCAAACCACATGCCTCTCCCTATAACTTAGCCAACTCTATACTGCTATCTATTCATGTTATGTTACCTCTTTAATTTCTCCTATCTTATTCTTATACACGCCTCTTATAAGATGCCACTCTCGTCATATCAATCAATTTCCTCTATTAACGTCTTCAACATTTTACCGTTACCCCATTTTCTGTAGGAAAATGTTACTCCAAATCATACAAATTACAATCATTTAGTAATACGTAAAAAAAAATAGAGAGAAATAGTGGAGCGTGGAATGGGTAATTCAACAAGTATCATCTAAAATGACAAAATGAGTAACTTAACATGTGTGACGGATGAAGTATAAATGGACGTCCCCACCCAATTACAAAAGCACAGTCAATTGGGCCAATTGTCGATCCCTCAATTAGATGCAAAACAGCTAATGTTAACATCAGTGTACCTTACTTGCTCATTCATTCATTCAATTCATACACAGAATTAAATGAAGAGCAAGTATACAAGTGTGATAATACAGCTACCGAATATAGGATACGTATTTTATCAACTCCCTTTTAGTAGCTCAAAAGGGATCTCACATAATTCATGTTTGTACCAAAGGAACAGAAAAGAAAATGCATCCTCATTGATAGCCGCAATAAATGAGTTGCGGGTACTGAAACGTGTTTTTGGCATCTCTTAACATAACTACTACACTCTCTCTCACCCCCCACTGTGTGTATTTCGCAGCATATAGTACGTACAAGGCTACATAGTAGAACTGTACAAGATACCCTATTATAGCTACACTACAAGGCTAGAGTTAGATAGATAGATACCCCTCCATTGAAAAATGTAAATGTAGACTTAATTTATCACACACCTGTAGGGCCTATATAGAAAGGACTTAAACATGTTCTGCCTTTCTTTTGTTTTGCTCCTTCTTACACCACACACACAAGTGACAAGATATCAACTTTGTATCAAAATCCAGGTATCTCCTCTCTCTCTCTCTCTCTCTCTGTAGACATACATGCATACAGATACACATATACATAACCTACGTATGCATATGAGATTGAAAAGTAAATGGTAGTATTAGACATAACCTTGCACCTGCCATACCAAATTCTAAGAAAGTCAATTGTACCATTGTACTTCAAACATTAGATGTTAAGATTGAGTCTGTCTTATTATGAGACTTCCCACACCACCACCATTGATCTAACACCCCCACAACTAGAAAAGTCTACACAGCGTGGTGTTTTTTTATTATGGGAAACACAATTCATGGTAAAGAGTCTGTATGAATCACCAATTAATAACTAGAATGAAATTAAAGTTCACGCACAGCATCAATTAGCCCAAAACCTGCTGACTCTTTTTGCTTTAAAAAAACGATGTGTGTAAAATCCCAGAAAGGCATATATATTACCTTGTGGTCTGGAGGGTTATCATCCTCGGCACTCAATTCTAATTGCAGGACCGATATTCAGCCCTTCGTGGTGAAAAAATAATCCGGGATCAACTTAATCAGTCCAATGAAAGTAGAACTTCATAAATCTGTTGAGAATAAAATAATCTTGTACTGGTCAAATACAAACACTCGAGAAGTGATTTGAGCAAATTTCAGACAGGGATTAACACATTGCACCAGAATTCAGAATAAGCTCCTGTTAATGAAAGCAATTGGAAAGTTCCCACAAACTTTAGAAATCTTTAGAATCAAAGCTGGTAAAATGATCCTAGAACAATAACGTAAGAAAAATAATGATGATATGTACAATCTACATGTTAAGTGAAAATGAAATGTGTAGAGACAATCTTTCAAAACTGATCAATCCGATATGATCTACTTTACTAGAATAATCCCGACCATATTCTTTATGTACATGTAACATATATGACCTTGTATAACAGGCAGGTCAGAAAACATAACCTCGAATTTTTTTATTTTTTTTCCTGGAATATTCCTCTGAAATCCCCTTTCTCCCAGTTTTGGAACAGATAAAGTCTATGTTCATTTTGAAAGCCAATAAATGATAAGGAAAAGTGTACACGCAGCAATAACAGCAGATAGGATAAGTGTGTCTCGTGATCGTTTTCTTCTGATTGAACCTGAGGGAATCATGGAACAAATTAGTAAATGTAGATTTCACGTAAACGTCTAAGAATAAGTAGTCTTAATAGAATATTACCAAGAAGACCACGAATGACCGGAAATTTGTCACTGAGTTGCTTGGCTTTTCCTTGAACATCTCCAAACAAGGTCCTTTGAGAGCCCAAGACAGCTCTAGTTGCTTGAGCTTGACTTATTACATCATCGATCTGTAAGAAGTCAAACAAAACGTATAGTAGTTTAAAGATTAAACTTGGATATCCTTTACATGCCCTTGCTCTGAAGCATTTATGTAAAACAATAATCAAAGCTACATGACAGTGGCACAATTGATGCGATGAACCCCAACAAGTTGAAGCATAATGCTGGTAGCAACAACTATAATTACTTTAACGCTCATCAAACTATGTCCATTCTAACTAATTCACCAATTCATCAAATCACAAAATAAAACAGTGTTTGTTGTTTTAATTGAGTTTCCATTTTGATAAGTGGGTGTTTAATTTTGTTTTTACATTAAACATAAGTTTATGGCAATATGGTTTCATTAAATCTAACAGATTTATCTGGAAAAGAAAAGATGTATTAGCTAGTTAACCTTATTTTAGGAAATAAGAGAGTTTCACAGATTATATTTAATTTGGATCACATTTTCATTCTGATATAATGAAAACAAGCATCGCTAAAATTCTTCTAAAATCATCCCAAGAACAATAACCAGAAGCTTATGTATCTTACATGAGATATGCTTCCATGGATGGAAGCCCTCTCCCGTAACAACTGCATACTTGAAGAATCGCTCCCAGAAGACTGCATCAACTCAATTATTTTTAAAAATAGTAATCATAACAAATTTGACTGAGTATAAATGTAGTTATCAATTAGGTGCTCTTACCTTGTATTCACTGATATGATCTCGCACAGAACTAAGAAGTTCCGCATGTTCCCTCATTGAGTTAATATTTCCCTTGATACGTCTAAATTCCTACAAAAAATATGCTGTCAAGGCCACCAGAACTTTGACAAATTTGTGGGGGAGAAAATAAGAAGGATAATGACCCTTGAAAGATTAAAAGTACGGTGGAGAAAAGGAAAAGAAAATGACACTTGTAGCTGTTGAATGACCACATCATCGAAAAGCTTTGAGCTGTTGAAGAAAAGTATCATTTGTGGACATTTATCTTAATATCCTCAACACGCCCCCTCACTTGTAGACGGATTACTTAAAGCCTTGCATATGGAATTTTTTAGGGTGGCAGTTAGACATACAGGAACGTTTGGCCTAACTCTGAAACCATGTTTAATGACCACATCATCTAAAAGCTCAGGCTGTCATAGTGAAGTATTCATTCTCAATATCTTCAACATCGGCATTGAGAGAACCCCTCAAGAAGGCAAAGAGGTTAGGAAAAAAGGATTCAAACTTCATCGGTCTTAGTTTAACAACCATGAGAATCAATGCACTATTTTCAAATCAACCACGTCTGAAATCATTTGTATAAAACAAATGAAGATTGGATGAAAAAGTTTATTTTAGTTTTTGCCATGTTTAAGACTGACTGGAAACAAGTAAATAGATCATTGAACCTATATAACATAAAATAAAGACAGATTTGACTAAAACAGGTCAAATTATACTAAAAGCTAATGCACTATATACCTGGTGATGTAAAATGAATAGACTACTATACGAGTGTTAGAAACTATAGTTCATCAGTGATTTAGCCATGATACACATAAATCCTTGAAGCTGTTATTAAAAATAATAGAACAGCGAATCATGTAGCACTGTGAACTTGATAGGGAGAATAAATGTAGGAACATCTTAAGAAGAATGTACCAAAAGAAGCCCCCCCCCCCCCCCAAAAAAAAATGTCTGAACCCCATTACCCCGATTCTCGTTATTACTTCTAAAAATATGTTCAATTTACTAAAAGCATCAAAGATCAGTAAGAACAGATGGTAGAAACTAACCTGGGTAAATTCATGTAAGATATCCCTATGCCTTGAAAGCTTTTGTGTAACTGAAGTAGTAGGCGCAGATGACGCAGCACAGCGACTCATTGAATCATTTATATCCAGCAGCTTCTCGAGCAATGACTGGATCTCAAGTTCCATGGACTTCCACGACCTGCTGGATCCAACAGTTGGTGAGGGTGAGCCACCATCTGCATAGCCTTGATAAATAATAAAACAATCAGAGACACGAAAATTAGCGCAAAGAAGAAGCCCTATTATTTGAAAAAAAAAAAAAAAAGATTCTGGTGTCAGAAAACAATGCGAAAATCAGAGCATTGTTCGCCCAAAAAGAATTCTTGAAAGGAAAAGGCTTGTTCCCGGAAAATCCATCAGAATATCATGTCACTCTTGAGTTGGAGATTTTCTCAGTAATGTCCATATACTATTCATAGTAAGTGGCCTTTTTAGAATTACAGGATCTCTTAGTCATAAATTAATTTACTTATATGATAGATTTATTTTACTTCTTGACATTGATGCCCAATTCCAGAACAATAGATTCATCAGCCAAAAACTAATGTACTTTTCACAGATAACATTGCTGAATTCATCTGTTCACATTACAACATTGAAACAGTGAAATGCTAGGAACCACAAAATGGTTACTTATTAATAATATCAACCCAACTTGTGTTCTTCCATCAGGAGACAGAATCAGTCAAGATATAACATAAAAAATAATCAAGAACAGTTTATACACCTCGGGAAACATTAATAATTTGACTCTGCAGCTTATCGATTCTCACCTCATCTTCACTGAACACAAGATAAGGAAGTAGTAATGGATTGATAAAGTGCAATCATCCTTATTCAGGAACAAATATGTTCGTTGTACACACTACACAGCTAGGTTCATGGTACCACATTGCACATACTGACCACATAACAAGCTTGAAAGCCTTAGGTCAATTTTTTCATAGCTCATAGTAGATATTTTGATGATATACTCCACCATAATCGTTCAAAGTTTCATCACTGAAGCATGTTGCTTTAGATGAAATATTCCTAAAATTCATAAAGCTTCGGTCCTATGGAGGGGGGAAGTAGGAGCCCGCCTATAACTAGTAAAATACTGTTATTCCCAGCCATACATTATCAACCAACCAATTACAAGTCACATGTAAACCAAAGTGCACAATTATTCTCTTGCATACATGTAAATCAATATTACTGAATGGTAAACTGTTCTTATCGTCTCTCGCTAAATCAATCAACCAGAGTTAAAGACGTCGTCTCTAGATTATCAGATTCGCATCGACTAAAATACAACTTCCAACAGGTGAATTACACACTTTCTCCATGAGGTATTTGTCAGAAATTAATACTCTACGTTGCTAACTGACTCTAACACAACTCACCTTGACAGATTACGAATTCTAAAACACATCCAAACAAGTTTTCGTAGCAATGAAAGAAGTTCAACATTAATATCAAGAAATTGTGACATTGCGCGATCTGGATGAGATCGATGGAATTGGGAAAACTGTAACCAAAATCTGTTGGATTAGAGAGATTGTTACCTCGTTGGGTGACGCGAGCGCCGAGCTTAGCATAGTTAGAGAGCTTGACATCGAGATTGCCTTCCACTTTCCGAGCATCTTTACGGAGCTCCTCCCAACCCGATTCCTGCAACGCGTCCATACTCGGATTCCCAGACACCCGAATCTAAGGTGATTCGACCCGTTTCCGAGACCAGTTATGACCCAAACCCGTCAGGTTTACTATTCGAATCGGAGCGGGTAGTCGGATTCGGTGCGCGCCACAGTTGGTCAGCTGCCTATCACTGATGCACTTATTTTTAGCAGTGAAGTTGCTTTGATTTCTATTCATCTGTGAATTTGTGACAAATTCCTAAATTACCCTTTACCCCTTCCTCTTTGTTTTTGGTTTGCATCTCCTTTTTTTTTTTTTTTAATCCCAATTTTCCTTTATTTTGTTCTACCTTGCTATGTGTAGTTCTACCATATTCCAAGATTTTTTTTGTTGTTGAAATATTTATTTATAAATTAAAAATGTTGAAATTGAAAATTATTAGTAAAATGAGAGTTACGTTTTCTTATTTTTATGATTTTATGCATACTAAATTCGTCACTGTGAAATCAAAGCTTTGTTAAATGTTAATAACCTGAATGTTACAGTCATATATGTTCAAGACCCAATATGCTCAAGATATTACTAAAAAAAAAAAAAAAGCATTACTAATAATTCGTTTTCGACTTTAATGGGCCCATAATTGGGCTTTGAAGTGGGCCCAATATCTGCCAAGTGGCCCGAAATAATGGACTGATAGAAGGGCGCGGCTAAAGGCACCCGAATTTCCTATGAGTACACCCACCAACCATTTTTTTAATCTTTCAGAACATGTAAAATGTCCAATATACCCCTAGGGTCAAATTTATGAAAAAAATGAAGATGAGTACACCCACCCGTTCTATTTCACACCACCCCAAACAAACAAACAAACACTATTTTTCAACAAAAAAACACCAAAATTGAAACAAAAAAAATCCAAAACACCAACATGTTCGAAATTTTTTCCAAAACAAACTCAATATGTTCGAAAAAATTCCAAAACAACTCAAATGTGTTCGAAAAAAAAGATCGAACATCTTGTTCGAAATTTTTTCCAAAACAAACTCAAATTGTTCGAAATTGTTTCCAAAACAAACACAATATGTTCGGAAAAAAATTCAAAACAACTTAAATTTGTCCGGAAAAAAAAATCGAACATCTTGTTCGAAATTTTTTCCAAAACAAACTCAAGTTATTCGAAATTTTTTCCAAAACAAACTCACTATGTTCGAAAATAATTCCTAAACTTCAAAAAAAATCCTAATTTTTTTTCAAGAAACCCTAATTTTTCTAATTTCAGACTAAATTTACCTGTGTAGCGGCGGCAGCGAGGGGAGGAGCACGACGGCCGCGGCGAAGGGGAGGAGGGGGTGGGCGGCGGCCGCGTCTGTGGGGAGAAGGGAGCGCCGCCGTGGAAACCCGCCTCAGTCGTCGCCTCTGTGGAAAACTCAACGTCGTCTTCTTCGCGGCGGCCATGGCTTCTCCTTCTTCCAGCGGTGGGCGGCGCGGTGTCGGACGGCGGCGACTTCGTCTCAAAGGGGGTCGCGACGGTGGCCCACACCTTGCAAACGAAGTAGATCGGCGGCGGCCATGGCTTCGCCTTCTTCCAACGGTGGGCGGCCGCGAACGACCGCGAAGGGGAGATGGAGGAGGGGGGGAGAGCTGCGTGCGCGGCGGAGGCGGAAGAAGTGGAGTGGCGGCGGCTGAGAGAAATGGAGGTGTAAAAATGGAGGTGGTGACTGAATATGAGAAGAAGAGGGAGTTAAGGTTTTAATTCAAAAGGGCATTTTTGGGTTTTTCAGATGGGTGCCCTCATCTATTTTGTGGGTGTCCTCATCTCTTGGGTGTACTCATAGGAATCCAGGGTGCCTTTAGCCGCGCCCCTGATAGAATGACAATTAGTTATGTGTACCAGTTACATGTATGTAACCGGCTATTTACCCTCCTTTTTAACTAAGTCCACACTTCCTTCTTTTAGGCACTCCCTTTTTTTAGGCACTTATGTGTACAAGTTACATACATGTAACTAAATCCAATTATTTATATGGGTTATTAGTTATTTACCTTCTTTTTTATTAATTTCACCCCCAAATTTTTTAAAACAAAAATACATGTAAAATACTATATTACCATTATATCAATTAAATTAAAATACAACTCATTAAAATTATAATTATACACCGACTATCGATTCACCAATGAAACACCACGAAGTCAAATATTATTCTATTTTTTTAACTTTTAAAAAATAAATATAAAAAACATAATGAATATTAAAAAAATATGAAACTCAAAAATAAAATTTCGAGTTTTTTTTTTTTTTCAAAAAATAACCAAAATTTAGAAAAAAAATTAAACTAAAAAAATTCAATTTTTTTTCTAACTTGGGTATAAATGTATGAATATGACATGCTCACTTTTTAGCTTTAATCTAATTTATAATAACTAAGATTATTTTGTTATGTCTTCATTATTTCTAAAATGATATCTCATTTTTTACAAGTTTTTTAATGTTGTAGATTATTTTTTAAAACTAATTAATAACATAATCTAATTGAAAAATAAAATTTATATTTAGAAACTTACACTACTAGAAACTTGTATAATTCTGACGGATTTATACCGACGGATTATACTTTGTCGGTAAAAATTACTTTACCGACCAATCAATGGTCGGAAATAATACAAAGTAAAATTTGAAGGCCAACAAGGCACATAATTCCGACTAAAGTAAAATCCGTCGGAAAACATCATATCGTAATCGGTATAAGTTAGTGAATTTCCCACCAAAACAAATACCGACTAACTTCTGGTCGGAAATCATCATAAAAAAATACTTATTGAAATATATATTTCCATAATCTATTACCGACAAACCACCCGTCGATAACAATTTTAAAAAATAAATTTATTATTTATTAAAAATTAATATTTTTAGAACCTATGCCGACAAACCACCCGTCGGCAATACCTTTAAAAAAGGACCTTTCAAAAAATGAAAAATAATTTATTATTTTATACCGACCCACATTTGGTCGATACATATCATATAATTCGTCGGTGAAAACATGAGTTAAAAACATATTTACACTCACAATGAAAATATGTAAACCCTAAGAAATTTCTCCTTCCACCAAGCACGGGTAAGAATGTGGTTGTAATTAGGAGTGTTCAAAAAAAAATCGGACCGAAAAAAGACCGGAATCGGACCAACCGTTTTGTTTCCGGTCCGGCAAATTTTGGATTCCGGTCTTCCGGTCCGAACCGGTTTGGACCAGATTTTTTTTTTTATATTTTTTTTTACTAATGCACTCTCACTTATTTTTCAAAACCAAGCGATTGGTGAGAATGTGTTGAGATCTATTACATTTTTTTGTAAATATATAATTTAACAAACATATTTAATTTATTTTTAGGGTTAAAAGATCATTAATAATAATGTAAATAAAATTCACATTGGCGTAGATTGATTTATTTTTGGACCAGTTCACACCCCTAGCTGTAATACTCACCCTGCTGTAATTTCTCATCCAACTAAAAGGTAATTTTCTTACTTTTTTTGTTCTTTTTTGGTTTAGATGTGAAGTTTGATTTCAAAATATGTGATTTTTAGGGCTCGAGAACTTGTAATAACAATGAACACTAATTTTGTTTCCTTTCATTGTTTCACCCTTATCGATTCTTATTATTTAGAGAAAACTCCATTAGAGTGTTTCTTCTTCTGTGCTTGTTGGTTCTCAAAACCGAATGGGTTGTGTGGTGTAACGTATATCTTTTAGCCAATCACATACAAGTTTCTTTTGATTCTTACTCAATGTATACATAGCTTTCTATATAATTACCCTTCCTCTTTGATCAGTTTTCAGAAACAATTCTTTTCTTCTAGTATGCAACTCTAAATCTCTCCTTGCATTAACGTTGTCCTTTGTTTTATCTGGGTCATCCATAACTGTGGCCAAAATGTTATCGAAAAAGTTTTTCTCACAATGCATGACATCTAAGTTGTGATGGATGAGAAGTGTAGACCAATACGACAACTCTCAAAATATGTTTACTCTCTTCCAATTGTGGTGTACACCAAACCCCTCAATAATGTCATCCCAAAATAAAGTTTTTGCTCTCGTTCAAACACTTCAGCTCCAGAAAGCCTTTCAACATTACAATCATACACAACTTTTCCATACAATTTTTTTTTTTGTTTGTTTCTTCTGAATTGATGATTCTCATGTAAAAACTGACTATGACAATTGAAACGAAAGATATCTTAAGCCCATTGTTAAGTAGAAATGCCTTTGTTCTATCCATACAATATGGGCAAGACAATCGTCCATGTGTACTCCACCCTGATAACATTCCATAGGCCGAAAAATCACTAATTGTCCACATAAGAGCAGCTCTCATGATGAAATTTTGTTTCCTGAAACTATCATATGTTTCAACTCCGGTGCTCCATAACTTGTTTAATTCACCAATCAATGGGCGAAGCATGACATAAATGTTTTGACTTGGATTTCCAGGGCTTGAAATGATAAGACTGCGAAATATGTGCTCTTGGTTCATTAGGAGATCCGGTGGTAGATTGTATGGTGTAAAGTCCAAGTCTTACATTTCGTGCCTTAACACCAAAATTTGAATGAGTTCTGTCAAAATGCTTCCAAGCCTCACCTCGTCTGTTACGTTGTTCACTGATTTATTATGCAAAAATTGTGACAAGAATTGCAAAAGAGTTTGTTCGATGATTGCAACAATTGATAGAAGTTTACAGCCTCTCTATTTGGTGCCTCACTTACACTGCTAGAGCCCTCATTTTGAAATTGAGAACCAAGTGTATCAAAAACCAGTTGTCTATACGGATTTTCCATTTCATCTCTAATTTCATTGGAGGCAATGGGAGACCCCTTTGTGCCACCAAAGGATTGAAAATAATTTATTTGCTCGCCATGGACTTCCCACACATAATATTGATTAGTGAATCCCCACTGACACAAATGTCCACCAACAGCGTTACGTGAATGAAATGTCTTATTTGAACATTTTTTCATGAACATCTAATCTTATTTCCACTTTGAAATTCAGAATCAGAAAATGCGAAATCCAAAAAATTATACACACCGGTCAGGAAGTCTTGATTTAAAAAAATTCTATCATTCAATTTATTGTACATCCAACTTCGATCTCTTGACATATTGTAACTACACCTAAAAACAAGTTATACAAAATTAAACTATAGCACTGTAAAAACTAATCTACAAAAATATGACATAATATTAAAAGAAACATAATTTATCAGCATGAATAAAGTGGATAAAGTAATCTGGTGAAGTTGTAAAAAAATAAACCGAAACTAAAAATAAATGTAATATTATACCGACGACTACTTCGTCGGAATTAGTATAATTAATATACTGTGTGACTCAGAAAATAAATGCCAACTTATACCGATAATAAATTCGTCGGGAACAATAACTTATACCGACGACTTGATCGTCGAAACTAATTTCAACCACATACCGACTAAATAACGATCGGTATAAATATGTGCAATAAATACAATTGCGTTCAAGAAGATCTTAAAAAATAAATGATACCTTATGACGACGACCAGTTCGTCGGAAATAGTTTCAATTTTATACCGACGGCACAACAGTCGGTATAAATATGTGTAATAAGTGCATATTTGATAAAAATAAAATGATACCTTATACCGATTGTACCGCGGTCGGTATAAACATGTGTGATAATTGTAATTAAGTTGAACGAAAAATAAATGATACCTTATGCCGACAAATACACTCTCGGAAATAATAAGAAACTTATATCGACTAACCCACGGTCGGTATACATATGGATATATTTTCACCGTCGAATATGTCGTCGGTAAAGAGATTTGGTGAAATTTTGGGACTTAGGTTTGCCGCTCAAAATTTCATTTCTACTCAAATTTTTTTGTTTTGCGCGCTCTTCTTTTATATCTCAATATATAGTCATAAACTCTTGTATTCATCTTATGAATTTCATCTCAAAATTATTTTTCTTTCTCTCCTTATCAATTTTAAACTCTTCACCTATATTATTTTATCCCAAAATCTCCAAACCACATAACTAGGTTGTAATTTTTTTTTTTTGGGTGTCTTCAATCTTGGAGAATAGCCGTCACTCTATTGGAAAGCTACCATCTCAACTCTCTCACCCTCTCATCTTCAAGGTTAATTTAAATAATTTTGTTTCATTTCTTAAGTTTGTATTATTTATTGAGGAAAAATAAGTATTTCTATGTCCTAAATTATTAAATGATTTCATTGAGTATCTTTTATGCTTGTATATAGAGAAAATAATATGTTGTTTTATTGATTCTTCTTACGCAGAAGAGATTGCAAGAATTGTGTTATGTTGTATGCCTTTGAGAATGTTGTTTATTAGGCTATGGGTTCTCCATTGAAAGAAACACAAGAAGAATATGAAGGGGAATAAATTATTAAACAATTTTGTGGTTCGTTGCAAACGTATGTTGGTGTACATGCCAATTGGTGATTAGTTGATGAAGTTGCCCTACTCTATGAAACAACGTCCACCATTATGAATATCGGTCATTAACACAACTCAAGGTATCTCACTCTACTTAATTTCTTATCTATCTTATATTATTGGTTCTAATAATATATATATATATATATATATATATATATATATTAATATTAGATTGTCTTTTAATTTACTTAACAAGAATGATATAATAATTATATTCGATAAATAGTATTAATGCAACCACATTTACTGGTGGTATGATAGGCTATATTTTAAATATGTAGTTTAGGTACAATAACAAAATTAATGAATTCAAACCTTAAATTTATTGGAATAAATAGTTCTCTGAATTGGCACTTTATTTTTCGGTTGTATTTCTTAATTTTAAAGCAAAACATTTAATACTTCTAATTTAGTAAAAATAAACAAATCAGAATATAATAAATTTATGATTTTTTTTTAATTTATTAACATTTGATTCCGACGGCACATCCGTCGGCAATATATTTCTAATAAAAAATTTAGGCTAATTTTTTAATTTATTTACAATTAGTTCCGACGGCACAACGGTCGTTACAACATTTAGACCAAAAATGGCGCCGCCTGAAAAAATTGAAATACAAAAATTCACGCTTGACCAAAACATTATACCGAATAACCACTCGTCGGTATAAATAATGAGATGAAAAGACAATAAACCCCCTTAGTTTTTTACCAAGGACGCATTTGTCGGTATAACATATTTTATGTGAAATAAAATTAAAGTAAAAATATTTTTTTCCGACCAAGTTGCTGTCGCTAATAACAACATAATACCGACTACGATTTTTCTAGACGTTAAAGACAATACCGAGCAGCCTTGTTGCGACGGAATATAGCGACGAAGAATCGGTCGGTAAAACATCTTTTCCGACGAACTTTAATGTATTCCGACCGATTATTTTGTCGGAAAAACCAGTTTTTCTTGTAGTGTTAAATGAGTGGAGAATTGGGGAAGAAACCAGCATAATATTGCATCAGCTTTATTATTTTCTTTGAGGTCATCGCCATGTTGATGCATTCATATGTTTATTGAGTGTGATCGTATCTATTAATTGAATTGTCTATTCAGTGTGATTCATTCTCACTTTTGTTCTTCTTACTAGTTAGTTAATATCAATTTTTTAATATTGATGTATTAATTTGCATGGTATGCCTGTGATTATAAATGTGTTAAGTTATGTATTTTTTTGTTAAATATAAATATTAGTTTAAATACGATATAGTATTAGTACGCCTATGGTATAATACTAGTTAATATATTGTATAGTACTAGAGATTAATGTGGGTACAAAAATATTATTTAATATATGAACTAATATTATACAATATTTGAATTTATACTATACTATATTTGAACTAGTACCATAGAGTATGTGAACTAATACTATACAATATGTGAACTAATACTATACTATATTTGAACTATTACCATAAAATATGTGAACTCGAAACACGAAAAAAATAGAATTTGTACCAGTATAAACTAATATACAATACTGCATATTAACTAATAATATATCATAATACTTATCAACTGTTATCATAACACTTATAAACTAAAAATTATATTCATAAAAAATTAAAATAACGTGATTAAAAAATGAAAGTTCAAATGAAAAAAATAATTAAACAATGTAAAACGAAGTGAAATTTGTAAGGAATGAAGTAAAATTTTGAAAGGATAAGGTGAAAATTATACACCAATTAATTAAAGTAAAATAGTACCAATAAAATTAAACACTCGCGTAAGAGAGGTGCGAGTTTTATATTTTAAAACAAATTATTATTATACTATTAAATACTTAAAACAATTAATATTATTTTTAAAATTTTCTTATTAGACTTTAAAATTTTAGAATAATTATTTATGACATAAAAAGAAAGTACGTTAAAAAAATTATCATTTGAAACACAAATGATGATAAATAGGAAGAAAAATAAATTAAAAAAATAATATTAAAAAGATAAATATAAATATCAATTGAGTAAAATAAAAAATAAAATTTTAAAAAATTAATGGAGTATTATTTTTTAATGATAAAATTAAAAAAAAAATTAATTGAAGTAAAATAAAGGTCCAAGAAAAAATTTATGTATTAAATTGATATAGTAAATGAGTCATGTATTATTTGTAATGAGTTATTTGATTGGATATAATAAATGAGTCCTGTGTTATTTGTAATGGATTATTGGATTGGATATAGTAGTTACATATATTGGATTGGATATAGTAGTTACATACATGTAACTGGTACACAAGAGTGCAACTCTGATAGAATTATCAAAGAAGTCCATACATCAACATTAGTAGCCTTATGAGGGGAGGGATGTGTGTAACAAGAGAGATTTTAACCTTTTATTTTTTTAATCAATGAATATTTTAGACATTTTATTATTATACTAAAATAAGAAGGTGGGTGTATGGTGTAAATAATAGTACTCATGTATGTAAAATGACGGCATCGCCCCGAATATTTGAAATATAAACTCACACAAGATACCGACTTTCCAAATTATGATTTAAGAAAACTAAAATTAAAGTAGACAGACAGACTAAAAATAAAAGTGTGAAATTTTACTTTAAGAATGGGAAAATTGCACCATCGATGTAAGTATATTTATTTATCCCTCGATCCCAAATCAGTTTTGCACTTATTTTTCCCTATATAAATTTTAAAACTATGAAAATTAGCACGTATCTGTCGGGTTTAACCACCCAGTGTTGTTCAACCAACTTGAATTTTCTTTCAATTTGTTTTTCTACGTACTTTAAACGATTATTCCTTTTAATTTGGCCATATGAGAGCGGGTGGGTGATAGACTTTTATATATTCACATTAAATTAATGTACGTTATGTAGAAATTCATTATTTATTTATAATAGTGTACACATATATTATGTGACGTATTCACTATGTTTGCCTGACTTTATTTGTTTACTAAATATAGCCAATGTTCAAACAATGAATTTAAAAAAAAAAAAAAAAATGGTCATCACTTTCAAGGGTCTAGTCTTGAGTAGAAAATTATTACATTGACTATATAAAATTGAATGTACTGGAAGTCTGGAAGTACGTTTAGGAATTGGCACTAGAAACCAATACACCCGTACACGTTAGGCGCCATTCCAATTAGATTAATCAAAGTGTTGGGTATGCGGTTCCCATCAGCCACTCGCGGGAAAATGATGGGCTCAGTTCATCTAAGAATCGAATGGTATGAAAAGTGCAGATAGAATAATCAAAGAACTAATTTGATAGCATCCACCCACTCCTCCCTCGTCCATACTCTCGTTGTACCTCACTAAAAAGTAGAAGACCGACGTTAGGTTAGTACCTAGAGCTACACGAAAATTGATTTTTAGTAACAGAAATTCTGTCATTATAATTTCTCTAACTAAAAGTCTTTAATGACAGATCCTGTCATTAATTCTTAATTTTATGTCACTAGAAACTTTTAGCTAAAAAAAAAAAATAATGAGAGAATTTTATCACTAATCTGAGGCATATAACAGCGGATCGGTCTTGTCATTCCTTTTAGTGGGATGACCTGAGCTCGTTAGAGTAGCTGAGGAGATGTCCGAAACCCAACACAAATTATAGAAAAAGATAATTGGACCGTAATTGCACCTAAATGACAAAAAAATAGCATTAAATTACATAAATAAATATTTAAACACACGATAACATATTTTATTACAAATCTCGACGTCTGAACAACATTATATATAAATATCGAAGTGGCCCAAAACTAGATCAACTGTTTCATATCTGGGCATATCAATCCAAAATAATTTTTTAGCAAACAATATAATTTTGTAGGGGTCTTCTATGATCTTAATGAATTCTTGGATTCAAGCTCAATGCTATAAAGTTGTAGGGGCCTAAATATTTTTAATATCTTATACACATGTTTAAATAGTCATCACAAATTTAATCATAACTCGTCCAATAACGAGTTCTTTGAACGTGGCTTATATGATGTTGATTAATGATAAAATGCAAATTTGGAGATGCGTATACCACATTAAATCGTTAAGAACCTGTTATATATGTTATTGACACAAAAAATGTCTTGTTGTTCGTGCCTGACACTAAAATTATCGTATTCACTTTTAATCTTATCGTGTCGACATAAAATTAATACTACCCGATCACAATTTGTAAGGTCAATCTTTGAAAAAGGAAATGTAAATTTATGTAAAGACAAACCCATAAAGAGGAAAAGATCGTATAATATAAACTAAAAGATAGCTATGTGGGATTTCTGATTAAAATGGTAATCCAAGTCGGTTTGATTTTTCTTATTTATTGACTTTTGTCTTTATACTATTCTTCATAAAAAATAATTGTTCATCATTTTCAAATGGCGTGGAAATATAAAGTAGAATTTTGGGCCGATATCTTTATTTTCCACTAAACATGTATGTAAGCCCACAACTTTAAAAAAAATGAATATTATTTTGTCCCATTTTTGCTACCACTTTCTACTTTATTTTATACGTACTTGTACCCGTATGTACGGATTGTACTATCTTAGTTGCCTTTGGCTACTACCAAGAGCCTAATCGCCCATTTGCTAATTTTTTTAAGCATTTTAATAATTTAAAATCTGCACGCTTGGCTAAGTAGTTAAGTTTGAAAAAAAATTATAAGTTATTTGTATATTATGGATTTAGTCAATTTAATATTATAAAAAGTCAATGCTGTGCACGACAGCTAACGAACCCAAGTAGAAAAAATATTACTCCGTATGAAGAAAAATATTCATAATATAGAATGAATTAAGTCTGCGTCCCGAATTATTTGAATCGGCTCCAAATAAATAAGAATTCATTTAATATTAGACGATTTGTAAAATGGATTCATTTTTTTTTTAATTATAGGAGTATTTATTAAGCTCTCAAATTTAATTGTAGGAAGAAATAATGAAACTGGGCGGTGGATTTTTTTTTTAAGATTTTCCAAATTTTCAGCATTGGAAACTATTTCGAAGAACTTACCAAAGAACATAATTTTACACCAAGCGATTAATAAATAAAAATAAAAAATCCTTTTTAAATAAAGTAATGCAATCCAACACTCTAAATTAATTGACGTAATCGACAGTACAAAATTACTCGATTCAGAACATAAATCCATAATGAATGTTAATTTCAATTAAAGCAAATCTGACAAGATACATGAATGTTAATTTCAAATTGTTGCATTATCTAGGAAAAAATCCAACGTATACATCTAACTAATCCAAATAACTGAATTTAAACTTCTATATTTGTTTATTTTTAAAAATAAAACGAACCGAAAAATTGATTTTTGAGTAATAAGTAGTATTTCGTATTTTTAAAGTAATGTGTAATTGACACATTAAAAACGAAAAATAGAATTTTATTTAAATAATTTGTAGTCCTTTTATTAGCTTCACCTTCACGTCGTTTAATTGACATATTAAAAACGAAATAAAACTGAAGATTTTTTCAGAAAGTGGGGCCTTTGTAAAAGGTACGTGGAGCCTCTCTAGTGGATACTATTGAAATGGAATATTTAATTTATGACTGGTATTGACTGTAGCCCTCCAGCTTTGAATAATTTAATTCACAAAAATAATTAAAAAAAAATCAACAAAATACGCACTATCCTGATATCCAATAAAATCATCACATCTCATTTTCCACCATAATATACGAAATTTCGCTTCCTTTTAATACTGTCCTTCCAATTTACTCGGATTTAATATTTTATGCAAATAATTCTGCGTAAATTTATACTCATTTTGTACCCCAAAAAAATATTTTTTTCGTCAAATTCTTATGTGAAAATGAATATATCTTTAATTGTTTAATTAAAATTTTAATTTACCAATATTAAAACTAATATAAGTAAAATAAGTAACATCCAAATAATCACCTTGCTCCATAATTGCATGCGTAAAAGCTGTAACATTAATGAAATCTTATAGAGTAAAGGTACATTTACATATATTCAATATTTTTTATTTTTTTTATGTATATACGTTATCCTTTCAAAATTAAACAAAAGTACGCTTTTATTAATATAAATAAATGCTTTTCATCTATTTTGGGTTAGTATTAAATTCCCTAATTTTAAAAAGGAAGGAAATACAAAAAAATATTTTAAATATCATGCCAACATTAAAAAAAAAACGTAAATAATAAATACAAATTTCATATTTTTCTATAAGAAACATACAAAAATTTCAAGAAACACGAACACATAAAAAGGACTTTAAATGTTTATTTGAGGAATAGGGTTTTCATGTACCTTTTCTCTAATTTATATAAATATCAAAAGAATGAGTTGCTTTCCAATTTTTTTATTTTTTTTTGATTGAATGATGTAATAATTGTGGTTGAAATACAATTTTAATTTTATTTTAATGTGATGAATAAAAAAGTTAATTGAACATTAGAGAATATATTTAAAACACTCAAATTCAATTGGACAGTATGTGCGCAGATAATTACAAGAATTTGTAAAAATATAAAAACTTCAACACCTCTCATGCATGACTCAAGTCTATGATCTCAAAATTTAAATTATTGTTTCGTCAATTTTTTTTTTTTTTTTAAATTATTGTATTTTCATACTTGAGTTATCCAATTTAATTTTTATTTTACACTAATTACCAATGCAATTTAATCCAATCTTTAATGCAATTCAATTCTATCTTTAACAAAATTTGGTGTCAAACTGTTACACCAACTATCATCACTTAATCCCACTTTTTACCATTATATTCAAAGATAATTCCACTTTTTACCATCATATATATTGAAAGAAAAAATTTTGTGACACCCACCCACACAAAAATCGTTTTTGTGATATGATTCACCTCAACTCATATTTTAGATTTTTAGATTTTTAGGTTGTACAATTTTATTTTATTTATTTTTTTCAGAATTTTACGTTTACAAAAAAAATAATAAAATTCAAATAAAAAATAGTACTCCACTTTCTTTGTACATTTTTTTAATTCTCACCTTTTTTTTTTTGTCGATTTATTTTTATAATTCTCATCTTCTAAAAAAAAAAGACATATTTTTTGTACACATTATTTTATTTTCATCTCAAACTTCCACTTTTTAACATATGTCAAGTTCAATAAAAAATTTAAAAATAAACGAAGAAAGTACTAATATTTTACTACTTTTTATTTAAATATTACTACTCCCTCCATGCATCCTGAAATTATTTGCACGGTTTGATCGACACAAATTTTAAGAAAATAGGATTTAGTGGTTGATAATGTAAGATAAATGAGGGGTATTTTAGGTGATTTGATTAGGTGTAAAGACAGTAAAATGGATTTGATGAGGTGTAAAGACAATAAAGTGGATTTGATAATGTGTAAAGTAAAATGTATGTAAAAAAATAGTGACAATTTTAAAAATAAAATAATGTTAAAAGGGTATTAATTTTATGAGTATATCCCTATTAAAAGTGTGTAAGTAATTTTGTGACTTCAATAAAAAAAATACAAATAATTATAGAACGGAGGGAGTTCATTTTTTTTTTTTTTTAAAGAAAAGTCCGTCTTATGGATAGAATTTAATTTCCCCGTAATAACTAGGGGCTAGTCTTGTATGAAATATTGCATATATGCATTTCAGTTATTCACACACATGTTCTTTATAAATACACCCACAAGCTTAATTCACACACACATTTTTTATAAATACACCCACAAACTTAATTCACACACACATTTTTTATAAATACACCCACAAATTTAATTCACAAACACATTTTTTATAAATACACCAACTGACAACTTAATTCGAAAATTTTAATCCGTTTATTTTACTCGTTTCTGTGATTTTTTTATCTTTTATTTTATTGTCGACCGCGGGATATTAAATGTAGTAATTCAAATTGTAATATGTAGTAATACACATTATTTTATGTAGTAATAACACAAACTATTTATATAATAATACAAATTCTTTTATTTAGTAACACGTTTTTTCTAGTGTTTTTATTGATGTAGTAACTCACATTATAATATGTAGTAACATATATTATCGAATGTAGTAAACACAATAATCATGTTGTAATACAAAATGTTTTATTGCAGGATGATGCGAAAAATATTAGATAATTTGATAAAGTTACATATAGTAACAAACGTCTATTCAATGTAGTAATTCAAACTGTAGTATGTAGTAACATATAATTTTTTATGTAGTAAACAAATTATTACATGTAGTAATAACACAATTTTATATAGTAATACTGATTCTTTTTTTTTATTGATTAAGTAACCCACATTATAATATATAGTAACATATATTATTGCATGTAGTAAGATATATTATTGCACGTAATACAAAATAACATTGACCTATAATAACTAGTATTAAAGAATATTTAAACAAATATAAAATATTTAAGGATTAAGGTCATCGTAAATTGCAGCGTCCGACCGCGGCCTGAGGTGACCGAAAACTGCTCGGAGAAGACGACCATGTTCAATTTCTGTCAGTGGGTGCATTTACAAAAAAAGGTAGGTGTGAATTGAGCTGTCAATGGGTGTATTTATAGAAAATGCGTGTGTGAATTAAGCTTGTGAGTGTATTTATAAAAAATGTGTGTGTGAATTAATTTTGTGGGTGTATTTATAAAAAATGTGTGTGAATTAAGTTTGTGGATGTATTTATAAAGAATATGTGTGTAAATGATTGAAATGCATGTATGCAATATTGCATATAAGTTTTTGTGAATAACTAGTGCAAAAACCAGTTCTCGTAAATCGTCATTCAAAAATGGAAATCTCGTAATCATGAGAAAGGACTACTCTTAATTTCGGTTGACATTTTCAAACCAATTTTTCACACCTTTGTCTCTTATATAATGTCCTCATGCACATCCTAAAAAATTTGCTCACTTACCTCCTATTTTCCTTGACCCCATTAAAAACCATTTTAAGCATTCATTTTCTCATCCCACCACCGCCGCCCCCTCGCCGGAAAAAAAAATTCCGAATGAAATTAAAAAAAGTTGCAAGATAAAGCATGTCAAACATACCCGCTTCCCTCTCCGAAATTTGTCTCACTCTTTTCCGATTAACCATGTCCACCGCCGATCCTTGGCCTTTCTCTTGAAATCCAAAACCCTAATCCCCAAATTCGCACTATTAATTAATTCATCATTCACCCTTTTTGTTATTTCACGTTTAATTGGGTAAAAAATCATGGGCAGGGTACGAGGTTTCTTGCTCAAACACCGGGTCAGAACGTTTTTCCGGCGGGTTTTCCGGCGCCGATGCTCCCCGGGTGGGTACCGGCGGCTTGGAGACAACCGGGTCAAACCGTTAACAAGGCTTTTTAAATGCCTCAGAACAAAAGCAGAGGCGTTGATGGGTAGAAATTACGGGTCGGGTCGTGAGTACGTTCGGGTAGGGCAAGAACCGTTTTTGAAAAAATCGGAGCCCATTCCGAAAGGGCATATGGCGGTTTACGTGGGTCAGAAAGATGGGGATTTTGAGAGGATTTTTGTGCCCGTTGTGTATTTGAATCACCCTTTGTTTGGAGATTTGTTGAAAGAGTCCGAAAAGGAATTCGGGTTCAATCATCCGGGCGGGATTACAATACCGTGTCGGATCTCCGAGTTCCAGACCCGGATCAAGGCGGTTCAGTGTACCCGGAAGTTGCTCTCGTGGAGGTGAATTATGTGGTAAAAACGTGTTTAGCTGTAGCGATTATACCATATTATACAGTATATAATTATTTTTCTTTTTTATATTTTAGTTAATCTAGTAGTATTTTCCTTGGGGCTGTTTTTGGATGGTTTGAGGTTTGGTTTGCAGTAGTATTGTTGTACAAAGGGTTGAAATTTTGAAATCATAATCTCTTATTATTCAATTATTACTATATTGCTTCGACTCTATACGCTCTTTGATTAATTTAAAAGTTAAAACTGTAATTTGATATATTCTATTTTATACATAAATAAATTATATTTTTTAAAATATGTGTAAGAAGAAACAAAAATAATTTATGTGAACAAAAGAAGTGCATAATTTGAGAGAGGGTGAAAATTAGTTCTTGTATATTAATCATTGTGACTTGGTTTCATACACAAGTCTTTGTGTTCCTTTAGATGAATATGAATAGTGTAGGAGCTTGAGTTGAAAAAAATTATCATAATTTTGCAAATCATACAAAAATATCGTTCACATGATAAACCTATCAATTAATATATGAAAAATATTACTTTTATTTTGAAAAAAATATTAAAATCAGTCTGGTTTACATATTACTACTCCTTCCCTCTCGAGATAAATGCATTGTTTGTCCCAAAAAAGTCAATTTCAAATTATATGCATCATTTACTTAAAAAAGTAACAAAGCAACATAATCGTGGTAATTTACCCACTTTAAATAATTCAAAATGACTACCTATGTCATTACTCTCTATACTAAGTAACAAAGCAATATAATTTTTTTTTATTACATTACAGAGTAAAAAAATAAAATATAAAGTAAAACGATATCTTCCACTTTTATTATTAATAAATAACTTTCACATTACAAACAATAAATGATTTTATATTTTTCAAAATTACATCAGTTACGTTCACATATTTTTCCTCAATAAATAATAACGGGGGTTATTATCTTCATTTTTTTATTTTAGGTAGTTGTTGGGTGCGAAATTTGATCCTTCACTATTATAAATATATATACCAAGAACTCCATTATCCACTTAAATAATTACTAGTAATCATCAATTATCATAATTAGTCTACCACTACACCTTCACTCTTTTTTGAGTGGTAACTTTACTTTTTTCATATGTTATACTCCATTATAAGCGCATATATATATATATATATATAATATATCCTTATAAATTACGTTAATCAACCATGTTTTTTTTTTTTTTTACAAAATTAATAAATGAATTGAGTTATTTAATATTTATAGAACCTAATTTCAACCCAAACCTTTGTTGCATAAAAGAACAATATTAAACTTTATATTAATACTCAAAAATTAATTTTCATTGATACTACTTTTCAATTAAATCCATTATTTTTAATTCAGCCCGCAACCAATTAAGCACTCATTATAAATTATATTAATTTTTCATATACTACTTTATTTAGTATAAATTTGTATGCATCTATTTTAGTTGATAATTTGCCTCCAAGTAATAGATCACCACAAATGTCCCTCTCAGATATATGCTGTAAATTGTGGAGAATCACCGCTCATTATTATGTGGAACTGCTCACTCATCTCTCTGTTTGGCACTAATATCATATGGCCACAATTAATTTAATTTCATCCAATTAACTATATCGATCAGTAATTTGATTATTGGTCCCAAATTCACAAAATTCAACGTCCCACCAGAAAAAAAAAACGATGTTTGAATTTTACATGCCACACAAAAGGGTCTAACAAGAAATATCGTGGACTGTTACGTGTTTTGTATTTTTTTTTAATAAAATATCAAGTTCAGGTTTTTGAACTCCATTTCTTTTTACAATTATCTGATGTTCAATTTTAGCTTTATATGGAAATGACAAAAAATTATACGAGTGTTTCATATCTAATGCAAATTCTCATTATATAAAATTCCTTATTTCAAGTTGTTTGTTACTATTAAATTAAATTTTATTTTAAAATGTTTGTCCTTTTTTTTTTCTTCATATTTTTTTTTTATACACCGTTCTTTCATAGTAATTGAAACAAATAATAGAAAATGGTAAATTCCTTATCATGTCTGTCGGACAGTCGGATATTTTTTTTCGTAGTTAGTGTTGGATTTATAAATTTGGTTTGTTGTTAATGGTACCTTAACTGGGTCTTGTTAGGATCTTTTAATACTACTAAGTTATACACTCCATATAATACTTGGGCCTCGATGAGCCCATGGGCTAGCTCTGAATCTTTTACATTATACATACTATGCTAAGGGGATGTTTCTTTTTTGTTTTAAAAACCAGGTTTTGGATTTCAAGATCCAAAACCCGTTTTACTTCGGGATTTAAAAACCGGTTTTCAAAATCCACTCAAAACCACCCTTATCAAACATATTGATTTGACATAAAGTTATATCTATATAATATTACTCCAATCATTATATTCTTTTTCAACAATAATATAATAATACTATAATAATACAATAATATAATACATTTAATCCACTAATCATTATAATCTCACCAAACAATAATATAATAATACAAACTCATTCAATCTTACAACTTAATTTGACATAAAGTTAAATCCTTCACTATTCCAAAACCCAAAAGAAACACCCATATTACTATTCATCGGGATTTCAAAAACCAGGATTTCAAAAATCTGGTTTTTAAAACCACCCAAAGCCCAAAAGAAACATCCCCTAAGGGTATGTTTCTTTTTTGTTTTAAAAACCAGGTTTTGGATTTCAAGATCCAAAACCCGTTTTACTTCGGGATTTAAAAATCGGTTTTCAAAATCCACTCAAAACCACCCCTATCAAACATATTGATTTGACATAAAGTTATATCTATATAATATTACTTCAATCATTATATTCTTTCTCAATAATAATATAATAATAATATAATAATATAATAATACAATAATATAATACATTTAATCATTACACACTTAACTAATTATTACAATCTCATCAAACAATAATATAATAATACAAACTCATTCAATCTTACAACTTGATTTGACATAAAGTTAAATCCTTCACTATTCCAAAACCCAAAAGAAACACCCATATTACTATTCATCGGAATTTCAAAAACCAGGATTTCAAAAATCTGGTTTTTAAAACCACCCAAAGCCCAAAAGAAACACCCCCTAAGGTTCGATTGATAATAGATAATTGAGTTACATAAAGAAAATACTATTCTACACTTTATTAATCAAAATTGTGCTCACTTTTTTTAACACATATTTTAAAAATAATTCATATTTTAATTATAAAGTAGATATGTTAAGTTAAGTAACAAATAAAAAGGTATGGTTGATTGGTTGTTAACTCATCAACTTTGTTAATAAAATTGAAAAAATACTTATTAAATAACGATTTAAATAGAGTGAACACATTTTTTATGGATGAATAGAGTATGTAAAATGATCTAACAAAATAAAATATAAGCATTCCTCCTACAGCCCAAGGGCAATTGCGTTTAAACGAAGATGAGCAGCCCATTAGCCCAATGGACATAATAACTCTCCTAAATATGTTACTCCGTAATATTTTCTTTGGGGGCGGCTAAAGGCACCCAAGGTCCCAAGGATTCTATGAGAACATCCACGGGAACTTTTTTTTATCATAAGGGGTACGCGAAATGACGTTTATACCCCTTCTGAATTTTTTTAAAAAATGACGGATGAGTACATCCATCCATTTCATTTCATATCCGAATCATCCAGATCCCCACCATCACCACCAAAACAACCATCATAAGTTTGATAAAAAAAATCCTAAAAATTAAAATTAAAATTTCAACAATAAAAATAAAATCTTAATATGTTCGAAAATTTTACCAAAACAAAGTTGAGATATCCAAAAATTTTACCAAAACAAACTCAATATGATCGAAAAAAAAATTCTAAACAACTTAAATTTGTCCGAAAAAAAAGATCGAACATCTTGTTCGAATTTTTTTCCAAAACAAACTCAAGTTGTTCGAAATTTTTTCCAAAACAAACTCAAGTTGTTCGAAAATAATTTCCGAACTACTAAAAACCCTAATTTTCCTAAATTTTCTAAAATTTTCAAAACCCTAATTTTTTTATATGTAAAAATTGTAAAAAAGAAAAAAACCTACCTTCAGTGACGTGCGTGGGTGCGATGAAGGGGAGGGGGAGGGGTTGCGGCCGCGAACGGTCGCGAAGGGGAGGGGGAGAGGGTGCGGCCGCGAACGACCGCGAAGGGGGGGGGAGTGCTGCGCAGTGGGTGGGCCTCCGCAACGAGGTGGGCGGCGTGGGCCACCGCGACGAAGTGGAGAGGTAGGCGGCGTCGATCTGCGTCGACGTGAAGAGAGAAATGGAGGTGGGTATCCTGAATTGAGAAGAAGAAAGAGAGAATGAATTAAGGTTTTAATTGAGAAAAGGATAATTTGAGATTTTCACGTGGGTGTACTCATCCATTTTGTGGATGTCCTCGTAGGATCTGTGTGTGCCTTTAGCCGCGCCCATTTTCTTTTTTTATCAATTACCATCAAAACTCCATTATCATAATCAATCAAAATTCAATAAGTCCAAAGGACTTTATATTGAAATGAAATCACTTTTTCTATTTTTTATGTTCTACGTTTTATTTTACTATTATTTAGATAATTGACATGTGTTATATTAAAAAAATAATTAACGTCATATAGTAATGAGAACAACATGTGTTAAAAATTCAGCATAAAAAATCAAACTGGTATTATGCTCCCTTTGTCCTTTTGAAAGTTATCTATTTTATATTTTATATGTCCACCAAAAGATATTTTGACAAAATTCACTTTCCCTCTTTACATTTTCTCTTCTACCTTTTAATATACTCCAGTTCTTTAACTCAACAACTCACTACACATGTAATATTACATTTCTTAATCGATATAAAAATAAATAAATGTACAACATCTTTATGTTACTAGTCAAGAAAAAGTTGTTGAAAACTAAACCTTCAAACAATACAATAGTGATCTTTTAGAAATAATGTTCCCTCTCATCTCCATCTTCATCTTTTTCTTGATCACTCACATCACCCAAGCTCACATCTTCATCTATGGAGGATGTTCCCAATCCAAATACCAACCAAACTCCCCCTACCAAACACACAAAAACTCCCTCCTCTCCTCCATCGCCTCCTCCTCCTCCCTCACCCTCTTCAACGCCTTCTCCTCGGAAGACGCCTACGGCGTCTACCAATGCCGCGGGGACCTAAAACCCCGCGACTGCGCCACGTGCATTTCCGACATAATCAACCAAATACAACTCTTGTGCCCCGACACCTACGGCGCCAATCTCCAGCTCGACGGCTGCTATTTACGTTACGAAAACGCCGATTTCTTGGCGAAGTCGGAGACCAGTACCCTGAGGTACAACAAGTGCAGCACGAGTGGTGGTAATGATGGGGAGTTTTTGAGAAGGAGAGATGAGGTGCTGTCGGAGCTCCAAGGAGCTTACGGGTTTCGGGTCAGCGCAACCGGGGCGGTTGAGGGTTACGCGCAGTGTTTGGGGGATTTGGCGCCCGCGGATTGCTCCGATTGTTTGCGTGTGGCGGTGGGGAAGGTGAAGATGTTGTGTGGGACGGCGGCTGCTGGAGATGTATTCTTGACGCAGTGTTATGTTCGGTACTGGGAAGCTGGCTACTACGAATCTTCTCCGGGTATTTTATTTGTCGTCCGTGCAATTCAAGTGCATTTTTAAACCATAACAACGGTTTTAACTTAATTGAAAACAGTTGTTACTGTTTAAAAATGCGCTTGAATTGTATGATCCAATGGCAATAGATTACTCTTTATATTTTTAATTGATTTGATGATAATTTTGTTTTAAAAAAAAAATCTTTTTTTGGGTAAGATTTAAAAAATATATATATTCAACTCTTAAGGGTAAATGAACTCTAATAGGATCACTATTACATATTTGGCCTTGGAGAGCTTTTAGAAGAGCTCTCCAAAGTGGGAGCTGACCAAGCTAAATTGCACTTGGAGAGCCCTTTAATTGTACTTGGAGAGTCCCTTAAAGGGCTCTCCAAGTGCAATTTAGCTTGGACAACTCCCACTTGAAGAGCTCTTCTAAAAGCTCTCCAAGGCCAAATATGTAGTAGTGGATCTTTCAAGTCTTGATTAGTTAATGGGAGTTTTTGTAATTGGGTATTCTTATCTAAAGGGTCTTATAATTAAACTTGAAAGCTATTATAAATAAATTCTTGGCAATTTTTTTAAGTTTGATTAATTATGAATTTGGTTATGATATAATACACATTTTGATTTTAGTTTCATAAGTTGTCTTAAATTTTGAATTCAATCCAATTAATTACTTGTCATTGCAGTAAATGAACCAGTCAAATCCTTAGCTAGTGTGCAATTAAAATTAACTGTGAATTTGCTCATGTGCAGAAAAGTGCAAAACAAAGGGGGTGGGGGAATAGGTCAACTTATGAGACAAAAATCAAAATATGTATGCATTCCATCATCATCAAATTCAAATTTTGTTAAACTTAAAGTTCTACAAAAACTATCCCTAAATTCTTAAAGTGTTTTGATAAATAAACCATGATAATATCACTTTTATGACCAAATGCAAATGTAAGAAGATTGCCATACAAAAATAATCCCAACATTCTCTAATTAATTAAGGGACCAGGAAAAAGAGATCCCAAGTTGATTTGAAATCGAAGCAACTTGAACCCTCAGTTGTCTACCAAACTAATTAAATTTATCCTATGGCATATAATTAATGGTTCATCATTCTCCCCTTTTCATAAAGTGACAAATAAAGTTGGCACTTTGTATGCTTTACCTTGGAGAATATTATTTTTATTCCATTTCTTAATCTTATCTTTAATAAATTTGGTGCCCCTTAATTCAAATTATGCATCCAAAATGCACCTTTAACGAGTTTAAAAATCAAATGAAATCTGCACCAAAATCGATAACGATCGCTTCTTGTTAATTAGTCCAATTGAATTTTGGGGAATTAATTTACAATTTTGTATTATTATAAGTTTTGCTAATCTTTACAACATTACAATCAAGTCCTAGTATTTATTTTTGTTTGCAATAATATATAAATGCAGGTTCCTCCAACCAAGATGACGTGGGGAAAATGGTGGCCATAATTGTCGGAGCAGTCGCCGGAGTGGCGATTGTGATTGTACTTCTATCATTTTGCAGAAAGGCCTACGGTAATTTAAGATTGAGATCGATAATAAACTAATCAAAAATATTCATTGAAATTTGTATTCGAAAAAATGAGTATAATGAATTTTTATTGCATATATATGCAGGTTAAGATAGTAAAGGGGCATATATTCGGGTAATGGGAGTGCTTTGGAGTGCAAGACTTGATAAAAAGGGAAGAAATTAAGTGGAGAAAAACATCTCTTTTTAATATTTAATTTTGAGATATATACTTTATAGCACAAAATATTATCAGTGCGACTAGTTAGTTTTTCCTAATTTCTTGACCACTTCTTTTGATTTGATATTTTCATTGCTTTATAAAAAAAAAGAGAACACTTGATATGATCGAAATCAACGTCAGATTGTATACTAAAATTTAATGAATTGGAATCACTTAAAATAATATTATGGACGGAATTCTTGTCCTGAACAAAGTTAATTGATTTTGTAAAAACGTACAACTCGATAGATGGAATTTCCTCGAGAAAATGATGAAGCTAGAGAATGAACTTCGATCCTAGATGGGGGGCTGGATTAAAGAATAAAGAGTGTGTTTCTGGCGCTATATTTAAATTATGGGAAAACATAACTATTCAGAATCTAAATAGCTAAAATCATTTTTTTTTAAATTTGATTTTATCATAATACTCTTGTTAAATAAAACATTACATATCCAGAATTGGGATATGTAGTGACACCCTTACATCTAGCCTCAATATTCCTATGAGAATAATTATTTACAATAAAATAATGAAATTATATCTTATAAATCTTACAAATAGATTAGAATTTAATCCAATGGATTTTGGTACCTGGCAGCTGTACTTGATATCTGAGTTTATTATAATAACTATATTTTCAAGCCCAAAAAGTCTTTAACTTGACTTAAAAAAAAAAAGAAAAAAGGCTGTAACTTGTTCTAATGCAAGAAACGATTAATAATTGTTTTATTTCTGATCATGGATATATGCAAAAGTTTGACATTAGAAATTGGAATGAAATAATTAAATTATGAAATATTAATATCAAATATTACAAACAAAGGCACTGCAATAAAATAAAACCCAATTAAAATAAATAAATTAAAGCCCAGAAGTAAATGGCACATTTGTGGCAGGAACCCAAGAATTTGCAGCTATAAAACTCCCAGGAGTGAACCTTGCTGCTTCAGCCGCGCTTGTAATCACGCGGTATCCCTTCCATTTGACCCGGTTCGCTGTAGACGACCCGCTACCCGTATTCAAATACTCCCCATAATACAAAGTATCCAGCGCGAAGTTCCCGGTCCACGGCATCCAACCGGCCGGGTTAACCAAACCGTCCAAGAAACTCCTCATGAAAACCGTGCGTGAATACTTCTTCCACGGCCTACCCAAATACGTCCTCACGGATCCCTGAACGGGTCTCAGATCCGGAGCAGCTGTGACCCGGCAGTTGTGGATAGAGATTCCCGTGTTCTGATTCGGGTCGGTCCGACCCTGTGCGGTTATGGTGTTGGTCTTGTTGGGCGGGTCCCTCGGGTATATGTTGCAATTTTGGAAAACGACTGCTGCGTTACCGAATATGAAGTCTACTGTGCCGTATATGTCGCATTGTCGATAGAATTGCCTTTGGGAATGGACGTATAATGTATCTTGGTAGCCCTCGAAACTGCATAGGTAGAAAACGGATAGATCCGACCCGGATCGAAGGGCTACCGCTTGGTGGAGCCGGGCACCCGCGGTGTTCCGGAATGTTATGCCCCGAGCAATGAATCCGTCTCCAACCACAGCTGCAATAATTAAATGTCACATTATTTAATTTCAAGAATAATTAAACAAAAAACTAATTTAATTTATATAGTTTGACATTCCAATAATATTCTGATTGTGCGCATTCTTTATTTCGTCCAATGATATAGCTAATAAAAAAAGGAAGTAGTATAACATTTTAGTGCAAAATGTTAATGACAAAAATTTATGTGGTACTGTGTCATTTTTTTTTCTATATTTTATATTTGTAAAAAAATGACTATCATTTTTATTTAAACATTATCATTTTTTACTTACCGACTGTGGCTGAATTGAAGGTGGTGGAGCCGCCGTCGACGCTTCTACTTCCGGTGATAATCGTCCTCCCAATACCATCACCCAATAACATAATATTCTTCAAATTCTTCCCAATCTCCACATTCTCCCTATACGTCCCTTGCTTTACATATATCACATACCTCCCACTTCCCGATCGACTTCCAGCCGACGCCACAGCCGCACTCACCGTCCTAAAGTTACCCGAACCATCTTGCGTCACCACCACATTCGCCCGAGGAGCCGCCGCCTGCAGCAACTTCCGGTCACCGGTCGTCAACCAACCCGGGAACTCTTCTTTATGACTTAGCTCCCCATAATTAGCTGCCCCCTTGTTTAAGGCTAGGGCATTGCTAAGCAATAAACTTACATTGTTAGACATCATAGGAAACACATAATCGGTTATGCCAAAATCCTCAAACCCTAATTTGCACGTGTCGAGATTCGTTAGAGCCGTGCTAAGCCAAGTTTGTGCATCGGATGATGAACACTTAGGATCAATCGTGCTATTGATTCGACGAATGGTTTCGTCGTACAACTTGATGCAATCGGACCACGCCGCCTTTTCGCGCTTGTTACGACATTTTGGGCCGAGGGAGTATATGCTATTTTGGGCATGTGTGCAACGGTCAAGGGCTAATTGAGACGTAACTTTAAAGAAATCGGGGGTTCCTTTAATTGGAGCAATGTATTTCGGGTTATGGGTCAAGTAGTACTCACATGGTTGCGGGTTTGGGGTTTTGCTGCACCATGATTTAATTGCTGAATGAGAATAGGCAGAAATGGTAGGAGAAAGGAGGAAAAAGGATACGAGTAGAAGGGCTAGGGTTATTATCGACATTTTTTTATCTTTAAGCTTTGTGTGGGTGTGGAGTGTTTGTGTAGCTCAAGAGTAACTTATATAGGGCATGATAAATTCAATAATGCTGTGTACTAATTAATTGACATATAAGTTTTCTATTATTGGGAATATTAATTCCTAGGAATTATGGAGTTGGTGAATTAAATATATATGCGATTTAGAAATGGAATATAGGATAAAACCTAATCGTGGGCACAACTTATAGTCTTATAAGCATATTTGTACGTTGACCTTATCACAAAAAAATGAAGCAATTAGTGGATGAGGCCAGGGAGGCAAGAAACACGTCCGAATAATACCAGATACATTAATTCTAATACCATGCATGATGCATGGATCATGAAGGATGATTAGCTAAAAACATTATTTTATTTTGTATAGTTTCAACAAGCTAGCTATATTTACCAAATATAAATAATGAAAGTTGAAAGAATTCCGTCTCATCTAAGTGTTCGAATTTGTAGAGAGGTGAAAAATTAATTCTTGTATATTAATTCATAGATGTTATTATTATTATTATTATTTTTGAAAAAATATAATGATGTTATTGAATAATTATAAATATACATAATTAATCCACGCTCAATAGTTTTTTTTTTTTTTTGAACGGCAATAAAAGCATGCATATATATATACTCCATTATTGAGGAAATTAAAGGTTAATTACACACAAAGCGATTCACGTTAATTACTAAGACACCCCTAATCCTATTAATTACTTAATGGATATGTGAAGACATATACCTGATTAATTAACTAATAAAAAATGTGTAAAAGGTTAATTTGTAATTAAATTTCAATTTTCCTGGCCTGTAGACTGTAGTATTCCTACGATTAATTAATCCAATTATAATTATTTTTCTCAATCAATGAGTCGCATATATGAGGAACTTTTTTTTATAGGCCAGAAGTAAATAATTGATTGTACTGAGAAGAAGATATATATTCATTGTTGGTTTACTGTATTTGTTATATGCTATTGATGATGTATTATATTATTAATTAATGACATAATTATATTAAAAATGTTAGCAATGAAACTTCTTTTTTTGAACAGAAAAGGTGTTATATTATACAATGATTCAAATTAAATTCATGAAGAATATTAATAAAAAGAAAAATATATGATGCATTCATATTGAATTATACTAATTTATTTTTAGAGCTAATACATATTAATTTTTCAGGCCAGGAGTAAATGGCACTTCAGTGGCAGGAATCCACGAATGGGCATCGATAAAATTCTCAGGGGTGAACTTCTCCGCTTCAGAAGCGCTTTTAATCACGTGGTATCCCTTCCATTCGACCCGGTTCTCAGTATTCGACCCGGGACCCGTATTCGAATACTCCCCATAATACAAAGTATTCAACGCGAAATTCCCCATCCACGGTAACCAACCCGCCGGGTCAATCAAGTCATCTAGAAAAGTCTCCATGTAAACGGTCCGCGAATACTTCTTCCACGGCCTACCCAAATACGACTTCACGGATCCCAAATCGGGTCTCAGATCCGGAGCAGCTGTGACCCGACAGTTGTGGATAGAGATTCCCGTGTCCTCATTCGGGTCGATCCGACCCTGTGCGGTTATTGAATTGGTCCCCTTACCCGGGTTTCTTAAATAAATGTTGCAATTTTGAAGAACAACGGCTGCATTACCAAATATAAAGTCGGTTGTACCGTATATGTCACACTCTCTGTAGAATTGCTTGTGGGAATGGACGTACAAGGTGTCGTGGTACCCCTCGAAACTACATTGGTAGAAAACGGATCTATCCGAACACGATCGGAAGGCCACCGCCTGATTCTTTTCCTCACCCGCGGTGTTCTCGAATGTGATGCCACGAGCCATGAATCCATCTCCACTAACACCTGCAATGCCAAATTTTAATTTTCGTCACGTTATAATCAAGTTAAAATTGTACGAAGTACAATTACACCAATTGAGGTATCATGCACTATGATAGTATGATCATAAATTATTAAATATCATAAATTTTATCTATAAAAGGAAACGTAAAATATTAATGACATTCATGAAAACATTGGCCATTAGAAGTAATTATTTTTTTTATATATGGTCTTTGGGAGGTTTCATTGACATTAATTAATTAATTGAGAGTTCATTTAATTATAATTTCTTGATATTTTGATTTCAATTGACATAGATCATACAAATATAATAGTAATATATGTATGATTGTGTACATATCAAATTTCAATGACAATTTAAAATGAGTCAGTTGAAATATTCGGACCTGACCAGACCATAGGTAAATATACGAAACGGAAATGAAATTAATTTGATTTTACGTACCGACTGTGGCCGACTTGTAGGTGGAAACGCCGCCGGCAAAGTTTTTATTTCCGGTGATAATTGTCTTCCCAATACCATCACCCAACAACATAATATTCTTCAACTTCTTCCCAATCTCCACATTCTCCTTGTAAGTCCCTTCCTTCACATGAATCACGTACCTCCCACCTCCCTTGGGCGCCGCCGCAATAGCCTCACGAATCGTCGTATAGTCCCCGGAGCCATCTTGCGCCACCACGACGCTAGCCCGTTGAGCCGGTTTAATCTTCCTCTTCAACAATCTCCGATCACCGGGCCCCACCCAACTCGGAAACCCTTTCTTATAATAACTTGTGTCCCCATAATTAGATGCCTCCTTGTTTAAGGCTAGGGCATTGCTAAGTAGCAAACTTACATTGTTTGACATCAAGGGTAACACATGGTCCTCAATTCCAAAATCTTGAAATCCTAATTTACACGTGTCGAGATTCGTTAGGGCCGCGCTTAGCCAAGTTTGTGCATCGCTTGGCGAGCACGTAGGATCAATTGTATTATTGATCCTATAAATGGTTTCCTCGTACAACTCGATGCAATCGTCCCAGGCGGCCTTTTCGCGCTCGTCGCGAGGTTTTAGGTCAAGGGATTTTATGTTATTTTGGGTGTGCAAACAATGGTCGAGGGCTAATTGAGATGACAACTTAAAGAAATCGGATTTTGCTTTAATGGGAACGTTGTATTTAGGGCTATTAGTCAAGAAATAGTTGCATGGTTGTGGGTTTGGGGTTTGATTACACCAAGATTTTATTGAGGTGTGAGGGTGTATAGAAATGGCTGGAGATATGACAAAAAACAAGAAGATAATTAGGGTTTGGATTCTTTTCGCCATTGGTGATTTATTTTTCAAAAATCAGTTAGTGTTCTTCTTTGTGTGTGTTAATTTGGGATATTTATATATAAAAATTAAAAATTGACCTGATGAATTAGATGGAATAAATTAGGGCAGGTACGAAACGTATGAGCTCACTTATGGTATAAAATGTGAATTAAGATAGATAGCTAATACATTTGACTCGAGTCATTAATATACTGTATTATATAACGTTAATTTTATACTTTAAATAATGCATAATGCTTTATTAGGGTTTATATATACATGAATTAAACATGGAAGTGAATAATTTCAACTTAATTACTTTACAAAAAAAAGTACTCACTCTTCCATTATAAGTTTTCCACTTTTCTTTTATATATATATAGATGTCCCGCTATAAGTTTCTACTTCATATCACATCCATTATAAGTTTCCCACTTTTCTTTTATATAGATGTCCCGCTATAAGTTTCTCATTCCATTTTTTACATATTAATTATTTTCTCACTCTCAATCACATCACTTATACACTACAAAAAACGCACGGTTTACCGACGGAACTACCGACGGAATAATTCAGTCGGCTCTAGTCTCGTCGACCCGTCGGTAGGCCGAATGACTCGTTTTGAAACATAGTCTGATTTCTGTCGGTAATTCCGTCGGCCATCCGTCGGTAGTACCGACGGAAATTTATTTTAGAACCGGACCTGAGATCTGTTATTAAGGCCACCATTTATTCTGGCCTTGCTAGGAATCGAACCCGGGTGTGTGGATGCCTAGTGAGGGGCGCCTACCACTCGGACAGGTGTGTTACTTGTTCGTAATTGTAATATTAATTGTATATGTACTCATTTTCGACCCATTTTTTTTTTTAAAATTCATAAAATTAATTTCTTTCATATATATCAAATAATTAAATTTGAAATCTATAATTTATATTTTTATAATTATATATATTTTAAAATACTAAAATATTCATATTTTAACTAAAATACTAATATTTTTTAGTAAAAAATTTATTTTTTTGCTAATTATTTTTTTAAAAATTTCAAAAAATTAATTTCATTCACATAAATTAAATAATTAAATTTGTAATCTATAATTTATATATTTTTAAATACTAAAATATTCATTTTTTTCTAATTATATTTTTAAAAATTTCAAAAAATTAATTTTTTTTCACAATTTTTAGGTGTAACTTAATGATAAATAAATATTTTTAAATTGTACATCTAATAAAATAATTAGCTTACATTATATAATTTATTATTCATCTTCTTCCTCTTCATCTTCTTCATCTACATTTTGATTATTTGTCTCATCTTCCTCCTCTTCATCATCCTCCTCCTCCTCCTCTTCATTTTCATCATCTTCCTCATTTCCATTATCGTTTTCAATTTCGATCAATTGTGAATTTCCACCCGTCAAGTCTACGTGGATATTCAAATCTCCCGAAAAGACTTCAGTTCTAGCCTCTATTTGTTCCGTTTAAAACGGAGAATCATCTTCATCACTCCTGTCCTTTGTAGGGACTTCTACCATTGATCTTGCCTTTACTTTGCAAACAGCGTGCCATTCAATTTTACTACGTGATCGTACTGGATACTTGCAGTAGTATACTTGAGATACTTGATGGGCAAATACAAATGGATCATTCCCGATATAGCTCCTTTTCGGATTAACATCGACGAGTTTGTACTCCGGATGAATCCTTGTTCGTGAAGGGCCTGAATCAAACCAATGACACTTGAACAACACTACAGTCTTTGCTGGATATCCCGGATATTCTACTTCAACGACTTCGTGCAACACCCCATAGTAGTCACTTGCATCTGCATTGTAGTTTGCACTGCTAATGCAAACACCACTGTTGGTAGTCGCTTTTCTTGATGCATACTCGGATGTATGAAATCTGTAGCCCTTCACAATATAACCGTTGTAAGTCTTTACACGACGTAGTGGTCCTTTGCTGAGATCCTTTAAGAATCGATTCTCAAAATCGTTTGACCGTCCCTATACAGTTCAAATAATTAACATTAATTATGAATCATATTTATTTACGTAAAATTTAAGGAAATGGTACTCACACAACGTTGGAACCATCGGGCAAAATCACGTTGAAGACGAGCATCTATATCTGTATCTGAGATATTTTGTTCTGTTCCACACGTCGACTCCATTTTCGTCCTCCCCCAACGTCTGCACCACGCCCTGACTACGCCAAGCATTCCTCCAGGTGTACATTATCTCATTATACCTAGACTGACATGAAGATAGCCAGTGACTGTGGATATCGTTGTCCGAAAAAAAACTCCCTATGCCAATAAGCATGTTTCTGCACATATTCGATCAGCATATTTATCAAATAATATATATAATAAATTGTTTATTAATATTTAATTGAATGCACTCAAATACCTGGAATTCCTCCCAGTATTCATCCTTTTTCGTCTGCGGCACCTTCAGCCAAGAGTAGGCATTTGCAACAATCTTGCACTTATTAATCACCTCAGTGCAAATCTTCGATATCTCATTACCAGGAAGTAAGCTGTGACATTATATATTAAGAAACAAAAACATTATAAATTAAAAAACGTACAAAAATTGATGCTATTAAATATTGTTAAACCTTAAAATTATTTAATTAATTACTTACTAGACACCTTCAATCCATATTTTCAGTCTGGTTTCTCGGGCCCGCGTGGGATGTCGACGAGCTGCCGACGACTGAGATGACGGCGGCGAATGCTGTTGAACGGATGTCGACGACGTCAACGTAGCAGGCTCAACAGGCCTAAGTGAGCCTCTCCTACGTCGAGATCCTGAGGCCCCACTAGCACCTTGACTCATCTATTTTAATAAATAAAATTTAAAAGTATAATAAATTAATCAATAATTAATATAGTAATGAAATCAATAATTTTCTATTTTAATTAATAACATTTTAGTAATTTAAGTCAATAATTTTCTAATTTAATCAATAACAAAATCACGTTACTAATGAAATCAATAATTTACCAAACTAATTAATAATGACTTAATTTAAACAATAACAATAATTACTATATTAATCAAACTGTACAACACCCCTACTTATAAGAATAATTACTAATTTAATCAACAATAATAACCTAGTTTAATTATAAGAATAATTACTAATTTAATCAACAATAATAACCTAGTTTAATTATCAAAACGAACTAACAAAACTACATTATATATTTGAACTAGCATACATTAATTAATTACAATTAACCAATAAAAAATATATAATCCACGTACTAACATATATTTGAATTAATTATACATATATATTCATCAACTACGTACATGAAATTTTATAATAATTAACATGCAATTTATAATACAATAACTTAATTAAGAATTTATAAAACGTGCCGTTTAAATTAAAGAAAATTGGAGTAGATAATCGTAATGCCCTTTGTCGATCAATCCACGCACCACGCACAAGAAAATCCAATCCACGAGGAGAGAACATGAGACGAACAGGGAGAGGGGGACGAAAGCCAAATTTTTTTTTTTCCTTATGAGGAAGAACTGCCGCCTTCGGCAGTTCTTATAAAAAAAAATTGTGGCTACCGACGGATATTTCCGTCGGTAGCACGCGAATATTAATGCCAGTCAAAGCGGGTCGGCTTCCGACGGATATTTTCCGTCGGCAGTCGAAATTTGAACGATCGACCGAAAAAATCCGTCGGGAAGCAAGGCTAAACGACACCGTTTGGCCGCGGAACTGAATTCCGTCGGGAAGTCCGTCGGACGGTCCCGACGGATCTTGGATTCCGTCGATTCGATAATTCCGTCGGCGATCCGTCGGGGCGACCGACAGAATAGATTCCGTCGGTAGCCTTCCGTCGGCAAACTCCGCGTTTTTTGTAGTGATACTTTATCTACTATTATTTTATTCTACTTCATATCACACTTATCAATTATTTTCTCTTTTTCCATCACATCACTTGTACTACATCTATTATTTTATTATATTCCTTAATCAAAGCACATTCCAAAGAAAGGAAAATCTTATACCTCGACGGAGGGTGTATAATTTTCGATAAAAAATAGGTATATATATAGCTGCACCTATATATAATGGCCTTAAAATTTGAATTAAATATAGCTTATAATTAAATAAGATGTTCAAATAAGAGTAACGGATGCTTGTTTTTTTTTTTTTTGGCATAAAATTAATAAGCTTACATATTACAGTGGAGTGTCGTCACAGTCTCACAGAGTAGCTAAATCACAGTCAAGACTCCCTACATATGTATCAAGGAATATTCCATCCGTTTTTCAATAGGTGAAGTTTTACTGTTTTAGCTAAGTTTTTTTCTATTTTTTATACACAATATATATTAAATGATCATGTTTTAAGCATTTTTACACTTTATTTCGACTCCTAATTTCTAATTTACTTTTATTGTTTAATTTTCAAGGTAAATCTTTTTTCTATACAAACTTGTCATATATGAAGATATTTATCTTTTTCCCTTTTTTTTTTTTTTTTTTGATGAAATTTCAAATAGATGAAAGAAGGATTTTAGTTTCACTATGAAAGTTGAAGATCTTCTCTTTGGAATCCAAACATGTTAGAAGATAAAATTTTAATGAAGGTTAAACTGTTAAATACATAAAATTAGAAAGATTTGAAAACGACACATTGGTGTCATCTGTCATGTCATGGTGTAATTGGTTAAAGAATTTGAAAAGTTTTAGAATATAATGTGCATGATGGAAATTTTGTTGAGCTGGGTGAAAAAATAGTTTTTATTTTTGTTATTATAGTAAATTAAAATTAGGAAATTAATGTGATTAGACCTCCTTTATTAAAGAAGGATATATTTGTCAATTAGAGATGTCTATCGGGCTGGCCCTAGCTCTATAGGGCTAGCCCTACAGGGCTACGGGCTAAACGGGTTAGGGCCTTATCCGGTTCATACTTAACGGTCCTATAATTGTTGGGACCTAACCCTAACCCTAGCGGGCCACGGGCTAAACGGGCCACTAACGGGCTACAATAATTTTTTTACTTTTAAAATTAAAGGCCCCAATTGACACGTCCAACAAGAAAATAAAATAAAAAAATATATAATTAGTTGATGATAGTTAAATGAGAAAATAAAAGTATAATTTAAACACAATTCTAGAACTTATTGATTCTTAATATAGTCAAATAAAGCTAAAAAATATTATAATCCAAAATTTTACAAAATTTATTTGCATGTTATATATTTTAAAAATTATATATATGGTAACAATTCGGGCTGGCCCGGTAGACCTGCGGGCTAGCCCGGTTTAGCCCGCGGGCTAACCGGTCCGGGTCAAAAAAGCCCAAATTTAAACGGGCCTATGATTCATGAACCCTAACCCTACATTTTTCAGGGTTAAACGGGCCGGCCCGATTAGCCCAACCCAGATAAACATCTTTATTGTCAATAGACTCAATACATATCATTTTTTAATTTCAACAAATTTCACGAAAAAATAAGCTTATTGAAAAATCGAGGGAGTATGAAATAATCCCACTAATCCTATCCACCAACTAGAGATTTGTTTATCCTATAATAACACACTAATCAATTTTCGGTTTTACACGACTTAACACTATTTTAAATATAAAATACTTTTTTAGTTAAAAATGTACTGATTAGAAATGAAATATTAGACTCAACTGCAGACATGTTGTATAGTTTATACACATACACACAATAAATTATTAAATCACCCGTAAATTACGTACCAAATCTAAGCTGGAACTTAATTAGTGTTTCATGAACGTGGATAAGTACTACGTCGTAATTAATTTACTAATAAAAAAATTCATGAAATACTACGAGAATAATTGAGGATTTGGTTATATTGAAGTTAATTACAATTAATTAATATTTTTATCTCTTGTATAATTGACGAAAGGGTTATAATTGATCCAATAGGTAGGTTCAGGTTGGCACCTCTCTATAGTTAATTATATTTGAATTTTGATGGGTTCAAACTAGACAACCTTATGAAGAAACTTGTCTTTGATTATTTATAATTTAGAGGTTATATGAAAAAGAAATCTTTAGCTAAATAATTGATTATTTATAATTTAGAGGTTATAATTGTATTTAAATCATTGTTGTTTTCACAAATTTCTTGTTATCCCAGATATACCATCTGGTAAAAGATTTAAACTTATTCACATATTAAAATTAAGTTAAGCCACCTCCAAAGTAAATTTAAGGTTTTCCTTTGAAAAATACAAAAAAATGTCACTCTATTCTTGAAAAAAAGGCTGTGTATCGTTTAAAATGATAATTCTTAATTGGGCCAGATTGCATCTAGGTTAGGTTATATATGGGCCAGAGATCTGATTTGGCCCATTAATACCAATAAGGCTACGAAATGAACGCCTTTCAAGTAGGAGAAAATGGTTCCGGCCCAATATATTATACAGGTCCTTGAACTATTTGCTCAAATAAATGGGTCGGGTTTCACATTTAAAATGGGCTCTGATTCCCAATAATTCGAAGGGCGCGGCTAAAGGCACCCGAGTTTCCTATGAGTACACCTAGGGGATGAGAACAAACACAAAATGGATGAGGACACCCACCTGGAAAACCCAATATTACCCTCCATTCATTCAATTAGCCTTCCTCTCCCTCTCATCCTCTCTCTTTCTCAACACAATTGAGACACCCACAATTCTTGCGATGCTTCGCGGGCACGGCGACACCCACTCAGCCAACGCCGCCCTCCCCGTCGCGCCGCACAGACCTCTCCGTCGCGCCGCCCTCCCCAGCAACCTCGTTCGCGGCCGCCCCCCTCCTCCCCACAATCGCGGCCGCCGCCCACCCCCTCCTCCCCTTCGCCGCGGCCGCTCTCCCTTCTCCCCATAGTCGCGGCCGCCGCCCTCCCTTCTCCCCATAGACGCGGCCGCCGCCCTCCCTCCTCCCCACAGTCGCGGCCGCCACCCTCCCTCCCCACATACGCGGCCGCCGCCCACCCCCTCCTCCCCTTCGCCGTAGTGCTCCTCCCCTCGCCGCCGCCGCCGCTAACAGGTAAGTTTAGGTTTGAAAAATTAGGATTTTCTGGAAAAAAAAATTATGTTTTTTTTTTTAAGTTTGGGAATTATTTTCGAACATAGTGCGTTTGTTTTGGAAAAATTTTCGAACAACTTGAGTTTGTTTTGTAAAAAATTTCGAACAACATGTTCGATTTTTTTTTTCGGACAAATTTATGTTGTTTTGAATTTTTTTCCGAACATATTGTGTTTGTTTTGGAAACAATTTCGAACAACTTGAGTTTGTTTTGGAAAAAATTTCGAACAAGATGTTGGTGGTGGTGGTGGTGGAGGAGGAGGAGAGGTGGTGGTGGTGAAATAGAATGGATGGGTGTACTCATCTTCGTTTTTTCAAAAATTTTACCCTAGGGTATATTGGACATTTCACATGTTCTGACAAATTAAAAAAATGTTTGGTGGTTGTACTCATAGGAAATCCGGGTGCCTTTAGCCGCGCCCTAATTCGAATTTTTAATTGAAATATTTTGCGACAAATGATATACTTGATTTTGCGAGTCAAAATTTAGCTAATCCGATTTTTTCTTTAAATGAATCCGAAAATAATCACAATCATAACTGAATAGGGGTAGAAAATATTCCACATATTGAAAGAAAATTACATATTAAACTTCGTTGTTGGAGCAAAATAGAAACACTTTTAAAGAGAGTTGAGTGCTTCTGAATATTTTTCAAATGGTGATTTACGGTTAATGGGCCCGGTCAGAATATCTCTATATTTTATATGGGCCTATTGCCATCCTTTTTTTAATGGGCTTGGCACCGGGGTGTATCAAATGGGTTGGGGAAAATACCCCTCCAGCTTTGTTAGATACACGCCCCTCTCACTTTTATTAATTAAATATTCGTGTAAACTACCTGTTTTACCCTTTTATTAAAATACAAAAAGATAGATACACTTCCCTTAAATTTAAACTAACCCTAACCCTAATTTGAGGAAATGCCGCTGCCACCCACAAATGGTAGCCGCCGCACCTCCGGCGGCCACTGCGCACAAAATAAATTTATAAATTTTAAAAATCAAACTTGAAAATAAAAAAAATGAAAACTTTATTTTCGACGACAAATTAGAGTCGACCAAAAACATTCCGGTCGACATTGGTTTGTCGACCAAAAATACTTCAGTCGACTATGTGTTTCGAAAGAAAATTATTTTTTTTTAAAAAAAACTGAAATTTTCGGTCATTTTGGGTCGGCCAAAAACACTCTCATCGACGGTTTGGCCGGTTTGACGATTAAAAACCGCTCATGTCTACACATCCATGTATACGTTTCGGTTAAAATTAGTGTTACGTGTCATTTACTTGTAATTGTTTATATACATGCATTAATAATTTAGACAAAGTTGATGTCACGTTTGACCTGTGTACCAAGTTTACGAAGTATTAAAAAAAAATGTGTATGGGTATATATGAGTTCTCTTACTATAAATATACAATTAAAACAATTTTCAAACCAAATGAATGTGAAAAGATTAATAAAAATTGAAGACACATGGTGACAAATTAACATTGAAACTTTTAGCGGGTTACAAGGAAAAAGAAAAAAAATGAGGAAATTAAAGTGAGTCAGTCGGTGTGAATACGAGCAAAAACAATATTGCTAGTTGTCATCCTCCAATTCTTTGCACTTCCATTGACGCCATGCAATTTTGGCTATGTGTAAGCTTCTCAACAAAACAACCTCTACATTATAAACAAATTAAAGAAAAAATTCAGTTTCATCTAATTAATTGAAGAATATTCTCACAAATCATTTCAATTTATTAGCCAAAAATTAAGAATATGTCTTTTCTCTATCTTCTTCTTCTTCTTCTTCTTCTTGCAATTGCAAATGTTGTTTCTTGTAATAAGGAGGTTGAGGTGGTGGAAATGGCAAGGCAAGGCATGCAACAAGCAAAACTTTGGGCTCAAGGCTTCCGGGCTCTTTCCGGGCCGGGCTTTTATTCGGGTTTTCCCGACGGGCCCCTTCGCAACTGCGCGAAGCTGTACGAAGAGGCCGAGTCGAGGCTGGCCCGATTGGGGCCCGGTGAGAGGGATGAGTGGAGCCATGATGATGCTGTGACTTGGTTCAGTGCTGCTTTGACTAGCCATGTCACTTGCTTGGATGGGTTGGGAGAGAACGGGCTTTCGTTTGAAGCCCATCGGGCCGAAAATTTGACTTCACTCATCCGGGAGGGCTTGGCTGTTTATGGGGCCCGAAGCAAACTAAGGGGAAAGGGGAAAGGTAATTCCAAATATAGTTAATTACTTTTTTGCTTTTAATTAATAGTTGTTTTTATGTTGTTGGGTATGGTTTACTAAAAATATTGTTCTATATTGTATATAAGGACGAAAAAATCGCGAAATTTCGTTGAATTATCGCTGAAATATCAGTATTTTTGGTCCACCGATATGAATATTCACGTGAACGGGATTTTTTCTAAAATATCAGTAAATATCGATATCGGTATCGATATCGTTTGAATCTAATACAAATTTTTTGAAATATCGGGATATATGACGAAATATTTGGTGGAATATCGGAAATATCGAATTTTTTTTTTTACAAATTTGTAGAATTCTAGGTAATGGGTAAAACCTTTGAATTGAATTGTCTTTTCAAATCACTTATAAGTCATTCAAATATATTACTTTGTAGAGCTTGTCTTGTGTTAAATAATTATGAACAATTACTATATGGCTTTACACTGATTTTGTATTTTGTTAATTGTTATTGATATATTTAATATTTGTCATTAAAAAATTATTTTGTTGTGATTTTAGTCTAAATTTATGTATTAAAGTTAGATTTAATATTCTCTAAAATTTCATGTTAAATTTCCATCAATTTTCTATTTTTTATCGATATCGATATTTCCACTTATATATCTGTAAATTTAAGTATCGATATTTTCACCGATACCGATATTTTTGTCCTTGACCGTATACCATATGGTCCATATCGAAGGTTTGGAGGCATAAAGCGATCTTGTACTGAATTTTGGAAATGCCAAAAAAAAAAATGAAGATTTTAAATTTACTAACATATGTCGTACCAAAAAAAATGATATTTTTGTATTTTTCGATTCGTTAGATTCGATATATCTAAATTTTCTTTATTTTATTTTCTCCCCCCATATGATATGTATAATTTGGATCCGGGATAAATTATAATTTGTTAATCTCATTCTTTATTTTTATTTAAATGGGGTCATTCAATTTAAATTTTTATTATTTCTAATAAATTGATATATATATTTTTTTGAATAATATATATAGCAAGGTATGTGAGAAGGGGTGACTCAAACAACTCAGGGCTTTTAGCAAGCTGGAATGCAGCAACATCAAGGGCTGATTTCGTGGTTGCTCGAGATGGCTCCGGAAATTACAAGTCAATTAACGAGGCCGTGGCTGCACTTTCTCGATCGGGCCGAAATCGAACCGGACGAGCCATAGTATACGTAAAATCGGGTGTATACAAAGAAAAGGTAGAGATTGGAATGGCCTTGAATGACATTATGTTCGTTGGCGATGGCATTGATAAAACTATAGTCACGGGCTGTAACAATGTGCACGATGGTTCCACCACTTTAAATTCAGCCACATTTGGTAAGACTTTGATTCAATTTTTCAAAAAAGAATTTAGGGGATGTTTGTTTTGGGATTTTGAGGATTTTGAAATTCGGATTTCAAAATTCGAATACTTTTTATGTTTTGTGTTTGTTTTTGAATTTACGTAGGGTAGGATTTAATTTTATAGTATATGATTATAAGTTTTATAGGTATTTATATAAAGTTTACAGTTATTTATAGAGTTGACTTTTATAGGGTTATAGGGTGGATTTTGAAATTTTGAATCAAAATCCCAAACTGTAACACGGGGGTTGAGTTTCGAAATCCCAAAATTCCAAGACAAACATCCTCTTAAAGTTAAAAAATTCATTATGTTATAGATAACATCAATTTAATATAATCATGTGTAATGTATATATATAGGTGTATCGGGTGATAGTTTTTGGGCCCGGGACATGACGTTTGAAAACACGGCCGGGCCCAAAAAACATCAGGCAGTGGCTCTACGTGTGAGCTCAGACTTATCCGTCTTTTATCGGTGTAGTTTCAAAGGCTATCAAGACACACTTCTAGTCCACTCATTACGACAATTTTACCGTGATTGTCAAATTTATGGCACGGTGGACTTTATATTTGGAAATGCAGCGGCAATTTTTCAAAATTGTGACATATTTGTTAGAAGACCAATGGATCACCAGTCCAACATGATCACTGCACAAGGACGAGTTGACCCTAATCAAAACACGGGGATTTCAATTTTGAATTGTCGCGTGTCGCCTGATCATGATTTTCGTGACGTAAAGAGCATGTTCAAGAGTTATCTAGGGAGGCCGTGGAAGAAGTACTCGAGGACTGTGTTTATGAAGACGGATTTAGATGGTCTTATAGACCGGAAAGGGTGGACGGGATGGAGCGGAGATTTTGCGCTTTCCACACTGTATTATGCAGAGTTTATGAATAAGGGTACGGGTGCTTCTATAACAAATAGGGTAAAATGGCCTTGTTTTCATGTGTTGAGAGATAAAAATGAGGCTGACAAATTCTCAGTCAAAAATTTCATCGACGGCGAGGCGTGGATTCCGTCCACCGGTGTACCATTTTGGGTTGGACTGTGACCACCTAGAAATAATGTATACCAAAGTAATAAACATTGGCCTTTCACTCAGAAGAATTTTTTTTATATAAATGTGACAACCATGAAAGAAAAACAAGAATATATAATTGAAACAGAGGAAATATATTTATTATACTAGTTCCATGAATATAATACACATATTAATTAAATGCATTAACCTAAACGAAAATCAATTTTATTCAGTTGTACCAAAAAACACTCCTTTTAAATTAATACTACTTCTCTAAAATAATAAATCGTCTCATTAATTATTTAAGATAGAGTAAATCCTAAATATGTTCCTTAATTATTTAAGACACACACGTGAGGTTACTATATTTTAAAATTAAGATCTTACTTAATTTTAAACAAATTTAATGAGTCATGCAATTCCATACAAATTTTTACTATTATTTAAATATAAATATAGTTTTTTTTTTAAAAATAAATAAATAAATGTATGTAATGGTTTTTTTCATTTTTTTTTCCACGGAAAATGCTTGTTATTATAGAATTAATTAATTACGACAAGTCAAATAATAAACACAATTATCTCTATTTATTAAAATGTTTAATTTAAAAAAAAAAAAACGAAAGTCAATAATAATAATAATATAAAATGGAAAATATTTTGACTCTGACCAAAATAACCATTCTCAGTTTCTCACGCTTTGTCTATAAACCCTCCACAATGTCCGTTTAATTCGCCTGCGGAAACCCTAGCTTTCTTCGATTCCCCTAGATAATACAAGTGCCGATCGTAGTCATACAGCCAAGGTATTAATTTTAGTAGGATTGCGATATAATTGATTTTTTTTTTTTACGAGCGGGGCGTGATATGTGAATGTATGAGTTGTATTCATTCTAATGAATTTTGCTTGATGTAGTTGGAGATGGCGGGTGGATCAGATGCCCCGGAGACTAAAATCTTGTCATGTACTAAGTGTGGAAAGCTCGCTAATCTGCAGTACGTTGTTTATTCTTTATTTTGAGTATTTAATTTTGCTTATGTGTGTTGAGTTAGAGAGATAGGGAGGTTGATTATCGATTGCTGCAACCGGGGTGGGGTGGAAGGTTTTCAAAGATTAAATATTGGACTTGGAATTCTGAAACATCTTCTGGCAGTAAGTGGAAAAAAGTGTTGTATTTGGTTATTTGCTCTGCGATTGGTGGTGGACCTTTCTTGTTTTGGCTTAATGACATGGTTCACTTCATTGATTTAGTTAATTTGTATCCCTTTTTTTTTTTTTTTTTTTGCAATTGTACGTCGTTGTGGTGTTTGTACAGTACATATTTATGGCAATGCTGCTTACAGTTCTCACAGAGTAGGATAGTTTTCAAAGATTAAATCTTGGACTTGGAATGATAATTGGAGTTCTGAAACATCATCTGCCAGTAAGTGGAAAAAAGTGTTGTATTTGGTTATTTGCTCTGCGATTGGTGGTGGACCTTTCTTGTTTTGGCTTAATGACATGGTTCACTTCATTGATTTAGTTAATTTGTATCCCTTTTTTTTTTTTTTTTTTTGCAATTGTACGTCGTTGTGGTGTTTGTACAGTACATATTTATGGCAATGCTGCTTACAGTTCTCACAGAGTAGGATAGTTTTCAAAGATTAAATCTTGGACTTGGAATGATAATTGGAGTTCTGAAACATCATCTGCCAGTAAGTGGAAAAAAGTGTTGTATTTGGTTATTTGCTCTGCGATTGGTGGTGGACCTTTCTTGTTTTGGCTTAATGACATGGTTCACTTCATTGATTTAGTTAATTTGTATCCCTTTTTTTTTTTTTTTTTTTTGCAATTGTACGTCGTTGTGGTGTTTGTACAGTACATATTTATGGCAATGCTGCTTACAGTTCTCACAGAGTAGGATAGTTTTCAAAGATTAAATCTTGGACTTGGAATGATAATTGGAGTTCTGAAACATCATCTGCCAGTAAGTGGAAAAAAGTGTTGTATTTGGTTATTTGCTTTGCTGGTGATTGGTGGTGTGCCTTTCTTGTTTTGTCTTAAAGCCATGGTTCACTTCATTGTTTTAGTTAATTTGTATCCTTTTTTTGGCAACTGTACGTCGTTGTGGTGTTTGTACAGTGCATATTTATGGCAATGCTGCATACAGTTCCCACAGAGTAGGATAGTTTCTCATCTTCTTTACTGAATGATATCTACCTTTGGGATTATCGGGAGATGCACATGTACTACGCTAATTGCATAAATAGCTGACAGCAAGTAGATCCTTTATTGGACTGATTTTGTACTATTTCTGTTTGCAGGTGTCCGAAGTGCGTTGAATTAAAGCTTCCTCGTGAAGCTGCTGCTTTCTGGTTCGTTCTTTGATAGTGTTGTTGGAATATTTTCCTCAATGCATTGAGAATTTCGTTAACTTTAAATTGTGTCCATTATAGCTGGGTTTGATATGTATTAAACTTGGCAGTAGTTTGTGGTTAAATATTTTATTTAGTTGTTTGAACTTGATTGCAATGTTTATAACGTGAAAATGATAGATTCACTCCTTGGCCATGGAGTGGTTGAGAGTAGAATTGACAGGCTCATTCGTTATCTTATTCAGCCTTTACTGAACTTGTATGTGCCTGTGGTTCATTGAAGATTGATCACATTTAATGAGCTTCATTTCTTATGTAAATGGTCGTAAATTTGAGGTCAAGCCTCTTCTTGAAGAAACTATTTTCTCTTTCAGTTCTCAAGACTGTTTCAAGGCATCCTGGAGTTCTCATAAATCGGTTCACATAAAGGCAAAGTTATCTTCGGAAAATCCTGGTGAACAAGTTTCAAGGGTGCCCGATGATGATTGGCTCTACTGCTTGAGAAAAGGACAGACTCGGACTGCCAGACTTCCACATTTTGACTGGACTGGGTATTAGTCATTGTTAACTATTGAACTTTATGCTTAGCGTTTTCCCTGATTTGTTGTCTTTTCCTTTTCAGAGAATTAAGACCATATCCAATATCAAAGCAACGCCCAGTACCTGCTCACATTGATCAACCTGACTGGGCACTTGATGTATGTTTCTTGATTAGTTATTGCTAAATGCTTCAGCTTTATTCTTTTTGAGACATGAAATTTTACTGTAAATGGATTTTGTAGGTTATTAGTGATTGTTGTTTGTCTTTATGAGGATAATTCATGTCAATGAGGAGAGATAATTGTGTTTCTGCTAATTGTCCTGCATATTTAAGTTGATCTCTTCTGTTACTTTTTCAGGGGATTCCAAAAATTGAGCCCAGCAGCGACCTACAACATCATGTTGAGGTAGTCTTGGATTATGAGCTTATGATATTGCATGTTGTATTTAAGGAAAAGAAATCTTACTGAATGCAATTCCTTTTCATGACATAATTTTATGAAGATCAAGACTCCTGATCAAATTGAAAGAATGCGAGAAACTTGCCGGGTAAGCCTCCTATTGTTCAATCTATAATGAGAAAACTGTGGTCATACATTTTCCTGGTGATTTTTATAATCTCTTGAAGTTTTTAGTAATATAATGCATTCATATGGCTGAACATATGGAAGTTCGGAAAAGAAAAGAGCTAAGAAACAGTTGCTAGTTGATTTTTTCTTGCCAACATGTCTGGAGATGGGGATTTAAAACAATTAAATTATTTTTTAAATCTTTATTGTATTGAAAATATGTGTAATTAAAAACAATGAGGTAAATATATTTGTTATAATGTTATGAGAAATTTGAACTGGGAATTTAATTTTCTAGACATAGTGAGATACACCTGTACTAATTTTACATACTGTAAACAATTAAATAACTGCCAAATGGTGATATAGAGTTTGAGCATTACTACGTTTGACTCCAGATTGGAAGGGAAGTTTTGGATGCTGCTGCTCGAGTCATTCGACCTGGAATTACTACTGATGAAATTGATGCTGTGGTTCATGATGCAACAATTGCTGCTGGTATGATTCTTATTCCTCACATTTCTAAATCTCGAGAAGAGGTGTAGTATCATGTGATAGATATGATGTTCTTGTGATCATATGGGCACGGTGCTCATTCTTCTTTGTATGGCTAAGCATAAATATATATTTTGGTAATCATACCTTCCTGAAAACTAGTAGTCATAATACTCATTTTTTGTTGTTAAAATTTGTAAGTTAAAAGAATTTGGGTTGGATCCTTGATCTTTATGATAGTTGATGTGGCCCATGCTCTCTTTATTAGCCATTACCTGTTTGAGTTCTGTTGTGTAAGCAGGTACTTGGTTCTTTTGACTGTGTTATCATTCTCTAAAATTATCATCTTTTTAATGGCAGAATTTATGCTCATGAGGCTTGTTATTGTATAGAAGTGGATTTTTTTAATTTCTATTTCATGTCAGTGTGCCAACTGTCTTTGTGTGAGTACTGTTGACCGGTTCCCTGTTTTACTTGCAGGAGGATATCCATCTCCTTTAAATTATCATTTTTTCCCCAAGTCTTGCTGCACGTAGGTATTTCGTACTTGGAATTTCTTTTCTGTATTCTGTGTTGTGGGCCCTAGATATATTGAGGTATGAACTCCTATTTTTCTCAGGTCAGTTAATGAAGTAATCTGCCATGGGATTCCTGATGCAAGGTATTTATAAACTCAAGCAAGAAATATCATGTACCGTGACAAACTGGTATTTTGAAGCAAAGGTTTTTCTAATTTGTTTCTCACTCTGATTTGGATCCTACCAGAACTAAGGCTGGTGTTTGATATATCTTGTTATGATTCTCTCCATACATCGACTTATTCTACTTAAATTTGTTTTTTCCTTAGCGTAATGTAAAAGCATGCTCTGAAGAATAGTACTTAACCTATGAATCCATGTAAACTCAACGCGAGAAAAATACTTGTAATAAATTATGACCAATCATATATGTACCAAAATACAGTCTCAACTCACTTGCACCAACTTTACCTTTCAGGAAATTAGAGGATGGGGATATAGTAAATGTTGATGTTACTGTGTACTATAAAGGAGTGCATGGTAAGTAAAATCATAACAACTCAAGGTTAAGTTCATCATTATTTGCTTGTAACATAAAAACACATTTTTCTTGCCTCCATGCTTATGCAGGTGATTTGAATGAAACATTCTTTGTGGGCAATGTTGATGAAGCATCTAAACGGCTGGTTCAATGTACATATGAATGCTTGGAGAAAGCTATAGCAGCTGGTAAGTGTTAGTCCTGTATCTTATAGCACAATCCAATGTTGTTGTATGTTGTATATGAACTTCAGAATTTTCATTCGATACCTCACCATTCTCCTTCATTCTTGATCCATTTTTCCTTTTCTGGCATGTGCATTCTTGCCAATTCACAATGGCTGCTATTGTGCAACCCTTTTGGAAACAATATAAATTCAAAAATTGTCATGATTTTATTTACTGCTATGCTATTATATTCAACCACTTCTCTTTTTTTAAGTTTTGTCCTTAGATTCATGGCACTGACTGTTGTGGCTTGCTTCTTCCCTTTTCAGTTAAACCTGGAGTGCGTTTTCGGGAAATAGGGGAGATTATTAGTCGGCATGCTTCTATGTCCGGACTATCTGTGGTAAGTGAAACTACACTTCCATATACTTTGTAATTTCTAATTATTTTGGCATATTCCTAACATTTTTGCTATTTCATCTCATGCTACCAGGTGAAATCTTATTGTGGTCATGGCATTGGCGAGCTCTTCCATTGTGCACCAAATATACCCCATTATGCAAGTATCCTTGAGACTAAGATAAAATGTCTATTTTCATATATTTTTTTCATGTGAAGATATCTTGACGAGGCATGTCTTTTTTTCTTTTTCTTGAATTATTCATATCTGAAAAATCTGTTCACCGAGGTAAATGATTTCCAATGCATGTTCAAATTATGGGACTCTTCATCTCAGAGTATAGGTATTATTGCCATTCTGTATTATCTTTTTGACTTGGCATATCCCATTGGGACCTTAACGTAAGCCAGGAAACAAAGCTGTTGGAGTGATGAAGGCAGGCCAGACATTTACCATCGAGCCTATGATTAATTCAGGTACCTGTCTAGTTAATGCCGTGTGTCTGAACCTCTGCTCTGTATATATATATATATATATATACACATATAATCTCTTGTGTGGTAGGTGTTTGGCGTGATCGAATGTGGCCTGATGGATGGACTGCTGTAACTGCGGATGGCAAGCGCAGTGCTCAGTTTGAACACACACTTCTGGTAACACTTCCTCTTTTTTTCTTGCTTTTGACAGAGTCTGATTTATCAACATCCTCTGTCAAAAGCTTTTCTTTATCTGTATGTTGAGAGATTCGATTTCCAGTTATATGTATCTAAAATAATGTATGCACGATGATGTAGGTGACGGATACAGGAGTTGAAGTTCTTACAGGGCGGTTGCCCTCGTCTCCTAAAGTCTTTCCTTGGCTTAAATCGTAATTGCACTCAAGAGTGGTGATTGAAGAAGACATCTTCATTTAGCAGCATTTTTCTCAAACTACATGCTTAATCTTGTCTTGTTTTTTCACCTGTTGGAGTTGGAAATTGTTGTATTTTATTATTTTTACTTCTGCCTTCTATCAAATTTTGGTTTAAATATTTTTGAGTGATAATTAAGAGTTGTATTATTAAAATGTTCACATCTAATATTTATATATTCTAGCCTGCTTCTAGTTTGAAATAATATTATATAAATGAAAAGTGATTGTGAAATTCCAATTGCATGTGGATTAATTCTGATTTGCAATTAGTCACATCTGTTATACTGAACTAGTTTTGTTCGGTAAAAGGCTTTTTACATAGACTTTTTAGCTTTATTTGTATAGATTGTATATGTTATAAAAATAAAACTTAATTAAAACCCAAAACTTTGTATATTCACAAATTTTCTTACGTACGATCAAATTTATTTCCATCAACAACAAACAAATCAAATTAAACAAATTTTATTCAAATAATTAAACCACCCCACCATCCTAAACCCTAGAGAGATTAAGGTAACTTTTTGGCCCTGTATCTAGCAGCAAATCTGTTGAACAAGGCTAAGGCATTGCTAGTAACCTGTTGAAGATTAAGAACCTTGGCTTTGATCAAGGCCTTCGCCCTTCCCCCGAGGGCCCGGCCCGATAAACCGTCTATGCACGTGGTTGCATCATCCAATGCACTGCTCATCCATGTTTGGACATTGCTTGCATGCCATGTGAAATCACTACTTGTCCCATCTTCACGTATCTTTTTCGCCTCCTTGATGCAATTTTCAAGTTGAGCCACTCCGTCGTTTATTTGATCCAAACACTGCGTGACTGCTTCGTAATCCTTCCCCTTGGTTTGGTTGAATTGCTTAGCCACACTTGTGACGTAGGCCCCGGTTGACTCAGCCCTAGCTAGGGTTACCGTAAGGGCGAATTGGGCTAATTGTCGATGACTTAGGGTTTTCGTGAAGTAGCTAGCATAGGGTGATAAACAACGAACACATAGATCACGATAGAGCGTGGTTTCACACTGTGACTCGATGAATGCCCTAGCCTTGGACCGTCGGGGGCTCACTGGGCCTTGTGCTTGAACTAGGGTTAGGGTTAGGGTTTGGATGAGAAAAGAAAGTACTAAAAACCTAGCTATTTGAGCCATGCCAATATTTGTATATGTAGAATGTGTGTGATTTGTGTTTTTTGCTTGGAGTACAAAGATGAGGATGGTATTGTGAGGTTTATATAGAGGAGTTGTCATGAAGTGTAAGCATTTCAAATCTCTAGAGCCAAGACCAATGGGACTAATTTATTCAATAATATTTAATTAATATATGCATGTGCTTCTAGTTTCCATGAACACGGAAAGTCATTCTTGTGGGGTTTCGAGTAAACAAGAAACCTTAATTCATGTCGGGGAAATTTGGCAAAATAAGTAACCTTATATAGGATGAAATAATTAGCTTTTACTCCCTCTTTCACAAATATTAAAAAATATGATAGAATAACGGTATAAGTAGACATAATAAAATGTAAGAGTAATTTACTAAAGAAGAAATGATAAATTTTTATTGAAACTAACGAAAAATGAAAGTTGAAAAGTTTTAGTAGGAACGGAGAGAGTATCTTATTTCTTAAATTGAAGTTTTAGATGATCGATCTACTCACTTTAAAATTACTATTTCCAAAGTCAAAGACCATACTTGAACCCAAGAAGAATGTATGTGTGACAAGTAACTAATTACTTTGGTAGCACACTAATTTTTTTGACTTTGCTTGATTTTAATTGATAATCACGAGAATGAAAAAACGTCTTCTTCTCTTGATTTTTTTTACGTCATAAACAACCTAAAAGCTAGATCCATCGAGTCCTAATCATATTTGCAAGACAATTTTGTTGTATGAGATGGGTCACAAAATAGATGTAAAGTAAATGTATTTGCACCCTTAATAACCCTTACCTATTTTTACAATTACTTAATGAATTTTGACACCCTCAAATGAGAGGGTAAAGTATATATTGATAATAAAATTTTATAAATTAAATTAATATATATAAAAAATGTAATATGAGATACAAATTATATCAAAAGAAATCTTATGTAAATGAAAATAAATATCTAACTCTACAACTGGATTATGATGAAATAGTGTGATCGAATTCTCAGGAGTGTTGTCGGATTCTACGCAATCTTGTCGGAATTAAATATTGAGGAAGAACTTGGTTTAACCAGCATGATGCTAAAATGAAGGAAATAATACTTAAAAAATGAATTAAAATAAATTAAAAAAGTGGAGTAGTAAAACTGGAAAAGATCATTAAAATCTCAATAATACTACTATACGTTAGTTGCATATATTTGACTCATTAAAAACAAATCTCAAGGAACAATCAATCTCCAAACTTTTTTTTCAAATGCAAGTATATAGTATATAATATATTAACCATTTTTCATGAATTTCTTAATGCGTAATTGTCATATAAATTATATAATGAGAACATAATTAGAAACAGAAATTAAGAAGAATATATAAAAAGTAAATTTCCTTGAAATTAGGAAAACAATTTATAGTTTTCTACCCAAATCTATTCTCCAACTATAAATACAGCTTCATGTATATATAGATGACATAAGTAAATTTACTTGTGACATATATTAAAAAGCTATAATTATATGTTCCATGTGAAATATTCATTAAGATTTATTAGTCCAAATATAATTACTTTAGAAATATTAAAAAATCAATAGGAGTATATGATAATACTGTATCCAGCTTTGGTTTTGCTTAAACCGACTAAGTATAAGATCATTAATTATAATCACGTGGATTTAACTTAGTTTAGCAAATATCATGGGCCTTGCATAACGCATCACAGTCAATGCCTATTTTTTTTTATTAAGATCCACCTTAACGATTTAATTCTTTCTTTATACTCCTATTAATTATTTTAATTTAATTTAGTCACTATCTGGTGAAGGCTTTTCTCATTAATTAGTACATGGAGAATTCTGTCACACACATCAAGATTCTAGGGTTTCACGTGCGTTATGTAATGTACCTGGTGTAATACTATGATTATTTTTTACGAGAGCGATGTCTGTTTGGAAATACTATGATTACGTTTTAAGAAATAATTTTTTTTTAAGAGAGGAAAAAAAAATGAAAAACTCCAAAATACCCCTTCTTCAGTAAAAAAAAATTGTCTCCACATCCAGCCGCTGCTTCCCTCTCCGCTTGCCACCGCCTCCCTCAAGCCTCGCCGTCGCTCACACACGTCCAACCATCGTCGGTCGTTCGCACCCAACTCCAGTAACGGTTGTTCGCGACCGTTCACTCCCTCCCTATCGCGCCACGTCCGACCTCCCCCTCCCTCGCCGCGAACGCTGCCGCATCTCGCCTCCCCGCTTCCTGTAAGTTTAGTGTTTAGGAAAAAATAGGATTATGGTTTGTACAAATTCTGAAAAAAAATATTAGGGTTTTTATAGATTAAAAAAAAATGTATTACTCCCTCCGTCCCACAAAAATAGCCACATATTCTTTTTTCCCCACATTTCCTCTTTTACTTTAGCATTAAATGCTTTATTGTCAATTTTACTCTTAATTAATAAAAATAATTAATGCATAACAGATTTTGGAGTATGAGATTTTAAGGGCAAAATTAACATATTAGCTAAATTTAACTACATTTATTGATTTTTATTAATCTGTGTGTAAAGTCAAAAGTGACCATCTTTGTGAGATGGATGGAGTAGAATTTTTTGTAGATTCAAAAATAATTTTTACTGAAATGAATGTGTGGGCGTACTCATTGCTGTTTTTTTATAAAAATTTTTATCAGGGTATATTGGACATTTTATGTATTCTGTAGGTGATTTTTTTAAAAGTGTGTGTACTCGATAAATCTGTGTGTATAACCGTGGTACCCAAAATATCAATACATACGGGCCTGGCCCAACATTAGAACCCAATTTATGATTGTAATTCAGAGGCCCAAACGTCCACGACCATCAAAATTCTTCGTTTCATATGGCCACGGTTATACACACACGGATATATTGAGGACACCCACCTGACTTTTTTTTCATTATATACCCCTTGTGTGAAATTTTTTAAAAAAAAAGTGAAGATGAGTACACCCACCCCTTAAATTTCACACCGAAATCATCCCCACATCAAAACAACAACTATCCTTCCATTAAAAAAAAAACTCTTAAATACAATAATTTTGATAAACTGATGTTCGAAAAAAAAAAGAAAAATGATTAAATGTCGAAAAAAAAAAATGAAAACACATCAAATGTCCGAAAAATAAACTCGGGCAGATGTGTTTGGGTTTTTTTTTCGGACAAATTAACATTGTCCGAAAAAAAATCTCGCACAAAGTTCATTTTTTCAAAAAAAAATTCAAACTGTGAATTATTTTCGAACATTGGGTCAATGTTCATGTATTATTTTCGAACATTAAATTAATATTGTTCATGTATTATTTTCGAATATATGTATAAATTACTAAAACTAGTAATATATTAATAATAATTTTTTTGCTAATATATAAATATTATGTTACTAATTATAATTTTAATTCATTAATAATTTTTACTTAATTAATTTACATAGGAAATTATAAAAGAAAAGCAAATAAGAATTAAGACAGAAGAATTCAAATAAAAAATCCAAGAAGTTGGCGTAGTGATGTAGGTTTGGAATTTAGGGGTTTGAAACTTAGGAGTGTGCTTCTCTTTAGGTGTCAGGTTCGAAACTCCTAAAGTGTAAATAATTTCTATGGGACCTCCGAGATTAATCGACCCTTGAATCGGATACCCGAGACTTCCCAAAAAAAATTAAAAAATTCATAATTGATAGCTTAATTTTCTTTTAATTAAGTGGCTATTAGAATTGAACTAAAAACAAAAATGACGCTTTCCAAGAAAAAATAAATAAATGGCAAATATGTTAATCTTTAAATATGTACTCCCTCCGTTCCATAGAAATTTGCACACCTGGGACGTCACACAATTTAAAAAGTGTGTAAAAAAAGTGTAATGAGTGTTGTTTTGAGGGGTGATTTTGTAAAGTTTTATAAATAAAGTAAAGTAAAAAGTAGATTAAGTGTGGAAAAATAATGTCATATGGGTAATAAGAGTATATTTTGAGGGTGGGGTTATGAAAATATTTTCTTTTGTGGAGTGTGCAAATTGGTACAAGACATCCATTTATAAAAAGTGTGCAAATTTATGTGGAACGGAGGGAGTATATATCACTGACCTCCTATATATAGAACATATAAGTTTGGGAGTTTCCCTCTATCTATATATTTTTTCAAGTATTAAAAGTTTTATATTTTTATTTCAATAGAAATAATAAATATTCATTTTTCAACTTACATTTTCAGGAGGTAACTCATTTATTTTCAATAATATTTTATCTTTTTATATACTATATGAATAAAAATTCTAAATAATTTATAAATTACAACGTTAATTTCAGTAATAATATCACTTGCTTGTCTAATAACTATACGAATAAATTTCTGAATATTCCCTCAAACGAGTTTTATTTATTACAGATAATATTCGATAATTTACATTATTTATATATATATATATATATATATATATATGGGTTGGTCTGCTATGCACTCGAGTGCATGTTGTGCACCCTAGTCCATGTGCACTTTTCCGTTACTGACTTACACTTTTTGGTAAATGGTGTTGCACTTTTCAATTATTACTTTTAGATGTGTGGTACAGTTATGAATGCTGCAGTTCTGTGCAGTGGAGCAGGGATCACCAGTAGTTTTGTGAGGAATGTTGAGAAAAGTGCCGATATGCCCCTTGATAGTTTTTTTTTTGAATTACATTAAATACCAATCCCTTTTTCCCTCCCCATGACTCGAACCCAGGATCTAATGCCTAGGTAGTGGTGCTCTAACCACTTGAGCTATCCCACTTTGTCATATGCCCCTTGATAGTGATGTCTTCAAACTGCCTCCGGGCTATAATGCGCCTCAACAGGTCCCCCCCTTCTCTTTCAACATTTTAATAATTAAGAAAAAAAAAACAGCCAAATTCTTTTAGAACCACTTTACACTTTTTTGTTTTATAATGTTTTTAATTTTTTTAGTTTTGAGATGCTTTTTCTTGTGATTTGTCTTATGATCAAATTAATGAGAATTATTTATATATATTTGGTTCAGGTACATATGTTGGAAACTTCTTTCCGCCGTGTAAACTGCAATATAAAAAATATCAGAATAACAAGTAAATTCCACAAATAAGTCGAGTCAAGGGAATCCCTTTTCCCGCAGAACAGAATACGCCCAGGATAGTGCTCGACTGTTACGGCGTTCCGTTCCCAAAGGTAAAACGACTTTCACTTCCTACACAGTAGCACCACTGTATAAGAAGTATCGGCGAACGTACGTAGTACGAACTGAACACTCTCGGATATAAATCCGGCACAAGAAAGAACAGTGTAAGGCTTTCGGTAGCTCAGTACACTGCGTAGGGACGAGAGGAGAGTAGAAGGGTAGAGGGGCGAATTTCAGCGTAAGGATTTATGAGGGAAGAGTCTGATATTTATAGGCAGAAGAAACCCTAGGAGGTTGTTGAGAAAATCGTGGGAATATTGAGAAAATCGTGGGAATATCGCGAAAATATCTCTTACGTGGATAAGTCTTGAAGACTAAATCTTGAAGACCAAGTTCAACAATTAATTTCTCACTCACCTTAACTCGGTTTTGAGATATTAAATATACCACGTTCATCTACTCCGCGAGTAGATCGACTATGTCACGTTCAATTATTTCTTAATTAACGTTTAGTCCGTCTAATTAATTAAATTAGATCAGGGTGTCAAAACCCAATTAATTCCCATTAATTCCAACAATCCCCCACATGAGTGAAAATCGTATCTATACAACATCAGACTCAGTGTTCAGTTCGAGTGAGATCTCCGTGCTTCCGGATAAGTGGTTTTTGGCCTTGAACTTTCCGTAGCCAAACACTATCAGATATACCGGCGGCTTAGTGGACGCGATGCCTTGAACTACTCCTCCATAGTGTATACCTAGACAACAGCGTCAGCACACATCAATCTCGTCTTCGTAACGTTCTCACGTTTTTGTCCGTTTTGGCCATGGACGTCCTTTGTACTTCATAAATGTTTGGTCGAAGCGGCCCTCACTTCTCATTTATATAGGTGACTTCCTTTCGAGTATCCCGTTATACTCTAGGAATCATTAAGAGTCGAAGACTCAGCCTTTACCACATCTTACGGGTCGTTAACACTTGAGATAGTGCTGTCCGGAATAGTCATATTTTTCAAGTGTTTTCTCACTAACCTCCACAACTTCGTTTTCCCATTGAACCAAGTTCTTGGGATCTCCAGTCATCATGGTTGGGTTACCACTGCTTTGGTTTTTATTGTGGGTTTTAGACTCATTCCTTCTACCAGCTTGTTCAATTGATCTCGGTTTATGCTCTTCGTGAGCGGATCCGCTATATTGTCCTTCGTATTGACATAATCAATGGACATTACTCCAGTGGAGATCAATTCTCTAACGGAGTTGTGTCGACAACGTATGTGTCTCGATTTTCCGTTATACATGACATTCGTAGCTCTCCCAATGGCAGCTTGACTGTCACAGTGTACCGTCACCGCAGGTACCGGTTTTTTCCAACATGGAATGTCTTCCAGAAAGTTACGCAACCATTCAGCCTCTGCAGCGGCTAGGTCTAGCGCTATAAATTCTGATTCCATTGTGGAACGAGCAATACATGTTTGTTTCTTGGACCTCCACGACACTGCTGCTCCTCCAATAGTGAATACATATCCACTAGTGGACAACGAGTCTTTGGTGTCTGATATCCAATTTGCATCACTGTATCCTTCGACTACAGCTGGATGTCTTGTGTAGTGAAGCCCATAATCAAGGGTGTACTTTAAGTATCTTAATACCCTTTTCAATGCTTTCCAGTGCTCATGACTTGGATTGTTCGTGTATTGACTCAACTTGTTTACCGAACATGCAAGATCAGGGCGTGTACAGTTCGTGATGTACATCACACTTCCAATGATCCTTGCGTATTCTAATTGAGCCACTGGTTCTCCTCTGTTCTTTTTCAAGTGAACATTGAGTTCCAAAGGTGTCTTAGCAGGTGGATCGTCAAATGCCTTAAATTGCTTTAGTACCTTCTCCACATAGTGAGATTGTGTCAAGGAAATTCCATTGGACGTTTTCTCTATCTTGATTCCAAGAATCACATCTGCTAATCCCATGTCTTTCATGTCGAAGTTTCTACTTAACATGTTCTTCGTATTAACTATGATATCGTGATTGTTACTCATGATTAACATGTCATCGACATATAAGCACACAATAACATATCCATTTGGTGTGTCCTTCACGTATACACACTTATCACATTCGTTAATTCGAAACCCATTTGACAACATCGTATTGTCAAATTTCAAGTGCCACTGTTTAGGAGCTTGCTTAAGTCCATACAGTGATCGAACGAGTTTGCACACCTTTTTCTCGTTCCCAGGAGCAACATATCCTTCAGGTTGATCCATGTATATTTCAGCATCCATCTCACCATTAAGAAACGCCGTCTTAACGTCCATTTGGTGTATTTCGAGATTGTGCAACGCAGCAATAGCGACCAACACCTGAATGGAGGTGATCCTTGTCACTGGTGAGTATGTATCGAAGAAATCATACCCTTCCTTTTGTTTAAAACCCTTTGCAACTAGACGAGCTTTGTACTTATCAACAGATCCATCTGCTTTGTACTTTCTTCTAAGGATCCACTTGCATCCTAGGGGCTTACAACCTTTAGGGAGGTCAACCAACTCCCACGTGTGGTTTAAGAGAATAGACTCGTATTCACTTTTTATGGCTTCTTTCCAGAGGTGTGCATCTGGTCTTGCCATTGCTTCCTTGATAGTTTTAGGTTCTTCTTCCTCCAAAACATAAGTAATGAAGTCTGAACCAAAGTCTTTATCAATTCTAGCTCTCTTACTGCGCCTCGGTTCTTCACTCTCTTGAGTGGAAGGACTAACAGTGTCGTATGTTGCTTCGAGAGTTCTTTTACTCGAGCTATCTTCCTCTTTCTCCTTAAGAGGAAATACGTTTTCAAAGAATACTGCGTTCCTTGACTCAATTGTAGTGCCTTCTGTCATATCCGGTACTTCGGATTTGTGAATCAGAAATCGATAGGCACTACTGTTTGAAGCATATCCTATAAAGATACAATCGACGGTTTTAGGGCCGATTTTAAATTGTTTAGGAAGCGGTACTTCAACCTTAGCCAAACACCCCCACACTTTGAGGTATTGGTATGAAGGTTTTCGTTTCCTCCATATTTCATAAGGAGTTTGATCCTTAGTTTTATGAGGAATCTTATTCAGAATGTGGTTAGCCGACAGAATAGCTTCCCCCCACAAGTTCTGAGGTAGACCAGAGCTGATTAACATTGCGTTCATCATCTCCTTTAGTGTTCGGTTTTTCCTTTCCGCAACACCATTAGACTGAGGTGAGTAAGGGGCTGTCGTTTGATGTATAATCCCTGATTCAATACATAATTGTTCAAACGGAGCTACGTACTCTCCACCTCTATCACTACGAATTGATTTAATTCGAGTGTCCAATTGATTCTCTACTTCATTTTTGTAATGTTTAAAAGCTTCTATAGCTTCGTCTTTACTTCTTAAAGGATAAACGTAGCAGAATCGTGTACAATCATCAATAAAGTACTTTTTTCACTCCTCGTGTGGAGCTTTTACTCGAATGTGATTTTTCAAGATGAACAAATCCACATTATTTGTGGAAAACATTCCACTGAATTCAACCATTTTAGGTTTTTCCATATTTAGCTTTAAGGTCACACCTTAGCTACCATTTTCATTCAAACATGTCGACGGAGACCTCTCTCCCTCACATTTGAATGTATCCATGTGAGGAGATGCGTATCCCCACATTCGAGTTACTTGCCACTTTATTTGTGAATTTCTCTCATTCACCAAATTTGGACACAGCCTCGATACATTAAAGAATCGATCTTTGATTTTTCTTTTATTGGAATTATTTCCAACTTCAAAATTAATTTAATCTTTGGTCAACATACCAAAATTAAATTCAATTTCAAATGTGACTTTTATTGTCATTCGTGACTCAAGCATAATTTTCGATCAAATTATACTAGTCAAAATCTTTTGAACTAAATTCAAAACAAATTTATGCTCTCGAGCACAAATATTTAATTCCCATAGATAATTAATAATTAAATTTGGATATTCCTCAGTAATTATCCAAAATTTAATTAAGCCTAAGCCAAAGATGTTGTCCAGAAGCCATGCTCCTACGAAGCCATGCTCTATATCAACGAAGCCAAGCTCCAACAAAGCCATGCTCCTACATGCTCCAACGAAGCCATGCTCCTACGAAGCCATGCTCCATATCAAATGCACTTTGATACTCCTGATTAACTGATGTAATTAGTCAATTTAATCCTCTCGATTAATTGATTTAATTAAATCCAATTTAATCCTCTTTGATTAATTACGGTTATTAATCAATTTATCAGCACATCCTCTAATTTAATCCTATAGATTAATTGATGTGCAATTCCAATTTATTTTTAAATGGATTTCCAAGCGTTCTCTCAGAATTCTGCGTTCTCTCATAATTTAATCTCATAATTTAATCTGGAGTCTGGAGCAACTCCCAGTCCCAGAATTTAATCTGGACCTTTAGAGCATCTCCCAGAATTTAATCTGGCCCAGAATTTAATCTGGAGTAAGAATATTTCCCCTTTTATTAAGAGTTATCAATCTGGACCTCGAAAGGGAAATCCTTGGCGACCAAGTGGACGAGGTCGATTGGATTCAATTTGGAACGTCGTTCTGCTTCTAGAAAGGTATTATAATAACAATTCCGAGTTTGACTCCAACAGATACACTTGTTTCAATTCGTACCGACGAACAATCTTCGCTATATGCTCCGAGCAAGAAATTTACCTCCAAAGGGAAATCCTTGATGACCAAGTGGACGAGGTCGATTCGAGATTCGCGTTGATATGCGGTGGCAAGCGTAACTCAAGACGTGTCGAAAGTTAGACTCGAATGCTGAGTGTGTGCCATAGGTTCGACATAAGTAAATTTAGAAGCAGGAACACGTCGGGTGAATATTTCCCCTTTTATTAAGAGTAGATGGGTGAATATTTCCCCTTTTATTAAGGGTAGATAACTGCAGTAATTATACAAAAATAAATAAATTAATTGATCAATTAATACCTCTATTTTGTAAATAATTAACAGAAATCAATTCTTTTCTCAAAGCATGTGTAATTAATTAACAGAATGGATAATTCCAGATCTCTCAAGCGCCTGCAAAGCCTGCAACTCAGTGGTCCGCGCCTAGCGCTCAAGCGCCTGCAACTCAAAACTCAATGGATGGAGACTTTCATATGGAGTAAATTATTCAAATATAATTAATTAATTAGTTATCTAAAATAAATTAATTAATTAATGTAGTAAACAGAAATCAGAATACTCGGCCCACGCCAGAATATGCGTTGATGACAACCGTTCGCCTGGCTCCAATTCTGTCCCCTCCAGTAGGACCACGATTTCAACTCGCCGGATTCGAAAGTTTCGAATCGGTAGAAAGGTATGGCAGCTAGAACTCTTGAAATAGAATTTACAGAAGGCGGTTCTTTGGTTATTGCGTTTAGCTTACGCGTCATTCTGAATAATAAATCAGAAGCAGTTTCATTAATTAGATAATAGATTAAATAATTAAATATTGGCACTGCTTTTCGGCGTCTTGATTCGTCTTGTCAGAATCATCGGATATTGCAATACTTTAATTAACAAAGATACATTCATGTAATTGTTAACAAAAATATATTCCAGTAGTTATTCAAAACATTAATTAATTAAACATTAATTAATTAAATATTCAATAGATTAAATTAATTAATATATATTCTGTTCTGCGATTGTTGGAAACTTCTTTCCGTCGTGTAAACTGCAATATCAAAAATATCAGAATAACAAGTAAATTCCACAAATAAGTCGAGTCAAGGGAATCCCTTTTCCCGCAGAACAGAATACGCCCAGGATAGTGCTCGACTGTTACGGCGTTCCGTTCCCAAAGGTAAAACGACTTTCACTTCCTACACAGTAGCACCACTGTATAAGAAGTATCGGCGAACGTACGTAGTACGAACTGAACACTCTCGGATATAAATCCGGCACAAGAAAGAACAGTGTAAGGCTTTCGGTAGCTCAGTACACTGCGTAGGGACGAGAGGAGAGTAGAAGGGTAGAGGGGCGAATTTCAGCGTAAGGATTTATGAGGGAAGAGTCTGATATTTATAGGCAGAAGAAACCCTAGGAGGTTGTTGAGAAAATCGTGGAAATATTGAGAAAATCGTGGGAATATCACGAAAATATCTCTTACGTGGATAAGTCTTGAAGACTAAATCTTGAAGACCAAGTTCAACAATTAATTTCTCACTCACCTTAACTCGGTTTTGAGATATTAAATATACCACGTTCATCTACTCCGCGAGTAGATCGACTATGTCACGTTCAATTATTTCTTAATTAACGTTTAGTCCGTCTAATTAATTAAATTAGATCAGGGTGTCAAAACCCAATTAATTCCCATTAATTCCAACACATATAACTCAAGGAGATGAAGGGGGTGTGTTCAAATTCTATAAACAGCTTAAAAACACTTTTTAAAAGTAAAAGTTGTGAGAGGACAACTTTAAAAAAAGTGATTCTGAAAGCAGTTTGTAGAGTTTGAAAACACCCTCGAAATAGGAAAAACAGTGATTGTATCGTGGGTTACTGCAGTGGAGCCAGGCAGGCCCGGTCCTAATGTTAAGCCAACGAGGCGATCGATTCAGGCCCAAAAATATTTCACTTTTTTAGGGGCCCATTTTTAAAGATATCTTTTATATATTTATATATTATACTCCCTCCGTCCCATACTTGAAGCTACATTTTACCATTTTGGGCGTCCCATACTTGAAGCAACATTACCTTAAAATAGTAAAAGCACTTTTAAACACTCCCCTTAAAACATCACAATATTACAACAAATGCCACTACTTTATTACACTAAAAAGTAACTTTATTATTATTTATAAAGTTGAAAAGTCTTTATTACCCCCACTTTATCTTACACAATACTAATAAACAACTCATTTATTAAAACCCGTGCCAATTTGATTTGTAGCTTCAAGTATGGGACGGAGGGAGTAATATAAAATATTAATATAACTAACGCATAAAGAGAAGTGCTAAAAATAAAATAAAAAGAATTAGTGAAGAAGGAAGAAAAAACTAGGAGAAAAAAGTCTCAACAAAGGCCTAATTCAATTTATATTTTTTAAGTTTTCACCTTTTCAATTACGTCTTAGAGTGTTCAAATTACATCATTTTTTGTTCAATTTATATCATTTTCGTCGAAAAATTGAAATATTAAAAATTTCTAAAAATCTAATTAAAAGTTACTAGTTTTAAAAATAAAAAAAAATCTAAAATTGTCTAAATAAAAAATTCTAAAAATCTCATTAAGTTTTCTAAAAATTCTGATAATTACATTAAAAATCTAAAAAATCTCTTAAAATTAAATAACTTAAAATATTAAAAAAATCTATTAACTAAATATTAAAAATTCTAAAATGTGTAAAAAAATCTATATTGTTAATCATTTAAAAATTATTTTACGTTATGTTTTATAAGTTCGTATAGAATAAAAAATAGGAAGGGACTGGGCCTTTTTTTAAAGTTCGATTCAGGCCCAGATATTCCTAGGACCGGCCCTGGAGCCAGGTTCAAACACAGTTCACTATTGGGCTGAAAAAAGTAATCACATAAAAAAAGGCAAAGGGTAGGTTCACCAAGTACAAATTCTACAATTATACTTCTGGCTATATCCATCATTGCACCATTAACAAATTGGAGGTACACTTTTCTACTTCAATCTTCCTCTGCCTTTTACCACAACATTAACTAAAATTGTTGTTAATTTGGACATTTGAGTAAACAAGAAACCTTAATTCATGTCGGGGAAATTTGGCAAAATAAGTAACCTTATATAGATGAAATAGTTAGCTTTTACTTCCTCTATTCCTTAACTTTTGGGCACAAATTTTAAAAAATATAATACTAGAATAAGTGTATAAGTAAATGCACAGAGGTGATATGATTGAAAGGAAAAAATATAATAAAATATAAAAAGGAGTAATTTAGTAAAAGTAGAATGATAAGTTTTTCAATGAAAGTTCAATTTTCTGTCCATCGATCCACCCACTTTGAAATTAATATTTCCAAAGTCAAAGACCATACTTGAACCCAAGAAGAATGTATGTGTGACAAGTAACTAATTACTTTGGTAGCACACTAATTTTTTTGACTTTGCTTGATTTTAATTGATAATCACGAGAATGAAAAAACGTCTTCTTCTCTTGATTTTTTTTACGTCATAAACAACCTAAAAGCTATATTGAGTCCCAATCATATTTGCTAGAATTTTTTTTGTATGAGACGTGTGCAAAACAGATGTAAAGTAAATGTATTAGCGCCCTTAAATTATTATCATAATAATTGTAACTATGATATAGTTGAATTAGCTTATTTACATTGATTTTGATCACATAGATTAGGGGATTGGTTATTCCTTATTTAGCTCTTACCTCCTGTATATGTATTGATACGTTCTCTGCAAATAATAAGACATAAAAGAATTATCTTCCCTATACTTTCTAAGTTTCTATACTATGGATCTTATTTATTTTGACATAAATTATACCCTTACCTATTTTTACAATTACTTAATGAATTTTGACACCCTCAAATGAGATGTGATAATAAAAAATATAAATTAAATTAATATATATATAAAATGTAATATGAGATACAAATTATATCAAAAGAAATCTTATGTAAATGACTTGATGACTTTAAATATTACTAGAAAATAAATATCTAACGACAACACACACTACCTAGGTTAGGTCTTGGGTTCGAGTGGAAGGGAAAAAAAAGGAATGAGTATTTAACTTTTATAAAAAAAAAAAAAAAAAAAAAAATCTAACTCTACAACTGGATTACTATGAAATAGTGTGATCGACTTCTCAGGAGTGTTGTCGGATTCTACGCAGTCTTGTCGGAATTAAATATTGAGGAAGAACTTGTTTTAACCAGCATGATGCTAAAATGAAGGAAATTATACTTAAAAAAAGAATTAAATAAATTAAAAAACCGGAGTACGTAGTAAAACTGGAAAAGATAATTAAAATCTCAATAATACTATATATACGTCTATACGTTAGTTGCATATATTTGACTCATGAAAAACCAATCTCAAGCAACAATCATTTTTTTCAAATGCAAGTATATGATAATATGATATATTAACCAATTTTCATGAATTTCTTAATGCGTAATTTTCATAAATTATATAACGAGAACATAATTAGAAACAGAAATTAAGAAGAATAAAAAGCAAATTTCCCTGAAATTAAGAAAACAATTTATAGTTTTTCTACGCAATTCTATTCTCCAACTACAAATACAGCTTCAACCTAGCTATTTCATTTCATTTCTTATTTTATTTAGAATTTCAAAATAATCACCACGTACGCGCCATGTATATATAGATGACAATATGACATAATATTAAAAAGTTATATTACAAGATGAATCAATTGGAATAATGGATATGTTCCAATATTCATTAAGATTTATTAGTCTAATATATTAAAAAATCAATTAAATCAAAACTGTATCCAGCTTTGATTTTGCTTAAACCGACTAAGTATAGATCATTGATTATAATCACGTGGCTTAACTTAATTTAGCAAATATCATGGCCCTTCCATAAGTCAATGCCTATTTGATTAAGATCCACCTTAACGATTTAATTCTTTCTTTATACTCCTAATATTAATTATTTTTAATTTAATTTAGTCTCTATCTGGTGAAGGCTTTTCTCATTAATTAGTACGTGGAGAATTCTGTCACACACATCAAGATTCTAGGGTCACGTGCGTTATTTAATGTACCAGTCCAAGTGTAATACTATGATTAATTTTTACGAGAGCGATGTCTGTTTGGAAATACTATGATTACGTTTTAAAAAATAAATGTTTTTTTTTAAAGAGAGGGAAAAAAAAAAAAAAAAGATTGGTATTGATGGGCCATGGCCCAAGTAATGACCCAAAATATCAATACACTACGGGCTTGGCCCAACATTAGAACCCAATCTATGATTGTAAGTCAGAGGCCCAAACGTCCACGAACACCAAGTACTCCCTCCGTCCCACAAGTTTTTGCACTACAAAATGGACACATTTAAAAGAAAAAAAAGTGTAATGAGTAAAGTGTTGAAGGGTAATTTTGTAAAGTTAAATGGTTGAAATAAGTGTAAAAGTAATGACATTTTGTATAAATATATGAATATTCTGATGATGGAATTTATGATTTTTTTTTTTTTAAGGTGTGCAAACAATTGTGAAATAGACAAATATGAAAAGTGTGCAAACAATTGTGGAATAAGTGAGAAACAAAATAATAAGCCACCCTGTCATTTCATTTCTAACGTTACACAATTGTCAATTTTGCCCTTGTTTAGAACCTATATGAAAAAAGCAGTATCTGCATCAAATGTACAACGTTACACACAATGACAGATCTAAAATTTAAATTTGGGGTTATGAAAGATATTAAGTAAAATGCTGGAGTAGTATTTTTTTTGTTCCATTTTTATTTAAACATTTGTCAATTTTTTTTTCTCATTACTCATTTAAAAATCTCCCTTAAATATCTTTTATTTACATCCTATATCATTACTTTTAATTTAAAAATTTGCATACGTTGCTGCTGGATGAGTCCACACAAGCTAACCCTGAGGTGGATGAACTAAGCTGCATATGGACGAATGGCATTCCAAGGAAAGTGACGACATTCTCATGGAGATTATACTGCATGCATGATAAGGTGCCACAATGGTCAACCTTAGGAAAAGAGGGGCATTCATGTGAAACTGAAGACTCAGATAACCTATTCTTCCTGTGCTCATTTGTCTCACAGGTCTGGGGAGATATATTCTTCGATTGATTCAGCAAAGCGGTTCCACATGGCCACTCAATGACTCAAGACTTTCACACCTCAAGAATCACATATCGACTATGGAGAAAGGCAAGGAACACATTTGGGTTCGTGTTTGACATGGAACTATCTGGAATATTTGGCTTTTGCAGGAATGAGGTAATTTTCAAAGGGGCAAGTTTCAATGAAGACAAGATCGTGGAGAATATCAAGTTAGCTTCTTATAGATGGCTTAAGGCTTTTAACATATTACATCATTGGGTTTCTTTTGAGAATTGTACTAGAGAACCTATTATGTGTGTGAGATTGTGCTTTGTAATCTTTGTGCTTTCTTTTCCTCCCTCCTCTATATGATGTTGTAAATGTTTGAGGTGTTCCTAATACACATGAATACAATTTTGTTGTTTGCAAATAAACAAATAAAATATTTTTTTCCAATAAAGTAGAGTTACTCATAATAACCCCTAAAAAGTAACTTTAATTATAACCTTTAGTACTAGTAAACAATTTCTACATTAAAATCTGTAAATTAAAATAATAATGAAATGGAAAAAGTATTTAATAATAGTATTAAGCAAATAAAACTAAGAGTAAGCTGCCATGGAGAAGACCAAAGAAAATAAAAATTAGAGTGAATCAATGAGGAGGGTGGGACTATTTACACCTCCATTTCGGCTTACAACACTCCCCCTTTGAATTTAATAATATAATAATAATGTAAAAAACTAAAAATACCCTTTAAGTCATATTACACTACTAAATGCACCCCTATTACTAATTGCACCCCTCCTTCACCTTTAAACCCTAAACATAATTTTATCCAACCAACGCCGCCGTCGCCACAACCACAACCACAACCACAACATATCACCAAAAACAAAAAAAAATCAGAAGAGAACTTAGAAAATTTTCAATTTTTTTTTTTAAAAATTTCGACAAACCAGTGTCGACCATATTCAGATGAGAGTGAATATGGTCGACCTAAGTTTGATCGAAATTTTTTTGAAAAAAATCTTAAAAAAAATCGACAGTGTAATGTCGACCATATTCACTCTCGTCGACACCCTGTTGTCGACGAGAGTGAATATGGTTGACATTTATTGGTTGAAAAAAACAAATTTTTTTTGATACATTTCGACCACTTTAGGTCGACCAAATCGACACCCTGGTGTCGACGAGAGTTTATTTTGGTCGACCTAAAGTGGTCGAAATATGAAAAAAAAAAAAACAAACCTGATCGGCGGCGAGGGGTTGATGGGGGTGGAAAAGAGGAGAAGGGCGGCCGCGGCTCTGGACGGTTGTTGGCGGAGGACGGACGGCGGACGATGGGGAGGGGCGGCGGCCGCGGCCGCGCTGCTTTTTTTTTTTTTTTACCAGATGGGTGGAGGGACGGGAAATAAAAGAAAAAAAGAGGAGGGCGGTGGCAGGCGGCCGCGGCGCTGGACGCGTGGGGGCGGTGGCAGGCGGACGCGACGCTGGACGGGCGGCGACCGCGTCACAGGTTCTGTTTTTTTTTTTTTTAACAAGGACGCGGAGAGAGGCGGGGGATGGCGGCGGCGGGGCAGGAGAGGGCGGTGGCGGTCGGAGATGGAGGTCTCAGGCGGCGGCCATGGAAGGGTGGGAAAGGGGGAAGGGGAAAGAGAGGAAGGGGAAGAGAGAAATTAGGGTTGAGGGGGGGTGTGTGTAGTAAATGGTTTTTTTAGACAAAAGGACATTTTTGACAATTTAAGGGGAGGGTGCATTCATACTAGCATATTTTAGGGGGGGTGCATCAATCGGGGGAGTGTTCTAAACCGAAATGGAGGTGTAAATAGTCAGACCCATCAATGAGGAGTAATGCGTATTATGAGACCGGAGAAGAATAGAAGCTGGGCCTAGATCTTTTTTGGGCCTTTCTATTTGTTGGGAGAAAAAAAGTAGTTGTTGGGACCTTTTAAATTTGGGTTAAGAAACGGGTTTGACTATATGCACCTCCCTTTCGGAGAGATGCACTTCCCTAAAATCAGTCTAATATTAAATGAACCCGACTCAATTGTCTTAACTATCATGGTCTCCATAAAATTTCTATTACTACACACACCCCCTCCCAAACCTAATTTCCACATCAAAACCCTAATTCATCCCTTCATATTCATTTTTCCATTTCCTCCCCCATCTTGTGCTGCCGCCACTGGCCACCATCGCCACCGCCCTCGCCGTCTCCCTTTTCTCCACTACCCACGCGACGCAGCCCCAGCCGACGCGACCCCACCGCCGCCCTCTCCCAGCAGCAACACCAGCCGCCGACCGCCTGTCGCCGTTGCCAACGCGCCCCCGCCGCAACCCCAGTCGACGCGCCCCCTCCCTCTTCCAAATTTCTGTAAATTTCCCCCTCCCCGCAGCCCCGTCTGGCCGCCCCCTCCCCCTCGTTGGCACCACCCTACTCTATTACAGCAGCAAACAACTCTACTCTATTATTTTAATTTAGTCTCTATCTGGTGAAGGCTTTTCTCATTAATACACACATATCAAGATTCCAGGGCTTCACGATAATATACAGACAAAATGGTACTCCCTCCGTCCCATAGAAACTTGCACATTTGGGTGGGCACACAATTTAAGAAATGTGTAAGAAAATGTGTAATGAGCGATGTTTTGAGGGGTAGTTTTGTAAAGTTTTATGAATAAAGTAAAGTAAAAAGTAGACTGAGTGTGAAAAAGTAATGGGTAAATAAGAGTATATTTTGAGGGTGGGTTATGAAGATATTTCCATTTATGGAGTGTGCAAATTGATATGGGACATCCATTTATAGAAAGTGTGCAAATTCCTATAGAACGGAGGAAGTAAATGATAATCTCATTAAAATGTTTTTTTAGAAGAAAAAAATGATTGGTATTGTTGGGCCGCGGCCCAAATAATGACCCAAGTACATCTTTTCTATAAGCTTTTTTTTTGGGCGCGGCTAAAGGCACCCGGCTTTCCTATGAGTACACCCACTGGAATTTTTTTTTGTCACAAAGGGTACGTGAAATGTCGTTTATACCCATCCTGCACATTTTTTAAAAAAGGACGAATGAGTACACCCACCGTTTCTGTTTCACAACAGAACCATCCCCTCCTCTCCACCACCACCCCCGTTGCCGCCGCCGCCGCCACCGCCGCCGCCGCCACCACCACCACCACCACCACCAAAACCAAAACCAAAACCAAAACAAAAAAAAACTCCAAAATTTCAACAAAAATTAATCCAAAACACCAACTGTTCGAAAAAATTTCCAAAACATACATGTTCGAAAAAAACTCAACATGTTCGAAATTTTTTTCAAAACAAACTCTCAATATGTTCGAAAAAAATTCCAAAACAACTCAAATTTGTTCGAAAAAAAAGATCGAACATCTAGTTCGAAATTTTTTCCAAAACAAACTCAAGTTGTTCGAAATTGTTTCCAAAACAAACACAATATGTTCGAAAAAAATTTCAAAACAACTTAAGTTTGTACGAAACAAAAAATCGAACATCTTGTTCGAAATTTTTTCCAAAACAAACTCAAGTTGTTCGAAATTTTTTCCAAAACAAAGGCACTATGTTCGAAAATAATTCTCAAACATAAAAAATATCCTATTTTTTTCCCAAAAAACCCTAATTTTTAAGACCTAAACTTACCTGTTAGCGGCGGCGGCGGCAAGGGGAGGAGCACTACGACCGCGGCGAAGGGGAGGAGGGGGTCGGCGGCGGCCGCGTCTGTGGGGAGAAGGGAGGTCGGCGGCCGCGACTGTGGGGAGAAGGGAAGGCGGCGGCCGCGTCTGTGGGGAGAAGGGAGGGCGGCGGCCGCGTCTGTGGGGAGAAGGGAGGGCGGCGGCCGCGATTGTGGTTGCTGTGGAAGGCAGCCCGACGGGGAGGGCGGCGCGACGGGGAGGGCGGCGTTGGCGAACGGCCGCGAAGGTGAGAGGGAGGGGTTGCGCGACGGGGAGGGCGGCGCGAAGGGGAGAGGCTGCGGCCGCGAAGGAGAGAGGGAGGGGCTGCGGCGTGGGCCGCCGCGACGATGGGGAGGGGTAGGCGGCGCTGCTGGCTGCGCCGCCGCGATGAAAATGGCAAAAATGGAGGTGGGTGTCCTGGGATGAATGTGAGAAGAGAAAGAAAGAATTGGTTTTAATGGAAGAAAGGGTATTTTTAAAATTTCCAGGTGGGTGTCCTCATCCGTTTTGTGTGTGTACTCATCGCATGGGTGTACTCATAGGAAAGCCGGGTGCCTTTAGCCGCGCCCTTTTTTTTTTTTAGCATTTTGATTCATCACTTATAAGTTTGCCGTATCCTATTTAACAAATACAATTCCTTCTAAATTTATATTCCTACACTTCATTTTCTTTACATATAATATTATCACTCAATTTTATTTTTATATCTTATTTTTCCTCCTTTCAATTATATCACTTGTATTATATATATTATTTAATTATTTATTTTAATCTCTATACTTAAAAGTAGCGAAAAGTTTATAGGCAAATATCTTCCATGACGAATGTATGTATATATATATATATAGGGTTGGTCTGCTATGGACTCGAGTGCATGTTGTGCACCCTAGACCATATTGCACTTTTCAGTTAGGGGATTTCACATAAAAGGTCATTTCACCTAGTGTTTTTTTAAATAAAGACCTGATTTAAAATAGTTTCAGAATAAGGACAAAATGGAACATAAATGTACCATCATGCCCTTAATATCTAATTTCGGAATTAATATGGAGAAAATCTTTAAATTTTTGAAATTTAAAACCGTGTCTAACAGCTCATTAAATCCCCGAATTACGCAATTAATTAAAACCTTCCAAAAATTAAACTTCCTCAACAAAACCGGTCAGAAGTCCTTAATTTTGTGCAGAATTTTGGGGTTTTTCAATTTGTGAAGAAAGGAAACCGTGAAGTACTGGAGAAGACGAAGTGAGAAGTGAGAAGAACATTTTGCTCCCTAGACCATGGTTGGAAAATTAATATAAAATCTAAATCTGCATAATAAAATGAATAATGCAAAACAATGAAATCTAAAACTGCATAATAAAATGAATAATGCAGAAAAAATAGTACGGTGTCTTCATATTAGAATGTGATTATGCAAAAATACGTATACATATGCAAAATAAGATCTGCATTATCCCTTGACCAAACCAATAACAAATAATCATGAACTACATTTCAGCAACGCGCACGTAAATCATCACAATTACACGAAAACAGAGCAAAATTGAACCTAAATTAAAATCATCTCAAAAAATCCTAAATTCTTTGCAAATTATGTGTGTACGTGTGGAATTAAAAATCATACCCTTGGCAAAACTCTTCATCTGACCGGATTAATGGTTCCCATGTGGACCATACGCTGCGTCGCCCCACTCCTAGGCGATAAAATCGTCGTCAAAGGCCCACCTCCGCCACCTCCGAATTCTGGACCTTGATGGGGAAGACTACTGTATCTCCGGCGGCTTCGCGTCCGTCATCCATAATGAAGAAATCGGTGAAGTTTGAATCCCCTAGGAATATAAAGAAACGATCGCGTGGAAAGTCTCTTGATCATGTGCAGTCGAAAGAACAGATCGAGGAAACAATTATGGAAGAGCAAAGGAGACGAGACCTTATAGCCATGGCCGTCGTTGAAAGAGAGGAACAAGCCTCTAAGCATCACCCTGCCGATCGTGAAGCCCTAATCTCGATTCCAATCCCTAAAAGCAACAAGCAGCCGATCGAAGAATCTGACTGTGTAGGAAATCTAAACATTGATTTGGATTCTGAGAGTGCAATTAATTATCAAAAGGAAGGGTTCGTTGAGGCAATAGACGATTTCGTTGTGAAGAAGGCGATGCAATAAACTAACGTTACCTTACGCAGCAGAAACTTTGAGAATGATGATGATGAGCGCCTGGATTAGGTAACATTTGCCAATGTTGATAATCAAGTGAAGAGGTATGTGGTTGAATCTATGGCGACAAATAAGGAAGATGAAGACTTGTTATTTAATTATATATTAAATTAATAAATTAATTTCCATATTTAAATATAAGGGTATAATGGGTTATTAACATGCGTTTTTGTCCTTTTTTAAAAAGATTATAATAGTTGCATGTCCTTTATTAAGAAGCTAGGTGTCTAAATGACATTTTTTATAAATTTTCTCTTTCAGTTTTATTGACTTACACTTTTTGGTTAATGGTGTTGCACTTTTCAATTATTAAACTGTATAATAATATTTTTAGTCATAGTGACTTACACTTTTTAGTAATATTGTGTTGTACTTTTCAGTTTAATAACATACACTTTTCTTTAGACTAGGGTGCACAACATGCACTCGAGTGCATACTAGACTTTATCCCATATATATAGCGATGTTAAATACTAACACGACATCAACCGCTCTTCAAATTAAGCATCATCACTGGATATGCATGCAGGCTAGCTCAGTGAAATTTTTTAACAAGAAAAAATTGAATAAAATGCATATTGAGATAATTGACGGGTACTCTTCCCAAGCTCATGACCCGCTTATCAACTACAGGGCCTCCAACTCTGAAACTTCGATCCTCGTCATACAAAAGAACCTCATGTACCACCAACAATTCCAAAAAAAAAAAAAAAACAATAAAAAAATACAGAAAGTTATTTACACTAAAAAAATGTGGAGATTAACAGATGACTTTTTTGTGAGCCATCAATACGTCGCAAATTGCGACGAATTTGCAAAGGATTTGGTTAAATGGTTGAGGTCAACAAGATTTATGACATACTAGTAATTAATTATTGTTGCAAATTACGATGGAATTTGGACCGAACTTCCACCGAGGATTGAGGAAGGAAAACGACACTGTTATGATTCGATTTGCGACGAAAATGACGTCCGTCGCAGTATAGTGGTTGTCATAGGGTCCCTCCCTCTTCATGTGATCACCGAAGAGGTGTGGTGTGGGGAGCACTAGTATATACAATATTGGGAGTATTGATCCAAATTTAATTTAAGTCAAATACTTGTATGCATGCAAGTGCATGGTGCATACCTCCTCAATTTCATTTTTTTTTAATTTAAATTATCTACACTCATTCATATAATTAGTTCACCTTCCAAATTATTTTTTACTATAATTATCAGCACTTATACATTTAATGAGTTCACCCCCAAATCATTTTTTACCACAGTTATATGTACTCACTCATTTTATGAGTTCACCCCCACATCATTTTTTTACCACGGTTATTTGCACCCGCTAATTTTATGAGTTCACCCCCAAATTTTTTTTTACCACGGTTTTATGTACTCGCTCATTTTATGAGTTCACCCCCAAATCTTTTTTTACCACGGTTTTATGTACTCGCTCATTTTATGAGTTCACCCCCAAATCATTTTTTTACCACGGTTATCTGCACCCACTCATTTTGTGAGTTCACTCCCAAATTATTATTTTATCACGATTATCTGTACCCACTCATTTTATGAGTTCACCCCAAAATAATTTTTAAAAAATAATCACATTTAAAAAAATTATATTATCTTTTTATTAATTTACACAAAATATAATAAAATAAACTCTAATTTATATATTTACAATATACAAACGAGTTATTATCGAGTTACCGTCGATTCACCACCAAGTAACCCATACTTTTAAAAAAAAATTGTAAAAATATAATTAATAAAAAACTATCGAAATTAGCCACAAATCTCGATTTTTTTCTTTTTAATTTTTTTCCCTCCTCTTTTCCTTTTTTCTTCTCATTTTCAAATTTTTTTTTCCAAATTTTTTATTTCTTCATTTTTTTTTCTTTTACTTTTTTTTTCGGCCTTTCTTTTTCATTTTTTTCATGTGTATTTTTTTAATCTTAATACAAAATAATATTATAGGTATGATTTTATTATATTATATCGGCGGTGCACCTGAATTTCAATTTTAATTTGATGAGTAAAGAACCTGTCGAAAATCCATGTCGGTCGGTGGGTGACCCAGCCACCACCATATCCGACCACCCATTCGACGGCGACGACGGCGCTTCCGTCCCGGCCGCTTAAGCCCCCTCCTCAAATCGCAATCATGATTCTTCAATTCCATGACAATCGACATCATCTTCCATCTCGGCCACGATCCATGGCGGTCAAAAACCCCTGCTCATTTTGACCACCGACGCGACTGCTTCGATCAATCTCCTTTGTGTTCGCGATTCAGGAGCTTCTCCGGCATCAATGACACTCGCCTGCAACACTCACTTCGCTCTCGTTGTTCTTATTTTTCCAAATCGAAGGTACATTGTTTCGTCTTCTTCACCATGCTCCTACGCAGCCTCTTCCTCCGGTTGACAACGGTCCGATGGAGGACTGTGAGTATGTTGTCGATGGATCTCTAATCAGTCGACACTCGGAGCCGGTGAGCTTGTCGATGAAATCTCAGGCGGCGACTGCTGATCTAGGGTGCCCTTCTATTTGGCTAGGGTTCTCTTCAATTGGGCTTGGTAATATGCACCCCCTATTTTCTTCAGTACACCCTGGTCTGCACTCCCTCCACTTTTTTATGGTATTATTGTTAGTGGTATTGGTATTACTAGTTATTGATTGTGGTATTACTATTAATACACTATTGAATTAATATTAATGATTATTGATTACAGTATTATTGATTATTAATTGTGGTATTACTGGTTATTGTTTGTGGTATTACTGATTGTGTGGAATTATTTATTATTAATTAAGGCATTACTGCTTATTATTATTGTTTATGTTATTATATATTATTGTTTATGGTATAACTGATAATTGTTTTTTGTATTACTAAATATAATTTGATTTGTGAAATTATTTGTTATTGTATAAGATATTAATGATCAATGTTTATGGTATTACTAATTACTGTTCATTCCTTCATGGTATTACTGATAATTATTTTTTGATATTACTTTATATAATTTGTTGGTCCCAAAGTTGAGTTAAGATTGAGTAAGCTAAGAAAGTCTAGAGGGGAGGGGTGAATAGACTTTCAAAAATCTTTCAAAATATCAGAATATGCAATGCGGAATTTAGTCTTCTTATGTACTGTACTGTGCTTACTCAGCTCAGATCAGTACTTTCAGAATAATATGGGCCTTACTAGTTTATACTCAACTTTTATCTAGATCTTTATCTTCGTTAATTCTTAATGTTCTTGATTAAACAATTCAAACAAATAACAAACAGTAAAGTAAAGAACACAGAATTTTATAGTGGTTCGACAAATGTCTACATCCACTCTCACAACTCCAGTTGTGAAGTTTATTACTCCTTCTTGAGTTTCTTGTGGCTTAGAGTCCCAAGATTAAGACTTTGATCTTATCGATTATACCTCCAGGTATATCTTCGATCTACTAGTAATTCTACAAGTAACTAGCACACTTGTTTTACAAAATACAAACTTAAACTTGAAAAGTAAAACTTCTCTTTGAATAGCCTTTGATTCTTCTCTTCAATTCAGTGGCTTCTTCTTCTTCAATCTCCTTCAACTCTGTAAGTTCTTGCTTGTAGACTTGCTTTTGAATTCTCTAAGATCAGTAATTGCTTCAGTAGTCTTCAGCAGTAGGAGATCATACAGTATTTATAGAATTTAGTATGACAGTTAGCAGTTTGTGAACTAACTCTCAACTAACTCTAAACTGTTTTTGTAACTTCTTCTTGTAACCGACTTTGTAACTTCCTTTTAAGTCAGCATCTCTTCAATATATCTTCAGTTACCCTTTAAATAAGTTATCCAAACTTATTCTTTAATTTCACTAAATCAGCACAGTAACTTACTGTTCTGATTTTTACTCTTCGGATTTTTACTCTTCTGATTCAATCAGCACAGTAACCAAAAACTGTTCAAAACTTCTCCAGATTTCTTCTAAGCTTCTCTTCAACTCTTCTTTGAAGTCTTCTTAATCTGAAGTAGTCCTCTGAGTCTTCTTAGTCTTCTGATCTTCATCTAATCTATTCCTAATCTAGTGTTCTGATTTTACTGTTCTGAGCTTTACAATGCTGAATACAAATAGAATACAACTTTACATATATAAAACCTATCTATACATCAACTGAACTATATACAGATGAGTATTTCTAAGTCCTATATTATAAGCTGTCTATACAATACAAAACATCAGCTTAGTTCCTAACAGTTCATATATCAGATCAGTAACCAATAAGATCAGTAACTCATAAGATCAGTAACTCATGTAAGTTCAATAACTTCCATATAAGATCAGTAAATATCTAAGATCAGTAAACATTTAAGATCAGTAACTTACATATAAGATCAGTAAGCATATCAGATCAGTAAGTACATCAGATCAGTAACTCAGATTTCAAATATATCATATAAGATCACTAAAAATATTCTCAGTTTCCACACTAAGATCAGTAATCTTATTCCATATGACTCAGTTAAGATCAGTAATTTTATTCTTAATATTACTCAATAAGATCAGTAAACTTACTTCAGTTAGCATTAAGATCAGTAATCTCAATTTAAGTTTCTCATCAGATTAGTAAGCTTATATTCAGATGACTTAGTTAAGATGACTTAGAACCACATATATCACTAACTTTAAGTTGCTTTTGGCCATCAAAACATACTTTCATCAACTAGAACATTGTTTATAGGATTCATATCCCAACAATTTCCCCCTTTTTGATGAAGCCAAAACTACTTAAATGTTAATAAATCAGTAGTTAAGTATGTAGTCAATCATAACAGTTCATCAATTCAGAAATCATATCATATTCACAATCAAATCAGATATTTCACATATTACACATACTCACAAAATATGAAATGATAACAAAATATAGAAATAAAGATTAAGGATAGAAATGTTATCTTCTGAGCTTGTCCTTCATCTTCATTCTGCATCTTCAAATTCTGAATGCCACATACATTCTTGCCTTGATATCCATCATGTGTTGATGATCAGTGATTCCTTCTTCCTTAATAATCTCAGCAATAATGTTGTTGATCTCTTTGTAATCAGGTTCTCCATTTTCCAGTCTTGGAGGTTCCCAATTAGGTTCTTCAGGGCACAAAATCTTTGTTCCAGCACGATTAGCAACCTGTGCTATGTCTTCCCAGAACTCTTGATCAATGTTCAGCATGAATTCTTCAAAATCAATAAATTCTGCTTCCTTGCTCGAATGATCACCAAACTTCTTCACAATGAAGTTTGCAATCTGCCACTTCTTCTTTAAATTCTTCCAGTATTCCATATGTTCTGTTAAAACTATGAAATCCACAAAGTTTTCATCTTGAAAATCTTTGTCAAACTGTTTTCCTTCAGCTTTCTTTTGAGCATTCATCTTTTTCTTCAAAGCTGTAACTCGATTATCAAATCTTGTCTTCAAGAACTTGACATCCTTTTCTTTCTTCTTTTTCAAGCTTTCTTCTTCTTCACTTGTCATAACAGTTTTCATTTTGCTCTTTGATCTAGTCATTCTTCCAGCTTCTTCCTCTTGTTGTTCTTCATCAGACAAAACTAGCTTCCTTTTCTTCTGACTTGAACTTCCAGCAATTTCAGGTCTTTTCTCAACAATCTCTTGACCTTGTTGCTTCTGTTGCTTTCTTTGCTTCAGTTTTTCATTCAACATATGAATTTCAGCTCTTAATTCATCTTGACTTACAACCAGCTGAGCTTGTTGTGACTGTGTTTGTTCCATTACTTGTCTTGTCCTATCTTCCCCCTTTTTGGCTTCATCATGCCACTCCTTCAGGGAAGATATGTGTTGCTCCAGCTTCTTATGCAACACCTGAGACAAATTCTTCTCTTGTACTCTATGAAGGTCAAAAATTTTGGACATAGTATGCTCCATGACCTTTTCATAAGAGTGTTCAGAATGCATCTTGTTCATCCTTTCAGTAGCTTCTTGAAACATTTGGACAGCAGCTTCCATCTTTGCTTGAAGTTCAGCATTCTGCTTTTTCAATTTTTCAAATTCAGAAACATCAGATTCCTTCTCAACATGATCTGTTCTGATCTGTTCTTGCACATCCTCAATAGGATCAGTAGATTGAATATGAATGCTTTCCAATTCTTCAGCATTTACATCCTGAATTTCAACAACTTCAGTTTCCTCAATTACAACAGTGTTCTCAAACACTTCTGTTGCATTGACAATGTCTTCATCAATATCCATAAAATCCTCTTCAGCAGCAGTTTCATCAACACCTTTCTCTTCACTAAACAAATCTTCATCAGAGACAGGAGTTGCAATCTTCTCAACAGTGTACTTGATCCCTGTTAGTCTCTCAACAAGAAGTACAACAGAATCCGGAGTGACTAACTCAAGAAAAGAGTTAACACCAGCTGCTTGCATTTGTTCTGCTTCCCAATCATCAAAGATTGAAGCACCTCCCATACCTTCCATTATAGCTAAACTTTCCTTCAAAGAACTCCTCTTAAGATACACCCAAGTGCCTATCCTAAGGAGTTTCTCAAACTCAACAGAGCTTTCATCTAGTCCAGGAAATTGTTTCAACAGTGCTATCCTTAAATCAATCCTGATTCTATCTTCTTTGTCACAGATAGTGTACTCCATCAAATCAGCAGGTTTAGGAGCAATAAATTCAGGTTCAGGAGATGATGAAATATCAATTGGCTCAGTAGAAGGTTCAAATTCATGTTTAGTAGAGTGAGCATGAACCTGTATTTGGGATTGATATGGTGAAGGTTGATGTGAAGTGTGTTGTTGAGGGGTAGGAATTGGAGTAGGCTCAAAGGTAGTGAGCTGAGGTGATGAATGGGGAGTGTTCTGAGTCTTAGAAAAGTAGTGATCTGATCCTCCAGAACATGAAGGTTGAGGATTTTGGGGTTCAGGTTGGCTTGGTTCAGAATCAGAAGGGGTAGGGGAGACAACAACTAACTTCCTCCTAACACTCCTTGACTTAGTCCTCTTATGAATAGCAACAGGACTAGGAACACTAACCTCTGGCTCATCTGAGCTTGATTGCACCACAGTTTCCACAAAACGAACTGTTGGTTCCGAGGCAGCTGTAGCAGACCTTCCTCTTCTTAAAGTAGTACTGCTCGGGTCATGCCTTGATTTTGATCTAACCTCAGTTTGATCATCCTCCGATTGGTACATTGAAGCTCCAGACTCCTCTGCTTCAATTTCTTGAGAGTGTTCCAAGGGGTTCTCTTGTTCAAATTGAACAGACTCCTTCTTCATCAAGAACTTCCCATGATGGAATTTCTTGGGATTACTCCAATATGGCTTTTTCACCAGCTGAGGCAGCAAGAAACTCAGCTTGTTTCCAAACCCTAACTTTGATTTTAGTGAGAATTCCAAAGTGTCCTCATCAAATAAAACTTTTTCCTTTTCAGTCATTAACCTTTCCAGGAAGAATCCTTGCCAATCACCTTCCACTCTGTCGATGATTGCAGCCATAATTCTAATTTTAAAACTCGATAAGGCATCCTGGCTATGATGTTGCCCTAACAAGCACTTTCCAGCTATATCCATCAAGAACTGCAAACCCATAGGAAGTACATCCTTCTTCAGATTCGTCAAGGTCTCTGTCTCAACACCTGACCATCTTCCCACACACTCCTTTTCTTCTCCAGCTTTGTAGGTCATAATATCCACTGGACCTTGCGGTAAGTCCAACATTACTTCGAGAATGTCCCTCGTAATGGTGACTTTGTGTCCAGCAAGCATGGAGTGAACACCATGTTTATCTCCTTGGAGTTGTAAATAAAATTCCACCGCTTCTGGTTCGTAGACATTCACGGGAAATGACTCCAGAAACTTCCGTAGTCCGCATTCTTCACACATAGTTAGGATTGCTTGATTTTCTGCACAGTGTCTGCCATTGAAATAGACAGCGTTCTCCACGAAAATTCCCTTCTTGCGCATCCATAAATTCGAATCAAAAGTACCTGCTACTTGGTTAGCTTCATTGATGATATTGACAGTTGCCATTTGAGATTTTTGTAGAAATCAGTTTTTCAGAAGTTAAGAAATTTTCAGAAAAGAACTCGTAAGAAAGAAGAAGATGAAGTGTGATAGTTTTTGTTAAATTCAAAACCAATCTAGGGCTAGGATTGAATTAGATTATTACAAAGAATGGTTGGGATTAAATCTCGAAAGTCGAGTTAAACAATAACTGTTCACATTCTAGTAACATTCTTAATTTTTGGAGCCAACTTGTGTTTGATAAATACACCACAATTTTTAGGTTAGAAATAAAGGCGTGTATTAATCTTCTCTATTAGTAATCTAAAATTTGAACAATTTTTGACTTAGAGAAATCTAAACCAAAAGACTGTTCTGATGCAGATCAGCACAGTAGTTTCCAAAACAATTTCACTTCATTTTCTTACAAGTATATAAAGAAAATTTCACTTATCTGGATCAGCTGAGTACTGTGATCAGCTGAGTAACCTTTTTAGAAATCAGATCAGTAGATGAATCAGCACAGTAGATTTCAGACCAGTAGATGGGTCAGCACAGTAATCCTCAGATCAGTACCCAAATTCCCTGATTTCATCTTTTTGATATCAGCACAGTAATCCTCAGATCAGTACTGTGTCAGATCAGTAGATTTCTTGTAGACAGATTAGTAGTAAACAAATCTCTCTGTAGACAGATTAGTCAGTAATCAGATTAGTTCTGTAGAATAACTGAATTGTAATCAGATCAGTACTGTAGACAAAGTAACTTTGTAATCAGCACAGTTCTGTAGACAAGTCAATGTATTAATTAGAATATATCTGTAGACTGCTATAGTCTGTAATCAGATCAGATTAGTAGACTTTTCAAATCTGTAATCAGATCAGTTCCTCCTTCAATGGAGAATTCCTCTTCTGTGCCTGATTCACCTTGGTAGAAGTGTTAGTTCATAAGATATAAGTGTAAAACAGTACAGATTAGTAACAATATGTTTTAATTTAATGATCACATCAAGATTTATGCTAAAGTGACTTAGTGATCTGAGTCAACAAAAGGATCTTTAAGAAATCACAGATTCCCCCTTAATGTGTGTTCTCAGTGTCCCTCAGCTTTATCAGCTTCCTCATTGGGATTAAGGTCACTTTAGTAACCTTGTTACCTGTTTTAGTGAGCTGACATTGGATTGTCTCTTCTGACTGTTGAATTTTGATGTACTGCTCTTACTTTCTGCTTTATCTTCCTCTTGGTATAAGATCAGTACCTGAAAAGTTAGCACAGATCTATATACAAACAGAATCCATATCTATCAATCCTAAACTAATGCACAATTCTCTGAATCTCACTTCAGCCAATGGTTTTGTAAAAATGTCAGCTCTTTGAATATCAGTATGAATCTTTTCCATTCTAATATTCTTCTTTTCAACATGATCCCTAATAAAATGATGCCTAATGTCAACATGTTTGCATCTAGTATGTAAAACAGGATTTTGAGTGATGGCAATGGCACTATTACTGTCACAATATATAGGTACATTAGATTCTACAACATTGTAGTCTCTGAGTTGTTGTATTAGCCAAAGAAGCTGACTACAACAACTACCTGCAGCCATATATTCTGCTTCAGTAGTAGAAGTTGCTACACTTGTTTGTTTCTTTGAAAACCATGAAATGAGCTTAGTTCCTAAGAATTGACATGAACCTGAAGTAGATTTTCTATCTATTTTGCAACCTCCAAAGTCCGAGTCTGAATAACCACTTAAAGATATATCATCATCTGCAGGATACCATAATCCTCGATTAATGGTCCCCTTTAGATATTTCAATATCCTTTTAGCAGCTTCCAGATGACTTTCCTTGGGGTTTGCTTGAAATCTTGCACATACTCCAACAGAAAAAGCAATATCAGGTCTGCTGGCAGTTAGATAGAGTAGAGAGCCAATTAAAGCACGATAGTGAGGTTGGTCAGAAGACTTACCTCCTTCATCAGGATCCATTCTGTATGTAGGTTGCATGGGCACACCAACTGTCTTACAGGTTTTAATACCAAATTTATCTAGCAAATTCTTAGTGTACTTTGCTTGATTTATAAAGATACCTTCTGAAGTTTGTTTTACTTGAAGACCAAGAAAATATGTCATTTCTCCCATCATAGACATTTCAAATTTACTTTGCATGAGTGTAGAAAAGCTTTCACTCAAGTTTTTGTTGGGTGATCCAAAGATAATATCATCCACATAAATTTGAACAAGTAATATATCATTACCTTCTTGTCTTCTAAACAAAGTTCTATCAACTTTGCCTTTTGTAAAACCATTTTCAAGTAAGAATAGAGAAAGAGTATCATACCATGCTCTTGGAGCTTGTTTCAATCCATAGAGTGCTTTCTTTAACCTGTATACTTGGTGGCTATTCACTTCAAAACCAGGTGGTTGTTCTACATAAACTTCTTCAGCAAGTATACCATTCAAAAATGCACTTTTCACATCCATTTGATACACAGTAAATTTCATATGTGCAGCATAAGCAAGGAACAGTCTTATAGCTTCTAGTCTAGCTACAGGGGCAAAAGTTTCATCATAATCAATACCCTCAGCTTGAGAGTAGCCCTGAGCAACTAATCTAGCTTTGTTTCTAACTACAAGATCATTTTCATCCCTTTTGTTCTTGAAAATCCACTTAGTGCCTACAACATTATGATTACTAGGTCTATCAACAAGTTCCCAGACTTCATTTCTAGTGAACTGATTAAGTTCTTCTTGCATGGCTATAATCCAGTTACTATCACTTAAAGCTTCAATCACAGTTTTAGGCTCAATAGATGATAGAAAACAACACCAGCAAAATAAAGACTTACTAGGTTCTTCCTTTGAATCAAACAATTGTTTTCTAGTTTTAACTCCTATACTAGAATCACCTAGAATCAGATCAGTAGAATGAGCAGACTTCCATGTCCTTCTATTCTTAACAGTATCATCATTTACATCATGCAAATTATCATGCAGATCAGTATTATTTATATCAGCAGTTTTGTTCACAGGAGAGCAGTCATTCAATTCTTTTATTTCAGAAGTTTTAGATGACTCACCTTTGTCTTTTACCTTTTCTTTATCAGAATCTTGATCTAGAACATTCAGGAAAGGATTATAAGCTTGTACAGATTCATATATTCCTGTATCATCATCTTCATTGTTGATCTGAAGCTGTAGTTTGTCAACTTTCTTACTGAGCTGATGATCAGCAGAGTCCTGTACATTCTCATCAAAGACAACATGGGGTGTTTCTTCCACACATAGGGTAGAGTAATTAAACACTCTAAATGCTTTGCTTACAGAAGAGTATCCTAAGAATATACCTTCATCAGCTTTTGCATCAAAAGCATTCAATTTACTCTTGCCATTGTTATGTATGAAACACTTACAACCAAAAATATGAAAATAAGAAACTCTTGGTTTTCTACCTTTCCATACCTCATAAGGTGTTTTACCATGCACCTTATTAAGAGCACTTCGATTTTGAGAGTGGCAAGCTGTGTTAATAGCTTCTGCCCAAAATTTCTGAGGTGTGTTGAATTCTGCAATCATGGCTCTGCAAGCTTCTTTTAGTGTTCTGTTTCTCCTTTCTGCAACACCATTTTGTTGAGGGGTTCTGGCTGCACTTGTCAAATGCTGTATGCCAGACTTAGAACAGTAGTCAGAAATGTAACAATTAATAAATTCAGTCCCCTTGTCACTCCTAATCTTGACAATGGGATGACCTTTTTCAACCTGCAATTTCTTCAATAGATCTGGAAGTAGTGTTTGTGTATCACTCTTTTTGTGTAGAAAGACTACCCAAGTAAACTTAGAATAGTCATCTACAACAACCAGAGTATACCTTCTTCCATTCATTGTAGGAGGATTGATAGGACCATGAAGATCCATATGCAAGAGTTCTAAAACTCTGCTTGTTGAAAGAGTTGGAATGGACTTAAATGAAACCTTTACCTGTTTACCTTTTTGACAGGAATCACATACTTGTGACTTGGAATAGATTTCATTAGGAATGCCCTCAACAAGATGTTCTCTAGCAATCTTGTTGATTATCTTAAAGTTAAGATGGCAGAGGCGTTTATGCCAGAGCCAACTGTTTTCTTTAGGACTCTTAGTAATAAGACAGGCATTCTTAGGACAACTATTCCAGTTCACAATGTATATACTTCCTTGTCTTGTGCCAACAAGTAGAACATTGTGAGTCCTTTTATCAATTATTTCACATCTTCTGGTTTTGAACTGAACCTTGTATCCCCTGTCACAAAATTGAGATACAGATAACAAATTATACTTCAAACCTTCAACATAGGATACATCTTGGATTTCAACATCTCCATTTTTGATGAATCCAAATCCTTTTGTGATTGCTATTGAGCTATCACCAAAGATGACTTTTGGTCCTTCCTTCTCATGATAGTCAGTAAGTAAGGCCTTGGTACCAGTCATATGGTGTGAGCACCCACTGTCTATGTACCAGGTCTCACCAACTGAACCACCTTTCTTGTATAAGTCCAGTCGATCCTGCAAAGTAGTGATCTTAATAACTTAGGTACCCTTGTTTATTGGGGTCCTTGGGGGTTAGTAGTGAGAGGTACCCAAATGAACATTGAGGATTTGAATAAGTGGGACCTCTTCAGTTTCCTTCCAAATTTATCACAGAACAGTACTTTATTAACCAGTTCAGAATTATCAGCAGACTTAGGATCTATTTTTCTGAGATAGCCTTTCCTTGGTTCTATCCCTTTTTCAGTAAGATCAGTATGTCTGTAATAGTTTGAATATGGTCTAAAAGTATTTGGACCATAAGGCTTATAAATTTGCTTTGGTCTATTCTCTCCATAGATATCATAAGATAAAGGAGGAGGATAAAGAACAGGTTTGTTATGATAATGAGGCACAAATCTCCTAGGTTTAGTTGAATACAGCTGAGACTGCCTTATAAAAGGAGGTCTAGGCTGTTCCCAACTTGCCTGTGCTTGTCTTGACCTACTGTTCTGAGTTTGTCTCTTCTGATTCCAGGACTGATCTGATCTGGTCAGAGGAGTATAACTCTTCTGGTATGGTCTTGACTGTACTGGTCTTAATACATTCTTCATTTTACCATTCTTGGTAGTAGGAGGGATGTATTTAGACTGTACTTTGAGTTTTGGATCATCATCATAAGTCATAGGTTCTTTTACTTTATCTAGTTGCAAAGAACTTGTACTAGCTCCATTAGTGTTCTTAAATTCTGAAGTAGATGAACTAGGCAGATCAGTACCTATTCCTCTTTTATCATTTGGAGCTCTATATCTGTCTGAGATAGTTTGATTAATCTTAGTAGAGTTAATCATCCCAGATAGCTTTCGATCTAGGCTCACTACTTCAGATTCTAAGAATCTATTGCGCTCTTCAAGTTTTTCACATTTGATCTTTAAATCATTGAATTCATTAGTCTCTTTGGCTTGAGTTTTAAGCATACCCTGATATAGTTTGTCAATGGATGTATACTTTTCTTGGAGTTGAGACAACTCTTCTGATAGCCTTGCATTTATGACAGCTATATTAGGATCTACTTTTGACTGAGCTTCTTTTAGCCTAATGATTTCTTGCTTTAAAGATATATTCTCATCACTAATTTCAATGAATGCTTTGTTAGCTTGTAGAAGGTCTTCTTCAGTCACTCCTTGGGAATGATGAAGACTACTTCCTACACTGCTAACAGCAGCATCACTTTCATCAGTGTCAGAATTGTCACAAGATTGAAATGAGTTAACAGATGATACCTCATCATTTATTTTAGCCATCATTGCCAGTCCATCATCTGCTATGAAGGCTTCATCTTCATTGCTAGAGGGGTAGTCAGATGAAGTCGATGGTAACTCTTCTGATTCCGAATCAGAGTCATTGTAAGCCACCATTGCCTTCTTACCCTTTGCATATTTTCGATCTCTTCTGGCTTTCCTTTCTTCTCGATCTTCAGAACTCAGATCAGGACATTCAAAAGCATAATGACCTGGCTTATCACAATTATAGCAAACAGGATTGTTAGAAGTTCTTTTAGGAGGAGAATGCTTTCTGTTCCTGTCATGCTTGTCAATTGAGTTCCTGTCTTTCTTATCAGAATACTTTCTGTCTCTCTTTTCAGATGAGTTCCTGTCTCTCCTGTTTTCATTAGAGATCTCATCCCTTCTTTCAGAAGAGTTTTGATCCCTTCTGTTCACAGAAGAGTCCCTGTTGTTAGAACCCTTAGTTTCCTTATAGAATCTCTTGTACCTGCCATATCTCTTGTTCAGTTTATCAAATCTTTTGATCATAAGGCTCATCTGATCTTTCAGACTTAGATCAGAACCATCTAGTTCATCTTTTATGCTTGAAGCCTTAGTCTTAGATGATCTAGACCCCTTTGAAGTAGAGGCTTTGAAAGCTATGTCCTTAGAGACATCCTTATCCTTATGGATCACAGAAATATGATCTTCTTCATCTAACTCAAACTCATGTGCCTTAAGTGTTTGGAACATAGTTTCTGCTGGCCAAGAATCAATGTCTTGTGTTGGGATATAAATTCACCCTAAGCCCCACTTGATGTTAGAATAGTTTTGATGGCCAAAACACTTAGAGTTTATAAATGTAATAGGATCAGCTGACTTGTATAGAACAGCTTAGACTAGTCTTGTGTGATCAACTGTATTGATAGCAGCTGATCAGCACAGTCATGGCTTACATGCCTATCCTCAAGATGAGAAGAGTAGAAGACATGAAGACTAGAAGATCCTTGAAGACCAGATATGTTAAGGTGCTTGTATACCTACTTATCTGATGGAGTCCCAGATTGAAGATGGCCTAAAGCAGTGCAAAGAATTTCCAGATCAGAAGAGTAGTACTCGTCTGATATCAGAAGACAGAAGACCTAAGGCCAGAAGAGTAGTCAGAAGACTAGAAGTACAGATCAGAAGACTATGTGCTCTTCCAGGACTCGGCTGATTCCCAAGTCATCTTGCAATTTAAACGAAGACCTACCTTATTTAGAAGATTGACATGATCCCAGGATTGAAGCAATCAAGCGGCTGGAATCAAGGAATCAAGCAATTATGGGAAGATTGCTCAAACGGCTAGTCAACTCCAACGGCTAGTTGCACCCAATCTCCATTATAAATACAAGAGGATGAGGAATCACTAAACACAGAAGCTACAAGAGAGAATTCACAAGCTAAGCAAGCAATCAAGCAAAAAGCCACATTGTTCTAAGAGTTCTCCAAGAGCCAGAAATCCATTAGATTATCCATAGCTCTTAAGTGCTTCCTATCCAACCCTTAAGAACCTGAAACCTGTTCATATTGTATATCAGTTGTTTTAGGCATAGTGGTTAAGCAAATTATAAGCTTGAACCATTAGTTGGATACATCTCAAAAACCCCAAACCCTCACCGAAAGGTTAAAGTTTTTGAAACCCCCCAAAGTGCAAGTGCTTACAATCACTTGTGGAGACCGCAGCTGTTAGGACGGCTCAGATCTCAAAGTCCTAACCTTGGGACTATAAAGGACAAGACCCTTGTAATTTGTGGAAATTAAAGGGATTAAACATCACGTTAGGACGTGAGAGTGGACGTAGGATCGTATATCCGAACCACTATAAATCCGGTGTTATTTACTTTATGCACTTTACATTTCTGCTTTTACATTCATTGTTATATATAGTGCATACTGTGATTTCAACACTCTTCAAAAAGGGCCATAACTTTCAAACCAGCATCAGCTGAGTAGTTTCATTAAGTAAAACAAGTTACAAGAACGAGTCTAAACCAGGGCCACCATATTTCCGCATATAACCTCTTCAGTCAGATCACTATAGTCATCTGGACCAGCAGACTTGCAGTCCAGTTGACATAGCAATCAGAAGAGGTTCCCAACTCTGTTTGAAAAAGTTTTAAAGTCTATTCACCCGTCCCCTCTAGACTTTAATCCCATTCACTACTCGTTCAGGGACCAACAAGTGGTATCAGAGCAGTGGTTCTAACGGACTACTGTCTCTAGATTATCAGAAGACTTGAGGGAGTCTCTCTGTAGTCCTCTTGAACAGATCTTTTCTTTTTGAAAAACTTGTTTTCGAAAACTCATACAGCATGAGTGCTAATATGCGTAAGTTGCCTAAGTTTTCAGTGGAGGATTATGATTACTGGAAGATCAGGATGAGGAAGAATCTCACATCAGTCCACTACAAGATGTGGTCTGTAATCACAGAAGGCCCGATCACCATCATGACAGTCAACACTGCAAACGGTGATCCAGAAGTCCCAGTTGGAGAACTGGTTCCCAAGCCCATGAAGGATCTCACACCAGAAGAGATGAAGCAATCAAATCTTGATAGCATTGCTCAAGATTACATAATGCAAACTCTTCCAAATGAGTACATTGCAAAGGTAATCCATTGTGAGTCAGCCAGAGAGATGTGGGAGGCATTGGCACTTCTTTGTGAAGGAACTGAGCTGATCAAAGAATCCAAGTTGTCTACAGCAGTCAAGAAGTTCGAACACTTCAAGATGCAACCAGAAGAGTCTATTGATCAGTTAGACAACAGATTTACCAAGATCATCAATGAGATAGAATCTCTGGGCAAGAAATACACAAATAGAGAGAAAAATCTAAAGATCTTAGATTCTCTAACCAAGAAATGGAGACTCAAGAAGACCATCATCAAAGATACTCAAGATATCAAGAAATGGTCTGCACAAACTCTATTTCAGAACCTGAAAGCCCATGAATATGATCTTGAAAGAGAAGAGAACTCAGGAAGTGATGAGCCAACTGCAACCCCATCTACCTCCAAGACTGTAGCCTTCAAGGCAGCCAATACAAAAGCTGCAAGCACCTCATCTGGCAAGACCTCTCTGAAAACAGAAGACTGTGAAGGATCAGACATGAGCCTGAAAGAGCAAATGGCTCTTATGATCAAAAGATTTGAAAGGATGAACACCCTCAACAGCAAATATAGAAAGTTCTATAGAAACTACAAAGATAGAAGAGCAAGATCACCTTCCAGAGGTTCCAGAGAAAGAACACCAGAAAAACATCCTAGAAAGGATGTGGAGTCATCTGACAGCCGAGGATCTAGAAGAAGAGATGCCACTCCTCCAAGGAGAGGCAACTCAAATCAGAAACCTGGATCTTGCTTCAACTGTGGCAAACCAGGACACTATGTCTATGAATGCCCTGAGCTGGATGACAAAGAAGAAAGAAGGCCAAGGAGAAGAACTTCAGATAAGCAAGCAATGCTGACTGAAGAATCTGAATATCAAAGTGATGAACTTCCTACATCACCAGACTGTCAAATCTACTCAGATGATTCAGACGATCTAGCTATGATGGCCATAGGAGAAAATGAGGAAAGGAAGGACCTATACAGAAAAGGAGGCCTAGCAGGAGAGATATGGTACATAGATAGTGGATGCTCAACCCATATGACAGGAACCAAAAACCTGCTGACCAACTACACAGAAAAGAAAGGTCTAAAAGTCTTCTTTGGTGACAACGCGCACGGTAACACAAAAGGATATGGCACCCTTAGAAATGGTGACATTGAGGTACATGACGTATCATACGTAGAAGGTCTTAAGTTTAATCTATTATCTGTTTCTCATTTTTGTGACACTGGTTATTCAGTTAAATTCTCTAAAGATGAATGTCTCATAAGTGATAAAAGAACAAAACAAAACCTTCTAACAGGATCTAGAAAGGGAAGTATGTATCTTGCAAATTGGAACAGCTGTCCTAAGGATACATGCCTGCTTGTGAAGAGCCCTAAAGATGTCAGCTGGCTATGGCACAAACGTCTTAGCCATCTGAACTTTAAGACTATGAACAAGTTAGCAAGGGAATCCTTAGTTGATGGTCTGCCTAATGAACTCTACTGTAAAGATCAGGTTTGTGATGCATGTCAACAAGGAAAGCAAACAAAGGTCTCCTTCAAGACCAAGAAGACAGCATCAACCAGCAGAGTTCTTGAATTGCTTCACATGGATCTCTTTGGACCAATCACTCCAACCACTTTAACAGGGAAGAAGTACACTCTTATTGTTGTAGATGATTATTCCAAGTTTACTTGGGTTACCTTCCTATACAAGAAGAGTGAAACACAGCAGAAGCTCCCTGAACTATTGAAGAGGATCCAAGTAGAGAAAGGAGAACCAATCGTGAAAATTAGAAGTGACAAAGGCACTGAATTCATTAACTCTTATATAATTGCCTATTGTACTTCTAATGGTATTCAGCACGAGACAAGTGCAGTAAGAACACCACAACAGAATGGTGTAGCTGAAAGAAGAGTCTGAACACTCAAAGAAGCGGCCAGAACACTCCTTGCTGAATTCTCTACTCCCAAGAAGCTATGGGCAGAAGCCATCAACACAACTTGTCACACTCAAAACAGGTCAGGTATTCATAAAATACATGAGAAAACTCCATATGAACTGTGGAAAGGAAGAAAACCTAGAGTATCTTACTTTCATATATTTGGTTGTAAGTGTTTCATTCACAACAATGGGAAGAGTAAGTTGAATGCTTTTGATGCCAAAGCAGATGAGGGGATATTCTTAGGATACTCCTCAACTAGCAAAGCATTTAGGGTACTCAACAAACGAACCCTTCTTGTGGAAGAAACACCTCATGTTGTTTTTGATGAATCGTGTGAAAAGAATGCAGTAGAAACAAACTCAGCTGCAGATCAGATGAGACATCTAGTGATCAAGTCCAAACCAGATGAGTTCATTGAAGTCAATGAACCTTTCCCTGAAGAACCAGAGGAAGATAAGCCTCATAGACCTATCACTAGATCTCAAACTCAAGCAGGACAAGCTGACCAGAATCAAGATGCATCAATCCCAAATGCCAGGGGGAATGATCTCTTTGACACTCAAGATACAGATGATGATCGACCTAATCAAGTCAACCCTCCTGATGGCACTAGATCAGATGAGGATCCAAACTCATCCAATGCAGATACTCTAGTGAGGCATACATGGAGGAACAACCATCCATCAAACCTCATCTTAGGAGGAGCAGAATCAGGTGTCAAGACCAGAAGACAACTGAATCAGAATTCTCAATCATCTATGTTCTGCTGGTGTGCTTTCCTGTCCAACATTGAACCAGCTGACATAGAAGAAGCAATGACAGATAGCAATTGGATCACTGCTATGCAAGAAGAACTAAACCAATTCGAAAGAAATGAAGTCTGGGAATTGGTAGATCGTCCTGAAAACCACAATGTAGTAGGAACAAAGTGGGTATTCAAGAACAAGAAGGACGAAAATGATGTGATAACTAGAAATAAGGCAAGGCTAGTTGCAAAAGGATATTCACAATCTGAAGGGATTGACTATGATGAAACTTTTGCACCAGTAGCCAGATTAGAAGCCATTCGACTATTTCTAGCTTATGCATCATATATGGGCTTCAAGGTATATCAAATGGATGTCAAGAGTGCTTTTCTAAATGGTATTCTGATAGAAGAAGTATATGTAGAGCAGCCTCCAGGATTTGAAAAAGGTGATCAAGTTCTAAAACAAGCCCCTAGAGCTTGGTATGACACATTGTCACAATTCCTACTTGACAATGGATATACAAAAGGCAAAGTTGATAGAACTCTCTTCAGAATACAAGAAGGAGAAGACATTTTAATGGTACAAATATATGTAGATGACATTATATTTGGATCACCCAATCAAGAAATGTGCAAGAAGTTCTCTGAACTTATGCAAGGAAAATTCGAAATGAGCATGATGGGTGAGATGAATTATTTCCTAGGACTTCAAGTCAAGCAGAGTCCAGAAGGGATCTTCATCAACCAGTCCAAGTATACCAAAAGTCTGCTAGAAAGATTCAAAGCTCTACAAAGCAAGACTGCAAGGATTCCTATGATGACATCTTTCAAAATGGAACCAGATGAGTCCGGAAAGGCAGTTAATCAAGCTGAATATAGAGCACTGATTGGATCTCTACTATACCTTACAGCCAGCAGACCAGACATAACATTCGCTGTAGGAGTATGTGCTAGGTTTCAAGCAAACCCAGAGCAAAGTCATCTAGAAGCAGCAAGGAAGATTCTCAAGTACCTAAAAGGAACAGTCAACCTAGGACTATGGTACCCTGCTGATGACAATCTAGAATTAAGTGGCTATTCTGACTCAGACTTTGGAGGATGCAGAATTGATAGGAAGTCCACATCAGGAACCTGTCAATTTCTAGGAAACAAGCTGATATCATGGTTCTCTAAGAAGCAAACCTCAGTTGCAACCTCCACCACTGAAGCAGAATACATGGCAGCTGGTAGTTGTTGTAGTCAGCTGCTCTGGCTAGTTCAACAACTCAAGGATTACAATGTAGAGGCAAGAGAAGTCCCTATTTATTGTGATAGCAGCAGCGCCATTGCCATCACTCAAAATCCAGTCCTCCACACAAGGTGCAAGCATGTCGACATTCGACACCACTTCATAAGAGATCACCTTGAAAAGAAGGACATCAAGATGGAGAAAATTCACACAGATATCCAAAGAGCAGACATCTTGACTAAGCCCCTAGCTGAAGAAAGGTTCAAGACCTTATGTTACAGCTTAGGACTCCTGGACCCAAGCACATGAAGAAGGAAAGATCAGCTGAAAACCTCAGCTGACCCAAGTGCAGCAGACTAGGAGAATCAGATGAGGTGAATAGACACCCTCATCTTCAGGTAAGTTCTTTCCCAATGAAGACAGATAGAGCTGAGGGAAAACAAAGAGTTATATAATCAAGGGGGAATCAATGATACCTTAAGAATCCTTGATGAAATACTCTAAAATCTGCATTGCATAGTATACATATACATATATATATATAGCAGACTTGAACAAAGCTATCTGATCTCCTTACTCTAAGCAATGTATAACTATGTATATTAATAAACTATTCTTCATAAAATACTTTATTCATATACATAAATACAGTATACTAACTGAGTCATACTTGGCTGGATTAATACACCATCCTCACCAACTCAACAGTATGGATGCACAGTACGGATTTCAAATAACTCATGGACAAAATTTATAATTTCTGCATTCCATTAGATAAAGTCTGAATATCTTTAAATGTGCACCCTTGGATCAAGAAACTCACTGCTAATCTTAAGAAATCACTTTTCAGAAATTCAGACCTATCACCTCTATAGTTTTGTCATTTTTCTCTCCTCTACCTCATTTCTACCCCTATAAAAGGAGAAGTTATGAGAACACCTAAGAACACAAAACATCTAACACTTTTCTTGTTTCAGGTATGGAGACAATTGAAATAAGAGATGGAACGGAGATCATTCTTCAACCAAAATCTTGGGTGAAGGAGATGAAGATTTGTCCAGAAAATGAAGATGATGCAGATCCATATACATGGCTTACTCAACATGAGTATGTTCATGAAAGCTAAAGGAAGAAGAGACGTTCTTGTTGAAAGCTAAAGGAGGAAGAGATGCAGAGGACAAAGTAGCAAGCAAGCAGAGCTTCTTCTCCAGGAAGAAGTTCTACATGAAGAACTTATTATCAAAAGCTACTATGTCTAAACAGAACATGAAGGCTGCGTCCATGGCCCTCTCTTCAACTCCATTGAAGCACCCCTCAACCTTCCTTCCCCTTCTAGAGAAGCGAAGAAATTCAACAAGAGCACATTAGATGCTACATCCCATCTGATGATGAGGAACATCCGATGGTGAGAAACATTTAAAATCAGTGGGACTATGTCTAGACTAGCTCCACTTGATTTAAAGAAGGAGCTGAAAGATCCATCAAACCAGGTTGGATCATCACTCACAATAAAGCTGGAAGGATCCATCCAGGTTGGATCATCACAGCAAACACCGTTTCCTCTACTCAGCTGATCAGAAGACCAACTCAGCTGACCAGAAGACTTTTCAAAGACAATCAGCAGACATCTTGAAGAACTCAGAAGACCTCACTCTGCTGATCAAATCACACAAATTTAGAGTATAATGACTAGTCTTGATCATGTAATTCATTCTAGAGTTATTCCTGAATGTAATTAAACAAATTGGCTTATATAAGGAATGCAATTTTCTTATAGAAAACGGCCTTGATGATCAATTCTTACCATAAATTAGTCTCAACGGCTATTTTTGGTAATGATGTCATTAATACTCAAGTACCATATTGCCAGCAAATCAAATATTGCCAAATGGCATAACCAGCCGGCAAATTTAAGAAATCAAAGAAGGAAATCTTGGGCTCTACTCCAAAATCAAACCCAAATCTGACCGTTAGATCAAGATTTTCTGGAGTATATATTCACACCTCTAAAACCTCTTCCAATCCCTGTCGCTCATATTACTCAATTAATCACATTACTCTCTCTCGTTATGCAAATTTCTTTCAAAGCCTCAAACCCTAACACTCAGACTCTACTATGGCAATCATTGAAATTTACGACGAGAAGACCAAGAACACTGGCACCTTGGATGCTGCAAAATGGTCCAAGGAAGGGAAGATTTTTACGGAGAATGCTCTGTTTTTCAAAGGCAAACACTCAGATGAGAACAAGGAGATATTGCTTCGGTGCGTCAATCATAAACTCAGAGACTTTCTGGAAGCAGCTCCAACTAATGTCTATGAACAAGACGTTCTGACATTCTATGCAAACGCCGTGATGAAGGGTTCTCATGTTGAAAGTGTCATGAATGGACACAAAGTCAAGGTTACAAGGGAAATTCTTCAGGAATTGTTTGGCCTGTCAAAAGGGAAAATAAATATCTCCAACTACATCATGAATAGAGAAAAGGAGTATATGGAGATGTTTACTGGTGGAAGAATCAAGGCTACTGATGCAACTGGACTCAAGAAATCCCAACTTGAACCAAAATTCCAAACCTTGTTGGATATTGCAGGAAAAATGTTACTTGGTAACACATTTAGTCATGATGCTGTTACTACTTTAAAGGTTCGAGTAATGGCTGCAATCTGGGATCAGATCGATGGAGACTGGCAAGGACTATTCTTAGAAAGAATTGCTCTTGAGGCAAAGAAAGTCACTTTGGACTTACAATCGAAGGTATGGAAGGTAGCAGCTACAGTCAGCTTTGTCAACAAGCTGAGCATCATCCTTCCAGATATTCTCCCAAAGAAGTACAAGATGGGACCTCATAAGACCTTTCACATCTCCAAATATTATTTGAGAAAGGAAGCTCTTGCTGAGGCAGAAAGGTTAAAAGAAGAGAAGAGGAAGCTGTTGGCTGAGAAGGCAGCACAAGAGTCTGATCATAACTCTGCCGAAGAAGAAGAGGAGCCAACCAAAGAAGAGGTTCAGAAGAAGGTTGCTGAGGATGATGATGATGACAATCAGACCTTAGCACAAAGACGATATCTAATCAGATCTGGGCTCATCTCCCCGTCTGATTCAGATGCTACTCCCACTGCCTCTCCCTTGAAGAAGGCAGGTACCTCTAAAATCCTCTCCCTCATTTACTCCTTCTAAATTGTCGAAGGGTCAGAAAAGAAAGAAGAATAATTCTTCTTTCAACAAAAAGTCCAAGAAATCGAGGCTTCCTACTCCCATTCTAATAGCCCCGATTGCATCCTTCAACCCTTCTGATGACTCCAACCCATCTGACCACTCAAACACTGATATCCAAATCCCTGCTGATACTCACACAGCAGAGGAACAAGCTCCACCTACCTCAACCCCTGAAACCCTATTGCCTAACCCTGCTGATGTTCAAGATCCAAGTGTTCAAACTTCTACTGACCTTCATGAAGGTACTATACCAGACCAGCAGACCCAAATCCCTGCTGATGAACAGACCACTGAAGATCAAGAACATATCACTTCCCAAATCCCTGCTGATACTCACACAGCAGAGGAAACTACCCCAAATCCCTGCTGATACTCAAACTCCTACCATCATTGTTTCTTCTGTTCCAGAAGACATGGCACCAGCAGACCTTGCTCAAGCTGGTCCCTCTCAACCTCAATCCAGAATGGTACACTATCCTATGTGCACAAGGGAGAAGATAATGAGGATGAAGATAGCAAACCTGCTCAAGTCTACTATTCCTGGTATTGATGAGGAATCAGTTCAGTTCGAACAAGTTCTCAGAATCTGCACCTGGATTGAACTCAGGAGAGATGATGTGGATGACCTTATTGAAGTCATGGAAGGAATGGGAGGAAAAGCTAATTTCCTCGACTGGGAAATGGAGCAAAAAGAAGTTGCTCAAGTTACATCTTTTGCTCAACTGCTGCCCGAGGAAGCCTTTACAGCAGTATGCCACAGAATTCTAGGAATTCCACCTAATGATGCCTCTATCCCAGAAGGCATATCAGGTCAACAGACAGATGGCACAGCAAAAATGAATGACTCAGCTGCGTCTGTTCCTGCGGAAGACTCAGCTGAACCAGCTGACAGAACCGAGATTGAAAGAGAAGTAATCACTATTCCTGATCACTTCATGCCTAAGGATACTCTACCTCACTTCATTGACAAAGGAGACACCATCATGTCCCACCTGGTTAATGCCACTACCTCATTTCTCAATGAAGAGTACCTTTCAGCTGAAGACAGAGGCAAAGCCCTGACAGTGCATCCACAGCCTCAAGGTACTGCCTCGACTTCTACTTCAACAGCTGACTATACAGCAGACATATGCTCACAGGTCAAGGCTGCCATAGACCTACACTTTGAAAAGGGTTTAGGCCTACAGCTTGGAAGATATGTTGAAAAGGCAGTGAAGGAGCAGATAACTTGTCTTCATAACCAGATCATTGACATTGAAGACAAGTTTGGAGAATCTCTTCACGATCAGATAAGTGAGTATCTGACCAGCATTCTGAAGAAGGCAGGTGACCATTCCACCAGGTTTGCTGATCTCTACACCAATGAGGTCAACCGCATGGAAAACACCTACAAGAATAGAATTGAAGATGCTGAAGCAAGAGCTACTGAAGGTCGAGCTCTTCTCCAATCAGCTGCAGCAGAGATTGAAAAACTTCAGATTCAGCTGAAGGAGACAGCGACCCAACTGGAAGCAATTACAGCTAAACTAGAAGCTGCCTCCTCCTCCAACTCTCATGCTCAGATTCTAGACCATAGCATCACTCATCTGACTCATGTTGGCAGAGTCAACGCCATGGCTCTTCAACAAACTCTTAGAGTGGAGATTCTGAATGCCATGAAGCCTTTTGCGGCTGCGCTTGCTGAAGCCAAAAAAGGGGAAGATGTATTGATAAAAGCTCTTGAGAAGACTACTGCACAACAAGCCGTAATGGTAGTATCTCAAGATGAGCTGAATGAAACCTTGGGTGATTTATCAAGCAAAATCAAGAGCAAGAAAGGCAAAGGCAAAGAAATTGCTCAAGAAGACATCCAAGCTCCCACTCAAGCAACTGCCAAAAGTCTGCAGATCACTGCCTCTACAGAACAAGTTTCCGAGAAAAGAATGACTAGGAAAAGGAAGGTAGATGAGCAAACAGATAAGCAAGCTCAGAAGTCAAGCAAGAAGTCAACTCCAGCAGAGCCTACTGCAGAAGAGAAAGAGGCTTTAGAGTTGAAGAAAAGAAAAGAGCTTGAAGATCAAGAGCTTAAACAAAAGAAGCTAAAAGATGCGAAAGCAGTCAAAGCCAAATTTGACAGGAAGATAGCCAAACTCAGGAAAGTTCTCAAGGAGAAAGCACTGAAAGAAAATGCTCTGGCACAGAAAGATAAAGTTCTGGTGTTTGATAGCAACTATGTGGACTATCTAGCCCTTCAAGATGAGCTACCAAGGTGGTACCCTCTGAAGAAGAAATGGCAAATTCAACACCACATTGTAAGAAAATTTGGCCCTCTCCCAACCTATGAAGATGAATTCTTCCAGTTCAATCAATTCATGAACATTGAAGATCCAGAGTTCTGGAAAGAAGTAGTCAAGACAGCCAAAGAACTTGACAACTGCAGAACCTTAACTCCTGAAGAACCCAAATGGGATCCTCCCACTCTGGATTCTGGAAGAACAGACTTCATTGAAGTCAAAAGGATCCTAGAGAAGATCTATGAAGAGGAGAATGTTACAGACCTGCAGCACATGGAAGAAGTTCGATCTCGTCTGTACCTTGCCTTCCGCATCTGAAGATCAGAAGACCTGATGAAGACCACTTTCAAAGCTTTAAGAAACTATTACTTGTAATCTGTAAAAGTTCTATATATTCAAGTTTAGCTCTCTTTGCTTTCAAGACAAACTCTCATTGTCTTCATCAGATACTTCAGTTTTTATGAAGTTTATAAACTCCTATCTTATCTTATTAAGAGCATTTATCATATATATAGTTTTGGCTTCATCAAAAAGGGGGAAATTGTTGGGATATAAATTCACCCTAAGCCCCACTTGATGTTAGAATAGTTTTGATGGCCAAAACACTTAGAGTTTATAAATGTAATAGGATCAGCTGACTTGTATAGAACAGCTTAGACTAGTCTTGTGTGATCAACTGTATTGATAGCAGCTGATCAGCACAGTCATGGCTTACATGCCTATCCTCAAGATGAGAAGAGTAGAAGACATGAAGACTAGAAGATCCTTGAAGACCAGATATGTTAAGGTGCTTGTATACCTACTTATCTGATGGAGTCCCAGATTGAAGATGGCCTAAAGCAGTACAAAGAATTTCCAGATCAGAAGAGTAGTACTCGTCTGATATCAGAAGACAGAAGACCTAAGGCCAGAAGAGTAGTCAGAAGACTAGAAGTACAGATCAGAAGACTATGTGCTCTTCCAGGACTCGGCTGATTCCCAAGTCATCTTGCAATTTAAACGAAGACCTACCTTATTTAGAAGATTGACATGATCCCAGGATTGAAGCAATCAAGCGGCTGGAATCAAGGAATCAAGCTATTATGGGAAGATTGCTCAAACGGCTAGTCAACTCCAACGGCTAGTTGCACCCAATCTCCATTATAAATACAAGAGGATGAGGAATCACTAAACACAGAAGCTACAAGAGAGAATTCACAAGCTAAGCAAGCAATCAAGCAAAAAGCCACATTGTTCTAAGAGTTCTCCAAGAGCCAGAAATCCATTAGATTATCCATAGCTCTTAAGTGCTTCCTATCCAACCCTTAAGAACCTGAAACCTGTTCATATTGTATATCAGTTGTTTTAGGCATAGTGGTTAAGCAAATTATAAGCTTGAACCATTAGTTGGATACATCTCAAAAACCCCAAACCCTCACCGAAAGGTTAAAGTTTTTGAAACCCCCCAAAGTGCAAGTGCTTACAATCACTTGTGGAGACCGCAGCTGTTAGGACGGCTCAGATCTCAAAGTCCTAACCTTGGGACTATAAAGGACAAGACCCTTGTAATTTGTGGAAATTAAAGGGATTAAACATCACGTTAGGACGTGAGAGTGGACGTAGGATCGTATATCCGAACCACTATAAATCCGTTGTTATTTACTTTCTGCACTTTACATTTCTGCTTTTACATTCATTGTTATATATAGTGCATACTGTGATTTCAACACTCTTCAAAAAGGGCCATAACTTTCAAACCAGCATCAGCTGAGTAGTTTCATTAAGTAAAACAAGTTACAAGAACGAGTCTAAACCAGAGCCACCATATTTCCGCATATAACCTCTTCAGTCAGATCACTATAGTCATCTGGACCAGCAGACTTGCAGTCCAGTTGACATAGCAATCAGAAGAGGTTCCCAACTCTGTTTGAAAAAGTTTTAAAGTCTATTCACCCCTCCCCTCTAGACTTTAATCCCATTCACTACTCGTTCAGGGACCAACATCTTGTGTGGTTTTAATGATCATCTTGACCATTTTCCACCTTTCATCCAAGGCTTTCAAGATTCTCAAGTTAACTTCTCTGTCAGTATAAGTCTTTCCTAATACATCAAGATCATTCATAATTTTGGTAAATCGAGTATCTAACTCATCAATTGATTCTCCTGGCTTCATTTTAAATGATTCAAACCTTTGGACAGCAGTGGATAACTTGCTTTCTTTGATCAGTGTAGTACCTTCACAAAGAATAGCCAGTTTGTCCCACATCTGTTTTGCAGTCTTACATTTTAATACTTTACCAAGATACTCATTTGGTAAGGTATGTAAAATGTAGTTCTTGGCAAGACTATCCAAATTGTTTTGTTTCATTTCTTCTGAAGTCAGTTCTGACCTGGGTTTGGGGACCAGTGCTCCAACTGGTTTAGATGGATCCAGAACAGCAGTATTTTCCACCATGATGACAATTGGTCCTTCAGTCACCACAGACACCATTAGATCATGGGTTGAGCTAAAGATGGCCTCCATCCTAAGCTTCCAGTAGTCATAATCTGCAATCTTGAACTTAGGCAGCTTGTTCACATTAGTGTCATCCATGTTTGATTAGACAAATAGGATCAGTAGTATAGCAGATAGATTTCAAGTATTCAGATAGTAACAAATATCAAGAAATAACAGTAAGATCAGTAAAGAATCCCTCAAGATCTGTAAGGTTATCAAGAAACAGCAGTCCAATGAACTACTGCTCTGATACCACTTGTTGGTCCCAAAGTTGAGTTAAGATTGAGTAAGCTAAGAAAGTCTAAAGGGGAGGGGTGAATAGACTTTCAAAAATCTTTCAAAATATCAGAATATGCAATGCGGAATTTAGTCTTCTTATGTACTGTACTGTGCTTACTCAGCTCAGATCAGTACTTTCAGAATAATATGGGCCTTACTAGTTTATACTCAACTTTTATCTAGATCTTTATCTTCGTTAATTCTTAATGTTCTTGATTAAACAATTCAAACAAATAACAAACAGTAAAGTAAAGAACACAGAATTTTATAGTGGTTCGACAAATGTCTACATCCACTCTCACAACTCCAGTTGTGAAGTTTATTACTCCTTCTTGAGTTTCTTGTGGCTTAGAGTCCCAAGATTAAGACTTTGATCTTATCGATTATACCTCCAGGTATATCTTCGATCTACTAGTAATTCTACAAATAACTAGCACACTTGTTTTACAAAATACAAACTTAAACTTGAAAAGTAAAACTTCTCTTTGAATAGCCTTTGATTCTTCTCTTCAATTCAGTGGCTTCTTCTTCTTCAATCTCCTTCAACTCTGTAAGTTCTTGCTTGTAGACTTGCTTTTGAATTCTCTAAGATCAGTAATTGCTTCAGTAGTCTTCAGCAGTAGGAGATCATACAGTATTTATAGAATTTAGTATGACAGTTAGCAGTTTGTGAACTAACTCTCAACTAACTCTAAACTGTTTTTGTAACTTCTTCTTGTAACCGACTTTGTAACTTCCTTTTAAGTCAGCATCTCTTCAATATATCTTCAGTTACCCTTTAAATAAGTTATCCAAACTTATTCTTTAATTTCACTAAATCAGCACAGTAACTTACTGTTCTGATTTTTACTCTTCGGATTTTTACTCTTCTGATTCAATCAGCACAGTAACCAAAAACTGTTCAAAACTTCTCCAGATTTCTTCTAAGCTTCTCTTCAACTCTTCTTTGAAGTCTTCTTAATCTGAAGTAGTCCTCTGAGTCTTCTTAGTCTTCTGATCTTCATCTAATCTATTCCTAATCTAGTGTTCTGATTTTACTGTTCTGAGCTTTACAATGCTGAATACAAATAGAATACAACTTTACATATATAAAACCTATCTATACATCAACTGAACTATATACAGATGAGTATTTCTAAGTCCTATATTATAAGCTGTCTATACAATACAAAACATCAGCTTAGTTCCTAACAGTTCATATATCAGATCAGTAACCAATAAGATCAGTAACTCATAAGATCAGTAACTCATGTAAGTTCAATAACTTCCATATAAGATCAGTAAATATCTAAGATCAGTAAACATTTAAGATCAGTAACTTACATATAAGATCAGTAAGCATATCAGATCAGTAAGTACATCAGATCAGTAACTCAGATTTCAAATATATCATATAAGATCACTAAAAATATTCTCAGTTTCCACACTAAGATCAGTAATCTTATTCCATATGACTCAGTTAAGATCAGTAATTTTATTCTTAATATTACTCAATAAGATCAGTAAACTTACTTCAGTTAGCATTAAGATCAGTAATCTCAATTTAAGTTTCTCATCAGATTAGTAAGCTTATATTCAGATGACTTAGTTAAGATGACTTAGAACCACATATATCACTAACTTTAAGTTGCTTTTGGCCATCAAAACATACTTTCATCAACTAGAACATTGTTTATAGGATTCATATCCCAACATAATTAGATGTGTGAAATTATTTGTTATTGTATAAAATTTTACTAATTAATATTAATGGTATTACAGATTACTATCCGTGGTATTACTAATAATTGTTCTTGGTATTATTGAATATAATTAGATGTGTGCAATTATTTATTTTTTATAAGATATTACTGATTATTATTAATGGTATTACTAATTATGATTTATGGTATTACTGGTTATTACTTATTGTACTAGCGATTATAATAAAATTATATATATAATATTATTTTATATTAAAAATTTTAAAAATACTAAACAAAAAAAAAAGAAAAAAAAAAGCAGGAAAAAAATGAAGAAATAAAAAGTTTGAAATAAAAAACTGAAAATTGAAAAAAAAAAATTTTAAAGAAAAAAAAATTGAGATTTGTGACTAATTTCAATTATATTTTTACGATTTTATTTTAAAAAATATGGGTGATTTAGTGGTGAATCGACGACAACTCAGTTGCAAATTGTAAATGTATAAATTAAGGTTGATTTTATTATATTTTGTGTAAATCAATAAAAAGATAATATAGTTTTTTAAATATAATTATTTAAAAAAAAATATTTGGGGGTAAACTCATAAAATGAGCGGGTGCAGATAATTTGAGGGTGAACTGATAAAGTGAGTGGGTGCAGATAATTGTAGTATAAATATAATTTGGGGGGTGAACTCATAAAATGAGCGGGTGTAGATAATTGTGGTAAAAAAATAATTTGGAGGTGAACTCGTAAAATGAGCGGGTGTAATTGTAAAACAATGATTTGGAGGTGAATTCATAAAATGAGTGGGTGCAGATAACTGTGGTAAAAAGAATTGGGTAAAAAAAATTGGGGTGAACTTAAAAAAATAACGGGTGCAGATAATCTCCTGACCCATATTCTATTTTGGTGATGTATGCATGGTACATGCAAGGGCACGCAAGTGTGACCCTTAATTTAATTAATGTCGAATTGATCATGATGAATAATTTGATGTTCATGTTATTGAATTTTAACAATATGGTCCTATGGTTTAGGCAATTAATATTTAATTTGTTAATAAAATCACCACACCTAGCTCTTTCATTAATAACATCACTTTAATAAATAAGAAACGTAGCAAATAAAATGCATATATTTATTATTGTTGCAAACCAAATAAACTTGCAATCAGTCACATGAGATATACAAGACTCCTCAAAAAAATAAAACTCCAGTAATATTATTATTCATACATGCGAAATTAAAAGAAACACACAACAATATTAATCTAATTGAAAACAATTAATTACGAATTGAAAGAAGCTGCAACCCATATATGCATATGGTACTTTAAATATTTCTGCCGACAAGTTCACGCTTGGATTCCCTCTGCATACACATATATAGACACATATTATAAGTAATTAGATGCATTAAGCAATAAGTTTAGATAGATACAGTTAACAATTAATTACTCTCTCATTTTCATAATATTATGTTGTTTTGTACTCCCCGTTCTACAATCTCGTGTATTTTTTTTACATAAACAGTCAATTTTTCTTAAAATCCGTGTCCAATCCAAATGGGCATTATAAAATTAATTGTACTCCCTAGTATACTATAATTTTGTTTATAAATTTACTTTTTAATAGTATTATCATAAGAGAGAGAGAAAAGGAAATGAGGAATATATAACTTGTGTGAATTATCAATCATGAAAGAAATTTAGAGAGAAACGTTAATTAATTAGAAAAAACATTTTTGAAAATAAATAAAAATGAAATTATCTAGCTAAAAAAAGAGATGGATGGATGGCTTACTTTGAATGCATTGATCATATATATATATATATATATATATATATATATTCAAGTGTTGGCGCATGTGAAAGCGAAGGGGATGAAACCACATGCGAGATTGACGCCCAGGCTAAGGAAATTATTGATAGGGTTCACACAGCTGCACTCTTTCTGGAGATCCTCACCTAGATCAACTTTTTTTTGTAATTCATCCTCCAGGGATTTTAGACTAATACAGCAATTTTCATTTCTTCTAACAACGCACCCGTTTTTGGCTAACTCAAGGCGCCCACAGAACTCAGATTGTGCTTGTACATGCTGCACACAACCACTTATTATAAACATGAAAAAAGCTGCAGCAATCACAAGGACCTTAATTATTTTCACACTACCCATATTTGCAGATTTAATTACTTACTTGCTGCAACAATATGCATATATGTTACTCCTATTTTATACCTACCTAGATAGCTAGCTGTTAATTAGCTACCTTAAACTATAATTAATTAATTAATTAATCACGACATGGGCTTAACTAATTACTTCAGCACCAAAAAATATCATTCATAACAGTCAATGCCTATTTATAAATTTGGCCTTAATTTGATTGAGATCCCATTTTATTCTTTCTTCCTATTCTATTATTAATTTTGAATTTTTTGAAACAATATTTAAGACCAAAAAATGTCTAACTTTATGAATTAATGGTAATTGTCAATTGTTATATAATTAAACTCATCTCATGGATTGATAAACTTAAATTAACTAGCTTAAAGTATAGATCGAGAATTAATTAATTAATTATAATCACGACGTGGCCTTAACTTATTCATAAATCACAGTCAATGCCTATTTGCTCTTTGATTGAGATATATTCACCTTAACGATTTTATTTAATTTTTTCTTTATTCACAGTCCTACTCTATTTTATTTTTATTTTTTATAAGTAAATGAATAAATGAAAGAATTTCATTACTATAGCTGGAATACAAGGGTAATCAAATCCCACAATTACAGCAGCAAACAACCCTACTATATTATTTTAATTTAGTCTCAATAATCTGGTGAAGGCTTTTCTCATTAATACACACATATCAAGATTAATCCACGGCTTCACGATGATAGACAGACAAAATGGTAAATGATAATCTCATTAAAATGTTTTTTAGAAGAAAAAAAATGATTGGTATTGTTGGGCCACGACCCAAGTACATCTCCCTTCGGCTATAAGCTTCTTTTTTGTCATTTTGATTCATCTACATATAAGTTTGTCATATTGTATTTAACAAATACAATACCTTCTAAATTTATATTCTTATACTTCATTTTTTTTTATATATATATAATGTCATTCAATATTACTTATACTACATACTTCCTCCGTCCAATTTTATTATTATCACTTTTTTCTTTTGGTTGTCCAATTTTATTATGTCCATACTCTTTTTGGAAACAATACTATTCATACTACTTTATCTCCACTCTCCTACAATCAATTATTTATCCACTTTGTCATTCACTTTATTCATAAACAATCATTTTATTTACAAATGGACCCCACAATACTCAATCATACCCCCAACTTATCTACTTTATGAATAAACTAAATCAATATTCATTAAAATATGTGCTCGGAGAAGTTGACATAATAAAATTGGACGGAGGGAGTATATTATTTAGGGGGAGTTGTTATAAGAGTCATTTCACCTATAGAAACAACATTTTTGAAAGTTAAAAAAAAGAACAAAATGGTGGATAGATGTACAATTGTACCCTTTCTTTATAATTACATCCGAAAATTCATAATTTGAATAATATGAAATTATATTAATTAAATAAGATTTCATAAATACCAAATCATCGTAAATCACGGTAATAACTACACTCTCAAAATTCAAAACATTCCTAAAATTGAGCTGGAGTTTTGGAGAAGTTAAATTACAGAAATATCGAAAGACTTTTTAGATAAAAATCTACTTATAATATTAAAGTTTTAAATAAATTGAAATATAAACATACCATGAATCTTATACCGATGATATATATATATATATATATATATATATATATATATAAACAAATAAGAGTTTAAAATCAAAATATAATAGTATATAATTTAATATACAAGAAAAGTAAATATTCGAATTAAATTATATTTATCAATAAAATATTAATAATAAATTATTGTCATGTTAATGATTGTAACTCCTCCATTAAATTAGGAATAACTACTAATAAGCATTAATTTTAAATTAAAATGAATTAATGTTATCTTTAGGGAAACTAAAAAAACCGTTTAAGCACAACAATCGACAAAATTAAATAAGTTTGATATAAAACCGTATCAAACCAAAAATAAAGAAGCACAAACTAATTAATTATTTAATTAACAATTAACAGAATATATGCTTGGTGATATGCTAAAAAGATATGCACATTTATATATGCAAAATCCACGAATTTTATCTTCATTTATAATTTATATAATCATAGTATTATTATATAAACATGTGTTATACCTAAAAAAAATATATAATATAATTAATATAAGAAAACTAAATATTTTGTATCAACATAATTTTTTTGCAGAATTTATATCAGTTTATAATTTATATATATAAAAAGATTTTTTTAGATAAAATCTACTTATAATATTATTCTATTAAACTAATTAATTTATTATTTATTGATTAAAATAATATAGGTTTGGTGATATGCTAAATAAAAATGCACATTTGAATATGTGCATCATATATTCTGCATATGTCCATTTTGCATCTGAATAAATACGAAAATAATATTAATTGATTGCATATGTGCGGAGGATTAATTGGATGTGGAAATAAAGTTACATCTATAAATGTATATTAGTAAAATAATAGAATAATTGTGTTCGTTTCGATTGGAGGGGGATAAGGGCATTTAATACGAAACCAAAAAAAAAAAAAATTATAAAAAATATTACAGATAATATGAACAATACTAAGAGATAAACACCTCAAATATATAATAAAAATACAAATGAATAAAAAAAAATTAAGATCACATGGTAAGCTTAGGAATATTTCATCTTCTCCTTCTAAAAAAATCTACTCCAATGTTAAATCTGCATCCCAAAGCCCTTCTTCTGAATCATAATTAGGTAGATTGTTGTCAGTTCTAGCTTCTCTTCCAATCAAATCGTATGAATTCTGGTCTAATGAATTCCTTCTCTCCCAATCATAATTCATAGCCTTCAATTCAGAATCTTCTAGACAAGGAATTTCATCTGGTTGATCATAAACCGTAACAGATGGAGAGAACACCAACTATAGACAAGAACAATTATGTCAAATTATACAGTGAATAAATCTAACAGGAAATGAATCTCGAGAAAATTATACAGAAACAAAATCAAGGCCAACGAAATTAGTCAAATTTTTAGATAACTCGTCCTCCTCACCTCTGCAACCACAAATCCGCCGAGATCGACACATTTTTGAACAGATCGGCCCGCGCTGCCGCCACCGTGCTGTGCCTGCGAAGAGCGACGACCCACATCGAATGGTTGAAGCGGCCAATTCTTGGGCCTTCGATTAGGGCTCCGAATAAACCCCTAATATCGCCCACAGATCGACGACGATTTCAACCCACAAAGTCGGCGGGCGACATACAACGATCCGGTGAACAACTCCGGTGAGAGTTACGGTGGCAAGACGGAGCGGCCATGGTGGGAGCAAGATAGGGTTATGATTTTGGAATCAGTGAAAATAAGAATGGAAATTAGTTGTCAATGGGCATACGAAAGGAAATTTTTCTATTTAGGAAATTTTGGTAGTTTTGGAATTTTGGTAAATCTTGAGTAATTTACGGAAGTTGGGAAATGGAATTTAGTTTGAATTTGAATAATATCAAATTCTTGAAAATGGTATTCCAATTTCAAATTTAATTATATTAATGAATTAATATTGTTTTATAAGATAAGGGGCATAATTGGGTATTAACAAGTTAATTTGACCTTAATTATATTGTTTTAATTTGTTTCCTTTATTTGAATATTGGTCTATAGGAATGTCCTTCTTAGTGATTAAACTCTATTATTTAATCATTTATCTTAATCTCTATACCTTAAAAGTAGCTAAAAGTTTATATAAATAAATATCTTTCATGACAAATATATATATATATATATAAAATATATGCTCGGAGAAGTTGGCATAATAAAATTGAATGGAGGGAGTATATTATTTAATTATTTATCTTAATCTGTATAGTGTATACCTACAAGTAGCTAAAAGTTTATAAACAAATATCTTTCATGACAAATATGCCATCCAGTTGCAATATAATTATTAATAATATGATCAAATTATTGTATCACATATTGTAGTTAATTAGGATTGGCGCTTACTGCTCTTGTTTTCATAGCAGCGTTTCTCGACTTGTAACTTGACAATTTCATCTTTCTGTTATATCTTAATAATATATAATCCCTTTTTCCTATTAAAAAAAAAAAAAAGCTATATATGGTAACAAGGAGCCGAACGAAGAAGAATTCTTAATTTAAATGGACTTAATTCCACTATTTGAGATTAAATATTTCTTAATATGATCAATAAATTCTAGTATGTCATTCGAGGGTAGCCTAGCTAGCTAGAATTTTAAAGAGCTGAGAATCTTGATGATATATATGTGTATATGTACTAATTAATTGATGAGAAGTTTTCAATAAAAAAAAAAAAATTGATGAGAAAAGATCGATAGAGACTAAATTAAAATATTATATATAGAGAGAGTAGGAAGAAAGATTAATTAAATCGTAATTAAGGCCAAATTAATTAATTAATAGCTAGGCCAGCATTGTCGACTGTGATCATGTGTACGTGATGCGAAGTAATCTATAAGTTAAGCCCGGCCACGTCGTGATTAATTAATTAATTAATTATAGTTGCTTGCGTAGAATATTTGAAATCGTGCAGCGCATCAATTCCATGTTGTTAATTGCTAATTAATTAGCATACAATTAATAATCATGAATTATACTCCCTCCATTTTTTATTAAATGTCACTTTGCCTTTTTCAATATTTTTTAAATAAGTGTCATTCTACACTTTTTTCTTCAAGTTTGACAATTTTACCCTTGTACATTGTACTCCCTCCATTTTCTTTATCTTAATTTAAGTTTTTTCCCTTTTGAATATAATAATATAACATAAATCATGTATAAACCTTAATTATTGCATATATGAATATCATCTACAATATTGACCACATTCATTACTAAAAATAAATTTAATATTAAAATTAGTTATCATTAATGAAGGGTAAAATGGTCCATGATTATATATCTTAATATGTTAAAAATTGTTAAAATGACACTTATTTAAAAGTGGAGGGAGTAGTATAGTATAAGGATAAACAAACCCTACTACCTATATATTATATAGTATATATTAATTAATTAATTACATCGATCAAATAATTAATTAACAGCAAATTAAACCCTAACTAGCTAGCTATATATACTCCCACCCCGCACTATCTTCAAATTTACAAAAATGCCTCACTTGTACTTTTTAATAATATTGTGTTGCACTTTTTAATTATAGAAACTTACACTTTTCAGTTAGGGTTATAAACTAATAAGGTTATTTCACTACAAATTTTTTCTAATAAAACCTACCCCATAAATTCTTGTCTAATAGAGTCAAAATTAAAAATCTTAGACAACTTTACCCTTTTACTAATTTGACACAATTCGAAATATTTAATTCAAATTACAGGGTCAACTAATTACCATAACTATAGATTAAGAGATTCTCGAAAAAAGCGAGATTTAAGCACCTTCCAAATTTTTAAAAAATTCTCAAATAGTAGGTATTCTAATTAATGCGTTTCACTTTCTTAGCTTCGAGAATTCTGCAGAATATTGATTTTGTTCCAGCGATTGTTCATCGTTTTCTGCATTTTCCGGCAACTAGTACTTCGATTCACCGCATCAGGTATGGGATCATCTGCATGCTGTTCATACATTTGATAAGTAGCAAACAAAATGGTTAAAAAAGTAAATAATCATCCAAGTTTACATAAGAATACTCAAAAAAAATATAGCATTAACTAAATCTTATATAAAGTTCTCCATCACCCCAAACTTCTCGAGAACGATCCGGACAATGCACGAAGTTTTGCATATGTATCCGGTATGCCTGTGCGTATGCACACTACATATGCACATATATGTGCATAGAACGTTGTTCGTACATTTGATAGGTAGAAAATAAAGGGTTGACCAGTAATTCATCATCCAAGTTTACATAAGAAAACTAAATAAAATATAGCATTACCCTTAATATTATATGAAGTTCTCCATCACCCCAAACTTCTGTAGCCCAATCCACACAATGCATAGGGAGTTGAATATGTAAACGATATGCATAATCGGTGCCTACTACATATGCATTGTAATATGCATATATATACACACTCGGTAACATACCACAATATTTGGTGCCATTATGAACGCATATGGCATACATACTGCAAGTGCATGATAAATGTCACAACTGTATTTGGTGTATATTCACAATATTTGATTCTGGAGAAATTGTAGGTTACAGAGTACCCCGATTAACACGAAAGGGTACGAGACTCTGTTGAATCTGGTTGAAAATACATCGAGCGATAGTTTCGATCTGTATTACGACATTTTCATGTATAATAAGAATGTCATGGAGGAATTGGAGAGATTTGATTTGGCATTTGAATCGTTGAAGAATGAGCTGTTTGGGCATTTACACGAAGTTTTGAGGAAGCAGTTGTTTGGGAAGGCAGAGGAGGGAGGTTTTCGGAGGCCGATGCTTGCGAAATTGCCGAAAAACGGGACTCCATTGTTGCCGTCGCAAGCAGAGTCGTTGAGCAACAACAAGAATGGAACTCTATTGTTGTCATCTCAATCAGGGTCGAACTTCGGCGGCATTTTGAATTTCGAAACTCGTGTTTGGATCGATTCTGCAGAAGCTTTTCGAAATTAAAATTTGAAAATTCACAGAATTGAGGAATTGAATGAAAGGCGATAATTGTGGCAATAATAACTATCTGAATTAATATCAAATTCTGTAACCTAATATTGATGAATTAAATGAAACGCGAAATTTTGTTCAAGACTAAATATCTGATATAGTAGCTTTTTCGAAAATTTAAACCAATTTGAATGAATAAGGGTAATTATGGTTTTTTGAATTTAAAATGAAGTAAATAGACAAACTTTTAAGTAGTTGTTGCAATTTGTTGAATGTGTGGTGATAATGACTCTATTGGTAAATAATCTCATAAAAATAAGAGTGAGCTGCCTTGCCATGGAGAAGACTGAAGAGAAAGAAACCGAATGAATCAATGAGGAGTAATGTGTATTCTGAGATGAGCCTGGAGAAAGAATTGAAGTTTTTTTTTTTTTTTTTTTTTTTTTTTTTTAACTTTTTGAATGGCTGGGCCTAGACCTTTTTTTGGGCCTTTCTTTTTGTTGGGAGAAAAAAAAGTAGTTGTTGGACCTTTAAAATTTGGGACTAGGAATGGAATGGGGTTGAGAGAAAAAAATTGGGTCCGACTATTTACACCTCCATTTCGGTTTAGTAATATAATGGGCGCGGCTAAAGGCACCCGACTTTCCTATGAGTACAGCCACGCGATGAGGACACACACAAAATGGATGAGGACACCCACCTGAAAATTCCAAAATTACCCCCTCTCTCAATTAAAACCTAACTCATTCTCTCTCTTCTCATAATATTCAGACACCCACCATTTTTACACCTCCATTTTTGCCGCCGCCCACTGCGCAGCCCCTCCCTCTCCCCGTTCGCGGCCACCTCCTTTTGTCGCCGCAGCCCCTCCCACTCCCCGTTCGCGGCCGCCTCCTCTCGTCGCCGCAGCCCCTCTCACTTCCCGTTCGCGGCCGCCTCCTCTCGTTGTCGTCGCCGTCCCCGTCTCCCCACCCAACACGCGCGACAACGCCGCCCCCTCTCCCAACGTCGCCGCGTCGCAGTTCCGCCTCCCCTCCCCACGCGGCGACAGCGCCGCCCTCACTCCCCACGTCGCCGCCTCTTCTCCTCCCTCGTCCGCCTCGGCCGCCGTCGCCCTCCTCCCATAGACGCGACCGCTCGCATTCCTCCGCCACCGCCGCCTGTTCCAGGTACTTTTTTTAATTTTTTAGAAATTTTAGGAAATTTAGGGTTTTTAGAAAAATTAGGGTTTTTAGAATTTCGCGATTTTTTTTCTGACAACTTTAGGTTGTTTTGGAAATATTTTCGAACAATCTGTGTTTGTTTTGGAAAAAAATTCGAACATTTTGTTCGATCTTTTTTTTCATACAAATTTAGGTAGTTTTGGAAGTTTTTCGAACAATCTATGTTTGTTTTGGAAAAAAATTCGAACAATTTATGTTTGTTTTGGAAACAAATTCGAACAATCAATTTTTGTTTTGGAAAAAATTTCGAAAATTTTGTTCAATTTTTTTTTCGAACAAATGTAAGTTGTTTCGAATATTTTTTCGAACATAATAAGTTTGTTGGGTAAAAATTTTCGTACATCTAAACTTTGTTCGATTAATATTTTCGAACATCTTAAGATTTTTTTTTAATATTATTTTTGTTGATTTGTTGTGTTTTTTGAGTTTTTTTGTTGAATTGTTGTGTTTTTTGAGATTTTTTTGTTGAAGAATGTTGTTTGTTTGGGTTGTGGTGGTGGAGTGGATGGTTTCGTTGTGAAATAGAAACGGTGGGTGTACTCATCCGTCCTTTTTTAAAAAATGTGCAGGAGGGGTATAAACGACATTTCACGTATCTTCTGTGACAAAAAAAGATTCCAGTGGGTGTACCCACTACTAAATGCACCCCCACTACTAATTACACCCCTTTGAACCCTAAATCTAATTTCGACAGCAACCGTCGCCATCGCCGCCACCACCAACACCAACACCAACACCACCATTTTCGGTAGAAATCAAACAAAGAAATTTCAGAAAAAACATAGAAAAATCTCAAATATTTTTTTTTATAATTTTCGACAGACCAGGGTCGATCATATACACTCTCGTCGACAAGGGTTGTCAACGAGAGTGTATATGGTCGATCAATTATTGTCCAAAAAAATTTTAAAAATTTTAAAAAAAAAATTCAACACACCATAGTCGACCATATACACTCTCGTCGACAACAATTTGCCGACGAAAATTTATATGGGCGATACTGGTTTGTCGAATAAAAAAAAAAAATTGAGAGAGAGAGAACCTGGCGCGTCAGAGTGTTTTTTTTGGGGTGGGGGAAAGGCAGCGTGCAAGAGGGTTTTTTTTTGGGGGTGGGGCTTGGCTTGGATGGGCAGTGAAGGGGGTGGCTTCGTGGTGTGGGAAGGGAAGTGGAAGGGAGGGGAGCAGTTTTTGCAGAGAAAAAAAAAATAACAGAAGAAAAGAGGGAGAGGGAGGGAAGGCGGCGACGACATCGATGGGGCCGTGGTTGGTGGTTGAAAGAATTACGTCTCATCTAAAAGTCCGAACTTGTAGAGAGGTGGAGAATTAATATACAAGAATTAATTTCTAACACTCCCCCTCACTCGTGGGCTGAATTAACACATCTTACCCTTTTTTGGGGAGGAGGCCCATCGAGTGGACAATTAAATGGGTGGAGTGCTTTCAACAGGTATCGAACCCAGGTCGTTTGCCTGGTTTGCTCTGATACCATGAAATAATTATGTTTCATCTAAAAGTCCGAACTTGTAGAGAGGTGGAGAATTAATTCTTGTATATTAATTCCTAACAGTGGTTGGAGGTGGCAAGCTTGGGTGGGGCAATGGCGGCAGTGGTGGTTCGGTGAGAAGGAGAAGGAGAAGTGGAATGGGGAAGAAGAAATAGGGTGGAAAAGGAGAAAAGGAGGAGGGAGGAAGAAGAGAAATTAGGACATGATCATTCATCTAACAATGTAATAGGAGATGTAAAACCGTTGTGTAATAGGAGATCCCAAAGACGGAGCTATGTAGGGCTCAGGGGGTCCACTGGGCCCCCACTAATTTTAAAATTTTTTACTGTATATTTTTATATTTATGCATTTTTTCATTGATTTCATTTATTTATTGGAGTTATAATCCCCTCTATCTCCCTATTCACACGTTTTCGCTTTTATATGCCTATATATATTCCCCTTCTTTTTTATGCCTATACTCTATATTTGATGTTTCCCTTTTTTTTTTTTTTTTTATTAATTTTAAAAGTTTAGTTTAATTTCAACGATTGTGAATTTATTTAAACAAAAAATATTTAATTTTGTATGTATAATTTCTTTACACGAGTTTTGAGGAATACCCCAGCTATTCAAAATGTATATTGCTTTAAACTTATGCACACGTATTAAGAAAATTAATGACTTTTTACCATATATATTATACTCCCTCCGTCCACGAAAAGTAGTCACATTTGCCCTATATTATTTGTCCACAAAATGTAGTCACATACCCTTTTTTAAAACTATTACCCTTCAACCATCACTTAATTACTCAAATTGTCATCAACTTTATTCACAAACAATCACTTTATTCAAAATGGACCCCACAATACCCAAAGATCTACTTTATCTACCTTCTTCTTAAAACATGTGCCCCATCCCCATGTCCCTACTTTTCATGGATGGAGGGAGTAGTATATATTATGAATAGAAGATACTATTTCTCAAAGAAATGTTTTTAACACATATGTACGAGAATTTTTCGTATCAAAATTTTAAAATATAAATAATAGATATATAATTTATTATTAATTCAAATTATCATTTTCAGTGATAAGATTTAAATATTTAACACTAAAAAAAATTTCAGAGTTTTAATTTGAACTTTCAAAATTTTACACATTTAAACATAAAATACATTTACAGATTGTATATAATATAATATTAATGAATTAAAAAATACTCCCTCCGTCCAATTTTATTATGCCCACTTCTCTGGGCACGAGTTTTAATGAATATTGATTAGTTTATGTATAAAGTAGATAAATTGGGGATATGATGAGATGTTGTGGGGTCCATTTATAGGTAAAGTGATTGTTTATGAATAAAGTTAGTGACAATTTGAGTAAATAAGTGATGATTGGAGGGTGGAGATAAAGTGTTATGAATAGTATTATTTCTAAAAAGGGAATGTGCATAATAAAATTGGACAATCAAAAAAGGAAAGTGAGAATAATGAAATTGGCACTACAAGAAATGGGGGGAATAGGGACAAAAATTTTGCGACAAATCTAAATTTCATCGCTAAAATCAATTTTTAGCAACGAAATATAAATTTTCGCTGCTAAATTGTTAGATTTAATATTTGCAACAAAATATATATATTTCTTCGCTATATTAGCAACAAATTGTTTCATTTTGTTGTTAATAATCAAAACAACAATGAAAATTATATTTCGTCGCTAATATTTTGCGATGAAATAGAAATTTTTGTGGCTAATTTCTTAAAATTATTTTTTACAACAAAATTTATATATTTCATCGCTATATTAGCAACAATTTGCTTCATCATTTTGTTAATAATCAGAAAAACTATGAAAATTATATTTCGTTGCTAATATTTTGCGATGAAATAAAATTTTTCGTGGCTAATTTTTTGAAATTAATTTTTACAACAAAATTTATATATTTCATCGCTATATTAGCAGCAAATTGCTTCATTTTGTTGTTAATAATCAGAACAAAAATGAAAATTATATTTCGTTGCTAATATTTTGCGATAAAATAGAAATTTTTGTGGCTAATTTCTTGAAATTAATTTTCGCAACAAAATTTATATATTTCATCACTTTATTAGCAACAAACTACATCATTTTGTTGTTAATAATCAGAGCAACAATGACAATTATATTTTCTTGCTAATATTTTGCGATGAATTTGAAAATTTTGTGACTAATTTCTTGAAATTAATTTTTGCAACAAAATTTTTATATTTCATTGCTATATTAGCAACAAATTTTTTCATTTTGTTGTTAATAATCAGAACAACAATTAAAATTATATTTCGTCACTAATATTTTATGATGAAATAGAAATTTTTGTGGCTAATTTATTGAAATTAATTTTTGCGATGAAATTAAAATATTTCATCGCTATACTAGCAACGCATTGCTGCATTTTGTTGTTAATAATCAGAACAACCATGAAAATTATATTTTGTCGCTAATATTTTGCGATGAAATATAATTTTTTGTGGCTAATTTATTGAAATTACTTTTTGCGATGAAATAAAAATATTTCATCGCTAAACTAGCAACAAATTCTTTTGTTTTGTTGTTAATAATTAGGACAACAATGAAAATTATATTTAGTCGCTATTATTTTGCGATGAAATATATTTTTTGTAGCTAATTTCTTGGAATTAATATTTGCAACAAAATTAAAATATTTTATCGCTACACTTTTATCAAATTATTTTATTTTGTTGTTAATAATAAGAACAACAATGATAATTATATTTCGTGGCTAATATTAAATCAACTATGCTTATTAAATTAAGAAAATCGATTTATATAATTAAATGTTTAATAATTCTCCAAATTTTATGTCTTATAAATAAGTATGAATGTTTATAAAAATATTTATAAATATGATGATGCAAATGAAGATGGACATAATTAAAGATGGGAGAATGAAGATTGACGGTAATATATATATATTTTTTAAATTGTTAAAGTAACATTGATTTTTTACAATTGGAATTGTTTTAAAAATTACAATATATATACACATGTATATATACATATATAGTTGTTACAAGTTAAAAATTAATCAATTAATAAATGTGAAATAAATTATTAAATGAATAAAAATAACTAATTTAGTAACAATTGAATACATATATAATTAATATTAAAAAAATGAACCAAAGAGTTGTTTGCCCGAATGGTAGGCGCCCATCCACCCGGGATCAATTCCCACTAAGACCAAATAAAATATTTATTTAAATAAAATGTGAGAGGGGGTATGTGGGTGCGGGTCGGGTCGCGGGTTGGGTTGAGTTGGGGTAGATTGGGGCGGGGCGGGTGTGGGTTGGGTACGGGTTGGGGCGGGGCGGGGCGGGTCGAGTGTTGGTGCGGGTCGACTACGGAAGTGGGTTTAGAGAACGATTGAATTGGTTCGGTTGGGGTGGGTCGGGTGTGGGTGCGGGTTGGGTTGGTCGAGTACGTAAGTGGGTTTAGAGAATGATTCGTAAATCAAATATCATAGCCAAATATTAGCAACAAAAATTCTAATATTTTTGTCGCTAATGTGAGTTAGCGATGAAATAATTTTGTCGCGGGATTTGTTGCTATACACCCGTCGCTAACGTGTTTGCGACAAATGTTTGATTTTCCTCGCAAACATTTTGTGATAAAACTCATATTTTTGTCGCTAACATTTTGCTATGAAACTCAAATTTTCGTCGCTAATATTTTGCGATGAAACTCAAATTTTCGTCGCTAACATTTGCGACAAAATTAATTTTTTTATCGCAAACACGTTAGCGACGGGCGTATAGCAACAAATCCTCCAACAAAATTATTTCATCGCTAACTCACGTTAGCCACGAAAATATTAGAATTAACGATAAATTTTTTTGCGGCTAAATTGCAGTTTTCTTGTAGTGTGGACAGAGGGAGTATATAATACCTATAATATTTTTACATTCTTATTTTAATATTAATTGGGCCCCCTACATTCAAATCCTGACTCCGTCACTGGGAGATCCCATCCGAATTTAGTGTGTATGTGGAATTTATTTAATTTTTTAGACTTCTTCGACATTTTATTAATTGTATGATGAATAGTTTGGTAAGTGTTTATGTAATATTTTGAATTTTAACAATTTGGTGTTTGTGTTGAATTTATTTTAATTTGCCTAATTTAGGCAATTTACACATTGACGTCATATATCAAATGTCGCGAGATAATAAAAAGGTGGTGGTGCACGAGTTTGGAAGTCAAATGCACGATAAATTAAAGTGGTTTATATAAGATTTAATTTGATTTACTCTAATAAATGAGAAACGTAACATATAAAATGCAATATTTATTATTGTCGCAACGCAAATATATAAACTTGAAATTAGTCCGATCACATGAGATACATAACAATTTATAAACTGGAAATAACAAATTGAAAGAAGCACCCCACTCATATATTTATGGTCATTTCTGCGGATACATCTCACGATCACCCGTTCATAGATTCTCGATCGCTGCATATAGACACGGATTAGTTAGATGCATTAAGCAAATTAAGTTTAGATATGATTCTTCAGTTAATAATTAATTACTCCATCTGTTTCATAATGTTTCTCGTTTTTGTTATTTTGTATAAAAAAAATTATACTCCATTCGTTCCAAATCTATCTTCACATTGATCTAGGCACGAAAACTAAGAAAATGTGATAAAGTAAGATTGCGTTTGGATGAAGGGATTTGATTTAAAGAAACATTTTAAATGAAAGGATTTAAAAATACATGGATTTTAAATGACATGGTTTTATCGAGAATTTCAAATTCACAAAATTTTAACTAAAAAAAAATGGGCTCAAATCTAAGTATTTAAAATTCATTAATTTACTTTTTAATCAAAGTAAATGGAGTGAATTTGAATTGTGGATTTAAAATTTATAGACCTAAATCCTTTCGTTCAAATGGAGGGTATTGATGTTTTAACTTTATTAAAATAATAAAGTAAATATATTGTAATAGGAAAGTAGTGAAATGTAAATAAATGAAAGTTTTGAGGGTAAGGAGGTGTTTCAACTAATTAACAGTTTCTACTTTCTAAAATTACTTTTTATTTAAAAGATGTGAAAGGGTGATTTTGAAAATGTAAATGTCAAACAATGTTCCAAATTGAATAAGCATGGAAGAATCAAGAGAAAATAGGGAGGAATTGGTATGATAACGAAATTCAAAAGCTAAGCCTTCAATAGAAAATAAGTTACTCACTACATACAGATTAAGAAAAACCATTAAATGCAGTTAAGTTTAGTAAATTTGTCAATTGTACCCTTAGAATCTCATACTCCAAAATCCGCCAAGTCTTAATTACTCTTATTAATTAGGAGTAAAATTGACAATAAAATATTTAATATTAAAGTAAAAGAGGAAATGCGGCTATCTTAGTGGGACGGAGGGAGTATTTTGGAAGAAGGACGACAAACATTTTGTAATAAAAATTTAAGTCCAAAAAGTGACAAAAAATACGAAGTCAAAAAGTTTGTCGTTTTTCCTAATTTTATCAATGATCTTTCTAAATTATCACTATTTATTTTGAAAATATATTAATGACCTTTTTTTGGAAAGATCAAAGAAATGGTGAAAAAGGAAGGTGGGAAAAAGGGATATAAGGTTGTGTTTGGACAGTGGGATTTAATTTGAGAATGTATTTGAAATGAAAGGATTTAAAAAATGGATGGATTTCAAATGACATGATTTTTAACTAAAAGATTTAAAAATGGATGGATTTCGAATGACGTGATTTTAGATTTACACTAAAAAGTGTGTGAGCAAAAATTTAAGTATTTGAAATCCATTCATAATCCAAACAAGTGGAGTGGATTTAAAATCCATAGATCAAATAATCCCTCCATCCAAATGGAGCCTAAGTCAATTTTAAAAAAAAAAAGGATGAAAGTTATGAGACTAAATTGATCGATTTTTATGGAAAAAGAAATGAAAAAAAAAAAAGGGAAAAAAGTATGGATCTTACTCTGGGCAATCAACTGCTGCGTTGACGAAGGGGTTGGAACCACAGTCGAGTTTAATTGTGGACAAAATATGGGGGTTTAAAGCGTTGACACAATGGCAGGCCTCCAGGAGTTTATCGTCTTGATCAAGAAGTGGTAAGACAGCCGCGAGGGATACAAGCTGATGAGTACAGCTGCAATTAACGCCGCCCTGATTTGTAGGGCACAGGGAAACGGCCGACTCAAGTTTGTAACAGAAGTCATCGGGTAATTGCTCTTCATCTGGAAAGGCTTCGCGGAACCGCACTCGTTTGCATTCAGCTACTGCATTGTCCAACGGGTTGGAACCACAATCGAGTTTAATTTTTGGCAAAGTATGGGTGTTTATAGCCTCGATACAATCGCAGGCCTCCTGTTGTTGCATGCTGTTGGCTAAGATTTGGCAAGGGAACCGTGAGGGATCTAAGCTCATCAGCACAGCTGCAATTAACGCCCCGGCCCCTGCTCTGCAGGGCACACGGATAAGGCCGACTCAAGTTTGTTACACAACACATCGGATTGTACTACAATAGAACGAGTTACCACCATCAAAACCACACAAACCTGCAGCTTCTTCATTGGAGTATATATTTATTAATAAATTAATTCATGGATAAATATGTAGTACATGTTATTACCAGCTAGCTACTAGCTAATTTATAGGCGCGCGGCTTTGTATGATCGAACGAACATGGGATATATATATATATATATTTAATTTTAAATTAATATCTGTTATACCTAGTCAAAGAAGTCAATCCTAGTCACCCTCTTACGTGGCGAGGACCAGTCAACAAAGTCTTGCGACGACTAGTCAATAAGACCAAGAAAATGTAATTGAATAAATGTATTTAATATATTTAAGTGCTCGTCCAAAGATGTTGGCGAGCACATGTTTAGTTAGTTACTCGCCCAAATGTGTAGCGAGCACATGCCTATTCTTAGCAAGAGAAGTTAAGTATTGAAGCCTTGGGAGACAGCATGGAGCGTGGCGACCACACTCCTCGAAGGTCCTCCGGCGACCACCATGGCCCAGCTCCTCGGCATCTCGGCGAGGACGAGCACCAGAGGCGGTTTAGCATTAAATGCGCCATCAAATCACCTTTTCGGGCAGAAGACAGGTCCAATGAGGGCGTGCCACGTGTAAACGACGGGCAGCCCCTAGAAACCACTATATAATGCCTAAAAGGGGCTCATTTGTACACAAGTTAGATCATTCCTACAGATCACTCCCAACCCAAGCAATAAACACTCCCAAGCTTCAAAAGCTTTAGCTTCTCCAAGAAGCTATATCATTGTTCCTGATCTTCTTTGCTTTGTTCTTCTTTAAGATCATCAAGATCATCATAATAATCCGTTTAAACACGTAATAACCCCCGATCATAATATATGTTTGTATCGTACTAAAGAACAGTCCACATCCGAGTCAACTCGATTAAAGTGCATACAACATTTGGCGCTAGAAGGAGGGGACCTTTTTGAGTGTTCATCATCAAGGTTTCAACCGATCATCGAGCGATCGGCTAGCAAACTCTTGTTTTTTAAGATTTAATCGGTAGATCGACCTTTTAAAGCTTTATTTACGATTGTTAGTGTTCTTCGTGTTCTTGAACATTTTCAGTTTTTATAGCATATTTTGGAGTTTGATCTCCTTGTATTTGTGTTTTTAAGCTTCTATTGTTGTTACTTTGCTAAATCTAGTAGTTGTAATAGCACGTTCTTCTGCGTAAGAACTTTAATCTTTCGTTTTTTAGATCATTACTTTGTAATCTTAGAAAAGACACTCTTTAAACGATGTCTCATCATTCGAACCATGACGGAATCCCACCGCACGGAGGGAACGAGCACCCTCTGCCGCCGGTGGTTCCGCCGGCAAACCCTTTTGCTAACTTGAACATGGGAGACATTCTGAATGATCCCCAGCATTTGAAAGATCTCTGTGATTACCTCACGGAGAGGAAGAGGCAGAATGAAGAGCTTGAGAAGGCCAAGGATCGGGCCTTCGACGAAGCTCGCAAAGCCAGGGGGAATGAGGATGATCGCTCCTATCACTCACACCCTGTTCGCCCCCGAGACAAAGGCAAAAACAAAGCTGACGAGCACTCCCACAATAGCCACACGGGAGACTCGCGACACAGAAATTCGGTTTTCAACCGGATGGACGATAAAGATGGAAGGGCTCCTCGCCGAGTGCCTTTCAATGTGGACGGCCGACCAGAAAAGGCCGACCACCGGGATCGCGCTGACAAGAGAGATCAGGGCGACAGAGTCTCAGCTCTAGATCGAGTGGAACTAGGGAAGGGCTCGCGAGCTCCGGCAAAGAGTTATCGCTGCCACCACTCTGATAGGCATTCTCCCAGGCGATCACGTCATGATGATCGTCTGGTCGCATCCCAAGGGAGCCGACGCGACGAGGTCGTCGTCCCCCAAGCACAAACTGCCCGTTGAGATGGAAAAACAAAAATTTTTGTTACATAAGATACTAAAACTAACCGTTGAGAGTGAAGAATACACCATTAAAACGAAAGGAGAATGAGACCCTCGTATGGGAGTGATTGAAATGAAAGAAAGAAGATGTGATATTATATAGACAATAAGATTATGATCCAAAGGTTAAGATTAATTTATTTAAATGGACGGATTAGATTAAAATGAAAAGGAGGAAAATGTGGTGAGAAGAGGAATTTTGAAATGGTCACATTTGAGAGGAGAGAGGTTGTGTTAGATAAATAGAATTGCGACATGTGGCGTTTAAAAGTTTACAATTATATATAACTAGTGTAAGACCCGCGTTTTACGCGGGGTTGAAATAAATTTATATTATATTATATTTTTAATTTATTAATTAAAAAATAATATTTGAAACATGTCTAGATTTCTAAATTTATAATTCTATTAAAAGATAAAAATAAATTTTTGTAGCAATATAAGTTACATTTTATATATATATATATATATATATATATATAAATATACTCCATAAAAAAACAATAATAATATTGAGAATATAATTTTATTTAGGGTTAATTGCAAAATAAATTATGACCTTTTAGTATTTTTATCAATTACAACATATCTTTTTTTTTCTTTGCAATTCGATACACCACCTTTTAAAATTTTACAATTTAATACACTGATAGATTTTTCGGTCAATTTCAGTATGATTGTGACAGCGGAATTACAAAATTTGTCACATTGTCGCCAAGTAGACTGTCAACAATTTATTTTTATTTTTTAAAAAATAATAATAAACATTTCAAAACTTTAATAAGCGCAAAATTAAAAAACATTTATGAATACATTTGAGTCGTTTCTAGTTTCTCCATGCCTCTCTCACTCAAACTTCCGATTAGAACACAACAATAGTGCATAAAGCTCTCTTTTTCTGTTGTTTTATATTTTCCTATTATTAAACTAATCACATACACACATTCTTCTATAATCCCATAACAATAGAGTAAACCACATTTATGATTAAACCCTAGAAGAGTCATTAAAGTAAACCATAAACAACACAAAATTCATAATAAGACAAAAAAATGTATTTTACTTTTAAATTATTGCACTGTACAATTGACTAAGCAAGAATTATAGGGATCACCATGTGCAAGGATAGATGTTATGAGTTCTATGAGAAAATGATTTTCCTCTCTTTGTGCACAATTGAGGACCACTTGTGAGTTTAGGTTTTTCTGTGCAAATAAGACCGGTTTAATTCTATACTGATTAGACTTTTGAATTTTTTTAAAATTATTTTTTTTCATAATAATTAGTTGGTCGTCTATGTGGCGACAACGTGGCAAATTTTGTATTTCCAGCGTCACATCATACTAAAATTGCCCGAAAAATCTAACGGAGTATTAAATTGTAAAATTTAAAAAGGTGGTGTACGTATCAAATTGCAAAGAAAAAAAGAATATGTTGTAATTGATAAAAACACTAAAGGTCATGATTTATTTTGCAAGTGACATATAATATATTTTAAAAAATAACAATAGAATAAAAAAGTAGCCTAATTTTTTATTAATAAAAGAAATTAATATATAAAATTACAACAAATTTGTACCTTTTTTTTTCATTCGAATGAAAGGCAAAATAATTTCAATCCGCTATTACTCAATAATTTACCGTCTGTAATCTATAATTGTCCGTATATGAACACATATCTCATTCAAAACCTTATATGAGATGTGTCATCTGAAACACCTTCAATGATGTGGTTTCTAAATCTCGTGACAATTAATATAATTTTATTGCATAATATCTCTTCTTTCAATAGTCATATCTATATTTTCAGGAATGATAGCATTTGAAATAAATTTATAATATATTTTAATTTATTAATAAAAATATTATTTTTAAAAAATATATAAATTTATTATTATATTAAAAGATAAAAAAAATATTGTAAAAATATATAAAATCATATATATATAACAATAATAGAATAGACAATTATAAATTTATTTATAAAAAAATATTACGAAATTAAAGGAATATTAATTGATGCAATAAATATTTATGGTTTGGTCAATTTTTTTTTTTTTTTGAAATATCTAATTTAGATTTAAATTTAAGACTAATAATAAAATTTAAATTGTTTAACATCATATTACTAAAACTTAATAAATGAAAATTTCAAAATTAACACTTTCTTTGACACTTTTCTTTTTGAACGTTTCACAGTAACTTTTACCCTTACAAAATTTTTTTGGACGTTTCACATTAACTTTTACCCCTTACAAAATTAATGATAATTTTACATTTGAATATTGAAAATTGGATTTGTTAATAGAATATTTTTAGAACATTGCAGGATTTGTTATTAGGATTTTTTTTAAATCATTGAATATGCAAAATTTTGTTTATTTACGATATTTAATATTTATCTAAGTATAATTAAATTTATATTTATAAATTTTTTATTTTTACTATTTAAATTTAAAATTCAAAAGTGCTAGCTCATTGATAAGATTAAAAGGATGCAATTCTAAATTCTGTTACATTTAAATTTTAATATTCAAAATTAATATTCACTCCATCTCCGAGATATCTTTTAAATTCTGTTTCCAGACCCTATGCCTATGTTTACTTTTGGTTTTAAAAACAGGTTTTCCAAAACCCGTTTTATTTCGAGATTTAAAAATCGGTGTTAAAATTCCACTCAAAATCACCCCTATCAAACATATTGATTTGACATAAATTTATATCCATATAATATTACTCCAATGATTATATTCTTTCTCAACAATAATATAATAATACTATAATAATATAATACATTTAATCATTATACACTTAACTAATCATTATGATCTCATCAAACAATAATATAATAATACAAACTCATTCAATCTTACAACTTGATTTGACATAAAGTTAAATCATTCACTATTCCAAAACCCAAAAGAAACACTCATATTACTATTCATTGGATTTCAAAAACCTGGATTTTAAAACCACCCGAAGTCCAAAGTAAACACCCCTATATGTATTTACTAAGTCAATGGAATGATCAAATCTAATAAACAAAATATGACCCGTCTTAAAAAATAATTTTATGCCATTAGTATAGCATCCCAAAATTCATTCATATTTGATTGAAAATTTTCTAATTTCAGGATTGATTCCTCCTTGTCATCCTTTTTGCCTTTGTGTTCAAATTGATCAAAGACTTGTGCTGGGTTTCTTTTGTTGGAATGATAGTTTCATCCAAACTATCTCTTACATACTTTCCCATGTTTAGGCATAAGCCTACAACATTCTCCAGCTTCTTCCTCTCAACTTCATTGATTTGTTCAATCTCAGAATTGAACTCTTCCATCACTGCCTTCATTCTTCCATCCTCCTTATCAATGATGCAGACTTCAGTCAAAGGAGAAGCATCTAAGTGAATTGGGAACTCCATCGAAGTTGATGGTGCTGCAGCTATTGCCTCATTTTCCAAGGGCTTCTTTATAGCAGCTGGTTCCTCAGTCTTCACAGCTTCTTGTTGAGCAATATTGGCCTCCACTTCATCTTTCTTGGCCTCAGCTTCAGTGACTTCAGTAGGAGTTAGCTCTTTCAACTCAGCATCATGAATGTTAGGATTTTCAGCAGTCTTCTCAGTTGGAGGTTCAAAAATGACAATCTCCATGGATGCAGTGGCTTCAACAGCTGGCTGTATTTCAACATTTTTAATCAATTGACCTTGGTCAATTTCATCAATCTTTCCTCCTTCACTAATTTCTCCAATCTTCAATTCTTCAATGGCAGTCTCAACTCCATCAAAGAAATCTTTCTCAGCAGGCTTCTGGCTTTCATTTCCTCCTTCAGTGATGTCTGCCTCCATGGCAGCAATCTCTCTATCATCTTTGTCCTCAACAGTCTTGGACTCTTCTTCAGTCTTGTCCTCAGTGCTTTTGGACATTTCAACATCTCCATCAGCTTGCTTTGATAACTTATCATCCTCCTCCATTAAGTCTTCAATGTTCAGATCAATCCCAGCAATAATGGATTGAATAGCTTTCTTCTGAATCTTAATGTTCACCAAATTGGCAAACAACTTTTCATCTGTCAATTCAAAAGTGGATTCCACTTCAGCAAAATCTGTTAATCTGGCTTCCTCATTCTCCCACCAGTCCAGTCCCTTGGACTCAATCACTTTCCCAATATCATACATGGATTTTTTCCTTATATCTACAATCAATCTAAGATCATAGAAGGTTGATCTTAAATCAGGGTATTTGGTAAGTTGGGGATAAAGTTGGTCTAGGAAAAATTTGGATTCATCTCTCAATGACATTTCATAGGTGTATTCAGAGGTTGTATCTGACTTGGATGAGGGTTGAAGTTCATCAAACACTACAAAAAACGCGCGCTACAAGGACGGACAAATGCCGACGGATTATAATCCGTCAGCATTTCCGACGGAAATGCTGACGGAATGCTGACGGATTGAAATGTTAACGTCAATGCTGACGGATTTCTGATCCGTCAGCATTTTACCGAGGGAAATGCTGACGGATTTCCGTTCCGTTAGCATTTACCGTGGGAAAATGCTGACGGATATTTGAAATATATATGCCGACGGAAATGCCGACGGATATTCCGTCGGCATCTGACCCGTTGAATCCGCACCGCCTCGTTTTCCAAAAAGGTAACTGTTCCCATTAATAGTGGGCGGTTACCGAGGGATATGCCGACGGAAAATCCGTCGGCAATTTTTTTTTTTTAATATATAAGGGCCTCAAATCAATCAGTTCGTTTTAGAAAAAAAAAAAAGGGCGTGCGTGAGTGAGGATTCGGTGGGGAAGACGAAGACGAGGACGAGGCTATTGAAGCAAATTTCTTCGATTACATTGATACGGTACGTTTTCTTAATTAGTTTTATTACTTAATTTTAATACTTATATATGTTTATGCATGGATATATGTAAATATGAATAATTTAATGTTGATTTGCATGTTATATTGATTTAGTTAGTTGTTAAAATATTATGATCATGTTAGTATGTACGTTAGTTAATTTAATTTGTTGATTAAGAATAATTTTGATAGATCGAGTAGGTTTTTAAGGTTAATTAATTAATTAATTGTTATATGTATACATTAATTAATTGTTATATAGTTAATTACTAGTTTAATTTAATGGTGTAATTTTGATATAGAATATTTTTAATGTAGGTAGTGCATGTTTCAATCAATTGTTTAAATTAGAAAATTATTATTTTAATTAGTTTTAGGTTTGTTAATTTAGGAATATATATGTTCAATTTTTTATTATTGATTAAGTTAGGTAGAAAAATAATAATTAAATTAGGTTATTGTTGATTAAATTAGGAATATGTTGATTAATTAAATTAGGAATATGTTATATTAGTAAAAAATTTAAATTAGGAATATGTTCATTAAATTGATAATTAGAAAACTCCAATTAGAAAAGTATTATTTTAATTATGTTTAGATTTGTTAATTTAGGAATATGTTAATTTAGAAATATTTTTAATGTAGGTGATGCATGTTTCAATCAATTGTTTAAATTATTAGTTAATTAGATGGTTCGACGGTGGTATCACGTTGTAATTAGGTTATATATATATTGTTTTGATTTAAATTAGGAATATGTTGATTAAATTAGGAATATGATATATTAGTAAAAATTTTAAATTAGCAATATGTTCATTAAATTGATAATTAGTAAAATTATGTATTTTTTATTGATTGAAACAGATGAGTGAACAAGTACCGAATCAGGGTTCGGGTTCACGTCGTAGGTCGTCACTTTGGTCACGTGCAAGGAGGTCTCGGGATGAATCAGTTCCTGTGACGGCTCCTCCTCCTCCTCCTGTGGCAGTGTCGCCGCCGCCGCCGACTACGATGTCGGTTGGTTCGTCATCCTCTTCTCGTCAGCATCCTGTTCGAGACAAAAGGAAAGTCATTGACATCGTTTCAGGAACGTAAGTCAATAATTCTAATGTTTCATGAGATTCAATAACGATTAACTTTATTTATTTATTTATAATGTGTTAGTTTATAAATTTGTTAATAATTTTACAGGTTGGTGCCCGGTAATGAGGTGTCCAGGATGTGCACAAAATCCTTTAAGGATTGCAAGATTTCTAAGGGTGCTATCACTTGGTCGAAGGTGCCACAATCTAAAAAGGATGATTATTTCGAGGAGTTCCAGGTATATAATTACAATATTTAAAGTTTATTAAATAACTAATTATTCATATTATTTGATAAATATGTTGAATATTTATTTGTATAGAAAAAGGCCCGTTGGGATACGACGATCTACTCGGACGCCGCTATTTACGAGAAGTGGTACAATCTTTGTTCTACTCGGTACACGAACATGATGTACGACTGGAGAACGGCCTGGCGTGATGAAGACAAAAATCTTGTTCTGGGGAAAGACGAGGATGGTGTTGACCTGTGGGAGTCGTTGGTTGAGAAGTGGATGGACCAGGCTTACCAAGACAAGTGTGACAAAGCTCGGGCCAACCGCAGAACCGACGTTGGAGGCGGGATGGCAGTGCATCGGGGGGGAGCTCGGTCCGTCCTCGAGCAATCACTTGCTATCGTAAGTTTTCATTAATTTTTAAAAATTAAATAATTATAGTTAATTTTTTTATATTAGTTATCTAAATTAATTTGTATATGTTTATTTGATACGTAATAGGAGCGGGAGACTGGACGTCCACACACCCACTTGGATCGGTTGAGTCTTCTTCATCCGTTTAATACCGATACACAGACGTCCACCTACGGGCGCACTACTGACCTCCACGTAAGTTTAATTAAATTTATGTATTAATTACATTATATATATATATATATATATATAGATAATTAAATTAATTTTAATTTTTTAATTATGTACTTGAGCGTCCGACAGAGGATTGAAGAGGCTGAGACGCAAGCCACCGCCACGATTACTGCTGAATCCGGAAGCAGCGGTACCCCTCCGGTTGTTGACGTGGACCAGTGTTACCTTGACGTTGCCCCGACCTCCAAGGGAAGGGTCCTTGGCCTTGGTGGGATGAGCAGCGCCGTGAGGACACCAAGTGGTCGGTCGGCCCGGAGTGCATCGCAGCCGTCCGTATCCTCCACTGCCGTCCCGGATCCGAACGTCATGGCAACGTTCGAGAACTACTTCCGCCTCTGGAGTACCAATGCGGGTCGGACGTTGGGGATGTCTGCTGAGCAGATCGAGGCCATCTATCAACAGACGATGGGGCAACCACCGCCAGCTCCAGCTCCAGCTCCAGATCAAGCTGCAGGTCAAGATGCAGGTCAGGCCGACGGTGGCAACGTCAACTTGAATGATGATATGGATCAATATTTTAACTTTCCCGGCACTGGCAACTATCCTGGCAACTATCCTGGTTGAACAATTTAATTTTGTGTTGAACTAATTTATTTTTTTGTTGAACTTATTTAATTTTCTGTTGAACTTATTTAATTTTCTGTTGAACTTATTTATCTTTATGTATATATTTATGTTTATGTTGAAAAATATGTTGAACTATATATTGCAGTTTATTTGTGTAGTTTATTGGTGTATAGATGAAAATAGGGTGCATTCATTTGTTTCATTGAGTACAAAATAATATCATTTAGAGTGCATTCTAGATATAGATTTAAACCACATGAAGAGTGCATTTTAGTACAAATTAAAATAGCCTCATATAGAGTGCATTATACATATATTTAACCAAACCACTTGAAGGTGGTAGATGCAACCATGACAACTAGCACAATCAAAATGATTTTGTTCACTTTGATTAAATCCTTGATTTCTTCAGCCAAATTCTTGATCTCTGTAACCAATTTCTTCATCTCTTGAGTCATTTTCTTCATGTCTTCAGTTTCTTGGTCACTTTGATTAGATCCTTGATTCTTGTCAACAACACACTTTTCTAGAGTATCAGCCCATACAAAGAAACCACATCCACCACCATCACTTTGGGAGTCAGGACAATTATGAAATATCCTCCCTTTACTTCTAGGTTGTTTAGAAGCATATGTACGACATGCCTTTCCACAATAACAAACAAGGCCTTGCTGAAATCGAATAGAAGATGAAGAAGACATGATATTTCTTTGCAAAATAGAAAAAATCGAATATGGTGTGTGTGAGCTTTGTGTTGTTGCTATATATACAAAAAATTGAATTAATTAATAAAAAAAAAAAATAATAACACGCCAAATGCCGACGGAATTAAGTTTCCGTCGGAATTCACCATTTGATAAATGCCGACTGCACAACACATGACGTGGCATTCCCCATTTGATGAGATTATATCAATCAAGTGCCACTGCACAACACATGACGTGGCATGCTACAGATTCCTCTTCGGCTGAGTCGAGGGAGATGCGACATCCGGCAGACTCAGAGGCCTGGAAACATCTTGACAACGTGTTTCCAAATTTTGGTTGTGAACCGAGGAATGTGAGATTAGGTTTGTGTACTGATGGTTTTGCACCGTTTGGGATGCATGGGAAGCAGTATTCTTTGTGGCCGGTGATACTGACTCCATATAATCTTCCTCCGTGGATGTGCATGGACCATTAGCGACTTTCCTGCATATGGTATGTTGTCCGGGTGGAGTACGGCCGGAAAGAAAGCATGTCCGTATTGTATGGAGAATTCTGAAGCTTTCAGTCTCCCAGTGAGTAGAAAAGTTTCATGGTTCGATAATCACCGTAGGTTCTTACCTCAAGGTCACCCGTTTCGAAGAAATAAGAAGAACTTCGTAAAAAACAGAGCAGTCACAAACAATCGACCTCCACTACGAGATGGTATTTTATACATTTATTTAATAATCGAGTACTAAACGTATATTTATCTATTGCTTTTAGTGTCACTTATAATTTACTCTCCGTACAGGACGTAGGTTGTTATATGAGGTTCAAGTGACGGGGTTGAAAAAAAGTACTGAGGAAAATGCAGCGGAACACAACAGAGGAATTGAGGGTGGTTGGAACAAAAGGAGTATTTTTTGGGACTTACCATACTGGAGTTCACTATTGATACGACACAATTTGGATGTGATGCACATTGAAAAGAATGTGTTTGACAATGTGTTCCACACAATCATGAACACGGAAGGCAAGACGAAAGACACTCCAAAGTCTCGGGAGGATTTGGACACTCTTTGTCGCCGTCCAGAGTTGAAAAAGGATGAGCGTACAGGTAAATTTCCAAAGGCTAGCTACACACTGGATAAGCCACAAAAACAAAGATTGTGTAGGTGGATAAAGGAGTTGAACTTTCCGGACGGCTACGTGTCGAACTTGAGTCGATGCGTAGACACAACAACGGGTAAGGTTGCAAGGATGAAGAGTCATGATTGTCATGTATTTATGCAACGCTTGATACCGATTGCGTTCCGAGAACTTCTTCCTCTCAATGTGTGGAGGGCTATCACTGAATTAAGTCTATTTTTTAGAGATTTAACTGCTACAATGATCACGATCGATGATATGATTCGTTTAGATGAAGACATTCCAGTGATTTTGTGTAAGTTGGAACAAATTTTTCCACCTAGCTTCTTTAACTCGATGGAACACTTACCCGTTCACTTAGCGTATGAAGCGAGAATTTGTGGTCCGGTGCAATACAGGTGGATGTACCCATTTGAAAGGTAAAATCTTACTTTTTTTATTTCATTACAATTACACATGCATTCATATAAGTTTTATATATATATATATATATATATATGTGTGTGTATATCAGGTATCTCCACAACTTGAAACGCAATGCTAAACAAAAGGCAAACGTTAAAGCATCGATTGTGAATGCTTATTTGAATGAACAGGTTGGCATGTTTTGTTCTTATTACTTTGAAGACCACGTCAACACAAAGTTAAGAAGTGATCCACGTAACTTCGGTGGTACATCCGCTGACGATATCAGTGAAGAGGTCGATGGAATGCTCTCCATATTCAAGTCTAAGGGACGGCCAATAGGAAAACCCACTGAACGATATTGGGAGACGAACTCGGAGGCGGAAATAGCACAAACGTATATGTTGTTGAATTGTGATGAAGTTCAGCCATACATTGAGTAAGTATTTCATATATAAATCGTCTATTTAAATACCACTTCATTTATGTCATTTAATATTAACCAAGTTTTTGAATGTTGTGAATTAGGATGTACACTCAAGAACTACGACGAGCAGAACCAAACATCTCAGATGCATATATAGATGCTCGTATTCAACGTGAATTTTCCCGATGGTTCGAACGTTATGTGAGTACCATTTAATTAATTATGTTTTACGTAAATAAATTAATATTTATTTTAATTAATTTTAAATTGAGCCGTATAGGGACGGGATAACGCTCTAGACAGTCGATTCTTACGAGATCTCAGCAAGGGACCACTACGTCGTGTAAAGACTTACAACGTACAGTTATATTGTGAAGGGCTACAGATTTCATACGTCTGGGTATGCATCGACAAAGGCAACTACCAACAGTGGCGTCTGCGTTAGTAGTGCGAATTACAATGCAGATGCAAGTGATTACTTTGGGGTGTTACGGGAAGTCGTCGAAGTAGAATATTCAGGATATCCAACAAAGACTGTAGTGTTGTTCAAGTGTCATTGGTTTGATTCAGGCCATCTAGGAACAAGAATTCACCCGGAGTACAAGCTCGTTGATGTTAGTTCGAAAAGGGCGTATGTTGGGGATGATCCATTTGTATTTGCCCATCAAGTATCTCAAGTATACTACTGCACATATCCGGGAGCTCCACGTGGTTATGAATGGCACGCTGTTTGCAAAGTAAAGGCAAGGTCAATGGTAGAAGTCCCTAAAAAGGACAAAAATACTGAAGATGAATCTCCATTTCAAGCAGAACAAATAGAGACTCCAACTGAAGTCTTTACGGGAGATTTCAATCTTTCTGTACCCTTGACGGTTGCAAATCCCCAATTAATCGAAATTGAAGGTGAAGAGGAGGGGGATGAAGAAGAGGATGAAGAGGAGGATGAAGAGGAGAATGAAGAAGATGAGGATGAGGAGGAGGATGAGGATGAGGAAGATGATGATGAGGAGGAGGAGGAGGATAAGGACGAAGAGGAGGATGAAGACGATGAAGATGAAAATTAATTCAATTAATGTAATGTATTTATTTCTTATTTTATAAAAGTTATTTAATTATTTATCATTTAGGCACAAATTATAAAAATTAAATTTACTATAAATATAAGTCACAACCAATATATATATTAATATATGTGGAAGAAATGAATTTTGTGATTTTTTTTAAAAATATTTTGGTAATTTAGTAGGTCTAGTATATAGAAAAAATTGAATTATTTAAAATAAAAAATAAAAAAAATCGCCAAAATGCTGACGGAATTAACTTTCCGTCGGTATTTACTTTTTGAAAAATACCGACGGATTATCCGTCGGTATGTGTACATGCCGACGGAAAAAAACCCCTTATATAAAACCTCAACCTAGGGTTTTCTTTCCAAACTTTCCTCTTTACATTCCCCCCCACCTCGCCTCCCTCCACCACCTCGCCTCCCTCCACTCTTCGACAACTACCTCACCGGCCACTCCTCCGGCTGCGACAGCCTCCACCACGGCGGCACCGTAACATTCGCCACTCTCCGGCACCGTAACATTCGCCACTCTCCGGCACGCCGCCGGCACCGTCACCACCGGCGAAGCCGCCACCACCGTCGCCTCCCTCCACTCTTCGGCCCCATTCCCCCCCACCTCGCCTCCCTCCACTCTTCGGCCCCAATCCGAGAAGCACAAGGTTGAGTATGAGGTAATTTATTTATTTTTAATTGTGATTTCGATTTACAACTCGATTTCAGGTTTCGGTTGAATTTTGAAGTTTTTATTCACTTTGATGTTGCAGGTTCATCGGTTAGTTGTGAATCGGGATCCTAAATTTACCAACTTTGTGGAGGTAATGATATCTGTTGGGATATGAATCCTAGAACAAGTCCTAAATGATGAATAAAAGATGAAGTTTTGACAAAGCCAAAAGTAGTATGAATATTTTCTAAGTGTTGACCGATCTAGTCTAGTTGAGTTAAGTCATCTTGTACAAGACCAGTAGAGTTCACATAAGTTCACATGAAAAGATAAGTACAAGTTTATAAGTACTTCATATGTGTTTACAGTATTTGTTTAAAATTGTTACTGAGCTATTTAAATGTTGTATAGAGCTCATGATGTTTTTATATGTAATAGATTAGTTTTATTGTATAGTTTATAAGTTGACTAAGCTTGTATTATAAAAGCTTAATGTAATGTAATAGTCTTGATAGGTTTAGTATAATCTACTGATTGAACAAGGAAGATCAGACAAGAAGAATTGAAGTCTACTACTCAAGACAGAAGGACTACAAGACAAGACAAGTAAATACAAGTCTACTCAAGATAAGTGAAAGTTAGAAACACGTGAAAAGAAGAAGATATAGAAGTTAGTTATGGAATAACTAATACACAACAAGAAATGCGTATATGGATATAAGAAGATTCAGTTGAAGGTAGTTATCAAGAAAAGTTGGTTACAACTGATTAGTTCTTGATTTCAGAAGTTTATAAATACTTCATGGTGGTGATCATTTGAAGACTATTGAAATATTGATACAGCAAGCATTATTGAAGATTCAAGTGAAGAAATTACTCTTAGAGATTGAAGTTCAGAAAGTAAAGCTACACAAGACAAGTGAAGAAATCAGAAGGCTACTACTGAACGAAGAGAAGTTTTATTTTCGTTTACTGTTTCAAGTTGCTAGATACTTGTAAATCGCTAGTAAGATCGAAGATATATCTGGAGATATAATCGAGAAGATCTAAGTCTTATTTCTTGGGACTTAAAGCTACAAGAACATATTACTCGATTGGAAGAGTTAATAAGAATTTCACAACTGGGTTTGTGAGAGTGGATGTAGACAAGTTGTCGAACCACTATAAATCTCGTGTTTGATTTACTTTACTGTTTTATTTGTTGTTTAATTGATTAATTGTTTAGTTAATTGAATTACATAACTGAACTAGACTAGCTGAGTATACATAAAACAGAGTTCTCGAATTAAGTTGAGTATAAACTTTAATTGGGCTCATTGTTAATTTCGTATTCCGCACATTGTAATTCTGATATATCGAAAGATTTTAGAAAAGTCTATTCGCCCCCCTCTAGACATTTTCTTTAGCTTCCCTCGATATTAACTCAACTTAGGGACCTACAAGTGGTATCAGAGCAGTAGTTTTCGAACTGCTGTTTCTTGATAACCGACTTAAGACTTAGGGTGAAGTCGTGTTCCTTGATTGTTCTTGTATACGTGTTCTTGTTCAAATATTCTAGATATATCTGTTTCGCGCTCCTTGTTCTTGACTTATCTGTTATTCTTGATCATAACTCTACTTAGCACTTATTTCTTGAAATCATGTCTCTTGAGATCAGCGCTAACAAGTTACCTAAGTTCCAGGTACAAGACTATGACTATTGGAAACTAAGGATGGAAGCCATCTTCAGTTCCACTCACGACTTAATGATCTCTGTCATCACTGAAGGTCCGATAGTGACCATGATCCCAAACACTGCTGCCCTCGACGCAAATCAACCCGTGGGTACACTCGTCAAGAAACCAAGGTCAGAACTAACCTCAGAAGAAATGAGACAGAATAATTTGGATAGCTTGGCCAAAAATTACATCTTACACACTCTTCCTAATGAGTATCTGAGAAAAGTGTTAAAATGTAAAACTGCCAAAGAAATGTGGGATCGCTTAGCTATCATTTGTGAAGGGACATCCCTAATTAAAGAAAGCAAGCTTTCCACTGCAGTCCAAAGATTCGAATCATTTCATATGAAAGCTGGTGAAACAATAGACCAGTTGGATACTCGTTTTACTAAAATCATGAATGACTTGGAAGTCCTTGGTAAATCTTATACTCCACGAGAAATCAATCTTAGGATTCTCAAAAGCCTTGATAGTCGATGGAAAATGGTAAAAATGCTTGTTAAGAATACCCAAGATATAGACGTATGGACAGCAGAAACCATGTTTCAAACTCTAAAGGCCCATGAGTTTGATCTAGACGAAGATGAACCCATAGTAAGCAGTGACAGAGAACATGCTGTGTCCAAGAACGTTGCTTTTAAGGCTAGTTCGTCTAAGGTAGACAGGTCAAAGTCTAAAACTAGGTCTACTTCTGTGAAAGACGAGTTAGATACTGATCTTAGTCTGAAGGATCAGGTAAGCCTCATGGTTAGAAAGTTTGATAGGCTGAATAAACGTTTCGGAAGATATAAGAAGTTCTATAGAGAGCATAGAGGGTCTGCTTCTAAGAACTCGTCTGAGACCAGACGAGACCGAAACTCGTCCGAAAGGAGAGACGAAGTCTCGAAAGGTAACAGACAAGATAGAGAGTCTGATGGTAGGAAGATTACTCGTTCTGATAGACGTGATAAACGAAGGAACAACTCTCCTATTAAAAAGGCTACTAATGATATCTTGTGCTACAACTGTGAGAAGCCAGGTCACTACATATATGAATGTCCAGACCTGAGTACCGATGATTGAGAAGAACGCAAAGCACGAAGGGAAAGAAGATACAACCGTGGTAAGAAGGCAATGATGGCCAATGATGACTCTGACTCTGACTCAGACGAGTTGCCATCATCCTCATCTAGCTACCCGTCTGAACAAGATCACGATGAAGCCTTCATAGTAGATGATGGTCTATGCTGCATGGCTAAAATCGACCAAGAGGTATCATCTGCTACATCTTTTCAATCTTGTGATGAATCAGAATCTGATGAAAGTGACACTGCCAGTAGCAAAGTAGGGAGAAGTCTTCAGCACTCTACTAGTGCAGTTGAAGACGACCTCCTACTTGCCAACAAGGCATTCATTGAAGTCAGTGACGAAAACATCATCTTAAGACAAGAAATCATTGATCTTAAGGAAGCTCAGTCTAAAGTAGATCCTAATATAACAGTCCTAAATGAACGCTTGCAAGAAGAGTTGAGACAACTCAAAGACAAGTGTGCATTGACAGACAAGTTGTATCAAGACCTACTTAAGACACATGCTACTGAGAAACATGAATTCAATGTTTTACAAAGCAAGTTCAAAAAGCTTGAAGAACGTAATAAGTTCTTAGAAACCGAGGTTGTCACTCTAGACCTTAAACTTACTGACCTGGTTAACTCATCTAAGGTTAACCTTGAATTGTCAGATAGGTATAGGGCTCCTGCTGACAAGACAGGGATAGGTGCTAAGACATCAAGCTCGTCTACTCTAGTTCCTAAGAACCCTACTATTTTCATCTCAAGCTCTTTGACTAATGATAAAGGAAAAGAACCAATGATATACGATATTGACACTCCAACTCAAGGTACTGTACCAAAACAAGCTCGAGTTAACATTCCAATTACCAAAGGAGGTAAAAAGAAAGTTAACAACAAACCTGTTCCGTTTAAGACAAGTCAACAAAGGACTAGGAATCGTGGACGACCAAATCAGGTCAGATACGAGGATTGGTATCCCGAGGAGACTAGTAATAGACAAGTACAGACTAGACGACAAGAGTCTAGACCTCCTCTTATAAGGCAGTCTCAACTCTACTCGTCTAGACCTAGACAGGAAGGTCCAAAATATCGTACACAAGCTGTTCTATATCCTCCACCTTTGTCATATGACATCGAAGGAGAAGAAAGACCTAAACATGTCTATAAACCGTATGGACCTAATGCATACAAACCTTACTCTGACTATCATAGACAAGTGCCTGCTCAAGTAGAGATTAAGTCAAAAGGCTATCTCCAAAGAGTAGACCCGAACTCGACTGATAGGCCAGATAGGGACAACAAGGTCTTATTTTGCAACAAATATGGTCGAAAGCTTAGAAGGTCAAACTTGTTCAGGACTCCAATGTACATTTGGATTCCATTGAACTCGACTAACCCCCAAGGACCCCAATAAACAAGGAGGGTACCTAAATTATGAAATATCATCTAATGCAGGGTCGACTCGATCTATACAAGAAGGGTGGCTCAACAGGAGAAACTTGGTACATAGACAGTGGCTGTTCGCATCACATGACTGGTACCAAGACTCTCTTATCAAGCTACCATGAGCAAGAAGGACCAAAAGTGATATTTGGTGACAGCTCCACTGCTGTTACTAAAGGATTTGGTTACATTCGGAATGGAGACATAGAGATTCAAGATGTTTCTTATGTTGAAGGCTTGAAATACAATTTACTCTCTGTTTCACAATTTTGTGATCGTGGATACAAGGTGCAGTTCAAGAGTCGCAAATGTGAAATCATTGACAAAAGGACACACACAGTCCTACTGGTCGGCATAAGACAAGGAAGTGTGTACATAGTGAACTGGAACAGTTGTCCGAGGGACACCTGTCTACTTACTAAGAATCCTAAAGAACTTGGCTGGCTCTGGCACAGACGCCTCTGTCATCTAAACTTCAAGGTTCTTAATAAGATAGCCAGAGACTACCTTGTGGAAGGTATTCCCAATGAAGTCTACTATAAGTCACATGTATGCACATCCTGTCAGAAAGGTAAACAGGTAAAGGGTTCTTTTAAATCTATTCCATCCCTCTCAATAAGTAGAGTTCTTGAACTTCTACATATGGACTTACATGGCCCAATAACTCCTCCAACTTTGAACGGCAGAAGGTACACACTTGTTGTGGTAGACGACTATTCTAAGTTCACTTGGGTAGTCTTCTTACACAAGAAGAGTGATACACAAACACTTTTGCCTGATCTGTTGAAGAAGTTACAGGTTGAGAAGAATCAGTCAATTGTCAAGATCCGTAGTGACAAGGGTACTGAATTCATTAACTGCTATATTAAAGAATTTTGTTCTAAGCGTGGCATCCAGCACCTTACTAGTGCAGCAAGGACACCACAACAAAATGGAGTAGCAGAGCGAAGGAACAGAACTCTTAAGGAGGCCTGCAGGACCATGCTGACAGAGTATAATACGCCTCAGAAGTTTTGGGCAGAAGCTATCAATACTGCATGCCACTCACAAAACAGAAGTGCTATCAATAAAGCACTAGGTAAGACACCCTATGAGGTATGGAAAGGTAGAAAACCCAGAGTTTCATATTTTCATATATTTGGATGTAAGTGTTTCATCCATAACAATGGGAAAAGCAAGTTGAATGCATTTGATGCTAAAGCAGACGAGGGGATATTCTTAGGATACTCCTCGACTAGCAAAGCATTTAGAGTATTTAACTACTTAACCCTTTGTGTGGAAGAAACACCACATGTGGTTTTCGAAGAATCTCAACAGGACACGTCTGCCAACAAGATCAGTGAGAAAGTTACTGAACTAACTATCGAATCTGACAAAGATTCAGAGATATATGAATCCGTTCAAGCATACAATCCATTCATGAAAGCTCTCGAGTCAGATGACCAGAAGAAGGTAAGTGCTCAAGGTAACTCTACTAGACCAGTTGACATGCCTAAACTAGTCGACTCGTCTACTCCTATTAAATCTTCTGATGATAATGATGTTGACATGCATGATGCCGTACATGATATAGATGATAGTACTATTGTTAAAAATAGAAATACATGGAAATCAGCGCATAATACTGAAAATATTATTGGTGACTCTACTGTTGGTGTGAAGACTATACGACAACTCTTTGAGTCGCAAGAACAATCTAGTCCATCTCTGTTTTGCTGGTGTTGTTTCCTCTCATCTATCGAGCCTAAAACCATTAATGAGGCATTGGCTGATAGTAATTGGATCATTGCTATGCAAGACGAGTTGAATCAGTTTGTTCGAAACGACGTCTGGGAACTTGTCGATAGACCGAAACATCATAATGTAGTTGGCACTCGATGGATTTTCAAGAATAAGAAAGATGAGAATGATGTAGTTGTTCGTAATAAGGCTAGACTAGTCGCCCAAGGCTATTCACAAGCTGAAGGCATAGATTATGATGAAACATATGCTCCTGTTGCTAGACTAGAAGCCATTCGATTGTTCCTAGCATATGCTGCTTACATGAAATTTACTGTATATCAAATGGATGTTAAAAGTGCATTTCTTAATGGTATTCTTGCGGAAGAAGTGTATGTTGAACAACCCCCAGGTTTCGAAGTCAAAGGTAACCAGGTATACAAACTAAAGAAAGCCTTATATGGACTAAAGCAAGCTCCAAGAGCCTGGTACGATACTCTTTCTCAATTTCTATTAGAAAATGGTTTTACTAAAGGCAAGGTAGATAGAACCTTGTTCAGAAGACAAGAAGGAAAAGACATTTTACTCGTCCAAATTTACGTAGATGACATAATTTTTGGGTCACCTAACAAAAAAGTTGAGTGAAAGTTTCTCAACACTCATGCAAAGTAAATTTGAGATGTCTATGATGGGTGAAATGAATTACTTTCTTGGACTTCAAGTAAAACAAACCCCAGAAGGGATTTTCATAAATCAAGCAAAATATACTCGTAATCTACTAGATAAGTATGGTATTAAGACATGTAAATCTTCTGGAGTACCTATGCAACCTACTTACAGGATGGATCCAGACGAGAATGGTAAATGTACTGATCAAACTCATTACCGTGGTCTTATTGGTTCATTACTCTACTTGACTGCTAGTAGACCTGATATTGCATTTTTTGTTGGTGTATGTGCTCGTTTTCAAGCTAATCCAAAAGAGAGTCATATGGAAACCACTAAAAGGATATTGAAATATTTGAAAGGAACTATCAATCGTGGTATATGGTATCCTTCAAATGATGATATATCTCTAAGTGGCTACTCTGATTCTGATTTTGGTGGTTGTAGAATAGATAGGAAATCTACATCTGGTTCTTGTCAATTCTTAGGCACAAAACTCATTTCATGGTTTTCGAAAAAGCAGACTAGTGTTGCTACCTCTACTACTGAAGCCGAGTACATGGCTGCTGGTAGTTGTTGTAGTCAATTATTATGGCTTATTCAACAGCTTAGAGATTATAATATTTGTGAATCAAATGTTCCTATATTCTGTGATAGTAATAGTGTTATTGCCATTACACAAAATCCTGTTCTGCACACACGTTGTAAGCATGTTGATGTGAAACACCATTTCATACGTGATCATGTAGAAAAGAAGGATATTCGCATGGAAAAGATTCATACTGATTTTCAAAGAGCTGATATTTTCACAAAACCATTAGCTGAGACCCGATTTCGTGAATTATGCATTAGTCTAGGACTAATTGATCTTGATCCTACTAGTATGTAGAGATGTACTAACCAGACAGGTACAGTCCTAAGAAGAAGGGAGAAATAGACAAGTTACCACAAAAGAGCGGAGCACTCATCTACTCACTCAACAGACAGGTATACAAGGTCAGACAAGTTGACCAAACAACCCGATGAGGAAGCTGGTAAAGCTGAGGGTAATACTAAGGGAATAAACATTTAAGGGGGAATCCTTGATTTCTTAAAGATGCTTATGTTGACTCTTTAGTTTTGTAACAGTCATCTTGTTTGCACCTTGATCATTGACTTAATTTAATATTCATTCGAATTACTCTACTCGAATATCTGTCGTACAAAATAAGACAGGTACATAAAGTTGTTCGACGCTCAGAATAGACACGCACAGTCGAAGGGGGAACTCGACTAGTACTCATAAGACTACTCATCTTGTGAAATTAAGTCTACTCGTCTTATGAAGATTAGATCTACTCATCTGTTCTGGATGGACTCGAACAGAGACAAGCTAAGTTTTCTTTGATTTAAATGGGTTATGTGTTAAGTGTTTACTCGAAACAAACTAAGGGTATTAAAATAATTTGATAGTGTTAAAATTTGAATATCCTAGAAATTGGATTTATACACCCCTAGTTAATGAGGTGTACACATTCATCTCGCGCCAAAATATGAATATGTTAGGTCAGATGAGTACACTCCTCTTTCTACCAATAGGAAAGGTGGATCTCAATTTTTACAAAATCAAAACACATTTTCGTCTCGGTTCCGTAACCGAATGCCAAAGGTCTTAACCGTTGGATCTAATCCTTCGATCTTGACCGTTGGATCAAAAATTCTGTTTTTAAACAAAACCCAACACTTGCACACGTCTTGCCTCACGTTTCATAACTCCTCTACTACTTGCTAACAGTGATTTTCTGCATAATCTACTTTCTTGTTCGTTACAAATCATTTAACATGTCTATTCGATCTATCTTTGATATCAGCACCAACATTCAGGCACCATTTGATCTAGGCAGATATATAAATGACAACAAGGTGCATGTTGAGCCATCTCTGTTTTTCGAAGGAAATCATACGGTCGGAAATGCAGAAATCTTGACCAAGTGTACCAGATGCGGTCTACGACCCTACTTGGAGGCGTTTCCTAAAGTTGTTCTGGAGGAAGAAGTTTTGGAATTTTATGCTAACGCCAGCAGAAGGGGAGATATCATCGAATCATTTATCGGTTCAAATCGAGTGGAAATCACTCGTGAAGCTCTATTTGAACGATTGAAGTTGCCCATCGGAACGATTGATGTGGAAAAGTACGCTGAAGGACAGGAGATGAGATATTTGAGTATCTTCTGTGGGAAGAAAATGAAGTTGAAACCGGATGGCAAAGCTATTACAGCCAAGAAGGGTGAATTATTGGAAAAGTATCGCACTCTACTGGACATAGCAAGCAAGATGCTTCTATGTGCCACTGGGTCTCATGACTCAGTTACCCAAGTCAAAACACGGATTATGGCAGCTATCTATGATGGAATTACTGAGGGTAATTGGTTCAAGTTGATAGCTGACAGGATGATGCACTTCGAGAAGAGTGTTAGGGTGGATGTTGATACTAGGAACTGGGTAGTATCTCAAGCAGTTGGATATGGTAACAAGCTGAGCATCTTACTCCCAATTTTGATGCCCAACAAGACTACTTGGAGCAAGGGAAAGCCATTTCATCCTCTGAAGTTCTATTTAAAGAAAGAAGCACTGAAGAAGCAAGCTGCTGTAAGGCCAGCTGCTCCTAGGCACGTTCAATTTGATGAATCTGAAGTGTTGCCGTACGCGGATTCAGAGAGTTCTTCACAAGCTGAGTCTGAGGAAGAAGAGTCCAGTGCAGACGACTCAGAGAAGACTCAATCAGATGAAGAGTCGCTTCATGAGAAGGAGTCGAGTGACCAAGTTCCAGAGAGGTATACTCTTGTGAGAGTTGGAACCCCACCTCCACTAGAAGAGACGAGTCACCAGGTTGGTACATCTTCACAATCTTTGTCAATTCCGTCTTTCTCTCTCTCTACTGTTCGAACCAAGGCTAGATCACATCGATCTAGGCCTCGTCCTTTATCCTCAACCTCACATGTACTGGCGGCATTACCGCTTAGAGCCAGTCATCCCCAAATCACTCCCATACAAGATACAACTGATACTCCTACAGTTGTCATACCTGACCTAGCCACATCGACGCCCACAGAAACCACTGCCTTTACTCCCTCTCCCTCACCAGAATATGGTGAACCCTCTAACCCATCTACTTCAGACAAGACACCAGTTGCCACTGCAACAGCTGAGTTAGAGACCCCATCTACTCAGGACCCGTCTGATGTTAGATTTGAATCCCTGGTATACTATCCGATGTGTCTACGAGAAAAGAGGATTCGTGCTCGAGTTTCAAGAAATCTACAGAAGACGCTCTCAACTCTTGACATCGACACAGCTTCTGAACAGTTTGAGAAGCTAGTCAGGATTTGCACATGGTTCGCGTTGAAGAAGTCTTCTACGGATGATCTTTTTGAAGTCATTCAAGGCAAGGGCGGAATCTCCAACTTTATGGATTGGGAGATGGAACAGAAAGAAAATAGTGGAGTTAAGGATCACTCCGAGCTATTTCCTCGCAAAGCCTTGGTTGATTTAGTCAAAAGGCTGCTGAATATTCCGGATGGTGTTATTGAGGATGTATTTGCATTTGATGTCGGAACTCAGACTGATCTGGTCGAAGACGAGATCAAGCCGGAAGTAGCTGAGATGGCAGTACAGACTTCAGAACAATTGGAAGAAATTGTTGAAAGTGATGAAGATGAAGTCGACTCACTCATGCTTGGTAAAGAAGATGATGAGTTCTTGGATGCTGAAATGTTTGATGAGGATGAGATCAAAGCCTTTGATGCTGAATTTGTTGGAACTTCCAGTTCTACTCAAGCTGTTCCAGAGAGATTCCTGGATGATTTAAAGACGGATCTAGGAAATGTTGTTCATACTGCCATAGACAAGTTCTTAAACTTGAAAATGAAGGATGTGCTCGTTGAACAGAATCAGTCACTTGTTGACAAATCCAGAGACTTATTTGTTGGTGAGGTCAACAAGATGGACTCAACTTTCCGAGAAGAGTTGTTTGCTCAATTTGAAGACTTTCTGAAGAAACAAGTTGATTTTTCAGAAAAGAGATCAATCTCGTTTGCTCGATCACTAGCTGAAGAGTCAAGCAAAATGGAGAGACTTTACAGAGTCAAAATTGCTATTGCTGATGAACAGAGAAGGGAAGCACAAGATCAATTGATGCGTTCTCGGGATGTTCTAAATGAGTTAACTACTCAGAATACTCTTCTTCGACAGACGACTGATCATTTGAAAGATGAACTGGTTTCATGTACAAAGAAGTTGGAACTAGTTACTGATAGATTAGACGAGATGAGTAATGAGAAAGCGCATCAGATGCACATTGAGTCAGCTGCTGAAGCTATGAAGGAAGCTTTGAAAGAAGAGATGACCCGCTTTACTTCTCTTTTCACTCTTAAGGCAAGTGATGAAGCCAAAAAGGGGGAAGAGACAAGTTTAGTTGAAGATGAAGTTGTGAAGTCTGCTAGTGCTGAACCGGAGATGAAAGCTGCTGCTACTGCGATTGAAGAACTAAGAAGGCCTAAAAGAGGCAGATTAGTGAAGAAGGCAGATCTAGAGCATGCTGAGACAGAAAAGCAGAAGAGATTAGATAAAGGCAAAGTTGTTGCGTCTCCTGAAGCAGAGATTCAGACCAGACGAGTCAAGAGAAAGATGGATATTGAAGAGCCTACTGCTACTGCTACAGTTGAGAAGAAACAAAGGATTGCTGATGATGAGATTCATTATGCAAGTAAAAAGAAGATTACTAAGCATATTGAAAGACTGCAAAAGTTGAAAGCTGATGAAGACAAAATGGAAGACAAGTTCATTGATCACTTCATAGATAATGAGCATAGAGCTGAATGGATTGAAGTGAAGAGTCAATGGGAACTTGATCATTGGATAATAAGGAAGTATGGTGATGCTGAAAGTCAAGATGAACTGTATTCGTTATTTGACAGGTTCATGGAAGGACAACACATGAAGTTATGGCATCTAATCTTGAGGATTTCTGCTGGTGCTAACTTCAACATTCTTGTTCCTGAATTTCCTGAATGGAAATGTCCCATGACCAGTTCAGGTAAAAGAGTTGATCATAATCAGATCAAGAAATTCGAAGAAGAGCTGCTAGATAAAGAGAAGATTGAAGATGAAGACCATATATGTCTAATTCACAAGAGACTCCTTGATGCATTTTGCGTTCCAAATCCAGAAGGAGGTACTCTTTCAGATTAGTTTTTGTTTGTTTGAAGATTAGTTTTTTTTGTTGCTCTGATACTTAGTTTTTTTTATTCAAAGTATGTGTAATCTACTGATCTAATTTTTGAATGAATGAAAGATAAGTACTATTTGATGTTAAAAGACAAGGTAACTACTTAACTAGTCTACTTATGAGAAAAGGTTCAAGTAGTTTTGGCTTCATCAAAAAGGGGGAAATTGTTGGGATATGAATCCTAGAACAAGTCCTAAATGATGAATAAAAGATGAAGTTTTGATAAAGCCAAAAGTAGTATGAATATTTTCTAAGTGTTGACTGATCTAGTCTAGTTGAGTTAAGTCATCTTGTACAAGACCAGTAGAGTTCACATAAGTTCACATGAAAAGATAAGTACAAGTTTATAAGTACTTCATATGTGTTTACAGTATTTGTTTAAAATTGTTACTGAGCTATTTAAATGTTGTATAGAGCTCATGATGTTTTTATATGTAATAGATTAGTTTTATTGTATAGTTTATAAGTTGACTAAGCTTGTATTATAAAAGCTTAATGTAATGTAATAGTCTTGATAGGTTTAGTATAGTCTACTGATTGAACAAGGAAGATCAGACAAGAAGAATTGAAGTCTACTACTCAAGACAAGACAAGACAAGTAAATACAAGTCTACTCAAGATAAGTGAAAGTTAGAAACGCGTGAAAAGAAGAAGATATAGAAGTTAGTTATGGAATAACTAATACACAACAAGAAACGCGTATATGGATATAAGAGGATTCAGTTGAAGGTAGTTATCAAGAAAAGTTGGTTACAACTGATTAGTTCTTGATTTCAGAAGTTTATAAATACTTCATGGTGGTGATCATTTGAAGACTACTGAAATATTGATACAGCAAGCATTATTGAAGATTCAAGTGAAGAAATTACTCTTAGAGATTGAAGTTCAGAAAGTAAAGCTACACAAGACAAGTGAAGAAATCAGAAGGCTACTACTGAACGAAGAGAAGTTTTATTTTCGTTTACTGTTTCAAGTTGCTAGATACTTGTAAATCGCTAGTAAGATCGAAGATATATCTGGAGATATAATCGAGAAGATCTAAGTCTTATTTCTTGGGACTTAAAGCTACAAGAACATATTACTCGATTGGAAGAGTTAATAAGAATTTCACAACTGGATTTGTGAGAGTGGATGTAGACAAGTTGTCGAACCACTATAAATCTCGTGTTTGATTTACTTTACTGTTTTATTTGTTGTTTAATTGATTAATTGTTTAGTTAATTGAATTACATAACTGAACTAGACTAGCTGAGTATACATAAAACAGAGTTCTCGAATTAAGTTGAGTATAAACTTTAATTGAGCTCATTGTTAATTTCGTATTCCGCACATTGTAATTCTGATATATCGAAAGATTTTAGAAAAGTCTATTCACCCCCCTCTAGACATTTTCTTTAGCTTCCCTCGATATTAACTCAACTTAGGGACCTACAATATCAAATGTGTCTATAGATCTTGAAGGGGGTATTGGGATATGAATTTTGGATCCTAATTGTATGTGTTGCATATATCATTTTTGTTTTCTTCTTCAATCTTCGGAAAGGAAGCTTAATTGTTCGTATTCTGCTAAAAAAAAGTGGTAATCGTTTAGCATAATCTAATACAAGTTTTGATGCTTTGGTTATGCAGTTAAGTTATAAGCACTCTATGTTAGTGGAGTATGTTTTTTGTATTACTCTATGCTGACAATGCTGTGATGAATTTTTTGATAACAATTTGGTTAATAATTATTCTGGTCGGAAAATGAAATTCTGGTCGGGGCCTCCCCGGCCACCCATATTTTTTTTATTAATATTTTGTTTTACTGACGGATATTCCGTCGGTATGTGAATTTCAAAATCATATTTTTTTTATTCATTTTTTGTTTTACTGACGGATATTCCCTCGGTAAATTGTTGTCGGTCAGATGCCGACGGAAATTCCGTCGGCATGTGAATTTCGAAATCAATATTTATTCAAAAATTAATTTCTTTTATAATTATTTTAATTTATTCTAATTTATTTTATAATTATTTTAATTCATTCTTTCCGACGGAATTACCGACGGAATGTTGACCCGGTTTGTTAAACGGGTTGTTCGAAATACCGACGGAATTTCCCTCGGTAAATCCGTCGGCAATTCCGATGGAAAATCCGTCGGCAAATCCGTCGGAATTTCCGACGGAATTCAAAAATCCGTCGGTAAAAAATGCTGACGCCGAAAAAGGGGACGACCGACTTTCCGTCGGCAAATCCGTCGGTAACACAGGCGGCCGACGGAAAATCCGTCGGTAAATCCGTCTCTAAAACGCCCTTTTTTTGTAGTGAAAAAGAATGGGTATGGGGGTATCAGACTTGTAGACAACTTTTTGAATGGTTGGATCATTCAAATGGGGGGTAGTTTCAACAGCTTTTGGGCTAAGACTTGAGGGTTCATTCAAATCTAAGTTTTCAGATGATACTATTTCTTCATCATCATCACCTTCATCATCATCATCTGATCCTTCCAGTTCAGCTTGCTCATCAATATCCATTTCCTCTTCAGAAGTATCAACATACTCCTCTTCAGTTTCATCTTCACTAGGGCTAGACATGGCCCTCTTTTTCTTGGACTTTGAGGTTGTCTCAACCTCCTTTTCTTTCTTTTCCTTCTTGGCTTTTTCAAGAATACTGATCACCATTTGTGTTGCTTCTTCACTCTTCTGCTTGGCAGATTTAGCTTGCTTCCTTGTTGAGGCTTTTGGTGACTTGATCTCCAGCCCCAATCTTTTCTGAGTTCTCACAGATAATTGTCTAAACAATATCTTGGTGGTGTTGAACTTTACTCCATCTTCAACAATGTCATCAGGTCCATATTTGTATAAGAATGCAGCAACTTTTGTACAGAAGGCTAGTTTCTTCTCAACAGTTACCCTTCTTACATCCACAATTTTGAACTTTCCTTTCTCTTCAGCAAGTTTCTTCAGAAAATAACCTTTCCAGTTCATTGGCTTCTTTCCTCCATCAATGACAGCTTTCATCAATCTCACCTTGGATCTGCTGATCTGATCATAGCTCCCTGTGGTGCACATCACAGCCTTTGCCACCACATCTAGCAATAGTTGATATTCCTCTTTCAGAACTCTCCTGTGTAGACCAGATTTGAGTAGTACTGGCTTGTTCATCCATTGGTTGGCAACTTCTTGTTCATTGTGCCTCATATACTCTTCAGGATCTTCTCCAGTAGCATTCAGACCAAAGAATTCATCAAAGTTTTCTTCAGTGAACTCAAACTTCTCAGCAGTCTTCTTGGATGAGTCTGGTTCATGAGTCATAATGTAACCAGATCCTGAGCTTTTTGGAGTAAAAGTGCCTAAGAACCGAGTAGTTGATATTTCCAGGCATGTCTTGGGGATGGCCTCGAGCCATTTTCTCAATCCAGCTTGCTCCAGCCAAGTAACTATTCTCCTTGTGTGTTTATTTGACAGATTGTCAAAGCACACAGTCTGCTCAAAGTGGAGCATGGTTGCTTCACTCAAATAATTCCAGTTGATGTCCAAATCAGGGTGATTGAAGTCAACTAAAAATATAGCCAATATACAGTATTAGTATGGTTTAATAGCACAATATTACTATTAAAACATAAGATTAGGCTATCTTGGAACAGTATCTTGCACTTATGTCTCAGATTTATTATGGATAGATTTACATAACAAGTTTATAGCATCATAATACCATATCCAACAATGTTTTAAGCTTGTAATCATGTTCTCTAGACATAATATGTGTATGAATCTAACACGTTTTTAAGCATTACACATGTATTTAACAGCATATCATTCAATAAATGACTAATCCGTAAACAGATTCATTTAGAGCTAAAAACAGAGCATGTTATTTTTCTTGAAAGCTTTACAAATATGCATGTCTCTAACAGAAGATTATGAGAAATACTAACCCATTTCCAAAGACATTTTTGTTAAAGTTCTAGAGCTTTGAGCAAAACTTGTAGATAAGCTTGAAGATTCTTGAGCGATTTAGCTTAGGGCTTTTTCAGAAATTTTGAAAACGTAAATTGTGAAAAATTCTAAGTTATGCTTTTATATCTCCTCAACTGTACAATTTGAAAAGTGTTAGGTGTAGGGCTGAGATTGAATTGATAAGATTTAATGGTTTAGATCAATTCTGTTACACCGAAGGACGCAAATGTCGTGTCCTGCGCACAGTAAGTTGTTTTTTCAGAAAATCGTGCAGTTGATCGTCTTTTAGCAAAAATCTCTTGTTTGTCTGTTATGAGCATTAAATGCGTACTATAAAGATGAACAGAGTTTAACTTTTATGAAAAAGAAAACTTATCTACAGTCAAGTGACAACTTGACTGAATAACCCTTGACAACTTCTATTGAAGTTTCTCATGTTCTTTGTCATCCTCTGCGTTGTCCTTCATAGTTTTCCTCATCCTTGAGTGTCATGTACTTTGTCCAAGTTTCCTGCATGAAAGTTCTTGAAAATAATATCAGAATGTGAAAAATAAATTAATGAACTTTGTATTGTCTCATCAACTTATTCTTCCTAAATCTTCACTCTAAGTTCCCCCTTGGATTAATACTAGTATCTCTGGCATGAGTAAAGTAATTCCTTATACTTTAAACATTCTCTCCAGGATCTAATAAACCAAGTTCCATTGAAAGTTTCTTGAACCTTGTTTCAGCTAGGGGTTTTGTAAGAATATCAGCCTTTTGCTTATCAGTATGAATCTTTTCCATTCTGATGTCCTTTTTCTCTACATGATCTCTTATGAAGTGATGTCTAATATCCACATGTTTACACCTTGTGTGTAACACTGGATTTTGAGTAATAGCTATGGCACTATTATTATCACAATAAATAGGTACATCTCTTGTGACAACTTTATAATCTCTTAGCTGTTGTTTGAGCCATAAGATTTGAGCACAACAGCTTCCAGCAGCCATGTATTCAGCCTCTGTGGTTGAAGTAGCTACAGAAGTTTGTTTCTTGGAAAACCATGAAATCAATTTGTTTCCTAAGAATTGACAAGTGCCAGTAGTTGATTTTCTGTCTATTCTACATCCTCCATAGTCGGCATCGGAATAACCAGTCAACTCAATGTTGTCTTCAGATGGATACCACAATCCTAAGTTCACTGTACCTTTTAAATACCTAAGTATTCTTTTGGTAGCCTCTAAGTGACTTTTCTTTGGATTGGACTGAAATCTAGCACAAACACCAACTGCAAAAGTGATATCAGGTCTGCTTGTAGTTAGATATAATAAAGAACCTATTATTGCTCTATATTCAGTGGGGTTGGTATCTAATCCATCACTGTCAGGATCCATTTTCCAATTTGTATTCATAGGAATCCTAACTGGTTTGCTATTTTCACAGCCAAACTTCTTGATCATTTCTCTAGTATACTTAGCTTGATTGATGAAGATTCCTTTCTCAGATTGTTTGACTTGTAAACCTAGGAAAAAATTCATCAATCCCATCATTGACATTTCAAACTTCGATCCCTTGCATGAGAGTTGAAAATTTCTTGCACATATCCTCATTTGGTGAACCAAAAATGATATCATCAACATATATCTGTACTAACAGAATATCATTTCCTTCACTTATCCTAAATAAGGTCCTATCAACTGTGCCTTTCACAAAACCATTGTCCAATAGGAATTGTGATAGTGTCTCATACCAAGCTCTTGGTGCTTGTTTGAGACCATAAAGTGCTTTCTTCAATCTATACACTTTGTCTCCTTCTTCAAAACCAGGTGGCTGCTCTACATAAACCTCTTCTTTAAGTACACCATTCAGAAATGCACTCTTCACATCCATTTGGTATACCTTGAACTTCATATGAGCTGCATATGCTAAGAACAGCCTAATTGCTTCTAACCTAGCTACTGGGGCAAAGGTCTCATCATAGTCTATTCCTTCATGTTGACTATAACCTTTGGCAACTAGTCTGGCTTTGTTTCTAACTATAACATCATTTTCATTCTTCTTGTTCTTGTAAACCCATTTAGCTCCTACAACATCCTGATGTGTTGGTCTGTCTACCAGCTCCCAAACATCATTCCTTTTGAACTGATTTAGTTCCTCTTGCATTGCTGTAATCCAGTTGGAGTCAGTCATTGCTTCTTCAATGGTTGTGGGTTCTGTTTCAGAAAGAAAACAACAGAATAAGGCACTCTCTCCATGTTGTCTCCTAGTGATTACACCACTAGTAGGATCACCAATGATCTGGTCTGAAGGATGAGCATCTAGCCATGTCCTTCTAGACTGATCATTTTCAGATAAGTTGGTCTCATTTGGTTCAACATTTAATTCAACATAGAATTCAGGAAAATTAAAAGCAGGATCAGTTTCATATTCAGGGGTGTTGTCCATGTCATCGATATTGACATTTACAGGTTGAGTTCCCCCTAAATCATTTGATCCTTGTACTCCCTCAGCATTACCAGCTTCGTCATTGGGAGAACTTACCTCAGGTTGAGTGGGTTCATTCAACTCAACATTGTTGTTTTCCTCATGGATGTTGACTCCAGGTAAGTTGTCTTTATCTTGATTGGCTTCAAATATGTTAGATATCTTGAGGTTGTCCAAGTCAGGATAGTGTACATCAGTAAATGTAGATTCTTTTCTTTCACCATCCCTTAGCCTTGTCACTCTTGTGTTGATTACATCATGAGATTTGTCTTCTTTGTTTGAGGTTCTGTGCTTGAAAGAAAACTCATCAAAGATAACATGAGGTGTTTCTTCAACAATAAGAGTTCTACAATTATAAACTCTGAAAGCTTTGCTAGATGAAGAATATCCTAGAAAGATTCCTTCATCTGCTTTGCTATCAAATGTTTTTAATTGTTGCTTCCCATTATTGTGAATGAAACATGTGCATCCAAAAATATGAAAGTAAGAGATTCTTGGTTTTCTCCCTTTGAAGAGTTCATAAGGAGTTTTTCCTTGTTCCTTTGTTAGCATGGATCTGTTTTGGGTGTGACAAGCAGTATTGATTGCTTCTGCCCAAAACCTCTTTGGAATCTTTGCTTCTGCTATCATGGTTCTTCCAGCTTCCTTGAGTGTTCTAACTCTCCTTTCTGCTACACCATTTTGTTGAGGTGTTCTAGCTGATGAAGTTTCATGAGTGATTCCATTTGCTTGACAGTATTCATTTATGTAAGAGTTGATGAATTCTGTTCCTTTGTCTGATCTGATCTTTACAATGCTCAAGCCTTTCTCATTTGTAATTTTCTTCAAAAGTTCTGGCAGCTTCTGTTGAGTCTCCTTCTTCTTTAACATGAATACTACCCAAGTGTATCTTGAGAAGTCATCCACTACTATTAGTGTATACTTCTTCCCACTGATGCTCACAGGGGTAATGGGTCCAAATAAATCCATGTGAAGTAATTGTAATACTCTTGCAGTTGAGATGGCAGCCTTTGTCTTGAAAGATGCTTTGACTTGCTTTCCTTCTTGACATGCTTGACAGATATGTTCTTTTGTGAATACTTCATTTGGTAGGCCATCTACTAAGGAAAATCTTGCAAGTTTGTTCAAGGTCTTAAAGTTCAGATGGTTTAGCCTTTTGTGCCACAGCCAACTGAGATCTTTAGAACCTTTTGCAACTAGGCAGATATCTTCAGGGGATTTGTTCCAATCTGCAAGATAAACATTACCTTTCCTTGACCCAGTTAGTAGTAACTGTTGATTTGATTTGTTCTTAATATAACATAAGTTACTAGAAAACTCAACATCAAAACCTTTATCACAAAATTGGCTTATTGACAATAGATTGTGTTTCAGACCATAGACATATGAAACATTTGAAATACTTACAGTACCAATTTTGAGAGTTCCATAACCTTTGGTTGTTCCTTGTGAGTTGTCACCAAAAGTTACTTGTGGTCCATCTTGTTCAACGAAATCTGACAGAAGTTCCCTGTTTCCAGTCATATGTCTTGAACATCCACTGTCCAAGTACCATGTAAGTTCTTTAGGACTTCTTTTCTTTGTTGATGGCACCACAGGAACCTGTTACAAATAAAAACTTAGGTACCCTTTGAGAATTGGGTCCTAGAGGGTTAGACATACCTTTTGAAACCCAAACTTGCCTTATTTTCATTACTTGAAAAGGGCTAATTTGTTTTCCATAAACATCTAAATACACAATCTTCCTTTTAAATGCCTTAGGTTGAGATTGAGTATTAGTGTGAATCTTGGATGATTTAGAAGAGTTATATCTATTCTTGTGAATATATCTGCTAAATCTATGTTTTGACTCATGTGCAACATGCTTGAATCTTTGTGGATAGGCATTCAGATTACTTGATGTCCTTGGCATGTAGAATTCAAGTCTTCTATACTCATTGTACTTAGGCTGGAAATTCCTTTGATAATTCATTGTAGGCCTTCTCATTTGAGTTGGTCTTCTTTGAATATCTTGTGATTTTCTTGCCTGAGTCTGAGAGTTTTTCAGGTGAGTTGTCTTCCATTGACCTTTACTCATCTGAATTGTCTCAGGCCTCTGAAATCTTATCTTAGGTCTTGCAACCTTTGACTTGTGATTCAGGGTAGTTGGTACAATGGGTTGTTTACCCTTGTCCTTTATCTGTAGCAGCTTTGGTTCAACAATTTCAGTCTGAGCCACAGATTTTACAAAGACTCTCTTAGTAATACTTGTTGAAGTATTACTGAGGCATGGTGAAGATACTTTATCTGGATTGTAACCAAGTCCAGATCTTTGAGTCATAGGCCTTTGCATCCCTTGTAGTTCATCTATTGACTTAGATGACTTATACAGGGCAGCCAGTTTAAGTTTCAGACTCTCTTCACTAGATTTAAGACATTCATGTTCCTTGAAAAGATGTTCAAACTTTGCCATCAATGCTTGGTAGTCTGAATCCTTACTCTCATGAAGCTTAACCTTTTCTTTCAACATAATAAGTTGTTCAGATGACTTGTCCTTTAGAGTATTCAGCTCCTTAGTTAAGTTATTGCACAACTCATTAGTTCTCAGATCATGTTCAGCTTCAACCTGAGTAATTCTTTCAATCTTAGCATTCAAGACTTTGTTTTCTTCTAAGGTTTGATCATGAATCTCTTGTAGTCTCATGAAGTCTTCCATCAACTTACCAAAGGTAAGCTTCAAGTTGTCTTCATTTGACATCATTGTGCTACTAGAATTGACAGAACTGGAAATAGACTGTACCTCATCATTGTCTTCAATAGCCATTAGACATTCTTCATCACTGCTGTCTGTAAACATCTCAGATGATGAAGATGGAAGTTGATCATCTTCAGAGGTTTCTTCTTCAGCTTTCAATGCTTTCCTTTTTCCATATTTCTTGTCCCTCTTAGCTTGTCTTTCCTTCCTTTCCTTGGAAGTTAGCTCTGGACAATCATATTGGAAATGTCCTGTCTTCTTGCAGTTGTAGCATGTATCCTCATCTTCATCTTTCTTCTTCTCAGCATCTCTCTTCTTGGTTGATGAAGATGGATCTTCTTTGGAGTTGTCCCTTCTGGATCTCCTTTCATCATTCTTCTTCTCAGGTGAGTTGAACCTTCTTTTTCTATCTTGGTAAAACCTTTTGTATTTACCAAATCTAGAATTTAATCTTTCAAATCTTCTAGCCATCATGGCCAACTCATCTGAAAAGTCAGCTTTGGAAGTCCCTTTTCCACTCTTGCTTGATTTGCTGGTTTTCTTGGAATCAGGTTCATTGGATTTGGCCTTCAGTGCAATCCCTTTGCTCTCAGGTTCCTCAATGTTGTTCTTTCTGTTCAAGTCATATTCATATGCCTTGAGTTCTGAGAACACTTGTTGCATTGGCATTGTTGACAAATCCTTTGTATTCTGCATCATGACAGCATACACATTCCATTTGCTTGTCAAGCTCCTAAGTATCTTCAGAGCCACTTCTCTCTTGGAGTATACTTTTCCAAGTGAATTGATCTCATTCATGATGTCTGTGAACCTTCCATCCAGTTGATCAATGTTTTCATCAGACTTCATCCTAAATTGTTCATACTTTTGAACAGCAACTTGAAGTTTGTTTTCCTTGATCTTGTCAGTTCCTTCACACATTAGAGCTAATGTGTCACAAATCTCCTTTGCAGTTGTGCAGTGAAATACTCTACCCATTATAGCATCTGGAATGGTCTGATATAGGGTGTTCATTGCAACATAGTTGAGATTCTGCTTCTTTCTTTCTTCAGGAGTGAGCTCATCATCATCTTTTGGAATTTCTTGTGCTCCAGTTGCTCTTTGGGCTTCTGTAACATTTGTGTTGGATTTCATGAACACAAATGGACCTTTAGTGATCACCCTTAGCATTTCATCATGAAGACAGGTCAAGTGAGCTCTCATCCTTATCTTCCAGAAGTCATAATTCTCAATAGAGAACATGGGCAGTTTCTGGTAAGATATCTTGTTGATGGGGTTGGTTCCCATAGTAGTAGGTGGTGGAATAGCTACACCAGAAATCTCAGAAGAAGATGTGTTAGGTATAGTGAATAATCAGAAATAATGAATATCACAAAAAGTGCACAAGTAGATCAGTTTAGGTAACCACAGTTGATCCTCAAAGCAGTGGTCTTTAAACCCCTGCTCTGATACCACTTGTTGGTCCCAAAAGGAGTGTGACACGTGTATGGGGGGGGGGAATACACGTGTGTGTGTTTTTCAAAAACTTTTGCAAGTAATCGACACAAATAATCAGAGTCAAATAAGTTACACAGTGTGTCAAGTCCTATGAAAATACTAACAGTAGATTCTAAGAATTCTTAACAGTATGCAACTTGTATGCGGAATAAATGATAGGCCCTTTTATACTCCTTAATTAATATGCACTTAGATACTAAGTTATCAAATAGCAAATAGCAGTTATAACAACACAAAAGCTAAAGCAATAAGATAAATGCAGTAAGTAAGAACACAAGACGTATAGTGGTTCGGAGACTAAACTGCTCCTACGTCCACTCTCCTAATTTAATAGGATAATTCCTTAATCACTTCGGAATTAGCTTGTTTTTACAGTGCCAAGGTGCACTCTACTTCTTCTCCTTCTCTTCTCTTGATTTCTTACAACCTTCTTTCGTTGAAATACTTTCAATCTCTACTACGAACTCAACAATACTCTCAATCTATCTCTCAAGGTGAAAGTAGGGTTTTGTTCTAGTACCAACTAATTGTGTGATATCCTTTACAATTTAAGAACGAATATAAAGGATAGGATATCACTGTCTAGGCTTTGGATAATCAACAATAAGCTTGCCTAGTGGGGACTAAGGGTAACACTCACAAATGAATATGCTTAAAAGCTTTTTAATCTCTCGAGTGTTTTTGAATGCTTTTGGATCCTAAAACAATTGCTAGAATATGTATGACTTGATGTTTGTCCCCTTCTTCTTGAAATGATTCAAGATATGGCCTATTTATAGATGAAGTAGACTATCCGTTGGTGGAGATAGTAAAACTTATCCATAAATTTGAACTTTCAAATTGTTCAGGGGCCTGCATGCAAATAGTACATGTATTCACGTCCATTCTGCAATTTGCATTCCAATATCAGAATTTGTTATGCGCAGTGACAGGTGGCTCTCATTCCTTGGCTAATTTGGAATAATTTTGTCCTTCCCGCTAACGGCCTTGTACTGGGTAAGGTGCCTAGTAATTCCTTGTCTTTGTCCATAAGTATGCCAAGTCCAAGGTATATGAATATCCAAATTCATCATACTTGACTTTTGTTGTTCAGCATACTTGTCTTCATGAATCCTTGTCACTTTCTTCATAACACTTCAGCTCCTTGTCTTCAATGATACTTGTCTTTTGTGCTTTCAGGTCATAGATTCAAAGAATAATCTATCTAAAAATTAAAGCTCCCTAACATATATGAGCTTTTCTAACCTGAAAATCTAGACTTGGCAAATCATCATACTTGGGGTTTTACTTAGGGTTTTCGTATCAAATCAAAATCAAATTTTCTTTTATTAATATAAACAATATCCCAACAAATTTCAAGAAATTAGCCACAAAAATTTCAATTTCATCGCAAAATATTAGAAAGAAAATATAATTGTCATTGTTGCTCTGATTATTAACAACAAAATGACGCAGTTTGTTGCTAATAAAGTGATTAAATATATAAATTTTGTTGTAAAAATTAATTTCAAGATATTAGCCACAAAAATTTCTATTTCATCGCAAAATATTAGCAACGAAATATAATTCTCACTGTTGTTCTGATTATTAACAACAAAATGAAGCAATTTGCTGCTAATAAAGCGATGAAATATATAAATTTTGTTGCAAAAATTAATTTCAAAAAATTAGCCACGAAAATTTATATTTCATCGCAAAATATTAGCAACGAAATATAATTTTCATAGTTTTTCTGATTATTAACAACAAAATGAAGCAAATTGTTGTTAATATAGCGATGAAATATACAAATTTTGTTGTAAAAAATAATTTCAAGAAATTAGCCACGAAAATTTCTATTTCATCGCAAAATATTAGCGACAAAATATAATTGTCATTGTTGTTTTGATTATTAACAACAGAATGAAACAATTTGTTGCTAATATAGCGATGAAATATATATATATATATATATTTTGTTGCAAATATTAAATCTAACAATTTAGCAACGAAAATTTATATTTCGTTGCTAAAAATTGATTTTAGCGATGAAATTTAGATTTGTCGCTATTCCCCCCATTTCTTGTAGTGAATATTAAAATTGAAAAGAAACACACAACAATATTATATAATATTATTCAAATTGAAAATTACATTAATTACGAATTGAAAAGAAATTAAACACAGGATCCGAATTATAATCATATGATGAAAGAAATTTAATTAAAAAGAGAAATAATTAATCATATATATGATGAAAAAATTAAAAGAAATTAAGAGAGATGGATATATCTTACTGTATATATATATATAATTTCTTCTTCGATCATGATGGATCGCATGCTTCCTTGAAGTTGGTGATGTTACACATGGAAATAAAGGCGTCAAGAAAATTAGTACGGTCGATACACTTGCACGCGCCTACGATACCGGGTCCGGAATAATCAAGTTTTAGTAATTCATCCCCGACGGATTTTAGATTACTACAGCAATCAGGGCCGCCTTGGCCTCTAAGGCACCCTCTTTGGACTGAATCAACGCGTTGACAGAACTTACTTTCTATAGCATCTCCAGCTTGTACATGCAGACAACCACTTAACTGCAGTACCTGCATGAAAGCTGCAGCAGCAATCACAATTAATAGGACATGCACCTTCATTTTCATCACACCCATATATATTTCTTAGTTAATTATATAGAGAAAAATGTCGTTTTGGTCCCACCTGCCACGCACCCTCGTTTTTTTGGTCCCATGACTTTCACATTTAGTCCCAATAGATTAAATTTTATCACATTTGGTCCCCGTATTGTGCAAATTTTGAAATTTCATCCCAGCCCCGTTAAGTTTTAACGGACAGACTCACGTGCCCATCACGTGGCCGTCAATCGATATTTTTTACTCAAACCAGCGTCAACACTTAACAAAAATTCCCAAATTGTGCCAGAACCCTAAATTCCCAAATTCCAAACAACGATTTCGTCCCCAAAATGGTGAAAATGTTGATTCAAGGAGAACGCGATTCACAAGGCACGAACCTAACGAAACACGCTGCAGAGAGGTGCCTGAACACCGGCGAGCTTCAAGTTTGCACCAGGACGAAACGATTTGAGGCAGCCCAAATCGCAAACCCAAAATCGCGAGCAGAAATCGCGAACTAGGGAAACGAACAATACGCGTGGGAACTCGAACAATAAGGGCACCAAGGTGGAATTGAGCCCTTGTAGGGGGCGGAGGACGGCAGCGGCCGCCGCTGCCGGCGACGGCGAGAGAAACCCTTCGCACCAGCAGTTGGGCGAAAATAGGGCAGGCGAGCAAAATATGATTCTGGGGATGAAAATAGCCAGATTAATTGGAAGAACTAACTGAATACAACCAAGGGTAATTGTAATTCAGTGAAAAAACGAAGCAAAATCAAGAAATTAGCCAAGGAATCAAGGAAAATTTCTGAAGTTTGCAAGAGAAAAGAGTCGTTGGAGTGAGGGAGCCTCTAGAGAGAGAGAGTTCTCTAACCCACTGCCCTCCAAACAACGATTTTGAGTCGGGAAAATGTTGATTCAAGCACTGCAAGTGGTGTTAAAACCAGTACACCTACAACTGCATCAATGGTGGTTCAACAATCAACAAAGATGGAATGAGGGTGACAATTTCAGGAGGTAAGAAATTTGTTGCAATGTCTAGCTTATTGAAGGTTGCTAATCGAAAAAGACTAAAGGTAAGGGGAAGGGAAAAAAGAATTAGTTAGATGGAAACTTTGGTTTATGGCTTTTGTTTATGAGACTCTGTTTTATTGATGAAACTTTGGTTTATGGCTTTTGTTTATGAGACTCAGATTGATATTTGGAATTTGTGTGGGATTTGTATTTGGAATTTGTGGGAATGGAGACTTTGTTTTTTGTTATTTGGATGTTGGTATTATTAATGGAGATTAATGGAGACTCGGTTTTGTACTTGAATTGTTATTTGAATGTTTGTTCATGCTTATGTGAATGTGTTGTGTGACTTTGTTTGATAGAAATTCCTTGGCCAATTTCATTGAAAATTGTTTTGAAGTAAGACTGTTGTTGTGGTTATATTACATGCATAGAAGCAAAAATTAAGGAATACATATTAGAATCACAATAATGAGGTTGGAGAGTGTATATATAGATGTAGAAAATTTTCCCTCTTTTTTTGCACCAATGTTGGCGCCAATTTTCGCTCCAAAATGGAAGAAATATTAACGGGACCAAAAACGCTAACAGTTGACTGACGGCTGACTAACGGTGGGACCAAATGTGATAAAATTTAACCTATTGGGACTAAATGTGAAAGTCATGGGACCAAAAAAACGAGGGTGCGTGGCAGGTGGGACCAAAACTCCCATTTCCTCTAATTATATATATATATATATATGTTAATATTTAACATGCGTTAATTTTACTCCTATTTTATAGATCGAGCTACCTACTAGCTAGCTGTTCATTACCTGTTAAATTAATTATGCGCAGCACGATTTTAATTTGTTAATTAATTATATAACATGGAAGATGATCGTGGCGATATATATGCATGCATGATTAATAATAAAAGTAAAATAAAAGTGGGGTATATATTTCTATATATATTAAGATTGTGCAAATAATTTTGGGACGTTCGAGTGTGCAAGTGATCAGGAAATAATTTTGGGACGTTCGAGTGTGCAAGTGATCACAGAACGGAAGGAGTAATTAATTTGAGGGTATTTTAGGAAAAAGTGCAACTAATTTGCATTGAAAAGTGCAAAACTGTCATATAATTTGCAAAGAAAATGAAATGACGTCAAAACGTCATACATTTTGAATAGGAGGGAGTATATATATAATTAATTAATCAGGGAAATTTTCAAAATACGTCCGATAATTTTAGATCGATTACATTTTAAATCTTTTAAGTTTTCAATTTTTTCAAAATACATCATAAGGTGTCCAATCTACATCCTGAAAATTTTCAAAATACGTACGTCCTATAATTAACTTAGATCGATTCAATTTTAAATCTTTTAAATTTTCATTTTTTTTTTCAAAACACGTCCTAAGTTATTCAATTTACATCTTTTTTTAATGCATTAGAGCTAAGGCTTGTGTTACTCCTATTTTATAGCTAGTTTATTAGTAGACCCTAATAATATAATGGAGTACAATATTCTTAAGAGGTTTTCTCCAAGATTCATCAAGTGAGTTCTTGACTTGAAACTTCTAAGCGTCGATCTTCTTGGGGAAAATGGCGAACCAAACGTAGATCTTGGCATCTTCGATCGTGTTTGTTATTGTTGCCAACTAGTTAGCGTCGTATTATCCCCGATTTCATCTTGAAATCGGGGAAACCACCGGTCATTCTCCTTTTCTGGGCACCACCTCGCCTGGAAACCGCAGCTGGGCAGTTATCCACCGTGCAACAACCATCGATGGGTAAATCCAAGCGTATCAAGGATGCAAGGGCAGTTGAAACTGCCGTACCCACCCCTATAACCGCAACAGTTCGCCCAGCATCCCCAATAAAAGGCCACCAAATAGCAGTTAGACCGTCTTCACCGATGAAACGATCCAAGAAACCAGAGAGTCCGATGAATGGAAAGAAGCGGCAGCGAGGATCACCGCAAGAACGACTAGAGATCAAGAATATGAAAAAAGAAATCGAAGAGGAACAAATTCGCAGGCAAAAACTGATCGAGGTAGCCATTGCTGAACGCGATGAAGAATTTAAGAAGCAGGAAGACGAAGCACGAAGGAATAGCGAAGAAGATGCAGAGCCCTCCAATGGCGAATCCGGCGAAAGAAATTCAAATCGCGGGGAAAAAAGTGAAAACGAGGACGTGGAATCAAGTGAAGAAGATAGCGACATGATAGCAATAGGCGAAAACAAAGCAGCTAGGCTTAGTGACGATCTGATGAACGATATATCCATTCCGGCGATCAAACTCACGATAAACTTCAGAGAATTCGAAAATTCTGTGGCAGAAACGAAGAATCAGGCGAACAGGGCTGAGACCGATAAAGAGAGTCCGAAAAATAGCAAAACGTTCGACAGAGGAAGTCCGAACATCACAGACTTCGAAAAACAAAAACCGATGAATAGCAAAAGTGTCGACACAATTGTTCCGACGGAAGGCAGAATTGTCGACAAAAACCAGGTTAGTAACTCATATCAGCCTATTATCGATTCTGAAATGGGTACCCCGAATCATGCAGGTACGTCGCCTGTGGACACAAGTATGCAGGAGGCTGAAAAGGATCATAATGGAAAGAAAGAGCATGGTGATGATAAAGTCGGGCAAAAACCAAAGAAAGCTTGGACGAAGGGTAACATACCGGAAAGTATTCGGGGGAATAGGATTCTAAAAGATGAATACAAGTTGAATTACGTACCTCCAAGTGCAAACAAAGTCCACATCCCGATGGAGATGATTTCAAACGATTGGGAGCATGCATTAATAGGGTATTTTATTGGCCGTTTTTCGGGATTCCATGCCCTTCGTATCATGTGCAAGCAATGGGGCGTTCCCCACGAAATAAAGTCTCATGACAGCGGATGGTTGATCTTCAAGTTTGGTAACGAGGCTGACCTTGATAGTGTCCTAAAAGGAGGGCCATACAACATTTGGGGGCGCAATCTGATGATGAAAAGGATGCCATGGGCGTTCGAGTTTAGTGATTACGAGATAAGCGTCACTCCAGTTTGGATTAAACTCCGGAACCTCCCCCTTTGCTGCTGGAATCCGAGAGTGATCGAGATGATAACTTCATTCGTTGGACGACCCCTATACACGGACAGATTATCCCACACCATGGAAAGAGTGTCATATGCCCGCATTCTTGTGGAAGTTGACGCTGCGAAACCCTTGATAAGGGAGGTAGAAATCGACTTAGGTAGCAGGAAAGGTTGGGTCCAGAAAATTGACTACGAACAGGAGCCAAAATACTGCAACAAGTGCCAGAAATTTGGCCATGCTACTGCTGATTGTCATCCGAACCAAGTGCCCAGCACGAATGGGAAAGACTCGCAAAGTGCCAACGCCCAGGTACGTTCCCATAATAACTCCTCCATGCCTGATCAGAATACGCATAATAAAGGGGAGAATGGGGACAATGTGGGTAAGTATATGCATGATAATGTGGGAAAGGGTAGGAACAGAAATAATAAAAACCCTAATATTGGCAACTATGGGAATAATCGTGCTTATATGCCAAAAAAGATTGTAGAGGAAAAAATCGTGCGTAGTGGAAGATTTGACATGCTAAGGAACCTTGATGATGATGATAACATAAAGGATAGTAGTATGCAAGAGGAAATGCAAGATGAAAACAGTGAGAATGAACACATGGAAGTTGCGGAAAAAATTGTTAAATTCGAAAACTTAAAAAATGCTTGCATGAATAGGAAAGGGCCTGATATAGATAATCATTATGTTGAAAATAAAAGAGAAATGGAGTTAGGTGAATCATCTAGGGCTATTAGGCGTGACAAGAATATGCTTATTGATGATAAAAGACCTATGATTGGCATGAATGGTGTGATGTATGAAGGCAGTATTGGTATGAATGGCGTTGTTTATGAAAGCAGCGGGGGAGACCCCTTAGGTTCTCCATGATTGTTGCAACATGGAATGTAAGAGGCCTAAGGGGTGGTAGTACCCTTGGCAAAATAAGGAACTTAATTATTACTAAGCGTATTGATGTTTTTGGATTTGTTGAGACCAAGGTGACGAATGATAATAGTGAATGGATCAAGAAAGAGTTTGAAGGTTGGGAAAATACCAACAACTTTGAGCTTAGCAACATGGGCCGTATCTTTGTGATATGGAGAGGCGACAAGGTGGTGGCAACGGACATTAGCAAGACGGATCAGGTGATTCATTTAAAATTACGTTGCCTTGTTACTCAAAAGTGCTTCACCTATTCTTGTATATATGCAAGGAACTTGATCCATGAGAGGAGAGCTTTGTGGGATAATCTTGCGGAGCATAACGAGAAAGAGCACATCCCTTGGATTCTTGCCGGTGATTTTAATACTATCCTTAACCGGGATGAGCAACAAGGTGGAGCCGAAATAAGTGACGTGCGCATGGAGGAGTTTGCCAACTGTGCTAGTGCATTAGGGTTGGTTGATGTGCAGTCCAGTGGCTGTTGGTTTACTTGGGCAACAAAAAGGATCAAAAGAAAGCTGGATAGGGTGATGGTGAATAGTGCATGGATCGAAGAGGGCTGGAGTGCTAATACCGTGTATGAAACGCCGGGCATCGAGTCGGACCATGCTAGATCGATTACGACGATTCTCGAGCAAGTTAAAAAAGTCAACAAACCCTTTCGGTTCTACAATATGTGGGCTAGTAACGATAAGTTCATTGAGTTGGTCAAGGATAGTTGGGACGAAGATGGGATTGTGGGCACGAAGCAATTTGTTCTTGCAAAAAAATTGAAAAGATTGAAGCAGCCCCTTAAGGACCTGAATAAGAAGGATTATATGCATATTTCGAGTAGGGTGGAGAGGAGTGAGGAGGAGCTTGCGACTATGCAGCGTGAGATTATGACCGGAAGAGACACGGCTACTCCGGCGGAGCTCTATGAGATTGTCCGGCAAAGGAAAGAGGAGCATCGGAAGTTAAAAGGGTGGGAGGAAACTTATCTTAGGCAAATGTCGAAAAACAAATATGTTATCAATCAAGATAAAAGCTCGAAACATTTCCATGCTATTGTTAGAAGGAATAGGAGGAGGAACCATATTGCTAGCTTGAAAATTGGGAATGACAGTACCAAAAATCAAGAGGAGATGGCGAATCACTTGCTTGATTATTATCAAAGCCTTCTCGGTACCGATATCCAAGTTAGTAACATCGATAGCAAAGTGGTGAACGCTGGAGCTTGCATGGACGAGTGCATGGGCAGTGACATGGTCAGGAGTGTGGGCGAAGAGGAGATTAAGGACGCGCTTTGGAGCATAGGTGACGACAAGGCGCCGGGGCCTGATGGTTACACGTCAGTTTTTTTCAAGAAAAGCTGGGGGTTCTTGAAGGACGATATCATCGGCGCGGTGCGTGAATTCTTCGTGAATGGTCAGTTATTGAAACAATTAAACTGTACGTTCATTACCCTAATTCCTAAAAAGACGCACGACCTGGAGGTTACCGACTTTCGACCCATTTCATGTTGTAACGTCGTGTACAAAATTATTAGCAAGATCCTTGCTAATAGATTAAGTGTGGCAACCAAGGTTATTGTCTCAAAAAATCAGAATGCGTTCGTGTCCGGAAGAATTTTGGCCGAAAATGTGTTCTTGGCCAATGAGTTGCTTCGGAAGTATGATTTAGCGAGGGTTTCTAGGCGAGCAATGCTTAAGGTGGACATCCGAAAAGCCTACGACTCAGTTTCTTGGACTTTCCTCCGAAGGCTGCTCGTGGGCATGAAGTTCCCGTCTCAATTTATTGATTGGATAATGACGTGCGTTAATACTCCGATGTATTCGATCTTAGTGAACGGCACTCCTTATGGATTCTTCAAAGGGAAGCGCGGCTTAAGGCAAGGTGATCCCCTCTCTTCTCATTTATTTGTGTTATGCATGGAATATTTACATAGGTCCTTAAGTGTTAATGCATGTGATAAAAAATTCGGATATCACCCTAAATGTGCCAAATTAAAAATTACCAATATGATGTTCGCCGATGACTTGCTTTTATTCTCTAGGGGGGACATTGATTCGATTACTATATTAAACGAAACCTTAAAGCAATTTGAGTTGGTGGCTGGCCTCGGCATAAGCCCTAGTAAGTCTACCATAGTTATGGCGGGGGTTAAAAAGGAGGATAGAACTCGCATGTTGGAGATTTTAGGGTTTGAGGAGAACGCTTTGCCTATAAAATATCTTGGGGTTCCCATCGCGGCTAGACTGAAAATTAAAGATTTCGAACCTTTGATTAATAAAATTCGTGCCAATATGATAAAATGGAGCTCTAATTTGTTGTCTTATGCGGGAAAATTGGAATTAATTAAAGCCGTGGTTTATGGGATCCTAGGGTATTGGTTTAGTGTACTCCCCATTCCTAAAGGGGTTATACGAAGGATAGAAACGGCCTGTAGACAATTCTTATGGGGTGGTAGGCATGCTTTAGTTGCTTGGGGGGACGTGTGTAGGCCTAAGGATAGAGGTGGGCTCGGCTTAAAAGATATGGAAGGATGGAATCGGGTTCTTGTGTGTAAAACGTTATGGGATATTCACAAGAAAACGGACACTTTGTGGGTTAAATGGGTGGGTGCTCATTGGTTAAAAGGGATTAGAACTATTTGGAATATGAAAAGTGCTAAGGAGTATTCTTTAATGCAACGCACGCTATACATTTTCCGCAATAAGTTGGTGGATCATTACGGCGGGGTTAATAATGCCATTCGTGGCATGAATACGATGGTGAATGTTAAGGGTGGCATGGATGTTAGTAAAGTCTACAAGGTTATGAATCCGGTTCAGGGGCAGGAGATGCTTCGTTTTAAGGATATTTGGGCGTCATATATCCCTCCCAAATATTCCTTCATTTGTTGGTTGGTGGCAAGACGGAGAGTGGTCACCAACATGGCGTGTGATGACGATGAGGATAGGCGCTGCATGTTATGTATAAGTGGCTATGAAACCATAGACCATTTATTTTTCGAGTGTCCTTTCGTGAAGAGCATATGGACGAAGATGGAGGAGTGGCTTGGCTGGAAAGGTAGTGGGTATAATCTTAAAGATGTGTTGGAGAGAATTCATAGGAATAGAGGGGTTAACTCGATCAAAAAACGAGTGCTTAGGCTGTGTGTGGCCACTGTTGTTTACCACACTTGGCGGCATAGGAATAAGTGTAAGTTTGAGGGGAAAAGGGATCATATTGCGAATATTGTTCGATCCATTCAACTTGGCATGTGGTTGCATGGGGATTTCATTAAGGGTTTCTATGATCAGTTCATGCATGTTTAGATTTGTGAATATATGTTTTGTATTGTGGAATGGAATCTGCTGTGTGTGTTTGAATTTTGTAGGGGTTGGATGCAGCAAGGAGGGGCAAGGTGTTGATCACAAGGTGGCGTTGAGGAAAATGGGCGTGAAGTCTTGCATGGCAAGCCGGATCGGGGAGCTGGCGAGAATCTATTGCCGGGCGAGAGATAGGACCAATCTGGCGACAAGCAAGTGCATGGCTAGCAAAAGGACCATTTCTGAAAATCTCAAAAATTTCAGAAAGGATATGAAGAAGCACACTGTTAGGCAGATTAATTGCAGTTGTATTTTGCCCTATATTAGGGGTTGTAATTATTCTAACAAGAACAAATACATTGATTGCTTAAAAGGGGAGAAGTACCCGACCACATGAAGAGGCACGGTTTTTCCCTTGCTGGGTTTGTCCCTTAAGGGTTTACCGGCGGGGGGTTTTTAACCCGACCTTGGATGGAAGGGGAAGCTTGAGAGCCGAGCGTTGTAATTGCGAATTGCGACTACTCTTTTTTGAGTCGTCGTGTGTGGGCTGATTAATTTAAATTCCCTTTCAGTTATTAGTAGACCCTACCATTCATATTATAATTCGTTTTGACTTTTCATTTTCTTTGCAAAATATAAGTAGTTTTGCATTTTTCAATATATATATATGCAAATTAATTGCATTATTTCAAATTTACTTTTAAGATCCATAACTATTTATATATAGAACAGTAGTATATATTTTGAACATGAGGGAGTATTACTCCTATATCTTTTGGATCTCATTAATTACAAGTAATATATTGCAACTGGATGGTGCTAGCTGCATTTATATATGTTTAATACTCCGAATATTGAGTAAATGATGTTCAAATATTAATCTATTAATTAATTAATTAATTAATGTTACAGTCAACTACTCTCTTCTCATTCATAATCAAGTCCATCACTCAGAATTTCTTATAATGGTTTGAAACGAATATGGATTAACACCACTAAAATGTAAAAATGTAAGAAAATATCTTAAACCGACGACTAAGTATAGATTAGATCAAGAGAATTAATTATATATAATCACGATTCACGACGTGGGCTTAACTTAATAATTTAGCCAATATCATCGTGGATACGACCCTTGCAAAACGCATCATACATAATGGTCAATGCCAGCTTTTTTTTTTTTTGAGTAAATGCCAGCTATTTTTTTAAAACTCACTAAATGTGTGGAATAAATGGGGAAGTTACTCAAATAGTCAAATTTACCTCCTTTCAGTTTGATAATTGAAATTTTATAAAAATTCAATTAAAAATTCGAAAAATAAAAAAAAACCATTAAATATCTTTAAATCTCATTAAAATTAAAAATTATAAAATATGCAAAAATAAAATTCAAATATCTCAATAAAATTTCTAAAATCTCATTAAAAAAAATTAAAATTTCTAAAATCCTAAAATTTACAATTTAAAAAATCAGAAAATATGCCATTTAATAAAATTCAAATTCATTGAGAAATAAAGTAATTATTAGAATAGTTATAACCTACTAATCTAAAAAAAACATCATTAAGATTTCTAAAAGGCTCATTTTTTTAATGTGTAGATTAAAAATTACAAATTTTAAAAATCTTACTCCCTCCGTCTCATACTTGAAGGCTCAAACCAATTGGGCACAGATTTTAACGAATGAATTGTTTATTAATATTGTGTAAGATAAAGTGGGGGTAGTAAAGACTTTTCAACTTTATAAATAGTACTCCGTAATAAAGTTACTTTTTAGTTTAATAAAGTAGTGACATTTGTTGTAAGATTGTGATGTTTTAAGGGGAGTGTTTAAGAGTGTTTTTGCTATTTTAGGTAATGTGCCTTCAAGTATGGGACACCCAAAATGGTAAAATGTGCCTTCAAGTATGGGACGGAGGGAGTATAAGAATAATAAAAATTAAATTATTAATATTTCATTAAAAATCGAACTTGTTTGTCATTAAAGTTTTGCTCGAGCTCCTAAAACATTTGAGTCCCACAGGGTTTCCCTCGCTCTCAAGGTTTAGTGGAAGTTCCACACCTTGATTTACCGCGAAACCGTCTCAAATTCATTTTAATGAGATTTTTAGAATCGTTGAGTTTTTAATTTTTTTTAAACATTTTTTAAAATTTTAATTTATAGTAGAATTTTTTATTTGTTTTTCATATTTTTAATGCAATTTTAAGAAATTTTTTATTTTTAATTTACACATTTTTCAGATATTTAGAATTGTAGAAATTTTATTTTTATTTTACACAATTTATTAATTTTAATGAGATTTTTAGGTTTTTAATGTGAATTTCATAATTTTTTTAATTATTAGTTTTATTTTCAATTTTTAAAAGACGTAAATTTGATTATTTGATCGAAATCCCAATTTTCCGTCAAAAATAATGTAAATTGAACTGAAAATAATGTAAATTGAATACTCTAAAACGTTAATTGAAAAAAGTGAAAACTTAAAGAACATAAATTGAATTAAGTCTAAATTCTCAACAAATAACCCTACTCTATTATTTTAATTTAGTCTCTCTTTTGTGTTAACTAGAAGTTATTTGCATTAACTTTTTAATGCAGATTACATAGTAAGAATCCAATATGAGAATACCCAATCCAACTAAATTTAATGAGCATTATGAAATGTAATATTAAATACATAGCACACTACAAGAAACAGGGGGAATAGCGACGAAAATTTTGTGACAAATCTAAATTTTATCGCTAAAATCAATTTTTAGCAACGAAATAAATATTTTCGTAGCTAAATTGTTAGATTTAATATTTGCAACAAAATTTATATATTTCGTCGCTATATTAGCAACAAATTGCTTCATTTTGTTGTTAATAATCAAAACAGCAATGAAAATTATATTTCGTCGCTAATATTTTGCGATGAAATATAAATTTTCGTGGCTAAATTCTTGAAATTAATTTTTGCAACAAAATTTATACATTTCATCGCTATATTAACAACAAATTGTTTCATTTTGTTGTTAATAATCAGAACAACAATGAAAATTATATTTCGTTGCTAATATTTTGCGATGAATTAGAAATTTTCGTGGCTAATTTCTTGAAATTAATTTTTGCAACAAAATTTATATATTTCATCGCTATATTAGCAACAAATTGCTTCATTTTGTTGTTAATAATCAGAACAACAATGAAAATTATATTTCATTGCTAATATTTTGCTATGATATAGAAATTTTTGTGGCTAATTTCTTGAAATTAATTTTTGCAACAATATCTATATATTTCATCGCTAAATTAGCAACATAGTGCTTCATTTTGTTGTTAATAATCAGAACAACAATGAAAATTATATTTCGTCACTAACATTTTGCGATGAAATAGAAATTTTTGTGGCTAATTTATTGAAATTAATTTTTGCAATGAAATTAAAATATTTTATCGCTATAATAGCAACAAATTGCTTCATTTTGTTGTTAATAATCAGAACAACAATGAAAATTATATTTCGTCGCTAATATTTTGCGATGAAATATAATTTTTTGTGGCTAATTTATTGAAATTAATTTTTGCGATGAAATAAAAAAATTTCATCTCTAAACTAGCAACAAATTCTTTTATTTTGTTGTTAATAATAAGGACAACAATGAAAATTATATTTAGTTGCTATTATTTTACGATGAAATATATTTTTTGTGGCTAATTTCTTGGAATTAATATTTGCAACAAAATTAAAATATTTCATCACCACACTTTCAACAAATTATTTTATTTTGTTGTTAATAATAAGAACAACAATGAAAATTATATTTCGTCGCTAATATTTTAGCGACAAAATTGAAATTTGCACGATTAATTTTGTGGATTTAATATTCAAGAGAAAATTAAAATATTTCATCACTATATTAGCAACACAATATTTTATTTTATTCTTAATAACCAGAACAATAATGAAAATTATATTTCGTCTCTAATATTTTAGTGATGAAATAGATTATTTCATGTTTAATTCTAATGAATTAAAAATGGTTGTCCTTTAAACATAATAAAGGAAAAAGTTTGAGTGCATGCACAATGTGAAATAATAGAGACGATTCCAACACTATGATGTTTGAAATAATATGATCAATATAATTTCATTTTCTTTTACTCATTAATTTTTCATATTAAGTTTCTTATTTGATTTATTTTGGGATATAATTTTTTGATTTCATTATGTATAATTTGTTTTATGTTTTTATGTTTTCTTGATTTCATTAATTATTTATTGTTATTCCCGCTAAGAATGAGGGAAGAGTACTACTTCAACTATGCATATTAAATCAAGAAAATCGTTTTATATAATTAAATGTTTAATAATTCTCCATATTTTGTGTCTTATAAATCAGTTTGAATGTTTATAAAAATATTTATAAATATGATGATGCAAATGAAGATGGACATAAAGATGAGAGGATGAAGATTGGATGTAATATTTATTATTTTTTTGGAATTGTTAAAGTAACATTGATTTTTTACAATTGGAATTGTTTTAAAAATTACAGTACATATAAAAAATATATACATATATACAAGTTAAAAATTAATCAATTAATATATGTGAAATAAATTATTAAATAAGTAAATTAACTAAATTAGTAAAAATTGAATACATATATAATTAATATTAAAAACTGAACCAAAGAGTTGTCTGCCCGAGTGGTGGGCGCCCAGCTATGGGCGCTCACCCACCCGGGATCGATTCCCACCAAGACCAAATAAATAGTCATTTAAATAAAATGGGGGAAGGGGTATGTGGGTGCGGATCGGGTCGGGTGTGGGTGCAGTACGGGTTGGGGTGGGTCGGGTGTGGGTGCGGTATGGGTCGGGTGTGGGTGCAGTACGGGTTGGGGCGGGTCGGGTGTGGGTGCGGTATGGGTCGGGTGTGGGTGCGGGTCGGTCGATTGCGGATGTGGGTTTAGAGAATAATTCGTAAATCGGATATCCATAGCCAAATATTAAATTTATCGCTAATTCTAATATTTTCGTCGCTAATGTGATTTAGCGATGAAATAATTTCGTCGCGGGATTTGTTGCTATACACCCGTCGCTAACGTGTTTGCGACAAATATTTGATTTTCCTCGCAAACATTTTGCGATGAAACTCAAATTTTCATTGCTAATATTTTGCGATGAAACTCAAATTTTCATCGCAAACATTTGCGACAAAAATAATTTTTTTGTCCCAAACATTTGCGATAAAATTAATTTTTTTGTCGCAAACACGTTAGCGACGGGCGTATAGCAACAAATCCCGCCACAAAATTATTTTATCGCTAATTCACGTTAGCGACGAAAATATTATAATTGGCGACAAATATTTTCACGGCTAAATCGCAGTTTTCTTGTAGTGGCAAAATCTAGCCTCATTAATTACGAAAAATCTAGTGTCATTTAGGAAAAATCATATACTCCCTCCGTCCCTCAAAGATAGCTACATATTCCTTTTTTTGGATGTCCCAAATTATATTTTCATTTCCTCTTTTACTTTAGTATTAAATGTTTTATTGTCAATTTTACCCATAATTAATAAGAGTAATTAAGACTTAGCAGATTTTGGAGAATGTAATTTCAAGGGCAAAATTGACACATTAACTAAATTTAACTACATTTATTGATTTTTCTTAATCTGTGTGTAAAGTCAAATGTAGCTATCTGTGTGTAAAGTAAAATTACGATTTTGATGGTCAGCGTCATAGTACATAACTACATATTAAGGATTTAACGAAATATTAGTATTACTCAATTGTACTACTAGATGACAACTCTTTCCAGAATTCAAAATCACTTACCATATAAAAGATCAATATATACCATATATTAATGGATCATTTAAACTTATTAAAGATTGATGTCGAAATTAAATAATGGAAATATAATGCATATATGTACGTTCCTGATGTATATAATTGAGAATCCAGTGACTCAAATTCAAATTCATCTGATTGTTTGTGCAATAAATTAAAGTGATTTATATAATTAGATTTAAAATTAATGCATATTTATTACTCCAATATTGTTGCAAATTAAATTAACCAAATAAGCTAGCTTGCAATCAGAGATATATACAAGAGAGAAGTTAATTAATTATTACTCCAAACGTAGGTAGGGAGGTAATATTCAAATTGAAAAGAAACACACAACAATATATAATATTATTCATCAAATTGAAAATTAATTACTACATTAATTAGGAATTGAAATTAAGAAGCTGCATGCACCCGATCGATCGATGCATATGGTGCTTTAATTCTGCCGATAAGTTCTTCATGCGTGGATTGGCCCGCTGCATATATACAAACACAAATTACCAATAAGTTTAGCTTTAATTAATATTATATCGATCGATCATAATTAATATTATATTATTTGTCGTTTTTGTTGTTTTGTACGTAGTACACAATAATTAATTAATCTATTAAGGTATCCCACATCAGATAGAGAGGTGGTCTTAGGTGAGCTTATAAGCCTAGACAATCCTCTCACTTAACATCTGGGTTTTAAGCCTAACATATGCTATATATATATATATCATGAAAGAAATTTAAAAGAGAAATAATTTTTGAAAAAAAGAGATGGATCGGATCTTACTATATATATATATAATATCACGATGAAATGTTGCATTTGGCCTTTAAGGGGGTGATGTCACATTTGGAAATATCGGTGTGAAGATTTTGATCGGCGATCTCCTGATTAACAAGGTCGATACATCTGCACGCTTGCGCGATACCCTGCTGTGTATCAAGTTTTAGTAATTCATCCCCGACGGATTTTAGATTATTACAGCAATCAGGGCCGACTGCAGTACTTTTAAGGCACCCGATTCCGACTGTGTAAAAGTGCGCACAGAACTCATCAGCGTCTCCAGCTTGTGCATCACAACCACTTAAACACATGAAAGCTGTAATAATTTTCATGCCACCTTAATCATTTTCATGCCACCGCCCATATTTGTAATTACTATAATTAATTTATTAGTTACGTACCCGGCCTATTTATTTATAGCTAGGGTACGTACGGTTTGCATGTGCTTTAATTTATAATTAATTTATTTTGCTAGCTAGCTCTTAATTACCTGTTAAATTTATATATATAATTATTGTTAGTTATTCATCGATTAGATATCATAAATTAAATAACTTATAACGTGTCATCATGTTTCTCTTAACTGTACAAACAGTACTAGAGATCCGATTTTATTCTTTCTTCCTACTCGATCTATTATTCATTTTAATTTTTTAGTCTCTAGCTATATAACTTTTCGATCTCATTAATTAATTATAATATTGCATTTAATATATACTCCCTCCGTCCCATAATTATTTGCACACTTTTTAATTTTAACGAGATGTCCCAACATTATTTGTACATTTCAAAAATGTAAATAACTCACATAATTTTTACCAATAATACCCCTCTTTTGTAAACTTGTATAAAGTAAAGAAATGAGTTGACTTTTGGATATGTGTGGAGAAAAAGTAATGACATTTGTGTTAATTTTAGGATAATGTGAGGGTGGAATATATAAAGGGTTTTCATTTTAAGGGTGTGAAAATAATTGTGGAACGTGTTAAAAAGGAAATTGTGAAAGTAATTGCGCACACGAGGTAGTAATTGTTACCAACTTATATTTAGATTAAATAAATAATATTACTTGATCAACATTAAATAATTTTTTTTTTTTTTTGAAAACAAATAAAATTTAAATTTTACTATTAAATTTGTATTTTTTTTTTGTATATTTCAGTTTTAATAAAAGAAATTTCTTCCAAAGTTATTTAAATTTAAATTACATTATTTTTTAGTAATTTTTAATTATATTCAAATCCTTGAATTAAAAAATATATATTTAGATTCTATAATAAAAAAATTAATATTCTAAATTATATTAATTTTATTTATATGTTAAATACTCTATAAGTATAATTTATTATTAGTTTTAAAAATATTTTTGTATTTTTTAATTATAATTACTTTTTTAGGAATATTTTTTGTATTTAACGGTTTTCATCCAAAAATTAACTTATTCAATCCAAAAACCATTTTACAGGACCAAATCCGCAATAAACAAAACCACAAACCTCGGGACCAAAAATGATTTTAAAAAATTCTAACAAGAACTAAAAGTTTAATTTTCCCTAATTAATCACGACGTAGGCTTAACTAAACTTCAGCAGCAAATACCTTGCATCACACATCACAGCCTATTTATTTAATTTGAGATCCACCTAGCAAGCTAATTAAAGATTTTATAATTAAGTAATTCTTTCTTCATAATTGATCACATGCCTTGCCCTACTATATTATTAATTTTAATTTAGTGTGACCTTAACTATTTCGCATGATCAAAGTCAATGCCTATTATTTTATCCGATTTGATTGAGATCCGATTTTATCCTTCCTTCATACTCTATTATACTCCGTATATTTTAATTTAGTCTCTCTCTCTCCATGTATCTTTTCGATCTCATTAATCATAATATTGCAACTAGCTAGATGGCACGTTGTATATGTTTAATACGATTGAGTCCTGATCTTCAAATATGTTCGATATTTATAAGGCACAAATAATTTATATGGGACGGTAAGATTAATCCCTGAATTAGTCGGTATTTGAATCGAATATCGTGACATAAAAAAAAAAAAAGTTACAGTCAAAACTCTCTTCTCATTGAATTTTTACACTATTTATTTCAATTATACCCTCCCTTAACTTTGGAAAGAATTAAAATTTAATGTGCACTACAACTCTCTTCTCATTGAATTTTTACACTATTTATTTCAATTATACCCTCCCTTAACTTTGGAAAGAATTGAAATTTAATGTGCACTACAAAAAACTCGTTGTTTACCGACGGAGATTCCGACGGAATTGTGGTCGGTAGACGTGGTTACCGACGGAAATTTTTATTCCATCGGTAGTCCCGACGGAATTAATCAGTCGAGTCTACCCGACCCGGACCCGGACCCGACCCGACCCAACCCGCGAACTATTATTATGGGCCAACATTTTATTCTGGCCTTGATGAGAATCGAACCCGGGTGTGTGGGCGCCTAATCAGGGACGCCTACCACTCGGACAAGTGTGTTACTTGTTCGTAATTGTAATATTAATTGTATATGTACTCATTTTCGGCCCATTTTTTTTTAAAATTCACAAAATTAATTTCTTTCACATATATCAAATAATTAAATTTGTAATCTATAATTTATATTTTTATAATTTATATATTTTATATATTTTAAAATACTAAAATATTCATATTTTAACTAAAATACTCATATTTTTTTAGTAAAAAATTCATTTTTTTGCTAATTATTTTTTAAAAAATTTTAAAAAATTAATTTCATTCACATAAATTAAATAATTAAATTTGTAATCTATAATTTATATATTTTTAAATACTAAAATATTCATTTTTTTTACTAAAATATTCATTTTTTTTACTAAAATATTCATTTTTTTGCTAAATATTTTTTAAAAATTTTCAAAAAATTAATTTCTTTTCACACTTTTTAGTTGTAACTTAATGATAAATAAATATTTTTAAATTGTACATCTAATAAAATAATTAGCTTACATTATATAATTTATTATTCATCTTCTTCCTCTTCATCTTCTTCATCTACATTTTCATTATTTGTCTCATCTTCCTCCTCTTCATCATCCTCCTCCTCTTCGTCCTCTTCCTCTTCATCATCCTCTTCATTTTCATCATCTTCTTCATTTCCATTATCGTTTTTAATTTCGATCAATTGTGAATTTACAGCCGTCAAGTCTACGTGGATATTCAAATCTCCCGTAAAGACTTCAGTTCTAGCCTCTATCTGTTCCGTTTGAAACGGAAAATCATCTTCATCACTCCTTTCCTTTGTAGGGACTTCTACCATTGATCTTGCCTTTACTTTGCAAACAGCGTGTCATTCAATTTTACTACGTGATCGAAAAAAATTAAAAAATTCTTTACTTTATATCAAATATAACGAAAAATCGTGTATTATGTATAAATTAAAAAAAATAACATAAATAAACAATCCATTGACAAACAACCATCAACCGAAATAAATATGTCCAACAGAATAATAAATAGTTCGACAGAAAATTAAATAGTTTGACAGAAAAATAAATAGTTCGACAGAAAATTAAATTGTTCAAACATCAACCATTAAAGTCAAAATACTCATCACCGCCAACGAAATTCAAGTCGACATTGATGTCGTCGTCTGCGGCTGCATCTGGATCTGGAACTGGAGCTGTAGGGGGAACTGGACCAACCGGAGCATTCAAAGGCGGAGGGGGAACGCTCAATGCCTGGGTAAAGCATGTATCTATTTGATCAGAAGACATCCCCAACGATCGACCCATAGTGTCAGTTATCTGTCGGAAGTAGTGGTTCATCCAGTTGACTATGTTCGGGTCCGGAGCAGCAGTGGAGGATACAGAGGCCTGCGATGCACGCTGGGACGAACTGGACGACGCAGCTCTCACTGAGCGGCTCATCCGGCCAAGGCCAAGGACCCGTCCTCGATCAGCCGGGGCAACGTCCAGGTAAATCTGGTTAAGATCAGGCGGAGGGGGAGCGCTGGGCCCGGCTTCAGCAGAAGCCTGTGTCGTGACCTCTTCAATCCTCCGGTTCACATTCAACTACATAATAAAAAAAATTAAATTAATACATAGTTCAATACATTTAATTAATTAAATATTAAAAAAACATCACAATTTAATTAAACTTACGTGAAGCTCGGTAGTGCGTCCATATGTGGACGTCTGCGAATCTGGATCAAACGGATGAAGAAGGTTCAACCGATCCACGTGTGTGGGTTCACGCCCAAGTTCCCGCTCCTATTTCGTACCAAATGAGCATATAAAAATTATTTATATAATATAATATAAATAATTGAAATAAATTTAGTGAACACTTACTAGAGCAATTGAGTACTCATACGCGGGTCGGATCAATATTGTCAACCTTTACTTCTGACATTTCGTCTTCAAGAGTTCTTTGAGAGAATCCGTTGAAATCTCTTGTTTTTAGAAGAGATTTTGGATAGTGCAATTTGTTTATATTTTTTAAAGAGAATCCAACAAAATTCATAGAGTATTAAAATCGATAGACTCTTGAATACCTAAAGATTTTTAAAGACTTTTTAAAATCCATATTGAATACCTCGTGATTTTTAAAGACTTTTGAAAATCAGAATTGAATACCCCCAAACTTTGAAAGTCCAAAAAAATCCTACAAAATCCACAACCAATACACCCCCTAAATTTATTTAGATATTATTAAGATTAAATTATCATATATTTTATTACATAATTTATTTAATATAACAAATATTATTAAAAAAAATATTTAATCATTATTAATTAAATAAGACTAAATTTATTTAAGTCGGATCTTATTAGAGTAATTTTCCGTTTAGAAATAAATATATTAGGGTATGCTTTGACAATTTAAAAATAAACAAGTAAATTTAAATTAATTGAATTAAAGAAGAAAAAACGGAAACTGGTAGTCTAATTAAACGGCGCACAAACACATTCGATCGGGAGGCTGCGTTTTCGATTTTGGACGCGCTATGGGTAGGGCCATTAAATGTGATCGACCTAGTGGTGAGGGGTATGATTTACTCCCTCTCCCTTCCCACCAGGGGGTTATGGGTGAGTTTGGTGTAGACTCAAGTCTATATAATAAGAACTTGAATTAACAGTCATTGGTTGATTAATGTTGTAATCACGACGTGGCCGGCCGCATTGATTTGATTCTTTCTTCATAATTTAGTCTCTCTATATATATGATCAATTTTCTCATTATATATAATTATATTGCAACTTGATACGATTGTGTATTGATCTTCAAATATTAATCTCTATTATATTAATTAATCTTACAATCAACTCTTCTCATTGATAAACTCGGGGATTAAAGTTTTTTTAATCCTTTAAGTTCGACTAATTTTGAATTTGGTCACGATGGAATATACATTTTGATTTGATTTAATTTGATCAAATTTTGAATTCAGTTCAATTACATAGCTATTGCAGGTGAATAACGGACGGATTAAATTTATTTAGATATGATTGGGAGGCTTTAGAGACCTGGATTGAACTTTTAGATTATACGAATTATTTTTTCGATTTAATTTATTAATAAAATCAGCACCTCTTTCCATTATAAATAAAGAATTAGAAATGTAACAAATTAAATAAATTAAAATGCATATATATTTATTATTGTTGTTGTTGCAAAGCAAATAAACTTGGAATATTCAGCTGATACAAGGGAGGTAACCGAATATTCATAGATGCGAAAAGGAAACACACAACAAATTAATTAATTGAAAATTACAATTAGGAGGAATTGAAGAAATTTAAGGAAATAAATGTAAAATTAAAAGAGATGGCCTGGGGATCTTACATTAATTGCATGAGCTCTTTATAGGGGAGGTGAAACGTCCACATCGGTCAAGTATATTAGTGGGAATATATTTATTAGTACACATGCAGGCTTGTTGGATATCCTGTGGAGCAAGTTTTAGTAATTCATCCCCCACATATATTAGATGTCTACAGCAATATACATCGAGAACACCATGGCACGAGGCGCCGCCTCTAGCAGCGCGGTAACAGAAGGCTGATAATTGGTCTGAAGCTTCTCCTGCAGCTTGTACATGAATCTCAGTACTTACCATGATCATCATCATCAAAGCAGCAGCAAACACAATTAGGACCTTATAATTCATTTTCATCATCACACCCATATTTGATATATATTTAATTTGATTGAATGCTAGCTAATTACTCCCATTTTATAGCTACCTACCTAGCTAGGGTTAGGCTAATTTTTTTATTAATATAGAATTAATTGAGTAAAATATATATATGCCTTTTCAAGACTCAAGAGAGACATTAATATATTAATTCCAATAAACCCGTTTCACAGAATGAGACCTCCCTTAACCCTAGCTCATATAAAAAGTGACTTTTATTAAAAATATTATTAATATCACTTTTTACTTAAACATTACGGAGTATTATTTTTTTACAAATAAAAATCTGAAAAAAAAAATATGGATTCCGTTTCACAGAAAAAGATCCGTGAGACGGTCTCACGCAGAAAAAGTCCGTCACTACAACAAAACTGCAATTTAGCCGCGAAAAAATTTGTCGTTAATTTTAATATTTTCGTCGCTAACGTGAGTTAGCGATGCAATAATTTTGTCGCAGGATTTGTTGCTATACGCCCGTCGCTAACGTGTTTGCGACAAAAAAAATTAATTTTATCGCAAATGTTTGCGATGAAAATTTGAGTTTCATCGCAAAATATTAGCGACGAAAATTTGAGTTTCATCGTAAAATATTAGCGACGAAAATATAAGTTTCATCGCAAAATGTTAGCGATGAAAATATGAGTTTCATCACAAAATGTTTGCGAGGAAAATCAAACATTTGTCGTAAACACGTTAGCGACGGGTGTATAACAACAAATCCCGCGACAAAATTATTTCCTCGCTAACTCTCATTAGCGACAAAAATATTAGAATTTTTGTTGCTAATATTTGGCTATGATATCCGATTTACGAATCATTCTCTAAACCCACTTCCGTACTCGACCAACCCAACCCGCACCCACACCCGACCCAACCCGCACCCAACCCACACCCGCCCCGCCCCAACCGACCCCAACTCAACCCGCACCCACATAACCCCTCCCCCATTTTATTTAAATAAATATTTTTTTTGGTCTTAGTGGGAATTGATCCCGGGTGGATGGACGCCTACCATTCGGGCAGACAGCTCTTTGGTTTAGTTTTTAATATTAATTATATATGTATTCAATTGTTACTAATTTAGTTATTTTTACTCATTTAATAATTTATTTCACATTTATTAATTGATTAATTTTTAACTTGTAACAACTATATATGTATATATACATGTGTATATATATTGTAATTTTTAAAACAATTCCAATTGTAAAAAATCAATGTTCCTTTAACAATTTAAAAAAATAATAATAAATTAATATTACAGCCAATCTTCATTCTCCCATCTTTAATTATGTTCATCTTCATTTGCATCATCATATTTATAAATATTTTTATAAACATTCATACTGATTTATAAGACATAAAATTTGGAGAATTATTAAACATTTAATTATATAAATCAATTTTCTTGATTTAATAAGCATAGTTGATTTAATATTAGCCACGAAATATAATTATCATTGTTGTTCTTATTATTAACAACAAAATAAAATAATTTGATAAAAGTGTAGCGATAAAATATTTTAATTTTGTTGCAAATATTAATTCCAAGAAATTAGCCACAAAAAATATATTTCATCGCAAAATAATAGCGACTAAATATAATTTTCATTGTTGTCCTAATTATTAACAACAAAATAAAAGAATTTGTTGCTAGTTTAGCGATAAAATATTTTTATTTCAACGCAAAAAGTAATTTCAATAAATTAGCCACAAAAAATTATATTTCATCGCAAAATATTAGCGACAAAATATAATTTGCATTGTTGTTCTGATTATTAACAACAAAATGCAGCAATACGTTGCTAGTATAGCGATTAAATATTTTAATTTCATCGCAAAAATTAATTTCAATAAATTAGCCACAAAAATTTCTATTTCATCGTAAAATATTAGTGACGAAATATAATTTTCATTGTTGTTCTGATTATTAACAACAAAATGAAGCAATTTGTTGCTAATATAGCAATGAAATATATAAATTTTGTTGCAAAAATTAATTTCAAGAAATTAGCCACAAAAATTTCAATTTCATCGCAAAATATTAGCAAGAAAATATAATTGTCATTGTTGCTCTGATTATTAACAACAAAATGATGTAGTTTGTTGCTAATAAAGTGATGAAATATATAAATTTTTTGCAAAAATTAATTTCAAGAAATTAGCCACAAAAATTTCTATTTCATCGTAAAATATTAGCAACGAAATATAATTTTCATTTTTGTTCTGATTATTAACAACAAAATGAAGCAATTTGCTGCTAATATAGCGATGAAATATATAAATTTTGTTGCAAAAATTAATTTCAAAAAATTAGCCACGAAAATTTCTATTTCATCACAAAATATTAGCAACGAAATATAATTTTCATAGTTTTTCTGATTATTAACAACAAAATGAAGCAAATTGTTGCTAATATAGCGATGAAATATATAAATTTTGTTGTAAAAAATAATTTCAAGAAATTAGCCACGAAAATTTCTATTTCATCGCAAAATATTAGCGACGAAATATAATTTTCATTGTTGTTTTGATTATTAACAACAAAATGAAACAATTTGTTGCTAATATAGCGATGAAACATATATATTTTGTTGCAAATATTAAATCTAACAATTTAGCAGCGAAAATTTATATTTCGTTGCTAAAAATTGATTTTAGCGATGAAATTTAGATTTGTCGCAAAATTTTCGTCGTTATTCCCCCATTTCTTCAATCCTAACAATATAAAATCCCTATTAACTTACTTGTCATGCATCATGTTTCTCTTAACTGTACAAATACTACTAAATTAATCAATAATAATTAACTGTATCCCAGCTCTGGTGGTTTTGCTTAAACTATAATTAATTAATTAATTAATTAATCACGACGTGGGCTTAACTTTGCATCACACATGATCAAAGTCAGCTATTTAATTTGGCTATTAATTGATCGAGATCATCCGATTTAAGAAAGAAATTAAAGCAGTGTTTTATGCTTTTTGTAGGAAAAGTGAATATTTTAAAGGTAAAAACTAATTTTTTAGTTAAGTCAACCAAGGAAGGAAGCAATAATTAAGTTTAGATAGATCGATATGATTCGTCGATCAGTTAATAATTAATTACTCTCTCGATCCGTTTTATAATATTAAAAAAGGTAAAGGGACACTTAATAAAAAATGGAGGGAGTAATACAGTAATCTTAATCTTAATACTCTATATTTGTGAGAATATAATGGACACGCGTCACAATTCTATCGCTCTACACAATCTCTCTCTTAACCAAAATCGTCTATTTCAAAATCCCATTCTCAGCAATTCTGATTAAAAAAATCTATTTTTCCTATTTTAATTTCAAAATAATAATTTACATATTATCTACTCATAATTATTATTAAAATATTTGAAATGATAATTATTATTTTTAATTTGTTTTTTAAACTTTAATCACAACATTATTTATTTTTTAAAATTTAATCAATTTATTCTATTCTTAATACCACTGTAATCAAATCAATAAATATCTATTCTCTATTTTTTTATTAATCACGATATTTTTTTAAAATTTAATCCCAATTATTTTATTTTTAATACCACTTTATTCAAATCAATAAATCTTTGTTCTCTATTCTCCCCCTTTTTTTTCCATTAATCACAATATTCTTTTAATCAAAATTTATTTATTCTCCCTTTTTAAATACTCCATACTTGATACGTATTTTTTTAATCAAAATTTTAAATCACGGTATTCCTTTAATTAAAATTTTATATAATAATTATTATTTTTAAATTTTAAATCGTAATAATTATTGTAATTTTGAAATGGTAAATAATATTAAGATTAGCATTATCTAATAATTATTTTTTTTGAATACCCATGATTTTTTCAACTGAATCAAATCTCTACTCTCTTTTATATCTGCCCACTTTTTTTTTTCTCTTCTCATATTATTTTACGTATTAATTTCTCTTCTAAAAAAATGTCAATCTATTCTCCAATCTCGGCTATAAATGATACCAAGAAAAACTGGACCGTGAAGGTTAAGATAATCAGATCATGGATTGCTCTAATCAATATCAATGTTTTCGTTTTGCATTATTTTTTTCTCTAATCAAATATCAGTGTTTCGTTTTACAGATTTTTCTCTAATCTCTAATCAATATCAATGTTTTCGTTTTGCATTATTTTTTTCTCTAATCAAGTTTTGCATTATTTTTTTCTCTAATCAAATATCAGTGTTTCGTTTTACAGATTTTTCTCTAATCTATAGTTTTTTGTTTTGTAGATTTTTTTTCTCTAATCAATATCAACGCTTTAGTTTTGCATAATTTTTTCAATGTTTTCGTTTTATTTGCAAAAAAATTTTCAATGTTTTCGTTTTATTTGCAAAATTTTCATTTACGTGTTGATTATAATTTTTTTTTTTTTGTAGAAATTATCATTAAATTATCCATTAATGTAAAATTAGGATGATTTTTGGCAAATTTTTTTAGGAGAACTCATTACTGTTGAATTCTTCCTTCTATAATTTTATTTGGATCGAAATTTTCCGATTATTCAGATTTTGAAAAAAAAAAATCGGTCTCGCTCCATTTATGTGCATTGAATTTGAATATCTGAAAGGTCTCTCTGTTTTTTTTTGGATTATGATTTTGTCTATTTTGTTGCTTCTTTCAAAACAGTGAGTCTTGCGCCGGCGGCTGCCACGTACACCAAAATCTTATAATCTCTTAGTAATTTACATCTCCATGTAAATTACAATATCCAATTTTCTCTAATCAATAATTATATTTTGTTTTACATAAATTTTTATTATATATTTACGTAGTAGATGTGTTTAATGATTTTCAAATGTTCGAATCTCAACAAATTTCATATGATTAATGTTTTCATATCTTTTTTAATATTTTGTTATATTTCCACGCTCTATTCAAATATTCAAATGTTCGAATGTCAATATTGAAATTCAAATTTCATATGATTAATTTTTTCATATCATTTTTAATATTTTGTTATATTTTCACGCCCTATATTTTTCTCTCCGCGGGTACCCATCCGACCCGACCCGAATTAATATATAAACTTTATATAGTATATATATATATATATAATATTAATTTTTTTTTAAAAAAACTCTTCGCATGAATATCGAAGCTTATGAAAATATATGTAGATCAATAAAAAAAAATGTATATTCCACAATTCATTCAAGTCTATCAAAATCCATATAAATCAATAAATTCTATTCTTAATAGAACTCTATTCAAATTGAAAAAGACGTTTGAATTATGAATTATGAATTGAATTATGAATTATTTTATTTTATACAAGATACTTTATTCTCTTCTCTCAATTGACTACAACCGCCATAATTTAAATTATATATGAATTATTTTATTTTATATTATTTCATAATAAATTTAACGGGCTGTATGATACAAAGATACATATGGGATCTGCCCGTACGTATATTGGGTATGAGTCGGGTTTGGATCTTATGTCCGAACCGCGCGACCCGACCCGAATTAATATATAAACTTTATATATATATATATATATATATATAATTTAAAAAAAAAACTCTCCGCATGAATATCGGAATTTATGAAAATATATGTAAATCAATAATAAAAAAAATGTATATTCCACAATTTATTCAAATCTATCAAAATCCATATAAATCAATAAATTCTATTCTTAATAGAACTCTATTCAAATCGAAAATTTTGAATTATGAATTATGAATTATAATTTGAATTATGAATTATTTTATTTTATAAAAGATACTTTATTCTCTTCTCAATTGACTACAACCGCCATAATTATATATGAATTATTTTATTTTATATTATTTCATAATAAATTTAATTATAAATTTTTATCCGACTTGAATCTATTCTATCCAAGATATCTAACAAGATATCTAACATACGTCCTGTATGATACAAAGATACATATCTATTCTATTCTAAGTACGGGTCACTTAGAGGTATGTATAATTTAAATTATAAATTACTTATTTTATTTTAATACAAAAATACATTCCAATATGCAATGATATAGCAAAGAAACTATATGTATGTTCTTATATACTATTCTAAAATAATTTTAAAAACTTTTTAAGATATATAGATTATTGTGAAAGATTTTAGAGAATTTTTAGTTATTGTCATATTGTAGAATAATTTAAAAAACTTTAATTAGAAAAGTTAATTGTTAATAAAGAAAATATAAAATCTTCCAACAAAGTTTGATTAGTTAATTGAAGTGTCGAATAAATATGAAGAGAGATCGCCCTAAAAAAAATGGATTAGAGATGTGTACCGACTTAGTTGAGAAAATTATGCAATTATTTGTTATAATATAGTAATAGTTTTTAATAATTTATTTATTTTTATAAATTTGTTTATATTTTATTATTGTTTATATAATATTAATTTATTATACAATGTTAAAATTGAATGGAAAAAAACTTGACGGGAAAATTAAAAACTTTTTCTTTAAAGGAATGTTTGTTTTGGAATAAAAAATTTCACCCATTTTCTACTTTATAATTTAAATTTAGAATTTTAAAATCTTACATTATAAATAACTATAAACCCTATAAAAGTTTATCGTATAAATATTGTTTTACAGATTTTTCTCTAATCTATAGTTTTTTGTTTTAATAATTTTTTTTCCTCTTTCATTTAATTTAAATTTTATGTAATTTTTGGAGGTTAATGATTTTTACTTTTTCTCTATGTTCTTATGTGTATTCCTGCAATTTCATTTCATAGAGAAAAAGAGGTTCTCATTCTCTATCTCCTTATTATTTTATTATTATGTTTTTTGTTTTACTTCCATTTTTTTAGTAATTTTTTCTCATTCTTTTTCTATTTAATAATTTATTGCTTTTTTTTTTTTTTTCAATTTTATCTCAGAGAAAGTAGAATGAGGATGGACAATTTATTCAATTTTTTAATTCTCTATCTCCTTATTATGTTTTTTTGTTTAACTTTCATTTTTTTTTTCATGTAATTTTTTTCTCATTCTTTTCCTATTTAATAATTTTTTGCTGTAATTTTTTCTTCATTTTTTTCAATTTTATCCCATAGTAAAATTCACAATGTGGAATTATGAATTATGGTTTATTTTATTTTATTTTATTCAAGATACCCGTATTCTCAATCGACTTATTGACGCAATTTATTGACGATCTTAGAATGATTTTTAAAAAAATTAAAAATAGGTCGACGATCTTACAATGATTTTAAAAAAAATTAAAAATAGGTCGACTTATCTGCGATCTTTTCGAAATGTGATTTTAAAAAAAAGTACCGACTCCAACTAATTCGAGTTCTTCGATTCGACTAAACAGTTATTCGATCTTTCAGTGAATGAATTTAAAATAGGTCTATATGACATTAGAAGATCTCATTTCTCAGTTGACTTATCATTGACTTTTTTTTAGAGATAAATAATTTAAATTATGTATGAATTATTTTATATTATTTCATAATAAATTTAATTATAATTTTTTATCCCTTCAAATTTGAATCTATTCTATGTATGTATAGTTTTCTTATATATAGAGTGTGAATATATTCTAAAATAATTAAACTTATATATAATTGTCAATAAATATGTATTCTAGAATAATTTAAGAAACTTTACTTAGAAAAAAAGTTTTAGTAATTGTTAATAAAAAAAATCTAAAATCTTCAAAGTTTGATTATGATTAGTTAATTGAAGCGTATCATGGGAAAAAAATTTGACGGAAAATTTAAAGACTATATTGTGCCATGAAAATAGGTTATTAGAAAGATGTCACAATTTTTTAAGGGGATGTTTGTTTTGGAATGAAAATTTTCGTCCATGTTCTACTTTAAAATTTAGATATATAATTTTAAAATCTTACCCTACAAATAAAAAGTTAAATCATACAAAATCGTCAAAATTCCAAAACAAACATCCCTTAGTTTTGTAGAAGACGGTTTCCTATTTTATTGTATTTTGTCAATTTTATATACTTTTTATTAATAAAATTATTTTATAATACTTTTACCTATTAAAAATATTTTCTTAATTTTACCATTAAAATCATAATTTTGTTAATGCACATGTTATTAATATAGTAAAAAATATTATAATATATAAAAATATAAATACAATAATTTAAATTTAAATTTGTAGAAATATATATGTTATAAATATATTGAAATAAAAAAAAGTTTAATCTCACAATTTTAATAATGAAAAAGATATAAAATTAATATAATATTTAAAATTATTATTTTAATAAATGAACTGTAATATAATAATTAATGTTATTATTTTAATAAATCGATCCCGCGTAAAACGCGGGTATAGAGCTAGTTAATTATATATAATCACGACGTGGCCGGCTTAACTTAATCTAGCAAATATCGTGGGCACGCATCATATCTAGCTACCTTAATTCTTTCTTTATAACCCACTCTATTTTTTTTAGATTAATTTCATTAGTATAGAATACAGGGTGAAATTTTTTCATTTTACAGTCTCCTAATATAGTTTAATCTGTATCTTTCCTATCAAACGTGACTTAAAGGTACAAATACTACTACTAAATTAATCAATATATACTAGCTACAGGATAAAAATAATTATCTGTATCCAGCTCTGGTTTAATTTAATTTGCTTAAACTATACTATAAGGGCATGTTTGTTTCATGGATTGAAATAAGATGGGTTAAGATGTGGTAGGAGACTAGATAAATCTAAGGAGGAGGTTAGATAAACCCAAGGGGAGGCTAAGTTGTCTAAACCCATGGAATCTAGTTTATAAAAATCGGGTCAAATTATAAAGTCGGGTCAAGATATTTAAAGTTATGAGAAACCAAACATAGAAAAAGATGGGTCTACATATTAAACCCATCACTAAACCCCCTAAACTTATAAAACAAACATGCCCTAAAGTAATTAATTAACGACGTGGGCTTAATTAACTACTTCGCATCACACATGATCAAAGTCAATGCCTAGCTATTAATTTAATTTGATTGATGAGATCCGATTTATAATTCTTTCTTCATATATAATTCACATTCCCTGGCCTAGCTACTTTATTATTTTAATTAAATTAATTAGTCTCTATATGATATTTTCTCATTAATTATATTATTATTGAGATCCGATCATGTAGTCAAATTTACATTCTTTCAATTTGATAGTTGAAATTCTATAAAAATTCAAGTAAAATTTCTAAAAAATATAAAATAAACCATTTAAAATATGAAAATCTCATTAAAATTAAAAACTATAAAATGTGCAAAATAAAATTCAAATATATATCTCAATAAAATTTCTAAAATTCTCATTATTATTTTTTTTAAATGTGTAATATAAAAATGCTAAGATTTACAATTTTTAAAAAAATAAGAAAATATGTAATTTAATAAAATTCAAATTCACTGAGCATTAAAGTAATTATTAGAATAGTTAGAACCTCCCAATCAAAAAATCATTAAAAAGTGATTATTTTTTATTAGGTTCATTTAACTTCTATTTTTTTTTCAAATAGAGCCTAGCTTTTTTTATTTCTAATAGTCCAATTTGAACCTATTAGCTAGGCTCTATTTGAAAAAAGTAGAAGTGAAATCAACCTAATAGAAAATAATTCACTTTTCAACTTTAACATCTAATCATCTTTTAAATGCAGATTCTCAAAATTTGCATCTTCCAAAATTTCAAATCCTTCTTAAAAAGAAGGTCTTCACATTTAATTTGTCGTTTGATAATAATTTAAAATAATAATCAATAATTCGACCTAATTAATTTGATATTTTAGAATAATAATCAATAATTAAAAAATAAAAAAAAATAATAATAATAATAAAGCATATGTAAGATTAACACAACATAAATGAAAAAAAATATACGATTATGCAACAATAAGTGAATAGGATAATGCGTATTATAGAATATATATGTATTATATATATATAGTGCATATAGATAATGTTTCATATATTTGTTTATGAATATTTATATATATATATGTTGAAGTGCATATGAATGAAATTCTCTACCAACTCAAATTTGTCCACCTCCATGTTAATTACCCGTATACCAAACACCCACTTCTCAAAAAAAAAAAAAAAAAAAAAAAAGGAAAATTTAAATCTATTATTTTCCACAAAAGAAAATAAAATTTAAAAAATAAACAAAGAATATTATTGTACTCCCTCCGGTCTCATAGGAATTTACACACTTTCCATATATGGATGTCCCATATCAATTTGCACACTCCATAAAAGGAAATATATTCACAACCCTCACCCTTGAAATATACTCATATTTACCCATATGCCATTACTTTTCCACACTCAATCTACTTTTTACTTTACTTTATTCATAAAAGTTTACAAAACTATCCCTCAAAACATCAATCATTACACCTTTTCTTACACATTTCTTAAAATGTGTGCCGGTCAAAGGGTGCAAGTTCCTCTGGGACGGAGGGAGTATCATTTATCATTATCAGTACGAGAAATTAGGAGTTTCATTTAGCTCCGGCAGCGCCGTGCGTCGGGGCGGCAGTTGTAGTACGACGCGTCGCGCCGAGAGCAGGGAACGTTGTTCCTCGACAGCGCACCATAGCTGATGTAGCGCCTTGTAGCTAAAATGCGCATGTTGGACTCCGAATCCAGCCAGACACTCCGCCACCATTCCCCTGCACTCCGATCTGCATCATGAAGACGGCGGCATCGAGGTCGATACCTGCCGACACGTGCGAGAGCACAAGAGACGCAATTACGAAGAGAGCCAACAACAATTTCCAAGCTCCAGCCATTGTTGAATGAATGAACTCCGATTCTGTGCTTGATTTCTGGTTTCTCTCTCTAGATTGTTGTTGATTTTAAGAGAGAGAGAGGGAAATTGCAGATACGAGAAATTAGTGGCGTAGAAATTAGGGCAATTCTCAAGAAAGCATAAAATTTAATCGGAAATTTTTCAATCGTCTTGTTCAACTTCCCTATTGGCAGGGAGAATTGACATAATCTTGAATTCCATTAATTAGAATCGAATTAGAGAAAGTAGGATTTTGGAAAATTAGATAGTAAATCATGTCTATAATTAAGGGATTGAAGGGATTGAGTAGTTGCACAAATTATGGAATTAATAAATTTGATTTAATTTTTTATTTTTGAAAATAATGTAAGATATGTATATTAAGGGTATTTTTGGTTATTTAACTCTAATTTGAAGAAACTTTTTAAACTTGTAGTTTCTATTTGTTTAAGATACTATATTCTAATAGAGAAAATTCTCTTAAAAAGTCTAAAAATATCATTAAGATTTCTAAAAACTCCCTTTTTTTTTTTTTTTTTTTATGTGTGTAGATTAGAAATTACAAACTCTAAAAAAATCTTATAAGAATAATAAAAATTAAATAATTAACATTTCATTAAAAATCGAACTTGTTTGTCATTAAAGTTTTGCTTGAGCTCTTAAAACATTTGAGTCCCATGAGGTTTCCGGACATGCTGTCAAGATTGAGTGGAATTAAGTTCCACACCTTGATTGACTGTGAAACGTACCGTTTCAAATTCATTTTAATGATATTTTTAGCTAGAATTGTTAATTGACCGTGAAATGTATCGTCTCATATCAATCACATCACTTGTACTATACATATGCCGTGCAACTGCAGCACCTTGGTATATTGGGTGGTGTCCTTATATCAAATGTTGCGAGATAATGAAAGAGCACGGGGGTGGTGTGTTTAATTATATAAGATTTAAAATGTATGCATATTAATTATTAATATTGTTGCAAACTTGTTGGGTTTCGGTGTCGCCGGCCGCCACTCGTACTCGCGGGTTATACGAACGGGCTCAGACTCGTGTGGGATTCTATCCGGATGTAGGGGGATAACCAATACATAAAGATGGGTAGCACTTCACCCTTACTGTTCTCCACTCTCCAATCTCACGTCTACATTACGCGTCTCATCTCTAATGGAGAGGGTGACTCAATATATAGGGAGGCTGCCAAGAACTAGGGCAACAACAAGTTGGGCCCTTGTGTGTAGGCCCAGTGGCCAAAACCACACTTGGGCTAAATCCCAACAATTCTCCACCTTTTTGGCCATCCCCAACTACAATCCATAATCCACAAATAATTTTGTCATCATCGCCCAACCCACTTCCACGTACCTGCAAAAGACAACACACAAAGAAACACAAGTTTGTCTACGTACGTAGAAGTTAGTCCACAAAGAAAACACACAAAGACAATGCTCCACCTCACTTGGAGCAATCACAAAGATTCACAAAGAGAAACACAAAGACAAGCTCCACCTCACTTGGAGCATTCACAAAGACTCGCACAAAGACACAAAGGCACACAAAGACAAGCTCCACCTCACTCGGAGCATTCACAAAGGGAAACACAAAGGCACAAAGACATGATATCATAACGTATACATAGCTCACAAAGACAAAATCACTCCACCTTACTAGGAATGATCTCCAAACACAAAGAAGAAATCAATAACCATGCTCAAGATACTAACATGCAACTAGATGAATATGGGATAGGGGGAAAACATGAAACCACAATGTATGAAGTCATGCATAACACACATACATATAAACATATACTCATAATTCCCACGAAACCAACAAGTATAATCATGCAACCATTCCCCCACCTTCCCACTGGCCCATCATCTACTCATGCATCACAAAGAAATCACAGAGCAACACAAAGACACAAAGCACAAAGAACAAATAGCACAAAGGGACATAATCACTAAGAAAAATAACCACAAAGAACATATCACAAAGAAAGCGGAAGCAATAACATTTACGATTCACAAAGACGTAAATAAAATCACAAAGAGACCGGACTCACAAAGATATCCTAAACTCTACAACACATAAATCCATAGCATAAATAATATCAGCACTAATTAATCCAATTAATTAATAAAAGCCAATCAACTCCAAGAGCAACTTACGAGCAGAGCATTTGCAAACACATAGCACATAAAACCTACTCCAGAATATTTGCATAATCCTACCACACAACCAAATGAATCACAACCAAATGAATTATGCAGCCAACAACTTAATTGAATTAATTAAAAGCAATTCTGCAGAATAAAATTAAATAACCATTCTTCACCTCCCCTACTCAGTCGACAGTAGAAACAGAAAAAATAGGGAAGAATCCTTACCTTTCTACCTGCTTCAGCAACACGCGGCCCAAGTCAAAAAATTACCGGTTACGGATGGAATCGCTGAAGACATTGGCGCGCGGCGGCAAAAGCAAGGCGGCGGAGCGGAGGAGAGCTCCTCACGGCAGCGAATGGCGGCAGAACACACAGAGGGCTGCGGGACTCGGCGGCGCTGCTACAGCCAACCAGCGGGCAGCGGTAGACGGCCGATCTGGAAGCGCACGGTGACGCCCACGGCGGCAACGGAGATGGGCAGCGGAGCGGACGTGACAGAGCTCCAAACGGCGGCGGCAGGCCCACGAAGATGGCGGCCACGCGGCGGTGCTTCGACGGCGGCGCACAGGGACTTTCGGCGGCTTTAGGACAGCGAGCAGAGGCGGCGCGACTGGACACGCGACGCGGCTGGCGGTGGAGCAGATTCGAAATGGCAACGGCTCCTTCGACTGTTGCAGCGGTGACGGCGTCACAGAGACGGCACAGGAACCACGGTGGCGGCTGCTAGGGTTCCGCCCACAAAGATGGCGGCGGACGACGATCTGGTGAACAAATCCGGTGATAGATATGATGGCAGGGCGGCCGACGACGAAACCAGGCTCTGATACCACTGTTGGGTTTCGGTGCCGCCGGCCGCCACTCGTACTCGCGGGTTATACGAACGGGCTCAGACTCGTGTGGGATTCTATCCGGATGTAGGGGATAACCAATACACAAAGATGGGTAGCACTTCACCCTTACTGTTCTCCAATAGGGAGGCTGTCAAGAACTAGGGCAACAACAAGTTGGGCCCTTGTGTGTAGGCCCAATGGCCAAAACCACACTTGGACTAAATCCCAATTTTTAGCTAGAATTGTTAATTGACCGTGAAATGTACCGTCTCATATCAATCACATCACTTGTACTATACATATGCCGTGCAACTGCAGCACCTTGGTATATTGGGTGGTGTCCTTATATCAAATGTTGCGAGATAATGAAAGAGCGAGGGGGTGGTGTGTTTAATTATATAAGATTTAAAATGCATGCATATTAATTATTAATATTGTTGCAAACTAAACCAAATAAGCTTGCAAGAGAGAACTTACTTAATCACTCCAAACGGACGGAGGTAACATTCAAATTGAAAAGAAACACACAACAATTAATTAATAATATTGTTAAAATTGAAAATTACAATGACGATGAATTGAAATTAAGCTGCACCCCATGCATATAGTGTTTTATGCCGATAAGTACTTCGTGGCGTACAAAACACATATTAGCAATAAGATTAATATTGTTTGTCGACCGTTTATGTTGTTTTGTACACATGCTGATGCAGGATCGGAATAAAAATTGGATGTGTGAATTATGAAAGAAATTAAAAAGAGGTGGAAATAATGTTTGAATTAAAAAAAGAAAGAGAGATGGATGGATCTTTCTGTATACTCCCTCCGTCCCACAGGAATTTGCACACTTTCTATAAATGGATGTCCCATACCAATTTGCACACTCCATAAAAGGAAATATTTTCATAACCCCCACCCTCAAAATATACTCTTATTTACCTATATGCCATTACTTTTCCACACTCAATCTACTTTTTACTTTACTTTATTCATAAAACTTTACAAAACTACCCCTCAAAACATCACTCATTACACCTTTTCTTACACATTTCTTAAATCGTGTGCCCACCCAAGTGTGCAAGTTTCTATGGGACGGAGGGAGTATATTACTATAATTTCATGATGGATAGTTGCATGTTTCCTTGAAGGAGGTGATATTACATAGGGGCATAAACTCGTAAAGAACTTTAATATGGTCCGTACTCATACAGATCGATCATTTTGTTAATTAACATGGAAGATGATGATCGATCATGGCCGGCGATGCATGACTAATTGATCATTTCAAATATTATTCTACGCAACCAACTTGCATGGTCATATCAATAATTATTATTCCCTCCACCCTGGCCCTGGCTCGAAATAACTTGCATAGTTTGATCGACATAATTTTTTTAAGAAAATTAGGATTTAGTGGTTGATGAGATAGGTGTAAAGTGAAATGCATGGAAAAAACGAGTGACAATTTTAAAAATAAAAGTTATTAAGTTTGTGCATGGGGTATATATTTACATTATAAGATTGTGCAAATAATTTTGGGACGTCCCAATAAGGAGAGTGTACGTGCAAGTGATCACGGGACGAAGGGAGTAATTAGTTTGAGGGTATTTAATTTTGGGAAAAAGTGCAACTAATTTGCATTGAAAAGTGCAAAACGTCATATAATTTACAAAGAAAACGAAATGTCAAAACGTCACACATTTTGAATAGGAGGGAGTATATAATTAATTAATCAGGGAAATTTTCAAAATATGTCCTGTAACACTACAAAATAATGGGGAAATGGCAACGGCAAAGGCAACGGATCTGCCCTCACTAATGATGAAGGCAACGGCAAAGGCAACGGATGTCTGTCGTTGCCAATATGCTCGTTGCTATTTGAATGGCAATGGATTTGGGGAAAACCGTTGCCTTTCGAGAGAAAATTAAAAAAATATATAAAAAATTAATATTTTCGATAACAATGGATCGACCAAAAATACTCTCATCGACAACAATTTGTGGGTGGGAGGAGCGATAGATCGGTCGCGTGTGGGTGAGAGCGGCGGCGCGACGACGATGGTGGGAGGGAGGAGGGAGCGGCCCAGTTACAGGATGAAAAAAAAAAATGGAGGGACACGTTTAATTGAGATTTAGTGGTTGATTAAAGTGAAATTCATGGAAAAAACGAGCTAGTCACAATTTTAAAAATAAAAAGTTACTCCATTAATTTTTTGTGGGGTATATATTTTCATATTTATAAGATTGTGCGCAAATAATTTTGGGACGTTCCAATAAAGTGAGTCTGCACGTACCGGACGGAGGGAGTAATTAGTTTGAGGGTATTGTGGGCTGCAAAGTTCACCTGTAGCCATTTCTTGCATTCCACCCAGAGCTCTTCAGTAACCTTGCATTCAATCATGATGTGGTTATTTGTCTCCTCTGTCTCTTCACAAAATCTGCATTTTGACGCTTCCAAGTCGACGGGTACTCCTCCCCTCCTAAGATTCTCCGTTGTCTCCAATCTTCCGCGTAACGCTTTCCACACAATGGTGTGCATTCGCCTGGTGCAATAGATTTCCACAGCACCCGAAAGGCCTTCTCAGATTCTCTTCCTTCATTTGTTTCGGACGGGGCTGTGCGCTGCAGTTTTTTGTACGCCAGGCTGGTGGAATACAGTCCCCTTGGCGCACAATCCCAACTCCAAACGTCTGTGCATTCCTGTCTAATTGTTTGCCTGTTGATACAAAATGTTAGCTCTTGTAATAAATTGCATTCTCTAGTATTCAAGGCCCTTCTCCACTCCCAAACCCATTCCCATTCATTTGACTCCCACCTCCCCACTTCACTGATCAAAACTGTCTTTTTTTTACACAGATTATATAGTCTAGGATATTTTTCTTTAAAGCACACCCCACTCTCACCCCAAGTATCACTCCAAAATCTGGTGGCCTCCCCATTCCCTACACTTTTCACTATGTCCTTCTTTACCCCCCCTTCATCACCCCTCCCCTCATAAATTTCCACCACATCTCTCCACCATTTCGACCCCTTCCTATTTCTACCCCCTCCCCCTCTTCGAGTTCTATTTCCCCCACCTTCCAAACAGCCATACTTTGAAACTAAAACCCTTACCCACAAATTCTCCCTCTCATTCAAAATTCTCCATACCCATTTCCCGAGCAAAGCAATATTAAAAATATTTAGATCACGGATGCCAAGGCCTCCGTTAGATTTATCAGTACAAATTTCGGACCATCCCACCCATGGGATTTTCCTTCTGTTTATCTCACACCCCCCCCCAAAGGAACTCACGTTGAATTTTTATGATTTCACTCAAAACTTTTTTTGGAATTCTGTAGAAGGACAGATAGTAGATTGGCACGGCAGATAGAACTGACTGAACGAGCGTTAATCTACCCCCCATCGAAATCTGACGATTCTTCCACGTATTTAGCTTAGACCGAATTTTTTGGATTAGGCCCTCCCAATGAATAGCTCTCTGTTGATTAAGGCCAACATGAAGGCCCAAAAAGGGCATTGGCAGCTTGCCTACCTTGCATCCAAGATAATTGGCCATTTCCTCCACCATTTCCTCGCTGATATGGACTCCCGTCAAACTGCACTTGTCAAAATTTACGCTCAGTCCTGACACCATGTGAAATAGCCGCAGAACATACTTGACATTCCGCACATCCTCCCATCTGCCATTGCACATAAATAGGGTGTCGTCTGCATATTGGAGTATTGGTACCTGAACTCTTTGATTTCCAAGGCTCGCAGGTTGTAAGACCCCCATCTCGACCGTCTTTTCTACAAGAATGTTGAGGCCCTCCGCAACAATGAGGAATAAGAACGGAGAAAGGGGATCTCTTTGTCGTATTCCTTTCTCAAGTTTAAATTCTCCGGTCGAGCTACCGTTTACCAGAATCGAGGCACTTGCAGACTTTACACATTCCATCGTCCACCGTCTCCATTTGATTGAGAAATTCATCGATTCCATCATCTTGTCTAGGAAGCACCACTCCACTGAGTCGTACGCCTTCGCAAAATCCACTTTGAAGAATAATCTCGGCTTCTTTTTTCGCTTAGCTTCCTCAATTGCTTCATGGGCCACCAAGATTCCATCCACGATTTGCTTTCCGCCAATGAAGGCTGTTTGGCTGTCCGAAATAACTTTCTCAATAACTTTGGCAAGTCTACCAGCCAGAAGCTTGGAGATAATCTTATATAAACTACCAATCAGGGCTATCGGTCTAAACTCCTCGAGTTTGTGCGCTGCCTCTCTCTTGGGAATAAGCACGATGAACGACGGGTTGATTCCGTTCACCAATCTGCCATTTCTATAAAACTCTTCGATCATCTTGATTATATCTATTCTCACCACGTCCCAGTTATCCTTGTAGAATCCCATCGTAAAATCATCCGGACCCGGGCTTTTGGCGCTGTCGCACTCCCATACCACTTTCTTAATTTCATCCTCTGTGAAGCATGCAGTAAGGAAAGCATTGTCGCACGCGTCCAGTTTCTTGCGAACCAGCAGGGGTGGAATACTTGGTTTGTTAATGGATTCAGACTTGAAATGGTTGCAAGTAGATTGAAAAATACCATTCTTTACAGCCTATACCTCTTCACTCCACACATTATCAAAATAGAGCCCTCTGATTTCGTTTGCTTTGCACTTGCCATTTACAACTCTATGGAATAAACTCGAATTTAAGTCACCCTCTTTTAGCCAGTTGAGCTTAGCCCTTTGAACCATTTGGCTTTCTTTCCACTGTAAATCCCTCAATAGGGACGCAAAACACTCTCTCCGATTCTCAGCTTCATCATCCTCCAGCCCAAAAGTGTCATCAATCAAATCCCATTTTTCTATTTCGTTCTTATTGTTTTCAATTTTCTGCTCCAAATTACCAAAAACATTTCTGCTCCACTCTTGTATATCAATCTTCAGTAATTTCAGCTTCTCTTTCATCACATATCCGCTCCAACCTTCAATCTCGTATGATCTCCATTTTTCCGTTACAAATTCCTTGAAGTTTGGATGCTTACTCCAACTATTGAAGAATCTAAACGGCTTTGGGCCCCAATCTTTGTGATGAGAGACCATATAGATGGGGCAATGATCTGATACGGATCTCCCCCAGACCTTTTAGTGTTTGGCTACTCCATTTCTCGGACCAAGCTTCATTTATTAGAATCCTGTCTAATCTGCTCTTGCACGAACCGTCAGGGCGATACCACGTGAATTTTCTACCAACCAGGGGTAAGTCTAGTAATTCATTACGGGTAATAAACTCATCGAACCTGCCTCTATCCCTGCTATCATCCCAGATTCCTCTCCCTACTCTTTCCTCCACATTTCTTACTATATTGAAATCTCCCGCAATAACTATGCATACCTCGACATTCTGTTGCAGCACTAGTTCCAGATTTTCCCACAGCTCCCTTTTTTCTCTCTCATTGCACGGCCCATATACATTAATTATGCAGCATTTTGTGTCGTCACCCTTCCAATATCCATTTACCACTAGAAAGCCTCTCGAAAACCATTCGCTACTCTTCACAAACACATTCGCATCCCACATGGTTACCATACCACCTGATCTTCCCTCCGCCCCTTTGCTTGCCCAATCAAAAGATTTTTCTCCCCAAATGGATTTGCACAAAAATTTATTCATCGACTCCACCTTTGTTTCCTGTATGCATATGACCTCGATCTTGTGTTTTGTCACCATTTCTTTGACTTCCTTTCGTTTTTCTCTTCCCCCCATACCTCTGATATTGAAACTGAGGACCTTCATTGGACGCACTCTTTATCCCCTCCTTTGTCTCTCTTTGCCAGTTTCTTACTTTTCCTCTTTTCTTGTTTCTCTACTTTTTCCAGGTATGTCAATGTTGCTTCAGCCTCCTCTGACCCAAAAATTCCCATTTGTTTACCCAAATTCCAAATATTTTTCGCCTCTTCTGCCGCTCGCCTTACCTCCACATAATGGCTCCATCTCTGTTCTTCCCAGGAAATTCCAGCCTTGCTTTGGTCACGTTGCCACTTTTTCCTTCTTCCTTTCGAGCCTTTCTTTCTTTTCCCCCCCATTTCTGAAAACGAGGTTTGGCCTTCCTGTGTTGTCGTTTCGCCATCTGAGTCTTCTAATTCAAAACCTTCTCTAGCCTTAGAGATTTCCATATGATCCCCTTGCCCTACTTCAGCGCTCTTTTCGTGGGTCTTCTCTCCAATTTGGTTTAATCCGACTTTTCCATAAAGATTACTTGGCCCATCAATCTGCGGCCCACTTACTTGGTACGACTGATTTAAATCAATGCTTGTGGAGTCCTTTTCGTGTGGCCCTATTTTATTCGGCCTCATATGGGCCAATTCTTGGCTATTTTTTTCCTGGGCCTTATTTTCATTTTCTTTAGGCCCATCCCCACCAGTATGCGAATCTATTCTGAATTGGACTCCATCGTCCACCACTTCATTTTGACCCATAACTTCCTGGTCCCACTCCGCGACCTTTTGGTTTCTTCCTCCTTTCCAAGATTCTCGATATTTGTACCTATTCCTTGATACTGATGCACAAGACGGCGCATGGATCTCTTCTGTCAGAAATTGTTCTTTTTGTTTTTCTTTGCTGACGTCAGCCCTAAAGCCTGACTTTCCACCTACTCTGGCGACTTCCCCTTGTTCCACCGTCTCCATCCGTTTTATCTCTTTCCAATCTACGTCGGCCTCACTTGAATTTTCCTTTGACTCTGACGTCCAGGGGTCTATCTCAAATTCTTCGTCCTCTTCTCTGATTCTAAATGCATGTATTCTACCGTCAATACAAACTCTGAAAGGGGCTCGAGAGATATCCGGGACCGACGTGCGAATCAGTATTCTCGCACATTGAAGCTTTTTCTTATTCATCGTCTCCTCATCAATCTTAATAATGGTCCCGAAACATGTTGCGACCTTAGAAAAGAAATTTTTATTCCATGCTTGCAATGGCACGTCATACCAGTTCGTTCATACTACTCTTCGGCAGGAAGTTTTATTAATATCCCATGGAATTATCTCCTCAAACCATCTCCTTCCCCAAACAAGTGAATTTAGGTTGGGAGTCTCGTTACATCCTGATGGCATTAGTAGTATCGTATCACCTCCAATCGGGGACAATTTTCATTCTTTGCCGCAGTCTTTCAGTATTCTATCTCCGTCCTCTGGACACGATAGATCGATAGATTGTCCCATATTTTTCCCAGCCAGCATCCTTTTAACCAAGCCTGATCTTCGACGGAGGAGTTGTATGTGATGCCTCTAAACTTTTCCACGGCCCTATCAGTCGAGTTCGTGGTTGGTATAGTTCCAAACTTGTGTTCATTCTCATACCCTGCCGTCTCTTCCTTTTCTTTGCCTCTTTTATTCATGAACGCCTCTGAGTACAATTTTCCTTCCTTTCTAGTACCGTTTTTTCTGAAGTCTGTATCATATCTCTGTGGTTTTCTTGTTGTCGTTTTGTCCGTGATCATCCGCTCTTCCTCTATTCTTGCGAACTTGGATATGTTAGCCCTAAGTTTATATGACCCAAACCAAATATTGTTAAGAGCCGAATCCAGTTGTTCCACCTTCGCACACTACAAAAAACGCGGAGTTTGCCGACGGAAGGCTACCGACGGAATCCATTCTGTCGGTCGGACCGACGGATCGCCGACAGAATTCTCGAATCGACTGACTCCCGACGGAATACAAGATCCGTCGGGACCGGCCGACGGACTTCCCGACGGAATTTAGTTCCGCAGCCAAACGGTGTCGTTTCGCCTTGCTTGCCGACGGATTTTTTCCGTCGGTCGTTCAAATTTCGACTGCCGACGGAAATATCCGTCGGTAGCCGACCCGCTTTGACTGACACATTAATATTCGCGTGCTACCGACGGAAATATCCGTCGGTAGCAGCACCGCTTTGACTGACTAATAAATATTCGTGTGGTACCGACGGAAATATCCGTCGGTAGCCAAATTTTTTTTTTTATATAAGAACTGCCGAAGAGAGGCAGTTCTTCCCCCATAAGGGAAATTTTTTTTTTGCTTTCGTCCCCCTCTCCCTGTTCGTCTCCTGTTCGTGGATTTTCTTGTGCGTGGTGCGTGGATTGATCGAGAAAGGGCATAACGATTATCTACTCCAATTTTCTTCAATTTAAACGGTACGTTTTATAAATTCTTAATTAATTTTAATTAAGTTATTGTATTATAAATTGCATGTTTATAATTATTATAAAACTGTTATTGAATTATTATAAATTGCATGTTAGTTCGTATAAAATTTCATGTACGTAGTTGATGAATATATATGTATAATTAATTCAAATATATGTTAGTACGTGGATTATATGTTTTTTATTGGTTAATTGTAATTAAAAATTGCATGTTAGTTCAAATATATAATGTAGTTCTTGTTAGTTCGTTTTGATAATTAAACTAGGTTATTATTGTTGATTAAATTAGTAATTATTCTTATAATTAAACTAGGTTATTATTGTTGATTAAATTAGTAATTATTCTTATAAGTAGGGGTGTTGTACGGTATGATTAATATAATAATTATTGTTATTGTTTAAATTAAGTCATTATTAATTAGTTTGGTAAATTATTTATTTCATTAGTAACGTGATTTTGTTATTGATTAAATTAGGAAATTATTGACTTAAATTACTAAAATGTTATTAATTAAATTAGGAAATTATTGATTTCATTACTATATTAATTATTGATTAATTTATTATACTTTTAAATTTTATTTATTAAAATAGATGAGTCAAGATGCTAGTGGGGCCTCAGGATCTCGACGTAGGAGAACCTCACTTAGGCCTGTTGAGCCTGCTACGTTGACGTCGTCGGCATCCGTTCCACAGCATTCACCGCCGTCATCTCAGTCGTCGGCAGCTCGTCGACATCCCACGCGTGCCCGAGAAACCAGACTGAGAATATGGATTGAAGATAATGTACAGTAAGTAATTAATTAAATAATTTTAAGGTTTAACAATATTTAATAGCATCAATTTTTGTACGTTTTTTAATTTATAATGTGTTTGTTTCTTAATATATATATAATGTCACAGCTTACTTCCTGGTAATGAGATATCGAAGATTTGCACTGAGGTGATTACTAAGTGCAAGATTGCTGCGAATGCCTACTCTTGGCTGAAGGTGCCACAGACGAAAAAGGATGAATACTGGGAGGAATTTCAGGTATTTGAGTGCATTCAATTAAATATTAATAAACAATTTATTATATATATTATTTGATAAATATGCTGATCGAATATGTGCAGAAACATGCTTATTGGCATAGGGAGTTTTTTTCGGACAACGATATCCACAGGCTCTGGGTATCTTCATGTCAGTCTAGGTATAATGAGATTATGTACACCTGGAGGAATGCTTGGCGTAGTCGTGGCGTGGAGCAGACGACGTTGGGGGTGGACGATGGAGTCGACGTGTGGAACACGTTGACCACGTATTGGAGTAGCCCGGAGTACGTGCGGAAGTGTGCAACTGCTCGAGCCAACCGTAGAAGTGATGTGGGAGGTGGGATGTCAAGGCATCGGGGGGGGCCCGATCCGCGTATGAGCACTCAATTGCTCTAGTAAGTGTTCACTAAATTTATTTCAATTATTTATATTATAATATTATATAAAATAATTTTTATATGCTCATTTGGTACAAAATAGGAGCGGGATCTTGGGCGTGAACCCACTCACGTGGATCGGTTGAACGTTCTTCATCCGTTTGATCGAGATTCGCAGACGTCCACATATGGACGCACTACTGAGCTTCACGTAAGTTTAATTAAACTGTGATGTGTTTTTTAATATTTAATTAATTAAATGTATTGAACTATGTATTAATTTAATATTTTTGTAATTATGTAGTTGAATGTGAACCGGAGGATTGCAGAGGCGACGACACAGGCTTCTGCTGATGAAGCCGGGCCCAGCGCCGCCCCTCCGCCTGATCTTAACCGGATTTACCTAGAGGAGGCCCCGGCTGATCGAGGACGGGTCCTTGGCCTTGGCCGGATGAGCCGCTCAGTGAGAGCTGCGTCGTCCAGTTCGTCCCAGCGTGCATCGCAGGCCTCTGTATCCTCCACTGCTGTTCCGGACCCGAACGTAGTACACATGATGAACCACTACTTCCGACAGCTAACTGACACTATGGGTCGATCGTTGGGGATGTCTTCTGAACAAATAAATACATGTTTTGAACAGGCGATGAGCGTTCCCCCTCCGCCTTTCGATGCTCCGGTTGGTCCAGTTCCCCCTCCGCCTTTCGATGCTCCGGTTGGTTCAGTTCCCCCTTTCAATGCTCCAGATGCAGAGGCAGACGACGACGGCTTGGATTTCATTGGTGGTGGTGATGATGAGTTTTTTCCGTATAATGGTTGATGTTTGAACTATTTATTTTTCTGTCGAACTATTTAATTTTCCGTCGAACTATTTATTTTTTCTGTCAAACTATTTAATTTTCCGTTGGACATATTTATTTCGGTTGATCGATGTTTGTCAATGGATTGTTTATTTATGTTATTTTTTTTAATTTATACATAATACATAATTTTTCGTTAGATTTTGGTATAAAGTAAAGTATTTTTTATTTTATTTTTTCGATTTTTATTTTATCCCGCCAATATTACCGACGGAAGTAAATATTCCGTCGGAAATAACGTCTACCGACGGAAATAAATATTCGTCAGAAATAAAGTCTGCCGACGGAAATAAATATTCTGTCGGAAATAAAGTTTGTCGACGGAAATTCCGTCGGCCAAGTACTCTACCAACGGAAGTTTGGGCGGCACCCTACCGACGGAATTTGGAATCCGTCGGTAGATTCAAAATGTACGCACCGACGGAATTTCAAAATTCGTCGGTAGCGCGTAATATTTACAGAAAGTTTCTTCCCCTTTCTCACTCAGTCGAAAAAAATCGTGGAAATTGTAAAAATTGTATGAGAGCAAGCAAATTTCGGTACGTTTTCCTTTTTTACTTGGTTAAATTTTGTAGTTTAGTTGTGCATTTTATATTGTTATAGTTTAATTAGTTGTGCATTTTATATATTTGTAGTTTAGTTGTGTATTTTAATTGTGCATTTTATATATGTGTAGTTTAGTTTAGTTGTGCATTTTTCTGGATGTTTGTAAGAATTTTATGTTAAATGTTTAACAGATGGATTTGCCGGATCGTCGATGGATGTATGAAACTCCTAGGTTCATTTTAGGAAATGTGAATAGTGAATTTTACAATGAACTTGTGTCATTTGTTGAATTTGCAAAGCTCCACCCACATTACATGCATGGGGATTGAAAAAACAGAACAGTTACAATCTACTGAGGAAAATGCAGCTGAACACAACGGTCGAATCCCAGGTGGATGGAATAAAATGAGTATTTTTTGGGATTTGCCATACTGGAGTTCACTATTGATCCGACACAATTTGGACGTGATGCACATTGAGAAGAATGTGTTTGATAATGTGTTCCACACAATGATGAACACAGAAGGCAAGACGAAAGATACTCCAAAGTCCCGGGAAGAGCTGAACATTTATTGTCGTCGTCAAGAGTTGGAAAAGGATCCCAGTACAGGTAAATATCCGAAGGCTTGCTACACACTGGACAAGCCACAGAAACAACAACTGTGTCGTTGGATTCACGAGTTGAATTTTCCAGACAACTACGTGTCAAACTTGAGTCGATGCGCAGACATAAACAGGGGTAAGGTTTCAGGGATGAAGAGTCACGATTGTCATATTTTTATGCAGCGCTTGATACCGATTGCGTTCCGAGACGTTGTTCCTCTCAATGTGTGGAGGGCTATCACTGAATTAAGTCTTTTTTTTAGAGATTTAACATCTTCAACGATCAAGATCGATGATATGATTCGTTTGGAGCAAGATATTCCAGTGATTTTGTGTAAGTTGGAACAAATTTTTCCACCTAGCTTCTTCAACTCCATGGAACACTTACCCGTTCATTTAGCGTATGAAGCCAGAATTTGTGGTCCAGTGCAGTACAGGTGGATGTACCCATTTGAAAGGTAAACTCTTACATTTTTCATTTTTTATATATACTACATGCATGCATGTTCACTGAATTAAAATATATGTTTTTTTATTATAAATCAGATATCTCCACAACTTGAAACGCAATGCTAAACAAAAGGCAAATGTGGAAGCATCGATTGTTAATGCATATTTGAATGAAGAGGTTGGCATGTTTTGTTCTTATTATTTTGAAGACCATGTCAACACTCGGTTGAGAAGTGAACCACGTAACTACGGTGGTAGAGATACAGACAATATCGGTGAAGAGGTTGATGGAATACTGTCTATATTCAAGTCTAAGGGACGATCAATAGGAAAATTCACTGAACGAGAGTGGGAGTCGAACAGAGAGGCAGAAATAGCACAAACGTATGTGTTATTGAATTGTGATGAAGTTCAGCCTTACATTGAGTAAGTATTTCATATTTTTATCATTACTTCATTTATGTAATTTAATATTAATTGTGATTGGATGTTGTGAATTAGGATGTATACTCAAGAACTAAGACGAACAGAACAAAACATCTCAGATACAGATATAGATGCTCGTCTTCAACGTGATTTTGCCCGATGGTTCCAACGTTGTGTGAGTACCATTTCCTTAAATTTTACGTAAATAAATATGATTCATAATTAATGTTAATTATTTGAACTGTATAGGGACGGTCAAACGATTTTGGGAATCGATTCTTAAAGGATCTCAGCAAAGGACCACTACGTCGTGTAAAGACTTACAACGGCTATATTGTGAAGGGCTACAGATTTCATACATCTGAGTATGCATCGAGAAAAGCGACTACCAACAGTGGTGTTTGCGTTAGCAGTGCAAACTACAATGCAGATGCAAGTGACTACTATGGGGTGTTGCACGAAGTCGTTGAAGTAGAATATCCGGGATATCCAACAAAGACTGAAGTGTTGTTCAAGTGTCATTGGTTTGATTCAGGCCCTTCAGGAACAAGGATTCATCCGGAGTACAAACTCGTCGATGTTAATCCGAAAAGGAGCTATATCGGGAATGATCCATTTGTATTTGCCCATCAAGTATCTCAAGTATACTACTGCAAGTATCCAGTACGATCATCACGTAGTAAAATTGAATGGCACGCTGTTTGCAAAGTAAAGGCAAGATCAATGGTAGAAGTCCCTACAAAGGACAAGAGTGATGAAGATGATTCTCCGTTTCAAACGGAACAAATAGAGGCTAGAACTGAAGTCTTTACGGGAGATTTGAATATCCACGTAGACTTGACGGCTGGAAATTCACAATTGATCGAAATTGAAAACGATAATGGAAATGAGGAAGATGATGAAAATGAAGAGGAAGAGGAGGAGGAGGAGGAGGAGGAGGAGGAGGAGGAGGAGGAGGAGGAGGAGGAGGAGGAGGAGGAGGATGAAGAGGAAGATGAGACAAATAATGAAAATGTAGATGAAGAAGATGAAGAGGAAGAAGATGAAGAATAAATTATATAATGTAAGCTAATTATTTTATTAGATGTACAATTTAAAAATATTTATTTATCATTAAGTTACAACTAAAAATTGTGAAAAGAAATTATTTTTTTGATTTTTTTAAAAATATAATTCGCAAAAAAATGAATATTTTAGTAAAAAAAATGAATATTTTAGTATTTAAAAATATATAAATTATATTACAAATTTAATTATTTAATTTATGTGAATGAAATTAATTTTATGAAATTTTTTTAAAATAATTAGCAAAAAAATGAATTTTTTACTAAAAAAATATTAGTATTTTAGTTAAAATATGAATATTTTAGTATTTTAAAATATATAAATTATAAAAATATAAATTATAGATTTCAAATTTAATTATTTGATATATTTGAAAGAAATTAATTTTGTGAATTTTAAAAAAAAAATGGGTCGAAAATGAGTACATATACAATTAATACTACAATTACGAACAAGTAACACATCTGTCCGAGTGGTAGGCGCCCTTCACTAGGCGCCCACACACCCGGGTTCGATTCCTAGCAAGGCCAGAATAATATATGGTGGCCTTAATAACAGTTCGGGGGTCGGGTCGGGTCGGGTCGGGGGTCGGGTCGGTGACCCACGTCAATTATTTTTTTTTTGGGTTGACTTGCCGACGGATAATTCCGTCGGCACTACCGACAGAACCCCCGACGGACACCGACTGAATATAATCCCGAATTTAAAAAATATAAAATCTAGATCCGTCGGCAGTTCCGTCGGCACGTACCGACGGAATTACCGACAGAAGCCGACGGATATATTTTTCTTAAAAAAATGCTAAAATTAAATATCCGTCGGTCCGTCTGTCGGTAGTACCGACAGACGGACCGACGGAATTGTCGACAGATATCAGACCCGGTTTCGAAACGGGTCATTCGGACTACCGACGGAATGAGATCCGTCGGCAGACTCGACAGATTTATTCCGTCGGGAATCCGTCGGGACTACCGACGGAAAAAAAAATTCCGTCGGTAACCCGTACCGACGAGTCTAGAGCCGACTGAATTATTCCGTCGGTAATTCCGTCGGGAAACCACGCCTACCGACGACAATTCCGTCGGTAGGTCCGTCGGTAAATCGCTCGTTTTTTGTAGTGGCATTCCCACTGAAACGAACAAAACCAAACCTAGCTCCCCTCTTGTCTCTTTTGTCAGCAATGAAAACATCTTTAGTCTTCTCTATCTTGTTGAAAGCCTCCCATAGATATGACTTCTTGCAGTCCTCAGGAAAGTTGCAGAAGAAGAATGCCACATCAGATGGGAGTAGAAATCCCGCGCGATTCATTAGGTTCATCCATTGTGCCTTTCTATCATCTGCTCTAAAGGTTGTTTTTTGCATCACCGGTGATCTCTCGGAAGCGGCCGGAATAGGCCAGGACCTATCATCTACCCCACTCGATCTCACCCACTCTCTCTAACTTTCTCTCTCTAGCCATTGTTTTAAAGATGTATCTTTTGTGAAGCGAAAAAAAAGATGTATCTTTTGGATCTCATTAATTACAAGTATATTGCAACTGGATGGCATGCTAGCTGCATTTATATATGTTTAATTAATACTCCGATTGAGTAAATGATGTTCAAATATTAATATATTATAATTAATTAATGTTACAGTCAACTCTCCTCTCATTCATAAACTTCTCATTGTGTTTCTTTTAATGTATATATATACTAAACCCTTGTGTATAAATATTAGTACTATTTTTTTTACATTAAAAATTGTAATATATTAATGAGTATCGAAGGTATTCAATAGAGTCAATTAATATTAGAGTTACAATTATAAAATGACAGTTGAAGGCTAAGCTAAGCATAATCAAGTCCATCACTCAAAATTTCTTATAACGGATTGAAACGAATATGGATTAACGTACACCACTAAAATGTAAGGAAATACACTACAAAAAACACCGCAATTAACAATCAATTAGAGACCGTAAAAATTGTCTCTAAACGCATTAGAGAGCGTTTTGAGACCGTTTTTGGTTGGTGACACTATTAGATTCGTTTTAAATATTTTGAGACCGTTTTCATATATCGGTCTCAAATTATAGACCGATTTTTTTAGGTCTCTAAATTGTAGCGGTCTACAAACGTGCGTTTAGAGACCGTCTTTTAAAATGTAATTAGAATATGTTTAAAATAATCTGAAAAAATTAAATATTTTTTAAAAAGAAAAAAATAAATTATTCAAATAAAAAAATTAAAAATTAATTAAAAATAAATACAGTAAATTCGTAAATTTTTTAATAAATCGTAAAAAATAATTAAAATTAAGAATTCGAATAATGATAAATAAAATCTAAAAAATTAAAAATCACCTAAATCTTAAGAATTAATTAAATTAATTATAAATATTAAAAATATAATTGATTTAATTATTTTTTAAAATTTAGTTGAAATTTTTAAATTTTATTTAGATTTATTTTATTTTTAAAAATTTTATTTTTTAATTTAATATTGAGTTGATTTTTCTTAAAAAAATATTCGTTAATTTTTTTTTATTTGATTTTTTTTTTCAGATTTTATTTAGATTTAATTTTTTTTTCTTAATTTTTTTAATTGATTGTTCCATTTTTAAATGATTTTTAAAATTTTGCTGATTTTTTTAAATATTTTCAACATTTACACGTAATTTTATTGTATTATTGATTTTTTTTTCTGTTAATTAAATTTTATATGTTTTTAAAGATTTAGTTAATTTTTATTAGTTATGAGAGTTGAAGGGTAAATAGGAAATACTTGGGGTGTGTATAGTAATAAAAATTGAATTTTAAATTTTAATGGGATGTGTTTAACATTTGGGGTATGTATAATATTTTATGGGGTGTTATTAGCCTCAACCATTTTTTGCATACTCGTCATTTTGACTTTAACACATAATTTAATGTAAAAATTATTTATTAATATTATAAAAGATAAAATAATTTTTTATTGAGTGCATGGAAAATATCAATCTAATTAATTAAAATGTTTTTTTAGAAGAAAAAAAAAGGATTGGTATTGTTGGGCCACGGCCCAAATAATGACCCAAAGGGGTCTAATTAATAAATGAAAAGATGTACTCACCCTTCCATAATTACTTGCACACTTTTTTTGGACGTTCCAAAATTACTTGCACACTCTTAATATGGAAATACCCCACAAAATTAATAACCTCATAACATCATTTTATTTTCAAATTTACCACTCATTTTTTCCATACATTTCACTTTACACATGATCAAATCAACTTTCCATATCATCAAATTACCTAAAATACCCCTCATTTATTTTACATCATCAACCACTAAATCTATTTTTCTTAAACAATGTGCCGATCAAACTATGCAAGTAATTCAGGGACGGAGAAAGTATATTTAACAAGGCTGGAGTGCCATAATAAGCCACTCTGTCATTTTTAACGTTACACAACGGTCAATTTTGCCCCTACATCCGTTTATTTCAAGAACCTATATGAAGAAAAGTAGTATCTTCATTAATGTGCAAAGTTACACATCATTCCACAGTACCTCTGATTTTATATGACAGTTTATCTATTGATTAATCCTTCCTTCCTTATGTAACTTTCTTGTTTTGTCGCTTTGATTCAAAAGCTTCTCATACTCCTCTTTACAAAATACCAACATTTTACTCTTATTTACAATGTCACTCAATTTTATCTATACATCTCAATCACATCATGTGCGAAAAGTTAATAGGCAGACTGGACCAAAAATATGACAGCACTGCAGTATAGCTGTTTATGTAGGGATATAATAAATATAGTGATGTTAAATACTAACAGGACATCAACAGCTCGATCTTCAAATTAAGCATCATCATTGGGTCCTGGATATGCAGGCAAGCTCATGATCCGCTTATCGACTACAGGGCCTCCAACCGTAAAATGATAAAGACTCTGAAACTTCGATCCTCGTAATCCAAGAACCTCGTGAACTGGCAACAATTCCAAAAAAAATAAAAAAATCAGAAAGTTATTTATAGTGAGAAATGCAATTGATGAATAATTACACAATACAAAATAGCAAACAAGCCAATAATCTACTCTTTAACATGATTAGATTCAGAACTGTGAAAAAAATCAGAAAGTTCTTTCCCTGCTAGTTCCCAAAAGACTATGTACTCAAATACTGTGCAGATTTAGGCATTTAGTTTTGCAACCTTTAAAATTAATCGACTAACCATACCTAAACCCTCAGATTAACTGAATGTTGCTTGATACTACTTGATAGTATGATTCAAGACGAGCAGACCTCAACTCAGTTATGACTTTTTTCGGGGAAAAGACGATCTAGAACTTGTATCACCCACAAATTATTTTCCCATCATGCAATAAAGTTTCAAATTAACTAGAAGTTATTTGCATTAACTTTTTAATGCAGATTACATAGTAAGAATCCAATATGAGAATACCCAATCCAACTAAACTTAATGAGCATTATGAAATGTAATAAATACATAGCAAAATCTAGCCTCATTAATTACGAAAAATCTAGTGTCATTTAGGAAAAATCATATAGCATGCTAGTAAAATTACGATTTTGATGGTCAACGTCATAGTACATAACTACGTATTAAGGATTTACCTTTCAAGAATCGTATTGACCGTGCTAATTAACGAAATATTATTACTCAATTGTATTACCAGATGACAACTCTTTCCAGAATTCAAAATCACTTACCATATAAAAGATATATACCATTAATGGATCATTTAAACTTATTAAAGATTGATGTCGAAAATGATGGAAATATAATGCATGTTCCTGATGTATATAATTGAGAATCCAGCGACTCATCCACCGTGTCAAATTCAAATTCATCTGATCCAACTATTTGTTATCTTTCCAACCAAAGTTGTTTTTACGAATTTATTGAGCAAGAAAGTAATTATTAGAATAGTTAGAACCTACCCTATTTCGAGTCTTTATATACCAAAGAGATTTCACTTGAAAGAAAGCACTCAACACACTAAACATGCCTCGCCAAAAAACCAAGCATACACAAATCCCAAGCGAGAGAGTCAGAAGATCAACTTTTAAAAGAAGGCTTGATAGTGTCTTTAAAAAGGGCTACGAGCTATCAACCTTGTGTGGTGTAGAGGTAGCCATGATCGTACAAGATCCTGAGGCAGGTCATTCAACTATGTGGCCCTCCCAGGAAAAGGTTATGAACGGGATCATGAAGTTCTCGGCCTTTCCTGAACGGGAAAGACTCAAGAAAATGGTACTGCAAGAAAAATTCTTGATGAACAAACTTGAAGACATGACTGATGAGTTATTGAAATCTCAGAAGAAGAATGAAGAGAGAGAAATGGGGTTCCTCATGAATCAACTCATTGATGGAACCACCATTGATGAACTTGATATAAGGCAGCTGGATGGTTTGTACCGATTTGTCGATGAAAATCTGAAAAAGCTTCAAAGCAGGATTGATGGACCTGATGTGGTGCAAAGTCAACATTTGAAGAGAGATAGTTCGCATCTTTGTTACCCCTCGTCCCAGATGAGAATGGCAAAAATTGCAAGGAAATGTCAAGAAAATGGCGCAACTTCAATGGCCACACGGCCCATGGTAATGGAAGATATAAAAGAAGAAAAATGGTTTGGAGGTAATACAATGACTAGTATTCAGAACAATCTTGGTTTCTTCAAAGGATTTGATGGAATGCCTGAATTGACTGAAGTTGTGAGGCCATTCAACGTAGGAAATCAGAGTGAAATTCGTGATGGTTTTGGTAACGTGTGGCCCACACTTTTCTCTCCCTGAGATGGAACAATACTTTTCAAGTACCCTACAAAGATTGCTCCCCCACAACCTTCCAAACGAAGTAGAACATAGCAGGCATTCTGCCATCTAAATTTGGAAACTTTTCTTTTTATGATTTCACTGCTTAAATATGCATGAATGGTTTTATTTAATTCAACTTCGTACATTGTATGTGCATTTATACAGATTGATAGATCTCTACTATCGCTCTTAGCCTCTTCAGTATTATGCTATTATAAGATTATATTATCCTTATTTATCCAAATGATGGCACAATTTCCAGTTACGATTTGAAGGATCTCTATTATTGCTCTTCTATATTATATAACTTTAATAAGATACTAATATTCATGTATAAGCATCAGCCAAAAAAAAAAAACCTTGATGTGCAACAATTGGGTGTTACCAAATTACACATGCATGTTCGTTTGTGAAATTCAGATTTTGAATTCGATGAGGATTTTACCAAATGGGGTCGAAGAATAGTGCAGCAAAAATTCATTAATATTATATACAAGCTAGCAATACAATCACTTGATAAAACATCTATATTCCTATGAGGAGTTCATATAATTATAAATTGAAGTTTGGGAGTGTTAAAAGAACGATCACATACCAGGATCATCAAAAAAGCATCCAATTCCAGTAGCAGAAATCCCAACAGCATGTGCTTCCAGATATAGAACTTGACCAAGCACTCCAGTTTCCCAAAAAAGACGTGGATACATCCAAGCACCGCTTTCCTGCAAAGTGGGCTCAAGACGAGCTACCATACCAAGGCTGAAACAACCATCACTAGCAATTTCCTATAGGATAATGGTAACATTTGTTAGATGCCAGCAAGAGTTCCCAGCAATTTTTAAATTATGATACTAGGATAGTTAGAAAAAAATTTGCACACTAAATTATATCAGAGGATAGTAGAATTTAGTCATTAAGGAGTCATAACTTATAAATGTCATGTAGATAGTACTACCAGATTATAAGCTCGATAATACTTAACCGCCCAACAAATAGCTACTACTTAATAACTTGGCAAGTAAATCATTTTGCTAATTTCGGTGCTTCATGATTTTCATCATAATTTTGTAATTAATATTGCATAGTAGGTACCTTTAGTATTATAAGAAACTTAAATAAGTGTATATGGCTTGCCTCAGCAACCAAATTAATAAAGTGGATGCAAGAACTCTATAGAGTATAGATCAAGAATGTCAATTATATTTTCATCACAATGTTGGACAAAGTGGCATGCATATAAACACTTTAAAATTAGAATCTTTCAAGATATGGTAAATGTGCATGCCTGATTGCAGGAAAGCTGTTCCGAGAGTTCTTGATAATTGCCTTGTGTGAGTTCATACAGAGGAAGATCATCTGGGCAGCCGTCGGGCTTCACCCAATTAAATTCCGATTTTGTAGACCTCCTAATCTCTTCAAAATGGCCCTCATTCCTCACCAAGAAATACAATCCATTTGGCAAACCGACAATCCTATGAACAAAAAGAAGAGCATGAACCTCACAATCCCAAGGCAAGGCTCTAAAGGGCAATGCTAACTGCCTCCCCTGCTTCATTCCAAAACCTGAAGGCATACAATGTAACAAAATCTGATAGAATGTTTCTCTCGGCATCATAGTAACACCATCCATATCAACAGCACTCCTACGTTTCCTCACCAATTCGCCTAGAGTAAGCCCCTTATAAGAACTATTGCTAATCATCCCACTACTCCTAAAAGGGACAGGAATCAATTCTTTCGTCGTCTTCAACGGTTTCATCACAGCCTCCGCCGTTCTATAGATGATATCCCAGCATAAATGCTCTTTACTAAGCAAATTAGGCTTCCCCTTCCACTCAAGATTTGAAAACTCTAACAAGGACATTCTCAGCTTATCATAATCAACCTCAAATTCACCTACACCATTGGGGAAAACCAGCAACACACAATCAGGATGCTCGAATTCAAGCTCCGGCATTTTCCCCCTCACCGGCCTACTCGGAATACTGAATTTTGGAAAACTATCCAATCCCATTAATTTCTCCAATTCTCCATACCCTAACCCATCTAAAACCCTAACGTCCCACCCAAGCCCAGCCGCAGCCATAGAAACCGCCGCGATCGCATGCCCTACATCGTGATTACAATACCTAAAAGCCCTCTCACCGTATTTCCACGCTTCCCGCCAAAAAATTGACGAAAGCCCAATGAGAAATGAGCCTTCAGGGAAAAAATCCCCCAAAAAATCAGACGGAATTCGAGATCTAACCTCCAACGCGTGCTCTTTCGGAGCGTAATGCGCGACGAAAGAGTGTTCGGAGAGGGAATCTACGGGGGGAGAAACGATGTAAGCTTCCGTCGGGTGCAAATTCCCGCTGCTAGGGTTTACGCGGAGCGACCACGTGGAAAATCCGGTTGTTTTCCAGGCGGATAACGCGAGGGAATTGTAGAAGAACTGAGAAATTGTGGCTTTGGAGATGGGTTTCGGAAACGGCAGGTCAGTGAAGAGGGAGGAGTAAGGAGGGGTGTTTTGATCGTCGGAGGAAGGGTGGAGGAGAGGGAGGAGCGGGGCGGCGAGGTAGCGGCGGAAGGGGTTGGGCTGGTTGGCCCAGTCGAGGCCGTGTGGGCCACGGGCGTATTTGGTGAAGGAGTGTTTAGTTTGGTTATGGTATTCCGAGACTTGGGTTATGAGGTCTTGTTTGTCTGCCATGGCTGTTTCTTGTGAGGTGGTCGACATGCTGAAAAATGGTACAATCTTGGCGGCGACGGCGGTGGAGGGAGGAGGAAGGCGGTGGGGGAGAGAGATTGGGAATCGGTGATGATGTAGATGCATTATGGCAGGCACTTTAGCTGCCTTTTTTATTTTTTTCGGTTATTAACGAATCTACTTTCGCTCTTGAATTTTTCAGAAGTTTATGGAATCTTCCCCAACTTTCTTCATTTTGAAGATCAATCTTTCTCTCCCAGCTCTTCGAGATGCCTGCACTTACAAATTCCTCTTATACAAAGCCGGATTTTTTTTTAGTTATTTGAGAACTTAAAAAATATTACTCCGAAATGTAGTCCCATTTGCGTCATTTTCTTTGTCCACCAAATGTAGTTCCATACATGGAAAACATCACCCCTCAAACATCATTTAATTACTTAATTTGTCATCAACTTTATTCATAAAAAATCACCTTATTCACAATGGATCCCATAATACCCTATAATACTCTTACTTTATCTACATTTTTCTTAAAACTTGTGTCCATCCACCATGGGACTACTTTTGGTGGATGGAGGGAGTATTAAAAAATGTGAAAGAAAAAAAATTGAATAGTTTTACTTTTTATTGGAATTTAAGGTGGTGTTTGGTTTGGGATTGATTTTGATTTGATTTGGATTTTGATGGATTGGATTGGGATTTGGGTAATCCATGAATAGTAAATTGTGTATAAGTTGTGTAGATTTAACTTTATGTCACAGAGTGATGTTATAATATTTTATTATTGTTAATAGTGAAAGAAAAGTAAGAGAGAGAGAAAAGTAGGAGATATTGATTTGATGGTATAAAAATAGGTGTGTAGGTGTATTATAGGGGTGGATTGGTATTTGGATTTGGATTTGGATTGAGATTGAGTCAATCCAAATCCGGATTGGCCAATCCCAAAACAAACACCGCCTAAAGCTTTCACTGAGATGGGGAGAAAACATGTCAAATGTCTTTTAAGTGAAATACAGAAATAAAAATGTGATTCGGTTTAAGGAGGGGATTGAGGCAAGAAGATCCTCTTATACCTTATTTTGTTATTTTTTATGTGAACAGATTGTCAATTCTTTTGAGACGGGATAACATGAGTATTTTGATGCATGGAGTTTGTTTGTTCAACTCCATTGTCACATGACTTACACCTATTCTTTGTTGATGCTCTTGTGTAAAATGGAGAGTCAACAATGTGCTACATTCCAAAAGAAAAAAATAGTATTTTTTTTCTACAATGATTTATCGAAAGAATGCACTTGTTTGTTTCCATTTTTGTTCAAAACAAGTTTTCTTCTAATAACATTTTATTATAATACTTCTAACAATATCCAAACAAATTTTCTTCTAAATATATCACCAAAAAATCAACCAAAATGACGTAAAAAAAAAACACAATAGGCCCATTAAACTGCAAAACAACTTAAATACTACCATCAAAATCAATAAATTACAAATAGACAAACTCATAAAAAATTTTAAACTACAACCAGACAAACTCATAAAAAACTTTAAACTACAAACAAACTCATCAAAAAAATTTAGTTGTGGTCACCTGATCGTTTGTGGTCGGTGTTTTAATGAATTTGTTAGGGTTGTGATAAAAATTAATCCGTTTAATGAAGCTTTTGTTATTTGAATTATCGAGAGTGTATTTACTAACTGAGTCTAGTGAGAAAAGATAGTTTTGATCTTTCACAAAAAGTGTATCTTATAGTCACAAATATTTATGGGGGTGAGCTAATTGTAAAGATGTATGTACGTGCAAATAACCGTACAACAATAAGAATCAGCATTGGGCTTGAAAATTAGACTTGGCCCAATTTTTAGCTAATCAAACTGGGCCAATAAGAAGGGTCCGACTATTTACACCTCCATTTGCGTTGAGAACACTCCCCCTCTGGACGCACCCCCCCTAAAATCTGATGCACCCTCCTCAAATTGTCATAAATGCCCTTTGTATCATTTAATGCACCCCCCCTTTTTGAAAAGTCCCTCTATCTTCCTCCCCCTTTCCCTCCCTTTGCAAAAAACCACCGAACGAAAAACCATCTCCCTCCCACTCCCACTGATTTCGCACTCCCCATTCACCCATCCACAACCACCGAACGAAGACACCCCATTCGCACTCCCCCTTCGCTCGAAACATCATGGACAAACAAGACGCAGGTATGTAATTTAAAAATTAATGTTCTTGAGTTTTAATGGGTTTAGGGTGATGGTGCACTTCTTTAGTTTTTTATGTTGCATTTGTTTGGTTTTTATGGTGTAATGGTGTATGTATGGTGATTTAGGAATGAAATGGTTGATTTTGTAAGGGTTTTTAGGCGAATGCGATTTAGGGTTTATGGTTTAGGTCGATTTGGTACGCGATTGGTTGTAAGGCTATGTATGTATGGTGATTTGGTACGCGATTGGTTGTCGTTTTTATGTTTTTTATCGCTGAACCAGTGTCGACAGACATTCTCCCCGTCGACTCTGGTTCGTCGGCGATGTGTCGTGTCGTCGACATCGGGTGATCGACCACACATGTTGTTGGTCGACATCAGGTGATCGACGACACATGTTTTTGGTCGACATCGGGGGGTCGACCACACTTGTTTTTGGTCGACATCAGGGGGTCGACCACAACTGGTTTTGGTCGATCCACTGTTGTCGGCGATGTGAATTTTGGTTGATTTTTTTTGGTCTTTGCCTCTTTTTTCCTCAACCATGTTCTTGTGTGCATTGATGATTTTTGTGTGACTGATTGTATTTTTAATTGAAGTCATTAATTTTAGTCTTAGCCTCTATTTTTCCCAAATTTGGTTGTGTTTATTTATTGAAGAAAAAGTCTTAGTCTTTCAAAATTTCACCACTTTTAATATTATTTTCAAGAAAAAGTATGATTTTTTTTTGGGTGTTTTACTCATTTGGTATGTGAGATACATTGTTTTTGGTCGACATCATGTTTTAGACCACACATGTTTTTGGTCGACATCGGGGGGTCGACCACAGCTGGTTTTGGTCGATCCACTGTTGTCGACGATGTGAATTTCAATCGACACCTTCTAATCGAAATTTATGTTATTCTTCAAATTTTGTTTGTAGTTTACAAGAGAGTAAGGCCAACCGCTTCTAACAGAAAAAAAAAAAAAAAAAAGAGCAAATGGTTGAGCCTCCTCAAGGACAAAGTGCACCTCAACCACTAGTTGCCCCAGCCCCAGCTATAGGTGAAGAAATTGCACCTCCACCTCAACAACAAATTGCACCTCCACCTCAAGAACAAAGTGCCTACACACCACCGCAAGAAAAAAGTACCTCCTCACCACCGCAAGAACAACAAATTTCCCCTGCGCTAGAACAACAAGAAGTTGCACCCCAACCACTAGTTGCCCCAGCTATAGGTGAAGAATATGAAGACGCGGATGAGGATGAGGTAGAATCCGAAGATATATTTGACGATGATGACGATGAGTTCGATGATAGACATGAGGTAGCAAATGAAGAAGAGGAAGCAAATGATGATGTGGCCAATCCTCCACTGTTGACCAGTTTCCAAACTCACGTGGCCAACTACATTTGGAAGGGGGAAGAGCGCGCCGTGCTCAAGTGCCATAGCCACATTAGTAAGCTTTTGGCATGGGAATTTGCTGAGAACGAAGATATCCCACAGTATCGACGATGGGTTAAGTATTTTAAAAAGTCCGGACTGCTTGAGATTAGGAATTTCTCCTACAGATCCACTAACAAGAACCTCATCACTGCTTTTGTTGAGCGATGGCACCCTGAGACCAACTCTTTTCATTTTCCATTCGGTGAAATTACCATTACACTGGATGATGTTTTCTGCATTACCGGGTTACCTGTTGAAGGACGGCCAGTACGGTCTACTCGTGTTGATCACATCTCTGCATATTCTGATGTTAGTAAGTTATTGGGCGTAAAATCCGATGTTGCAAGGGGTTTAGTAAGTGGTTCACGGGGGTCTTCGGTGAAGTTAGAATGGTTGCGAGAGAACTTCATGGAGAAACAGTATTCTGATGACCGTGTTCAGGTGTTGCGTGCTTCACGGGCGTACGTGTGGTATACATTTGGCTGCTCTTTATTTGCGGATAAGACTGGAACTCGTGTGTCCACGTCCTGGCTTCAGTATTTGGAGGATATGCAAGGTTTGCATGAGTATGCATGGGGAGCGGCCACATTGGCTTATTTATACAGACAACTCGGTTTGGCATCCAGACATAAGACCGCACAGATATCAGGCTATTTGACTCTATTAGAGGTAAAATTCATACTTTCCTGTATTGGTCTTTATTTTGCGTTTTAATCAATAATTTTAACCCGTTGTTGTTTGTTTGTAGGCTTGGATTTATGAACACTTTCCCGTATTGGTCAAACCTCCCCATAACATGGACTTCAAGACTGGTGATCCACTATCAGCGAGGTGGGCCCCTGAAGGATATGTCGGCCCATCGATGGCTCGTGTTCAAGCATTCCGAGAGCGTATGGATGCACTAGAACCATATGACGTGAGAACTTGTCTTGTCCTTTCTTTGGTGTGAATAAATGGTATTTAATCAATAATTTACTTGTAATGCAGGTTATGTGGAATCCATATGCAAAAATGAGACAATATTATCCTTTGTATGAAGTCGCGTACTTTCATGGGTGTTTGGTATGTGGTGATATCGTGGAGCCGTACATGCCAGATCGAGTCCTTCGACAGTTTGGATTTGTCCAAACGATTCCAGAGAGGCCTCTTGTTGCACGTGCTGAACGAAGTGCTAAAACTTCAAAGAAGACTAAGCTTGTGTGGGGCTATTTGGCTGATTATTTTGAGACGTGGGATATGCACCTGCTTTCGTCTGAAAGACTCGGAGAGAAGGCCAGACTACCGTGGGAGAGTGCTCCGGACTATAGAACATGGTTCACGCAGAACACGCACGTGTTTTTGTCGAACCCAGCCACACGTGTGACAGCATCGTCTGATCGAGTACCCATCACAGATGATGCATGGCTTATGATCAGTATCGCTCAAAACATGATGGCTCCATTGGTTCAAAGGTGGAAGGACGGAGACACACCGACAGCGGATGAGGCAATGCAGGTTATGGAATCGGCTTGTAGAACACTACAACCGCTACCTATTCCGTCTGTATCATCATCAAGGCCAACAAGAGGCAGGGGCAGGGGAGGAAGCGGAAAGAAACAGGCCAGGAGATAAATAGTGTCGTGGTGTTTTATGAATACTTATGGATAATTTAGATGTTTACTTTATTTGGATAATTTGATGTTTAATTTGGATGAATTTATGTTTCTTTGGATAATTAGATGTTTAATCATCATCAAGGCTCCTCCTGCTTCTATTTTGGCATCATGTAAGAAAAGTAGGATGATTGAATCTGTTTATGACATTTGCTCACTATTTCATGCCCTTGCGTTTTCTTCTATTATTTCCTTTGTTGTTCTATGAAGAAATTTGATGTGTTTCTGATAGTATGCTTGGATGGAGAGAAACCATATGTTATCTTTTTTTTTTCCAACTTCTAAAATATATGTTTAGATTCTTTAATTAGTGCTTGATTTTCATTTTGACCTACTATCCTGAGTTCCTTTTGGAGAAAGATTGATGGATAATGAGATTCTATTGCAGAACATAAATCTCGTAAGCAAGACCAAATGTTGTCCGTCGACCACGTAAAATCGACCTAACATGCGCATCTCGGCCAACACAAGTCGGTCGACCACATATTATCGACCAAAACGTCTCTGATCACAATTAATGTGTCGAATTATCATACAATTGGTCGACCACTTAATGTCGAATATTAGGCCAATGGTCGATGATTTGTAGTCGGTCGACAACATGTTGTCGACCAAAGTATATATGTTCAAAATTGTATTGTCGACTTGAGGTAGTTTGGTCGACTACACGTGGTCGACGATTGCTCATGTCGTCGTCACTCAGTGGTCGACCATAATAGTAATGGTCGATGCTCTGTTGTCGGTCGACATCGTGTTGTCGACCAACCTATCTCTGTTCAAAATTAGGTTGTCGACTTGAGGTAGTTTGGTCGACTATTGCTCATGTCGTCGTCACTTAGTAGTCGACCATAATAGTAATGGTCGACATCATGTTGTCGACCAACCTATCTCTGTTCAAAATTAGAGTGTCGACTTGATGTAAGTTTGGTCGACCACAAATCATCGACGATTGCTAATGTCGTCGTCACTCATTGGTCGACTATAATAATATTGGTCGATGATGTATTGTCGGTCGACATCGACCAAATCATCTCTGTTCATAATTTGGTTGTCGACTTGGGCAGGTTTGGTCGACCTTTGGCTGTCGATGCACTGTAGTTTTTGGTCGACCATATCTGGCAACGTTCTATTCAAAACAAAATGAGTTCAAATGCAACTGTAATGTACACAATTTATGACCAACTTACAAAGATATATGAGTATTTATGGCCAAGTTAAAAGTTTGACAAAAGCAATGACTACTCCAAGTCATTTACAATAGTTTCACAAAAAGAATGACTACTCCAAGTCATTTACAATAGTTCCACAAAAAGAATGACTACTCCAAGTCATTTACAATAGTTTCACAAAAAGAATGACTACTCCAAGTCATTTACCAAAAAGAATGACAATCACCCTATCTAATACGATTTTCCTTATATGCGTCCATCCACCCACTTGCAATTTGTTTTTTGTGTGTAACCCACGAACTTCCAACGGGAGGAAATGGGACATTGTCAGACAACACTACTTGTAGAAACCAATAATGACATTAATTGGACATCTATATATTTTTCATAAATATAAAAATTAGTAGAATACCTGCACAAAGTGATTATCATTGACGTGACCCACGAAAATTCTTTTGGGGTTTTCAGGTGGCGAAGTTCGTAGAGGAAGAAATGTCAACGATATCTTATTACCCAAAGTTATCAAGGCCACATTGTAGGTCGATGCCACCAAGTACCCCATATAGGGTAGATGAAACCAAAACTTTGACCGTGCAAAATCAGCAAAACAATTTAGGGCAGTCAATATCTGGTTGAACATCTTATCCTCTCTAAAGACACCCGTGTATAAGTGGACATGGTGACTCAACTCCGTCATCATGTCTTGTCGAACTTTTGCCCAGTTGTCCTCCCCAAACCCCATTGCCTCAGCTACCGATCGAAAACCACAATGGCCGTCTGATGCAACATCAACACATTCCATCACGTACGGTTGAAAACGAACGGGCAATAGAGCTATAAGTCCTTGTTGTGAGGTAGATGAGAGTGTACGCTTACGAGGAACCACCTATGCACCAAATTATTTTTCAAAATAAGCAACGTATTAATAAGCAATGAGCCACAAAACATATAGAAAAGACAAATACCTTCGCCTCCTGTTTCTTTTTATTCGAAGCAGACACCTTCGCCTCTTATTTTTTTGTATTCGAAGTCTTTGAAGACTCCGTCAAGTCAACAACCGTGGTTGGGAAAGGCATTGATTCTATGTACTCAAAGAGGCTAGGATCCCGTTTTGTCGAAGAAGCTTTAGGTTTTTTCTTATTTGTTTTGGGTCGACCACGGGTCTTGACTTTCGGCTCCGGTTCAATAAGAGAAGTGGTCTTTGGATTCCGAAGTTCTATGGCTTGCCTCAACATTACCCTCTTCTGCGTCGGCTCCTCCTGCTCCTTGTAGGCAATCAACAGACCTTTAATAATATCCTCATATCGGGTGTCAAGATCTTCAACCACATCCTCTTTCACATCTATCACGTCTTCCTCCTTTCTCAAATTTGGCTTCATGTCAAGCTTTCTCCAAAACTTATCAATAGCTTCTAAAGGTATCGATTTGCCAAGCCGGTGATATTCGTCGAGTTCGTGAGTGCATGGCAACCCGCATACCTTTCTTAGATAGTGATTGCATATGTCAGGATTGGACTCGCCGTGTTCGATACACGTCATTTCTTTGTAAATCTTTTCCAACGCGTAAATTGACACCACTCCTACAAGCTCATGATATAAAACAGACTTGAACTTGTGTAAAACAACATTCACACTCTTCTCAAACGAGGCTTTAATTGCATTGTAGCTCGCTTGATAAAGTGTGTCCGTCTTTGACCAACAAATCTCAAAATTGCCCACACTATTACCTAGCGACCTCTTCAGTGCTGCATGATGACTCTCAACCCTGAAATTGTAGTTATAGTAATTATCATTTTAACTACACAATAAATTGAAAAAGTCCAACAACTAGAAACTATTAATTATCAACGAATAATCAACAATTATATATATAATATTAAAACATACCTGTTCGTTGTTGTATTCTCATAATGCATGTATTCATCCGTCCACACGGCTATGAATCTCTCCTTGAAGGGATTTACCCACTGTGTCATGTAGTACGAGTATGCTTCAATTTCCTTGTTAACATTTGCATACTCACTTTGAAAAATCTTAAGAACGGTAGTCAATTCTTGTTCGGAGGATGCGTTCGTCACATTTTTCCATGAAAAGAAGAATCTTTCCCAATCCTCCTTGGTCTCAAACTTACCCTTGCATTTGGCCAAAACATTCCTATCTATGTGCCATCTACATAGGAAATGTTTAGCCTCTGGAAATATGGAAGAAACAACATTCACGAGGGCTAACTCCCGATCCGTAACAACAAATCTCGGTAAACTCACAGCCTCCAACAACTCACGGAGGACACTTAATGCCCACGTATAGTTCTCCTCCTTCTCACCATCGAGAAATACAGAAGCTACCGAGAAGGTCATGCCTGTGGATGTAAATCCTACCATCTCAAAATAGGGCAACTTATATTTGTTAGTCTTGTACATGCAATCCATTATCAACACACTTGGAAATGCACGGTACAACTGCAGGCCTGTGGGGTGTGCACAGAATAGATCTCGAATAGTATTAGACACTGGACAATATTTGTGGCTTTGATAATATTGATTATCAATCAACAATGTCATCAATTGTTGTAGTTGACTTTTTCAAGCAAAACCTGCCAATTTATACTTGCTTCGAACGTTGTACACGGTGCGGATGGTAGAATAGTTGTTCGGATTTCTCGACTTAAGCAATTTCAACACATCCTTCGGTAGAGCGTTGCACTTGGACATATCAACAACCGACTCTTCTTCTTCGGACGTTAGCCTACCAACGTACGAGTGGCCCTCAAGGTACATGGATATAGGATGATTGTGGGTCCCACATCTCACGTCCAACCTCCACTCATTTTCCGATATTTTTATACCCCTTAACAGAAAAGGACATCCACACTTCTTCGACCCCGTTGTCCTTTTTCGGCCCTTTTGATCATCAAAATCAACATCATCGTCATCGTTTGGTAACACAACTAATTGGTTTCTTTCCCTTGGCTTATTTTGACGATAGGTTCCACCACGCTCACATGTCAATAAAACTTGTGCCTTCTTCTTGCCACTGCCATTATCTGAGCGTTTTACAACAATGACAATGTTGTGTTGTAAGGCTACGTCTCGAACCCATTCTTGTAAGGCCTCTCGAGTTTCAAAATAGTTAAAATTGGTGAAGACATTGGTGTAGTCAATCACAAGATCATTATCCGGGGCATGCTCATTAACCGGGGCATCCTCATTAACCGGGGCATGCTCATTAACTGGGGCATCCTCATTAATTGAAGCACCCTTGTTGGCTTCATCATCACAAGGCCCCAATGGGTTATCCGGGTTATCCGAATATTAAAAGAAATCCGGATCAAACTCTTCATCATCCGCCAAATTCTGAAAAACAAACACAAAATCCATGCTATAATCAACCCAAAGGATGTTGACGAAAATAATATAGTTGTATAATAATTCAAACACTCAACCCTCGTATCATACGTTAGGATTAACTTATGTGCCGACACTCAACCCTAAATCATGCTATAAGCGTAATCAAAAGGACAAATCTACTAAAAATACAATCCGTCGACATCATCATATCGATCAACATACTGTCGGTCGGCCATGTTTTGTCGGACACATAGGCGATGGTCGACTTCTTCCCGTCGCCCACTTAATGAGATGGTCGACTTCTTCCCATCGACCAACAATGCGATGGTCGACTTCTTCCCGGCGACCAACAATGATATGGTCGACAACGGGAGATCGACCAAACCACATTGCGTCGACGAACCAGTACCGAAATACATACACGCTAAACTCATATTTTTAAAACGCGCCAACATCCCAAAAATCCATTTTCTTCCAAATATATATCACAAACTACTCAAAACCAAGCAAGGAACAATATATTATGCATTAAACTAAGAAAACACCCTTATATATCCCTACATTACGAAAATAAAAAGTGTCAAAAAGCAAAACATTAAACTTACATATCTATAGAATCCTTCACGTGTTTCAACCATTTTGTTATCCTTCAAGGACCCCGAATATAAAGGAACGATTTTGTTAAAATGGTGTGGCCGAAATTGAAGAAATGAGAGTGGCCGAATTTTTTTTCGGTAACTTGAAAGTGAAGAAATGGTGAAGAAGGGGTTTAGTGTGGAAGGGGAAAGGCCAAAAATTAGGGGGGGTGCATACAGTAAGTGGGGTGCATTTAGTATGTACCATTTTACTAATAGGGTATTTTTGGTATTTCACATGAATATTATAATATAAAACAAATAAGGGGGAGTGTTCTCAACGCAAATGGAGGTGTAAATAGTCGGACCCCAATAAGAATTGACATTGATATTGGGCCTAATATTAAATAGGCCACGGCTAAATACCCCCAATTATTATGTTTTCATCCTGGGTTGAATTCACCCTCCTCTAAAATACCAAAAATATCCTCCCCACTTTTCCACTCTCTCATAAGTCATAACTACTCACAAAAATCTTTTGACTTCACCCCTTCCCCTTCTTCCCCTTCCTTCCTCCATTCTCCCCATCTTTGATCTCCACGTTTTATGTTTGTTTTGCAAACATTTAAAAAAAGTAGTTCTTGATTTAATTTTTGATTTAAATGTTAAATTTGAATATTTATTCAGTTTTTAGATTTTGATTTATGTTATATGTATGTTAGTTTAGATATTCTTATAGTTTCATGAAAAAGTTAGGGTTTATAATTTTTTTTCTTCAAATTACTACATTTTAAAATTTAATTTTCAGTTTTTGTTGTTTAATAATTGTTAGTGATAATGATTTTAGCTTTCAATTATTGAATAAATTTAATTTTTACAAAAAATGGAAATGATAGAGACGAAATGGCGAAATAATGGATTTTGTACGCATTCAACACTGGTTGGCCGAGATAGAAAGTTTTGAATTAAAACTTAAAAAAATTGATCGAGATAGAAAGTAAACTCAGCATAGAAGGATAAAATATTTTTTTGGTTATTAGTTGAAAACATAAATTGGGGCTGCGTGAAGACATAATTTTGGGGCATTTAACCGTGACCTATTAAATAACCCATTTACATGTGAGTTGGGAATTGCCGAATCCAAAGGGACAATGACAGTTACATAGAATTGCGCAAAGCCGCCCTGAGAAAAATTATTTACTAATTAAAATGATAATTGTTCATAAAACTTGTAAAATAAATAAATATTAGGTCACTTTTAAAAAAAATAAGTGTGTTTATATTATATTTTAGTCTTGTTGTAATTTATATTTACCTTGTAGTAAATTTATCTGTGTGTTACCGCAATTTTTTAAGCATATTTAGATTTATAATTTAAAAAAAAAGTGGAAAGCTATCATAATCATATGGTGGGACAGATATGAGTGGATGAATCACCAATTTAGTTAGTTAGATTACGTGTCAATTTGTTATGCTGATGCAGATCCTAATCTAGCGTTAGGAATAGGATAATCTCATGGCAATTAAAAAGCGTTTGTATTTTTTTTTTTTTTTTGAAAACAGCGTTTGTATTTTTTTTAATTAATAAAAACATGTCTATAATATTATATTTTTTTAGAACATAAGTGTGGAATTACTATAAAAAAATTCGTAAGAGGGGTATATTTTTGGCATATTTATTAATATTGTTTTTAATTATTCAATTAATAAGATTTAATTTGCACACTATTTCATTGTAATATCCATAAAAGAAAAAGATAATATCAATTCTATTATCGACATATTCCACTCCCGAATTTCGAAATTCACAATCCCGTATCAGCAAGAAAAGGGCAAAAAAAAAAAAAACTGTAAATAGCAGGAAAAATAAAGTGATAAAAATGGCAGAAAATAGTACTACTTCCATCCATTTATAAACTAGCCGTTTTACCATTTTCGTCCATTTTTCTTCAATAAGCTCTTCGTGCACTTTAAAAGTATATTCACCTTTTTTTTCCACATCAATTTAAGTCGACGATAGAAAGAAATTAGCTGGTAAGATTAGTTAGATAGCAGAAAACGAAGTGTGATTATATTTATGAAAAGGGTTTTGATTTTTCAGTTTTCTCCTCTGTTCTAAAATTTCATGCTTATATAATCAAGAAATTAGTTTAATATTTTTCCCTGTGTGCTTTGGGTGTGGTATTCCATGAGATATTGATTCAAGATTTATTTATTTAGTGGGGATAATGATGAAATTCACTGCAATTTTAGAATGAAAATATGTTATGTTGTGATTGTTTCACATGGATGATTTATATTCATTGATGTAATTATGCAAACAAGGCTTTTATCTATCATGTGATTTAACCCTTGTTAAAATCATATTGTAGGAATAGTTTATTGAGCCATTTATATTCATCTGAATTGTGAACAAAAATCTTGAATTGTTGAATCAGAAAGAATGAAGAACACTGGAAAGATGGGGATTCATTACTTGCAGAGGCTAAATGCTGCAAATGTTCCTAAGGAGTTGATAGAGAAAGGTCAAAATCGTGTTATCGAGGCATCCTTGACACTTATCCGTGAGAGAGCAAAGCTTAAGGTAGTTACTCCCTCAGTCCCGATTTAGATTGAGCATTTACTGTTTACGCGTAGTTTAATGTGTATGTTGTTTATTAGTATGTGTAGTTTAAAGTGAAAAAGTGGTTTATTGCAATGCACAATCTAAATTGGGATGGAGGGGAGTATTTGTTGTTCTTTCATATTTATCTATCTTCTTGTATCTCATATTTAACTCAATTTGGAATTGATGAAATTCGGATTCGAAATGTCGCAGAGGCTTTATGTTGAAGTTCCAAAGATAAGCATTTGTAATCTTCACTTGAAGAATTAGTGTGGCTGATATTGTGATAACTTAAGTATGATTACAAGTGCTTTCCTGTCAAGTTCTAATTAGCATGAGAAAAATGTAGAAAGGCTAAATGTTAGATTATCAAACCGTTACGTTGTATAATTGGACTTTGGCATAAAGAAGCTGGTGTAAATTATGTATTGTAGTCCCTTGCAGGATCTCTATCTTTTTGTATCCTTGGGAATTTCAAATCTTCCAGTCATATCAGAAGTGGTTGTTTCTGTCTGAATTTTGTTATTTATTCCATAACAGGGGGAACTGTTACGAGCTTTGGGAGGTGCAGTGGCCTCAACATCTCTTATTGGAGTTCCTTTAGGACACAACTCCTCATTTCTCCAGGGGCCCGCATTTGCACCTCCTCGTATAAGAGAGGCCATGTGGTGTGGGAGCACGAATTCCACCACTGAAGAAGGTAACCGTGTGCACTCATCGCTCATGCTTAGTACTATATTTTACACGAAACTCGTTTCTTTGATGGTGGCATTTATGTGCCTGAACTTGATTATGGCTCTTGTCAATTTCTACAGGTATAATTTTATATGAAGTATAATGTATTATAATAAGAAACATGGTTTCAATTGTCATAGTAAGTTTAGTGTTTTTGCTTATTGCTGGTTGCTGCAATTATTCCAGTGTTGTTTTCTTTTATAATGTAGCGGTACAAGTTCTCTTCCTTAACAAACACGAGATTATGCAGGTAAAGACCTTCGTGATCCACGGATCCTAACTGATGTTGGTGATGTACCGATTGAGGAATTACGAGATTGTGGAGTAGATGACGATCGACTGATGAATATCATCAGCCAATCTGTGAAACTTGTGATGGACGAAGTAAGCTTCAAATTTTGGTTTTGAGTTGCCATAAGTTCACACGAATTTTATGTATATAATTATTTGTTCAATTCTTACTAGGAACCGTTGCGGCCTTTGGTGCTAGGTGGGGACCACTCGATTTCATTTCCAGTAGTGAGAGCAGTGTCTGAGAAGCTTGGAGGACCTGTTGATATTCTTCACCTTGATGCTCATCCTGATATCTATCATTCTTTTGAAGGGAATAAGTATTCTCACGCGTCTTCTTTTGCTAGAATTATGGAGGGTGGCTATGCTCGTCGATTATTGCAGGTAATCCTGTCTTCAACTCAAATGTGTCTTAAGATGCCACAATTTCCTTCTGTATATCCTATTATTTCAGTAGCATACTTTCAGATAAATCGATTAAAACTCTCGTAATGTTTGATGTAGGTTGGAATTAGATCAATTAATAAGGAAGGCCGGGAACAAGGTAAACGATTTGGTGTGGAGCAGTATGAAATGCGAACATTTTCAAGGGATCGACAGCTACTAGAGAACCTGGTCTCTCCCTCTCTTGCTGCTTGCAGCCTTCTATGTTTTCATTTTTCTCTCTCTGAACTACTATGATTGTGGATATATCAATCTGGAACATGTGGATGAAAAAAGAAAACTTGTTCATAAGTTTTTTTATAGTAATATTGGAAAAAATATGAAATTCTTGGGTAAAATCTGGCTTTTCGTCCTCGAAATGTTTAAAGTTTAGCTATCTGAGGCATGAGGCCCTTGTACTTAAATTAGTAATTTATGAATCCTGATTTTTTTTTTTGGCAGAAACTTGGTGAAGGTGTAAAAGGCGTGTACATTTCTGTGGACGTGGACTGTCTTGATCCAGCCTTTGCTCCGGGAGTATCTCACATCGAACCAGGGGGGCTCTCGTTCCGTGATGTTCTCAACATACTTCACAACCTCAAAGGTGACGTTGTTGGTGCAGATGTGGTTGAGTTCAATCCACAACGAGACACTGTTGATGGGATGACAGCCATGGTTGCTGCTAAGCTGGTAAGAGAACTCACTGCCAAGATATCAAAATGATGGATGTTCGATCAGCCCCATCATATATAGTGGTCATTGTGTAACTATGAAAAGCGCGTATCTCAGAAAGAAACGGACCCTGTAACCTTGTTGTTCATTGTTCGTAGTTTAATTTAAATGAATTGAATTGCTGATTATGTGTTTATAGGATTTGAATTGAGGAAACTGAACTGTTACTTTCTGAGTAAGTTGATCACTTGGAAACAAATTTCATAGAACAACAATGGAAAAGAAATGGTGAAACTTTGCATCATGATTACTGTCTCTTGCTTTTCTTCATGTTGTCCTATCTCCAGAAGCTACAGATAAGTCAAGGCAGAGAAGCCTGAATTTCCTTCGCTTGGTCCCGTTTCTCTAACTTGATACACTTAAAGCGGTTGGCGCAAGTGACGAACAGGACAAGATCGAAAGCAATCAAAGCAGCCGACAAGAAGAAAAATCTGTCCATATGACCTTGGTTCAAATTGGGAGGTATCCAACCTGGTTTTCCATGCTTTGATGTAAACTTCATAACTAGTGTCAAAACTATTGTGCAGAGATAGCTACCTAAAGCCGATGAAGACATTGATAAACCGAGCCCCAAGCTTTTCAACCCGTCTGGAATCTGTGAAGCAAAGAACTCCCATTGAGCAACATAGATGAAAGCTTCAGAAACTCCCACAAGAACATATTGAGGTATTTGCCAGCATATACTCAATGAACTTGTTTCTTTCTCGTCTGCATATCTAAGCCTCCATTGCTCTACTAGCCCCGCAACTATCATGCCAATGATAGATATCACCATCCCGATTCCTATCCTCTTTAGCTCACTTGGAGTCTTTAGCTTGTTCTTGGTTACTTTAAAATATAATGGCACGATTAGCCTCTCGTAGCAGATGATGAAAGTCGACGTGCTTATAATGTCGAAAGCAGTCATGCTAGCCGGGGCTATGTGAAAATTCGATATCTTTGTGTTCATAGCTGAACCCTGTTCAACAAACAGGGATAAAACTTGTACATATACTATGGATGCTACAATTGTGCAGAACCATATTGGAAGCAATCTTAATACACATTTTACTTCCTCTACTTGTGTCACTGTACAAAGATTCCATGGATTTCTAGTTTGCCCTTTAGTGGATAACAGAATCTTGTCTGATTGGGTCATCACTGCTGCTTTGTCAAGATACCTTTTACCAAAAATAACCAACAAGATTTAGGGATAGAAAGAGAGAGAGAGAGATGAACTCAAAGATGTATAGTGTAGAAACTTACTTGAAATCATCTGTGTGTGATATTTTTCGTGCACGTTCCTTTTCGTCGTTGTCTGGAACTTCGTAGAGCCCGTCTGATACATCGAGTTTAAACTTTTTCACAGAAGCTGCAATCACTTGAGAAAATCTGGAAATGGGATTGCTAGAGGGTCTAGTGTGTCTATACCTAGAAGTCCCACCAAGTAGGAAAAGTAAAGCCAATAAGCCACAGGAAGTTGATATCCAAAATGCCAACACCCATTTCCCCAGATTTTCTATGTAAACCAAAACAGTTTCTGCAATTAAGGATCCAAGATTCAGAGCCACATAATAGTAGCTAAAAAATGCAGTTTTCGACTTATTTTCTTGTGCGTCTTCTTCGTCGAATTGATCTGCTCCCAGCGTCGCTAGTGCTGGTTCTATAGCCCCACTTCCTAGAGCTAGCAAGTATATTGACACGTAAAAGCTCGCAACTTTAGCTGGTGATGGCTCGTTGCATACATGTCCGATTTTCCCACAGCCCTCCGGTTGAAGCATGAATTCTTGAGTTGATAGAGACAACAACACTAGCCCCTGTAAAGACGTCGATAAGGTCAAGAAGTTGAAATGAGAAATGAGAAACGAGACGATGTTGTAAGAAGGTGACTTACGATGACTAGAAGAGCTTGGAAAACGACACAAGTTAGGTATCTTCCCAAATAGGAGTCACTGAGAAATGCACCAAAGAGAGTGCAGATGTTAAGTGTTCCCATCCACGTACTAAACGTGTTTGCTGCTTCTGCGTTCGATTGCCTTAAAACCGACTTTGAGAAGAGCACCATGTTCACTTCTACACCCGTGAATGCAAGAGCAGCAAGTCCTTCAGTTACTGAAAGACGGAAAAGAGATCAAAAAACCAAATGATTTGTATGGCGTTTTGAAAAACTTGAATGAGACGTGATACTCTTGCACGTTTTTATGATACTCAAACTTCAAAAGTATCATAAACGCATGCAAAAGTATCACTTCCTCTCAGAGAATTGACAACGAGGTACATTGATGTAACTCGACAAAATAGACGAGAAATACGTACCAAGAACAAGCGACCCTGCTCGCCATCCACCCGTTGTTTCCTTCCTTGCTGGTTTTCCATACATATCCGTCGTCCCATCTTTCGTGCAAATTTCCTGCATCGTAGTTCAAGCTTAATGAAGATCAACTTTGATTGTACTTTAAAGCAAGTTGTAGGATAGATAACACATACCATGTTTTTCAGACCAAGATTCTTATGTAATAACTTACAATCACTATAATGAACAGTTATTTAAGCTGCTGCAGCTCATATCAGTCCAAGAAAGTCAAAATTAGTAACAGCAGGACTACTGATAAAACATTAAGATATGGCTTTTTTCCAAAGTATACTAATCATTGAAAGTTAGAAGAAAGCCCCCATTTTGCTAAATTATTTACTTTTTATGATCACCTGTTGCATTATTAAATCAGCACTATGGGCACATCAGGTCCACTTAATTCATACCACACCCTCTTTTTCTAAATCCTCATTCAAAAAACAAACTTTTTGCACCATTTGTAGTCGACATAAAATCAATACACTTCGATTCGTGGATGGATCGTCTTATACGCTCGTTTTGTGCGAATTTTGAAGAGGGAAAGACGCGCAATAAGTGAAAACGAACAGGATGAGTTGTTGATTGCTAATGATTCATAAAACACAGGCGTACAAGGAGAATAATGTAACAAAAGTACATATAGACAGAAAGGCACATGCTTTAGTTATGTTGCTTTGAGAGTGAACAGAGAGTGCTATAAGCCTATAACCTTAATCATATCAGTAGTGCCCTAACATTCTGCTTAATAGACATGCAAAAAATCAAATCTTGGTAAAGTATGAATGAAATCGGTCGAAAAGAGATTTAATCAATCATTGTGTTCTACATTTTTAATACGAAAAGGCTTTAAAAAATCAAATGTACTCAAGATTATAGGAGAAAATCATGGCAAATTGACAAAAATGCTAAATTTATCATGATTTATTTTTAAAAAATGTCAACATACACTCATTGTGATAGTCTCTATTTCTCTTGGAAATGGAGCTAGAGGCACATGTGAAGAAAAAAGTTGAATAAAAACATGTGAAAAATGGGTTCATTTATTCTTTTATCTGAGATTAAATTTCCATTAATCATCTTGAAGTCAAAAGGCACATGTGAAAAAGCAGCTAGAGCAATATTATTGAATCAGTTTTTTTAAAATTCATTTTTGTTTACAATATATACACTCATTCTACTTTTTTTACTAACAGTATAATGACACGCGTCACATTATTCAACAATATAAAACTACTTGACATTGGGACGGTCACCCACATTTACAACATTGTCACCGATAATGATAGTTTAAAAAATATGTTGATCAACAAGTAAAAGTCACCACGAGACGAATTGAGTATTTAACTTTTGGGAGAAAACTTTAGACATTCACAAATTGGATCATTACACCATAATCCCAGATTTTATCACACACTAAAACCCTGTATTATCAAATAAGACCCCAGACTCTGCTATAATATCTAATCTCCACAGAAAGCCAAAAAAGATTGCATTTTGACCCTTCACTTCCCTCAAATACTAAACTCACGCAATCTGTGGCTCTCACTGTACATCAACCATGGCCTCTTTAGTATCCAATTTGTCTTCCACCGTTTCCCGCCTAACCCTAATTCGAAACCCTTCAATTCATTTATCCATTAATTCTCCCCAAAAATTACAACGCCACTGCAAATTGAATAGACCCATTTCTCCTTTTCTCTGTACTGTAACTAGTTTGCCTTCTTGCCGAAAAGCCCAAATCATAAGAGCATCGGAACAAGATGAAGAATTACTTATTCTTGGTATTGAAACTAGCTGCGACGACACTGCTGCTGCAATTGTAAGTTATCAATTAAGCCATTTTGTTAAATTTAGCGTGCAAAAATTTGTGGGTCTTGATTATTTTGTTGAATGAATAATAAAAATTGAATCTTTTCATGATGATAGGTTCGAAGCGATGGTGAAATTCTTAGCCAAGTTGTGTCTTCACAGGTATTCATAATAAGTCTTAGCATGTATGAAAAGGGTTTATATAATATTTGATGCATTCGCTTGTGTTATTGATTTATAGCATGCGTGATTTTGTGGGTTTTTTTTTTCAAGAATTTTAGTTTATTTTTAGGGGTGGGGTAGTGGAAACCATGATAGTCCTTAGTTGTATTTTGGTTGAATTTGTTGGCGTGGGTTTCTTTTCCCTTCATTGCATATACTTTAACTTAATATTTCTTGAATGATGTCTATGATTACTTTGAATTCAGCTCTTCATGTTTGGGTGCCTTTAGCATTACAATATTATCACTTTTTTCACGTTGGCGATTTCGGAGCTTGAATATTCGGTTAAGAAGCTTGTTAAAAAGGTGTAACTGTAATGATCATTCTGTATCATGTGGGTTTTGTTTGATGTTGTCCATGTCCTTATGTGCTCCCAGGTTCAGTTTATGTCTTTACTGATATAACATGTTTGTTACTCCCTAACACTGTCATTATTATGAACTATTGAACTTATGGCATCACTTTCATGTGTTCCTTGACAAAAAAAGGTAATTGGGAAAAAATGTCGGGCGATAGACAAGGATTAGCTAAAGAATTCTATTGCATGATTAATTTTTGAGGTCATAAAGGCAGAGGATTATTGGACATAATGTTTAAATGGCCAAATTTGGAAATTAGTTTCCAAGGTCAAGCAATTCAAACTTTAGCCTTGTTTATGCGGTTACAGTCAACAAATCAGTCAACTCCTCTGAGACATTTGCGAGAACAACTACCGCCTTCATAGATCCTAAAAATTTCATATGATCAAAGAACAATTTGTTATCTAAATAGTTCAAATGTAAGAATATAATGGTTAAAAGGTCAAAACAGAATGAGAAAAGTAATCTAGTTTAGTCTTAAACAAGTTGGAGGGGTTTTTACGTTTTCTGATGGCTCAAAACTAGCAAATTGCTGATCCTTTGGTTGGAAGAATGCTTCATGATTATGGTATCGTTTGTCATGTTTGTAGCTGGTTACGATCATGATATCATTTGTCATGCCTTGGACCAGAAGCTTGCTACACAGTTTTTTTTCTGTTATCATAATTCAACTGAGCATGATGAATTAGGCTAAGTCAAATCCATGGGTTGTTTAGCATCCTATTTTAAAGCAATTTTATTGTCTTCACCCAAGCGAAACAGCATGAGTGTTCGAATATTTTGATACTTCTTTTTTGGACTTCTCAATCATAATTTCAGGAGAGCTTTAAGTACTTATCTTTAATCTTGCTTAGATAGTGAATTTTTGTGTCATCTCATGAGTTACAGGACTGAAATTTGCTAAAAGAGCATATACTTTCAAGTGAATTGGGCCTAGATGCCACCCGTGTCTGAGTTTACTAAATTATACTCATAGTTTTGACTAATTTAAAAATAAATAAGAGTATACAACTCTGCCATATTTGTTTCATCTTGTTTCTACTATACACATAGGAGGCAAATCCAGTTATAATCATGGCATCTGCTTATTTTATCCTATTTCACTCCTTCAAGGCAGATCTGCTCGTTCGCTATGGAGGTGTTGCTCCTAAAATGGCAGAAGAAGCCCATTCACTAGTGATAGATCAGGTACAGACATTCTGTCTTGATACCAGTATTCTGTTTATTAGCTTGATTTGCCTTTCTATCATACTTCCTGGTTTTTATGTCAATAGTACCAATTTTCTTGTTAGAACTCATACGGAATGACCTTCTTCACATATACCATGCTCTTGCACATCCTATTCTGGTATTCTACCATAGTTTATTACAACATTCTTGCTACACCCGCTCGTGTATTATTATGTAATCTCTGTTAATAAGCCTTAGATTTGGCCATGTCAATCTACAGTTGCTTATGTATACACATTAAAATTCACAGTAATTTTCTGATTATGACATGCTTTGTATTTCTTTATAAACTCAGCACATTTCTATTCATCTTTTGACTTAAAGGGAAAGACTGTTTCCTTTTTATATTTATTGTTCTCCGACCTCTATAAATACTCTTTGTGTCCAGGTAGTGCAAGAGGCTCTTGATAAAGCTAAAGTAAGTGAGGAAGATCTTTCTGCAGTTGCTGTTACAATTGGCCCTGGTTTAAGCCTTTGTCTACGTGGTAATTTTGTTTCAAAGTCTTCTCTTCTCCTCTGTCTTTCTTTCTTCCTTATTTTCTCTCCCCGTCTTCAAGTTCGTTTGGTATGATCTTGCACCACCAAGTTCAGGGTAAGTTGTTGGTTATACTGCCTTCATGAGTTATTAAGGATTGTCATGAGAAAAAGCCCTTACACTTTGTTTATTGCATTTTGCCTAGTTGGTGTGCGGAAAGCTCGGAAACTTGCTGGCTCTTATGCTTTACCCATTGTCGGTGTCCATCACATGGAAGCTCATGCTTTAGTAGCAAGGTAATACTGTAATAAATTGTTATTTAGCAATAATGCAGAATAGATCAATATTTTATGTAACCAAACCATGACAATACGATGGTAAAGAAATAGATATGCTCCGAGTGTGTAAAGAAACCACTAATTTCCATAAGAATATCCTAATTCTGCTCAATTTGGAAAGCGAATCTAGGAAATAATTGAAAAGGTTATAACGGGCTTATGACGTTGCTTTCATCTAGGTTAGTGGAACGAGAGTTACAGTTTCCTTTCATGGCCTTGCTCATCTCAGGTATGACCATAACTGCAGTAAAAAGTTTTTCATTTCAATTTTTCACTCAAATTACTAAACGAGATAAAAAATTCCTGCGAGATAATTGATTATTATCCTCTGTAACTCTAATTGCAACGAGAGATGTGTAACATTTTATTGCATATTTTTCTGGTCATGAACGTTGACATTTATATTTGACTCGTTGACATAGGAGGGCATAATATTCTTATTGTTGCTCGTGATCTTGGCCATTATATACAACTTGGTACATCCGTTGATGATGCGATTGGAGAGGCATACGACAAGACAGCAAAATGGCTCGGTCTTGATATGAGCAAGAGCGGAGGTCCTGCTGTAGAGGAGCTTGCTCGAGAGGGTGACGAAAAATCTATACTATTCAATGTTAGCTATATTCTTAATTGGATTTCTAATGTGTGAGATTAACCTTATTCCGATTGAAAATTTATTGTTTTGATGTTGAATAGGTCCCCATGAAACAGCATAAAGACTGCAATTTCTCGTATGCAGGTCTAAAGACTCAAGTTAAGCTGGCAATCGAATCGAAAAATATGTAATCAGCTAGTTTGCTTAATGAACAGTGATATCCATATTTATCAATTTGCACCACTGCTAACATTTCATTGACGACGTGCAGTGATGCTACAATTCCCGTTGCTTCAGCTAGTAGTGAAGACAGAAGGGCTCGGGCTGATATTGCTGCCTCTTTTCAGGTTGTGTATTGTAATGGTCTCCAATACTATGTATCTATCTAAAGCCCCGTTTGGATGATTCACAAATTAATATTGGTGATTGCATTGCAGCGAGTTGCAGTATTACATTTAGAAGAAAAGTGTGAACGAGGCATCGGATGGGCATTAAAGATGGAGCCTTCCATGAAGCATTTTGTAGTGTCTGGAGGTGTTGCATCGAACCAGTATGTTAGGTCTCGGCTTAATGAAATCGTACAGAAGAACGGACTGCAACTCGTTTGCCCTCCTCCCACCCTTTGTACAGACAATGGTACAACTCTTGTGAGTATATTTATTTATCTAGTTATATACATCTGAAATCACATCATTATAGGCGTAATGATCGCTTGGACTGGGATCGAGCATTTTCGTATGGGAAGATACGATCCTCCGCCACCTGCATGTGAACCCGATGATGCTGTGGTTCGTCTCCACTCTCCATCTCTTTTAGCTACCATATCGTCTTTTCGTTGTCTGAATATTTGTTGTTGTTGACGTATCAGCTGGATCTTCGACCAAGGTGGCCGTTGGGAGAAGAGTACGCGGAAGGAAGAAGCGAAGCTCGGTCGTTGAAAACAGCCCGGGTTCATCCCTCCCTTACCTCTCTCATTCAAGCAGAATCATCTCTTCACCAACACACCTAGCCTTCATCAACCTTAATGTATCTTTCTTTTGTAACATTCTTTACTACAAATTAATCATAGTGACACGATTTTTGAAAGGGGTATATATCGTGTTATCTCAAATTGTGTAAACTTTATATTTAACTCGGATCCCAATAACAATTCAAGCGAGAGATCTAACGGACTGTAATCACCTGTTTCACTTTTTATGTTCCACTATATGGATGATTGACACATGTTATATTAAAAAATAATCAATGTTCTATAATATTGGGGACGGCATGTGTTAAAGATTCAGTAGGGTGGAACATAACACAAAAGATGAAACAGAGGAATCGAACTGAGTTCTAACTCCATAATTTGCCCTAACACACTATTTCAGGAGAAGTGAGTGGGTGAGAAAGGTAAAATCGATACCAATTAAAATAAAATTGAAATCGAAACTGAAACCAAACCAAATGTGTTAGAATCGAATTGAACCAAATCGATTTAAAAGTTTAGTTAGTTCGATCGATTCAAATTACACTAAAAATAAAATTCAAATCACGAGTTCAATAGTTCACAATTCATTTTTTAGTATTAGAGTCTAATCCAAAATTGACATCTTAAAAATATTCAACCATTTAAATCCTTCTACCGAATTTTAAAAAATAATGTTGATTCGATTTGAAAATTCGATTTTTTCGATTTTGTACTCGAAAAAGCCCCTTGAGTTCCTATATATTACAAACTACACCCAACATTGACAAAATCTGTAGCTCCAAAAAAGAGAGGGAAACCGGAGGCGCGAAACCTCTTACCCAAACGCACAAATCGTGAAAATGGAAGTCTCGAGTCTGCCTATTTCTGCGTCGCACAGAGGAAAGTTGATATCAGCGGGCTACACTTCTCTTTCTTCACTTTCCTCCGTCTCTCCTTCTCATTTAGCTCAAGGTAATACAGCATATTGTGCGTGTTTCTATGTATACACTGCGATCACAAATTTTCAAGTGTACTATTGTTTAGGATTATTGTGTGTTGATTTTTGCTAGATTGTGTCGCTAATTTGAACCGTATTTGTATATGCTGATTAGTTTTGAAGATTTCGGAAAATGAGGCGGTGGGGATTCTGAAAGTTGCGTCTGGAAGGAGCGGGTTAGACAAAATTGACAACGGAAGTGGTGCGATTTTGAATGGTAAACGTAATTCTCGGTTCTTTATTTTGACATAAGAAATGACTTATTGAAGCTATGTTTAAATTTTTGGAAAAGTTGCATCCCTAAGAAGAAAAAAAGTTTGGAATGCTGCATTGTATTGCCTTTTGCTTTCTATAGTTGTTTTAGGTCACCATTAGTTAGTATGCTATGGTGGAACCTTCAGTTTCTTGCAATGATAGTGGAGGAATTATTGTCTGGAGCAGCTTAGTTCACGTGTTGCGATGTTCTGTTTACTGCCAATGATAATCTGTGAGTATGATTTGTGCTACTGTATAAGCGAAGTTGCGAGTGACATTTTTTATGTAGATCAAAAAGGAAAAATAATTTCCCTTTTGGACTATCTTTCTAATTCATGCCACGGGCACATTCTTTAAATTTTGAAATTGGTCTGTAGGTGCCCCATGGCTTGTCTCGTAGTAATGAAACTTTAGGTAGTGTCATTTTAATGTTTGGTTTAGGATTTTTTACTTGAAAAGCAGGATATTGCAGTCCAAAATGGCAAAACTTGGAGATTCAGATTTTGTATTCTTCTGTCCCTTTTTTTCTTTAACCTCATTTGAGATCAGAATCAACATCATTGTTATGTACTTATGTTTGAAGAAGTTTTGGATCAATAAGTTTAAATAATCATTTTGATTAGGAGCACAAACGGCATGGGATATGCTACATGAGGAGGAATCTTCTCTATGCATTACCACGTCTTGCTCAGAATTGGATGAAATCCTTGGCGGAGGAATTCACTGTAAAGAAGTTTCTGAGATCGGTCAGTCAGTACCAAATGTCATACCATATTGGACCTTTTCGTTTCCATTTATATGCTTACTATAGTGATGTTGATTTTATTAGGTGGAGTGCCAGGCATCGGTAAAACACAACTTGGGTGAGGATTATTCGTGTCTACTCTTTCTTTGTTCAAGTTGTGAATCTAATTCTTTTTTTCGGTGCAACATATAATGGACAAATGCAGCATCCAGCTGGCAGTAAATGCCCAAATTCCTGCTCATTGTGGTGGCTTTGGAGGAAAGGCAATTTATATTGGTATATATATATACAGGATATAGTGAATGACTGTTGTCCATATTATACAACTATTTTCTCCCAAATGTTGTGCTTTAATCATTCAATTTATGATCCTCAGATACAGAAGGCAGTTTTATGGTGGAGCGTGTTTTACAAATTGCAGAGGCGTGTGCTCAGGACATGCTAGAATATAATAATAGCTTGTTGCGGAAGGAGTCCCAAGCCTGTCGAGTCGATAAACAGGCAAAGGATTTTCTTGATAATATATTCTACTTCCGCGTATGCACTTATACAGAGCAAATCGCTGTGGTTAATTTCTTAGAGAAATTCGTCTCTGAGCATAAAGATGTAGGTATATTAAATTGGATGTGCGGTCTGCATCTATTGTATATTTTTATATCAGAGAGCTTGAATCTTGTTGTTTTTGCAGGTTAAAGTTGTCATTATTGATAGCATTACTTTCCATTTCCGTCAAGATTTTGAGGATATGGCGCTTAGGACTCGACTACTTAGTGGTATGGCATTAAAGCTGATGAAGCTTGCACAGAAGTTTAATTTGGCGGTAAGCATGTCTTGATTGTACATGAAACTCTTTTACCTTCTGACCATGTTGTTACGAATACTTGCTCAATTTATGCAGGTAGTTGTATTAAATCAAGTAACCACAAAGTTTACAGAAGGTTCATTTCAGCTTACTCTTGCCCTTGGTAAGTAGCCCACAATATAGTGTATCGTAATTCATAACATATGATCTCCTTGTGCTTGTGTGTGTTTTCTTTCGTCCCTTTTCATAAACGCAAACCATGGTGAACAGGTGACAGTTGGTCACATGCTGCAACAAACCGGATCATACTGTACTGGAATGGCAACGAGAGGTATGCATATATTGACAAGTCACCCTCTTTGCCATCTGCTTCAGCTCCATATGCTGTGACAGCCAGAGGTATTCGAAATTCAACTGCAAACTGTAAGAGAGTTAAACTCATGTAGCCTAACTTAACATGCCCCGCTTTCTTAGGGTAAAGCTGTGATGCCCCTCATTTTCTATTTATTTTGCATTAATTCCAAGTTTATGAAACCATGCTTGTACATCCTGTTTAAAGTTATTGCATTAAGCTTGTGGCTGTTAGTTTAGGGTGCTTTTTGTTTGAAATTTGATTAGCCATTTTGCAAATTAATCATAGTGACACGATTTTTGAAAGGGGTATATATCGTGTTATCTCAAATTGTGTAAACTTTATATTTAACTCGGATCCCAATAACAATTCAAGCGAGAGATCTAACAGACTGTAATCACCTGTTTCACTTTTTATGTTCCACTATATGGATGATTGACACATATTATATTAAAAATAATCAACGTTCTATAATATTGACGGCGACACGTGTTAAAGATTCAGTAGGGTAGAACATCAGTGAAACATAAAAGATGAAACAGAGGAATCGAACTGAGATCTAACCCCATAATTTGCCCTAAGACACTCACTATTTCAGGAGAAGTGAGTGGGTGAGAAAGGTAAAACCGATACCAATTAAAAAAAATTGAAATCGAAACTGAAACCAAACCAATTGTGTTAGAATCGAATTGAACCAAACCAATTTAAAAGTTTAGTTAGTTCGGTCGATTCAAATTACACTAAAAATAAAATTTAAATAACGAGTTCAATAGTTTACAATTCATTTTTTTAGTATTAGAGTCTAAGCCAAAATTGAGATCTTAAAAATATTCAACCAATTAAATCCTTCTATCAAATTTTTTAAAAAAATGTTGATTCGATTTGAAAATTAGATTTTTTCGATTTTGTGCTCGAAAAAGCCCCTTGAGTTCCTATATATTACAAACTACACCCAATATTGACAAAATCTGTAGCTCCAAAAAAAGAGAGGCAAACTGGAGGCGCGAAACCTCTTACCCAAACGCACAAATCGTGAAAATGGAAGTCTCGAGTCTGCCCATTTCTGCGTCGCACAGAGGAAAGTTGATATCATGTCACGATGGTCAAAGGCGTATTTGTTATGTTTTTCAAAATCGTGTTTTAGTTTCTTTAATTCCCTAAAACGGCAGCGTATTGCCTGGGTATTGGATATAAATACCCCATGTAGTTGAATTTAGGATTTTATGCAGAAATATAAACAAATTCTATCTCTCTCTCTCCCAATTTCTCTCTCTTCTAACGGAACAAAGATCGCGCACTGTGCGCGCATCTTTCAGTGGCCTCAGAGCTTGGTTTCTGTTGCTGCGTGACCTGCAATCAAATCAACAATGGTGAATCAAACTCAGAAGATTGCTATACTGGAAAATCAAATGAATGAAATGAAGGATGAACTATCAAAGAAAATGGATGCTAAGTTTAATGCTATTACTGAAGCATTCAAGCTGCAACTGGAGATGTTAACCAAAGAGGTTAAGAACAATCGTGGGAAAACTCCAATGATGGAGGGAGGGTCATGAGAAGCTGCTACAATGGATAGATCTGAAGGTGGTTTGCTAGGGACACCACCAGGAGCCAAGATCTCACCTGAGGTAATCACTAAAAACACTGAAATTAGACCTCAGGGTAGAACTATTAAGATGGACTTCCCTAAATTTAATGGAGATGATCCAAGAGCTTGGATCAGGAGGTGTAGGAAGTACTTTATGTTTCACCCTATGAGTGATTATGAGAAGATTGTTCTCTCGGCTATGAACATGGAGGGATCAGCAGACTATTGGTATGTTGATCAAATGGAGGGTAGAGAAAACATGTTATGGGAACAATTTGTAGTGTTGGTTATTAACAAATTTGCTAATATGGATGATGACAACTTGATAGGCAAATTCAATAAACTAACACAAAAAGGATCAGTCAAGGAGTATATCAAAGAGTTTGAAATACTCAAAGCTTACATGAGTACTATACTGAAAAATCTCACTGAGGAATACTGGATTCAGAGCTTCATAAGTGGATTGAAGGAGGAGATTGGGAAGTTTCTACACATCATGAAACCAATGATGTTAGATGAAGCTATGCAACTGGCAATCAAGCAGGAGGACTTGTTATGGGTGCAGGCTAGGGGTAACAAGCCTAATGCTAGGCCTAATACCAATTCTAATTGGAAACAGCCTAACACTGATCCTAAGGAGAAAAATGGAGCTGAAAGGATACCATTTCAGAAGAGGTTAACCCCAGCTGAAATGGAAGCTAGGAGGAAGAAGAACTTGTGCTACAATTGTGATGAAATATATCATGTGGGGCATAAGTGCAAGAGGCTGTTTATAATATCTGTGGTGGCAGAAGATGATGAGGAAGAGGAGTGTAAGGAGCTGGTTTTGCAAGAACTAAGAGATACAGGACAGGAGCCTATTGTATCATTACATGCTCTAGCAGGTCATAATAGCCCAGATATTGTCAGAATTAAAGGGAAAGTAGGCCCTCATGTAATTATGGTGCTACTTGATTCTGGAAGTACCCATAGTTTCATAGACCCCCATACTGCTAAAAGGCTGGGATATGAAGTGGAAGAGGCTAGTTCACTAATTGTTACAGTGGCAGATGGAAGTAAAGTGGAGTGTAACACCAAATGTGCTCAAGTGGAATGGATAATGGGTGAATGTAAGTTCATTGCACCTTTGAGAGTGCTCACTTTGGGAGGTTGTGACATGGTGATGGGGGTAGACTTATTAAGTCAATTGGGGCCAGTTACTTTTGATTTCAAGAAGCATAATGTGCAGTTTGAAAAGGATGGAAGAGTGGTCAGTTTGCAAGGAATTAGCAATGATTTGCAAATAAGCATGATCACTGGGAAGCAGTTTAACAAACTCATAAAAAAGAAGTCACAAGGGGACTTATACTTTATGTGTTATGTTAAGGGGAATATGGAGGTAGATAAATGCACAACTGCTCCAGAATTGAAGGTATTATTGGAAGAGCATAAGGATATCTTTCAAGTACCTACTAAATTGCCACCACAAAGGGCACAAGACCACCAAATCAAAATTAAAGAAGGAGAAGGCCCAATTAAACAACATGCATACAGATATCCATTTCTACAGAGACAGGAGATTGAGAAATTGGTGCAAGAAATGTTAGAAAGTGGGATTATCAAGCCTAGCCAGAGTCCTTATTCTTCACCAGTGCTGTTGGTGAAGAAGAAAGATGGGAGTTGGAGATTCTGTGTTGATTATAGGAAATTGAATGCAATCACAATCAAGGATAGTTACCCTATTCCTTTGATTGATGATCTACTGGATGAATTGGGGCAAGCTAAGTGCTTCTCTAAAATTGATTTAAGGGCAGGGTATCATCAAATCAGAGTACAACCTAATGATGTCCACAAAACTGCTTTTGTCACTGTATCTGGCTTGTATGAGTTTGTGGTGATGCCATTTGGGTTAACTAATGCACCAGCCACCTTCCAGGCTGTAATGAATTCAGTATTTAGCCCATACTTGAGGAAGTTTGTGCTAGTTTTCTTTGATGATATATTGGTCTACAGTGCAGATCTGGAGCAACATGAACTACACTTAAAGCAAGTCTTTCAACTGATGAGGCAGCATCAGTTGATGGCCAAGGCATCCAAGTGTGTGTTTGGTCAAAGAGAGGTGGAATATTTGGGCCATATTATATCTGATCAAGGGGTAATGGCTGATCCAAACAAATTGAAGGTAATGCAGGAGTGGCCTAAACCTACATCTGTGAAATCATTAAGGGGATTTTTGGGCCTTACTGGTTATTACAGAAAGTTTATCATGCATTATGGGCAAATAGCTAAGGCACTCACTCAATTGACTAAGAAGGGGAGATTTGAGTGGTGTGAAGAGGCTGAGGAGGCTTTCTTGAAACTCAAGAAAGCCATGGTGGAAGCACCTATCCTACAACTACCTGACTTTACTAAAGAATTCATTGTGGAGACAGATGCAAGTTATGGGGGATTAGGAGCAGTTTTGGTGCAAGGAAACAGGCCCATTGCTTTTATTAGCAAACCTTTGGGTGTAAAGAACCTAGGGTTGTCAATCTATGAAAAGGAGTTCTTAGCTATCCTACTAGCTGTGGAAAAATGGAGAAGCTATTTGATTCATGCACCATTCACTATCAGAACTGATCATCAAAGCTTGAAGTACTTGCTGGAGCAAAAGATTTCTACACCCCTGCAACACAAGTACTTAACAAAACTACTGGGCTTTGATTACAAGATAGAGTACAGGAGTGGAAAGGAGAATATAGTGGCAGATGCACTATCAAGGCAGATTTTCTCTAAAGAAGCACAATGCCAAGCTGTGACAGTAATCAAGCCAGCTTGGATTGATGAAATCCAAGAAAGCTATGAAGGAGATGTTGTGGTGCAGCAAGTGATTACTGAAGCTCTAACCTACCCTTATAATGTATCCTACTTCACTTATAAGGCAGGGTTAGTAAGATACAAGGGGATCTTATATGTGGGAAGTGGACATGATTTTAGATCTAAAATCATCCAATTCATGCATGCATCTAGTGAAGGGGGACATTCTGGGGTGCAAGTAACTTACCACAGAATGAAATACACATTTTGGTGGCCTAATCTTAGGCAAGATATACAGCAATGGGTGGCCCAATGTCAGATTTGTCAAGTGTGTAAACATGAAACACTTAAGCAACCTGGTCTACTCCAACCCTTGCCTGTGCCAGAACAAGCTTGGAGGGATATTACCATGGATTTCATTGAGAAACTGCCTACATCTGAGGGGAAGGATACAATTTGGGTAGTGGTGGACAGATTCACAAAATACAGCCACTTCATAGCTCTATCTCATCCATTCTCAGCCTCTCAATTAGCATCTGTGTTTATGGATACTATCTACAAACTACATGGTCTACCTGCCACTATCATTTCTGATAGAGACAAGATATTCACTAGCCATTTTTGGCAGCAGCTGTTCAGGTTACTGGGAGTTCAGCAACTTCTGAGCACAGCTTATCACCCTCAAACTGATGGGCAAACAGAGAGGGTGAACCAGTGTTTGGAGACATATTTGAGGTGTATGTGTGGAGCTACACCTAAACACTGGGCTCAATGGCTACCATTAGCTGAAAATTGGTATAATACCAATTTTCACACTACTCTAAACATTACTCCCTTTGAAGCATTGTATGGACACAGACCTATTCCTCTTACACTAGGGCCGTATCTACGGAGTCAAGTTCAAGGGGTGGAGGACTCAATTCAGGCAAGACAAATCATCATTCAGAAACTCAAAGAATTATTGCAAAAGGCCAGAGATCGAATGCGTCAGTTCGCCAACAAAAACAGAAGTGAGAGAGAATTTCAAGTAGGAGAGTGGGTTTACCTCAAGCTTAAACCCTATCGACAGAAATCGATTCATGGGAGGCACATTTGGAAGCTGACTCCAAAATACGCTGGGCCCTTTCAGATACTGGAGAAGATCGGAGAGGTAGCCTATACCTTAGCGCTTCCACCAACTGCGAAAATACACCCAACATTTCACGTGTCATTGCTCAAGCGACACATTGGTAGAGGAGATGGGTTAGTTCGCGACATACCTGAATTCGACAAAGAGGGGAAGGTCTTGCTGCAGGCTGTCGCGATTTTAGCTCGAAGGCTAGTCAAGAAGGGGTCGTCGCCGGCTACGGAGGTGCTGGTCCGATGGGCTCACTTGCCTGATGAAGAGGCTACTTGGGAGGATTTTCTGGAGATGCAAGTACAGTGTGAAGGGGGGAAGTTGTCACGATGGTCAAAGGCGTATTTGTTATGTTTTTCAAAATCGTGTTTTAGTTTCTTTAATTCCCTAAAATGGCAGCGTATTGCCTGGGTATTGGATATAAATACCCCATGTAGTTGAATTTAGGATTTTATGCAGAAATATAAACAAATTCTATCTCTCTCTCTCCCAATTTCTCTCTTCTAACGGAACAAAGATCGCGCACTGTGCGCGCATCTTTCATATCAGCGGGCTACACTTCTCTTTCTTCACTTTCCTCCGTCTCTCCTTCTCATTTGGCTCAAGGTAATACAGCATATTGTGCGTGTTTCTATGTATACACTGCGATCACAAATTTTCAAGTGTACTATTGTTTAGGATTATTGTGTGTTGATTTTTGCTAGATTGTGTCGCTAATTTGAACCGTATTTGTATATGCTGATTAGTTTTGAAGATTTCGGAAAATGAGGCGGTGGGGATTCTGAAAGTTGCGTCTGGAAGGAGCGGGTTAGACAAAATTGACAACGGAAGTGGTGCGATTTTGAATGGTAAAAGTAATTTTCAGCTATTTATTTTGACATAAGAAATTACTTTTTGAAGCTATGTTTAAATTTTTGGAACGTTGCATCCCTAAGAAGAAAAAAAGTTTGGAATGCTGCATTGTATTGTATTTTGCTTTCTTTAGTTGTTTTAGGTCACCATTAGTGTTAGTATGCTATGGTGGAACCTTCAGTTTTCTTGCAATGCTAGTGGAGGAATTATTGTCAGGAGCAGCTTAGTTCATGTGTTGCGATGTTCTGTTTACTGCCAATGATAATCTGTGAGTATGATTGGTGCTACTGTATAAGTGAAGTTACGAGTGACATATTTTATGTAGATCAAAAAGGAAAAAGAATTTCCCTTTTGGACTATCTTTCTCTTTCCTTTTTGGTTTACCAGGAGTAATGATTACTCGGTGTTAGGTACTATGATTCATGCCATGGGTACGTTCTTAAAATTTTGAAATTGGTCTGTAGGTGCCCAATGGCATGTCTTGTAGTAATGAAACTAGGTAGTGTCATTTTATTGTTTGCTTAAGGATTTGTGACTTGAAAAGCAGCGATATTGCAGTCCAAAATGGCAAAACTTGGAGATTCAGATTTTGTATTGCTCTGGCCCTTTAGACTCAGCATCGTTGTTATGCATTCGAAGAAGTTTTGGATCAATAAGTTTTAATAATCATTTTGATTAGGGGCACAAACGGCATGGGATATGCTACATGAGGAGGAATCTTCTCTATGCATCACCACGTCTTGCTCAGAATTGGATGAAATCCTTGGCGGAGGAATTCACTGTAAAGAAGTTTCTGAGATCGGTCAGTCAGTACAAAATGTCATACCATGTTGGACCTTTTCGTTTCCATATATATGCTTACTATAGTGATGTTGATTTTATTAGGTGGAGTGCCAGGCATCGGTAAAACACAACTTGGGTGAGGATTATTCGTGTCTACTCTTTCTTTGTTCAAGTTGTGAATCTAATTCTTTTTTTCGGTGCAACATATAATGGATAAATGCAGCATCCAGCTGGCAGTAAATGCCCAAATTCCTGCTCATTGTGGTGGCTTTGGAGGAAAGGCAATTTATATTGGTATATATATATGCAGGATATAGTGAATGACTGTTGTCCATATTATACAACTATTTTCTCCCAAATGTTGTGCTTTAATCATTCAATCTATGATCCTTAGATACAGAAGGCAGTTTTATGGTGGAGCGTGTTTTACAAATTGCAGAGGCGTGTGCTCAGGACATGCTAGAATATAATAATAGCTTGTTGCGGAAGGAGTCCCAAGCCTGTCGAGTCGATAAACAGGCAAAGGATTTTCTTGATAATATATTCTACTTCCGCGTATGCACTTATACAGAGCAAATCGCTGTGGTTAATTTCTTAGAGAAATTCGTCTCTGAGCATAAAGATGTAGGTATATTAAATTGGATGTGCGGTCTGCATCTATTGTATATTTTTATATCAGAGAGCTTGAATCTTGTTGTTTTTGCAGGTTAAAGTTGTCATTATTGATAGCATTACTTTCCATTTCCGTCAAGATTTTGAGGATATGGCGCTTAGGACTCGACTACTCAGTGGTATGGCATTAAAGCTGATGAAGCTTGCACAGAAGTTTAATTTGGCGGTAAACATGTCTTAATTGTACATGAAAACTCTTTTACCTTCTGACCATGTTGTTACGAATATTTGCTCAATGTATGCAGGTAGTTGTATTAAATCAAGTAACCACAAAGTTTACAGAAGGTTCATTTCAGCTTACTCTTGCCCTTGGTAAGTAGCCCACAATATAGTGTATCATAATTCATAACATATGATCTCCTCGTGCTTGTGTGTGTTTTTTTCCGTCCCTTTTCATAAACGCAAACCATGGTGAACAGGTGACAGTTGGTCACATGCTGCAACAAACCGGATCATACTGTACTGGAATGGCAATGAGAGGTATGCATATATTGACAAGTCACCCTCTTTGCCATCTGCTTCAGCTCCATATGCTGTGACAGCCAGAGGTATTCGAAATTCAACTGCAAACTGTAAGAGAGTTAAACTCATGTAGCCTAACTTTACGTGCCCCGCTTTCTTAGGGTAAAGCTGTGATGCCCCTCATTTTCTATTTATTTTGCATTAATTCCAAGTTTTATGAAACCATGCTTGTACATCCTGTTTAAAGTTATTGCATTAAGCTTGTGGCTGTTAGTTTAGGGTGCTTTTTGTTTGAAATTTGACTAGCCATTTTGCAAAATAATGGCCCTTTTTTGCCAATTTGACTACACTTCTTTTAGGTTTCTTTTCACCTACCCCAATTTGGTCACCTACCCTGCTATAGCAAGCAAATATGTGAATTTTAGAAATTTTATTATAAGATGATGTTTAGTTTTGATGTGACACGTGTCAATAAATCAGATAGTAAAACATAAGGTGAAACACAAAAACTAACAAATGTGATCCAATACGCGCAACATATATTTCAACTATTAGTTGCTCGCATAAAAAGACTTATTTACTTGTTTATTTTTGGAAAATGATCTTAGGTGAGACCCACGGACATTAAGCTTAAATATAGCCTTAGGGGTCGCAATAAGTGAAGGATAAGGCAAGCCACCCTTTCGTCCTTCAAAAGTTCACTAATGACCAAACGCCAAACGGTAACCCCACCCTCAATCGCCCTTCCCCACACACCCATAATAATAAATAAATACTCACAACAAAGTAAATAAATAAATAAATAAAAGTAGAAGAATATGCCTATTGGGCATCACCAAGGTAAACTTCCAGCTGTGTACAAGTATTAATTATATCCCGACAATAAATAAAAAAACGTTTCTGTTCTTTTTTAATTCAGTAATATTTTTACAGTTGAAGGATTTTTTTTGGGGTTAAGATTTAAGAATGTGTATTTATGTAATTTATTAACTAACTACTTATATTAATCATATTTCACAATTTATCACTTATATACTTGAGTAAATTATAAAATGTCGTAGGGCCTTCTTGTTGTAGGGTTGACCATTGTATTTTTATTTAATTTTTTTTACTTTTCAATTATAGTGTCTTACATTTTTTTAATAATATTTTTAACTAATATTGATTTATGATAATGTTATATTGCATTTTTTTTAGTTGTATGGACTTACAATTTTCATTTATAATAACTTACACTTTTTATTAAATATTGTGTTGCACTTTTCAGTTATACTGACTTGCACTTTTTAATAATATTGTGTTGCACTTTTTAGTTATACAATAATTTACATTTTTCATTAAAAACGGTGTTGCATTTTCCAATTATAGTAATTTACACTTTTTAATAAAAAAATTGTGTTATATTTTTCAGTAATATTGTGTTCCATTTTTTTAGTTATAATGACTTACACCAACTCGATTACATTCCCTTGTTAAAAAGAAATGTATGTCACAGAAAAATAAATGATATATGTATATATGCACGTACAAAAGTAGGAAAAAAATAATAATACGATTGGCATTATTTTTTGGAATATTAATTTATCCTATACATTAAAGTAGAAACCAATAGGAAAAAGTTTTTGTCATTTTTCAAATCACAAAAAAAAATCCAAAACCCACACTACCTCATATTTCTCCTTTTATCTACTACTCCTTCACAATTCCCATACATTTTCGATAATCTCCAAGAGAGAGAAACCACACAGCCATGGCTTCTTCTTCTTCCCTCACTCTCTCTCAAGCTATCCTCTCTCGCTCCACCATTCCCCGCCATGGCTCCGCCCACCAACTTCTCCCAACTCCCACCTCCTCCACTCTCTCAATTCCCTCCTTCTCCGGCCTCAAATCCGCCTCCACTTCCGGCGGAGCTCCCCTCTCCCGCCGCCGCGCACCCGCCGTAGCTAGGCGCCCAGTCTCCGCTTCCGCCGCCGTGGAAACCATCGAGAAAACCGATACCGAACTTGTCGAGAAGTCCGTCAATACAATCCGGTTCCTTGCAATTGACGCCGTGGAGAAGGCGAATTCCGGCCATCCTGGTTTGCCGATGGGATGTGCTCCGATGGGGCATATTTTGTACGATGAGGTTATGAGGTACAATCCGAAGAACCCCTACTGGTTTAACCGCGACCGGTTTGTGCTTTCCGCTGGACATGGTTGTATGCTACAGTACGCACTTCTTCACTTAGCCGGATACGACGCCGTTAAGGTCAAACCTCTGCCTCATAACTTGTTTTCAGCTCAATTTTTAAATTTTTATTATCTGCTCTTTCAAGTAGGATTGCATTTGTTCATTACTAAAAAAAAAAAATGAAAAATGGAGATAGGTCTAAAGGGGCTAATTTTAAAATTATTTTCTTCGGGGAATATGGTTTTAAATCATGCCTCTCTGGGTCTCTGAGATGTTTGTATTTTTGGAGTGGTTTCTGAGGCGAGTTAAAATAGGGAGTAATGTATATTTTTTGTTGATTTTTTGGGATAATGAAAAGATTAATTTTAGATATGCTTCTTGCTAAAATTATTGTAGAATTTACACTCTAGTATGTTTAAAATGTATCTTGTTTTTCTTTTGGTGTATGATAGAAGTGCTGTATTTTTCAGACATTTTAGTAGTTTCATGAGCATTTTCATATATTCTTCTTAGCTGAGATGTGCGCTTTACAGGAAGAGGATTTGAAGAGTTTCCGTCAATGGGGAAGCAGTACGCCTGGACATCCCGAGAACTTTGAGACACCTGGTGTTGAAGTCACTACTGGTTAGAATCAAACCCAGAAATTCCTTTTCATTGATTGATTCCTCTGGAATTTGAATCGAGCTCTGTAAATCTTTGTGATTTTTTTGTGTAGGCCCACTTGGTCAAGGTATTGCCAATGCTGTTGGGCTGGCACTTGCAGAGGCTCACTTGGCTGCTCGATACAACAAACCAGACAGCGAGATAGTTGATCATTACACGTAAAGATCTGATTTTTTTATCTCTTTATATGTTCCTCCAATCAAGGATAATATTTCTCATTAAGTAATGAAATTCTTTTGTATGCAGATATTGTATCCTTGGTGATGGGTGTCAAATGGAGGGTATCTCAAATGAAGCGTGCTCCCTCGCTGGACACTGGGGACTTGGAAAGCTGATTGCTTTCTATGACGACAATCACATCTCTATTGATGGTGACACAGAGATTGCTTTTACTGAGAGTGTTGATACCCGTTTTGAGGCCCTCGGTTGGCATGTAATCTGGGTGAAGAACGGTAACAATGGTTACGATGAAATTCGTGCTGCCATCAAGGAAGCTAAGGCTGTTAAAGACAAGCCCACTTTGATCAAGGTCAAGGATATTACTTTTCATATTTAGGTTTTAGTGAAGTGACATCAAGGTTTTTCTTAGCTATTCGTTGATGAGGAAATAGTTCTGTTGCTTATTATCCTTTTCTTTTTTTTGTCTGAGCAGGTTACTACGACCATTGGGTTTGGTTCCCCGAACAAAGCCAACTCGTACAGTGTCCACGGAGCTGCTTTGGGTACCAAGGAAGTTGAAGCCACGAGACAGAATCTTGGATGGCCATATGAGCCTTTCCATGTGCCGGAGGAAGTGAAGAGGTGAGGATGTCTTAACTTAATTTCCTGATTGAGGATTATTATATAATTATCTGCAACAGAATGTGCAGTGATTTTGAATATTCTTTGTGGCAGCCATTGGAGCCGTCATACTCCTGAAGGCGCTGCTTTGGAAGCTGAATGGAATGCCAAGTTTGCTGAATATGAGAAGAAGTATCCAGAAGAAGCAGCTGAGCTGAAATCTATCACTACTGGTGAACTCCCTGCTGGTTGGGAGAAGGCTCTTCCTGTAAGTTGCAATTGTGTCTTCTCTTCAACCGAATGGCTTTAATATAATGGATGAATATAGTTTTTCTTGTTTTAATCTTTCCAATTAGCTATATTTCTTACGTTTTTAGCTTTCTTGTTTCAGACATACACTCCCGAAAACCCAGGTGATGCCACCAGAAATTTATCTCAGCAAAATCTGAATGCACTTGCAAAGGTCCTCCCTGGTCTCATTGGAGGAAGTGCCGATCTTGCCTCCTCCAACATGACCCTTCTGAAAATGTTTGGTGACTTCCAAAAGAAAACACCTGAGGAGCGTAACGTGAGATTTGGTGTGCGTGAACACGGTATGGGAGCCATCTGTAACGGAATTGCTCTTCACAGCCCTGGCTTCGTTCCCTACTGTGCAACCTTCTTCGTTTTCACCGATTACATGAGAGGAGCCATGAGAATCTCTGCCTTGAGTGAAGCTGGGGTTATCTATGTCATGACCCACGACTCTATTGGGCTTGGTGAAGATGGGCCCACTCATCAGCCCATTGAACATATAGCAAGTTTCAGAGCAATGCCCAACATATTGATGCTCCGTCCGGCTGATGGCAACGAGACAGCTGGTTCGTACAAGGTGGCTGTCCTCAACAGAAAGAGACCCTCTGTCATTGCCCTGTCTCGCCAAAAGCTTCCCCAGCTTCCGGGAACTTCCATTGAAGGCGTGGCAAAGGGAGGCTATACCATTTCTGACAACTCAGTTGGCAACAAGCCCGATGTTATTTTGATTGGAACTGGTTCTGAGTTGGAAATTGCAGAGAAAGCTGCTGATGAACTCAGAAAGGAAGGTAAGGCGGTGAGAGTCGTGTCCTTTGTTTCTTGGGAGCTCTATGAGGAGCAATCCGATGAGTACAAGGAAAGCGTCCTTCCAAGTTCTGTAACTGCTAGGGTTAGCATTGAGGCTGCATCGACATTCGGGTGGCATAAAATTGTTGGAACTAAAGGAAAGGCGATTGGAATCGACCATTTTGGGGCAAGTGCACCTGCTGGGATAATTTACAAGGAGTTTGGCATCACAGCAGAAGCAGTTATTGCTGCAGCTAAAGAGTTACTCTAAGCTTTGATTATGGGAGAGCAATTCAAATGTGGATTATTGTGAAAGAAGCACGGTTAAGGGGTCGGTTTGGGGATAGTGAAGCTGAGAGTTGCTATAATAAAGAAGACGAAAGTTCCATGTATTATTTCCTTTTTTGTTTCTTGATATTAAAATTGAGCAGCAATCTCAGGAGATATATTAGGCACAAAAATCCTCCTCCTGATTTTGTTTTGTACACTTGAACATCATCTTGATTTTGTAACTCAATGTGTTTTTTTAATAATTATTACAAGGTTCCTTCCTAAGTTGCTGTACATCTGAAACTGGCAATAACTATTGGTTTGCAAATTGCAATGTTGTGGGCTCCCATTTTTCAGATATTATTGTGAATCAAAAGATAATGAGGGGTTATATTTCCTCAAGGATTGGGTTATGGATTGAAGCCACTGAAAAAAAAAAGAGGGGTGGGGTAATAGGTCAATCCCATTCCCATTCCCAATGTGTTGAAGAAAATGGAGGGAATGGAATGAATCCAATAGGGATAGTGATATGTAATGGTTGGAGGGTAGTGATATCTCATATCTGGTGGTTGAAAGGTTTCAGTGGTTACAGATAGCCTATCCAAATTCATTTGTTTTGATTTTGATTTGACCCTTTTCTCCTTTAGATATTGACACATATGTTTTCAATTATTTGATCACATAAGAATAATCCTCTAACTCACTCTAGCATATTCCCTTCCCCACTCTCTAACGGTTTCAATTATGGTTTGCACCTTTTTTTTTATATATGTGTACTTTTTTCTCTTTTAAGATATAGAATGACGGTTTTTTAACCTTTGAAACCGTGTACATGAAGATTTCAGTTCGATTTCTTAACCAAGAACTGATGGTTACAAATCGTCGAACCAGCCCATTAAAACCTTTTTTTTTTGGGTGAATGTCTACCACCCCTCAGTTCTCTAGGAGAAGATACCCATGACTCCATGAGATAGTTAAATCTTGACTATTTGTTTCGAATGTATATAAAATGTGACTTCAATTGAATTTACTTAGAAACAGAACAGGGATAAGGTTTGGACAAAATAAATAAATAAATAGAGCATGTGCATATGAGCAAGAGTCAATTTAAAGAAGAAAAAAACATCTTGTAGCATGCAAAGATCTAAGCAAGATTGATTTATTAAAATTTTCTGAAGTAAGATTATAACATCAAACTAACTGTAGATGTATGTAGCATGCAAAATAGATTTCATTATTATTAACAATTTAACATAAAAATAAAAATAATTCATGTTGATTTAGATAGCCCATTATTTTATTTATTTCCATTTGTACATAAATAGAGGCCCAATAAGCCCACTACATATAGCTACCAAACACGGCGGTGGTTGGTGGCCGGGGTTGGTGGCGTAGTTGGTGGCCCTGAAGCTGATCAACATTTATTTAGTTTAGTAAGCAACCTTAGATTTCATGTCCCACACCCAAAGAAAATTAAGTACAAGGACTAAAATTATGACTCTTAAATATTTTCACTAATAACATTATAAAAAAAAAATCTATTACTTTGACTCTTCAAACATATTTTATTGTGAGATATATATATATATATATATATATTTTAAAGAGTCCTTTTATATTAATAAATTAAAATTAAATAATCATTAGAATTATCTTTCAATAGAAATCAAATTCATTGGGAGTTCTACAAATCAAGTAATAACGTAACCCGGTTGACACAAACTAGGTCATTTTGTAGTAACATAATAAATTGATGTTCATTGATTTTTTATTTTTTTATCAATGTATATAATATGATATTATCATTTCATATATAGGGTGTACTCTTAAAATAAAACACAACTAATTAGAATTTGATAGGGATGTTATTAGTGCATATATTGGCTGAGCAATTAAATCGCATATAACAACATTTTAGATTTAAAATCCCAAATAGTAATATCATTAGTAAATAAGGAAAAAAATAATTACTACCCTTTCATAATTGTCTATCCGATTTTATCTAAAACAATGTTTATAATTATTTGTCATTTTGCTAATATTAATTACAAACTTATCAAGTTTTTTAACTTTTTTTTTCATTAATACCCCTAATAAATATTATTATAAAGTAGTGTTAAATTTTTCTCAAATCAATTTTTTCACTTTCTTTTTTGACCCAAGTCAATCATTTTTTTTAAACGTGTAAGTCACTATAATTGAACAGTGTAATATAATATTAATGAAAAGTATAAGTTATTATAACTAAAAAGTGCAACACAAAATTTTATTAAAAGGTGTAAGTTACTATAATTAAAAAGTGTAACACAATATTAATGAAAAATGTAAGTCATTACAACTAAAAAGTGTAAGTCAGTATATCTAAAAAGTGTAACACAATATTTAATGAAAACTGTAAGTTATGATAACTAAAAAGTGCAACACAATATTATTGAAAAGTGCAAGTAAATATCACAATTTTTAATGAAAAGTGTAATTTATTAATAACTGAAAAATGAAACACAATATGAATAAAAAGTGTAAGTCACTATAAATGAAAATATTACTGTAAAGTGTAAGACACTACAGTTAAAAAGTGTTACACCATAAAAATTAATTAACAAAAAAAAATTGACTGGTCAACTCGAGTTTTTATATGAACTCAAGTCTAAACAAGACTCGCTAATAAAATAAAGTCATACAACTCTTAATCTCAATTATCACTTATTTATCCTATGATTTTCATAAAGTGTATGAATACATTTTGGATAAAGAATATGAGGTGAGGTGAGCTGAGACTACATTTTATGAACGGGGTACAATAATGTAATATAGAGAAATAAATAGGGTTAATTGCAAATAAAATCATCACTTTTCTCTGAATTGCAATTTAATATAAACTTTTGAATAATTGCAAATAAAATCACCACCTTTAAATATTGTTGCAATTTAGACTTTTTTGTAACTTTATTTGCGCTCGAATTTGATGTTTCAAAATTAGATCGAAACAAAAAAATATTGTTGTTTTATTAAGGAGGTGTCACATCAGCTAACCATATCAGATTTGGACGGTGATTATTTTATTTGTAATTATTCAAAAGTTTAGATTAAATTGCAATTCAGGAAAAGGTGGTGATTTAATTTTCAATTAAATATAAGTATGGAATGAAATATTGTGAAAGTTTAGAAGAAAAAAAAAGTTAGAAAATTATACTCCAATTAGACAAAAAGACTCCCATTTGATTCTTGCCTAAATTTGCCAATCTAAAAATATGGCACAATGGGGGTTGGTGAGAGCAAAGTAGTCTTCCTTGATAATACTCTTAAGTACTAACCACATTTTTGGCCTCCAACCTAACCCCTAATCTCTACAAATTGATTTCTATTTCTTCAATCGCTGTAAAACCACCGATTTTACATCGGAATCACTGAAAACCACACACCAAAATGGCGCACGTTACCAAATTGGCGCACAATTTCAGCTCGCCCAAACTCCCAACCCCTAATGGTAAATCTTCTCCTTCAACTTCATCTTCATTGTTTCTTGGATCCAAGAATCTGAGGATTTCCTCCAGAAATTCGTGCGTTTTGAATAAAAACCCGATTTTTACTGTTAAAAAGAAGAACCAAATGAAGGTTATGGCTTCCGTTGCCGCAGCGGAGAAGCCGCCGACGGTGCCGGAGATTGTTCTGCAGCCCATTAAAGAGATTTCAGGCACTGTTAAATTGCCGGGCTCTAAATCACTTTCCAATCGTATTTTACTTTTGGCTGCTCTATCTGAGGTAATTTTTAGATATGCTTATTGATTTGATTTGAGATGCTGAAATGTTTTATTCTGATTAAAGGGTTTTCTTGGCGTTTAGTGTTAAGATGGCGCAGTTTCGATCAGTTATGGGAGTTAGGATACATAGGTTTAGTTTTAAGCTACTAAAAATGGTTAAAGCTTGAAACTTTATTTACTGGTGAAGAGATCTCAATTGGTTAAAGAATTGCAAACTGTAGTCTAGAATTCTCCAGTGGGTTTATGTTTCTGGAGTCAGATTATGGAGGTATAATTGTGCATTTGAGTTGGTATTTGGATGTGTAATAAGTAATCACCTGTTTACATGCATACAAAGGGTGATTTTGAGATGTTCATAGGTTTTTTTTGGTCTTATATATCTCGACTTTTGTGGTTTATTCGGTTAAGTTTATACTACCGTAGTGCGTTTCAGTCTGTAAAGATTTGAAAACATTCTTTGTATTAGAAATTGCTGTAGATTGGATTGTCTATTATGTTGTAGATTGAATGCTTGTTATGAATCTCTCATCACTCTGTTCTTATCTTGTCTTTAATTGATAAAGTTTTATCTGTTTTTTATTTGGCGGAAAATTATACGATCATGCTTCAGACCTTTCACAGGATCCCTCTAGGCACTTTTCACTGGTTCGTTTGTGTTTCTCTAAATACGAAAACTTAGCAAATCACTGGCTTAATTAACTTTTTGCTTGACCATTATTTTGCTTGGGTTTATGTATTTTTCTGTTGAATAATCTTGTACACCTGTTTTCCCAGGGAACAACTGTTGTGGACAACTTACTAAGCAGCGATGATATTCATTACATGCTTGGTGCTTTGAGGACTCTTGGGTTGGATGTGGAAGAAGACAAAGCTAATCAACGCGCAGTTGTGGGAGGCTGTGGTGGTCTATTTCCAGTCTCCAAAGATGCCAATGGTGAAATTCAACTTTTCTTAGGAAATGCAGGAACAGCCATGCGCCCATTGACTGCTGCAGTTGTCGCTGCTGGTGGAGATGCAAGGTATGCCATTAGTCTTTTCGTGATATTCTTTCCCAATTTTGCCTGATTGTAAAACTTTATACAGTTCTCTTTAAGCTCAAAGTTAGACCGTTATCTTTAACTTAATCTCATGAGATTAAATAATGTTCACTGGTCTATTTGCATTGTAATTCCTGCTAGTTTTTAACGTAATCTGATTCTGTAGTTTTATACTATCTGATGGGTTTCAGCTATGTTCTTGATGGAGTTCCTCGCATGAGAGAGAGGCCCATTGGTGATTTAGTCAGTGGACTTCAGCAGCTTGGTGCTGAGGTTGATTGTTATCTGGGCACAAACTGTCCCCCTGTTCGCGTTGTTGGGAAAGGAGGTCTTCCCGGGGGAAAGGTTGGTCTTTGTTTTAATCAAATAACATTACAGTTTTTTCTTTCACAGTGCCGTTTATTATTTGTGCATGTTAATATATTATACACTCAAAGTCACATACAAGTTTTTTTTTTTTTTTTGGGCACAATTAACTGACTGACTTGAAAATAATTCAACTAATTTCTCTTGAAATCTGGCCTCAAAATATACTTGTCTTTCTTGTTGCGTTTCCGTGATCCGAGTGTTGGGAGCGCTTTCCTTCTGGTTTCTAGAGTACGTACTCTAAAAGTTTTATCTCTTCAGTATCCAGAGGGGAAAATAAAGAAAGATTAACGAAGATCATTATTTCACGTGACTTAAGTGATGTTAGTATCTTGATTATTCCACCTAATTCCTTCTACTTGACATGCCATTTATGTAGCTTCTGAGTTTTGATAATCGGTAAACCAGATTGATGAACATATTTAAATAATTCAACTTGGTATCCCGAGTGTTCTTGGTTCAAGATATTATATTTTCAATTGATGCGCACAATAATCTTCCTCTTAACAGTCTGTATTGAGCTTTTCTTCCTAAAGTGAATGGTCAACTAAAATCTTATTAGAAGCTACTCCGTATGATATATTTTTACTCAGTTTTTTCTCGTAATCTTTGCAGGTGAAGCTCTCTGGATCAATTAGCAGCCAATACCTGACAGCTCTGCTCATGGCTGCTCCCCTTGCTATAGGAGATGTCGAAATTGAGATCATCGACAAACTAATTTCTGTACCATATGTGGATATGACTCTTAAATTAATGGAACGGTTTGGCGTGTCGGTAGAGCACACTGACAGCTGGGATAGGTTCTTGATTCGAGGAGGTCAAAAATACAAGTAAGTTCGTCTACACTAGTGTAAGTAGCTTTGAGAAAAAACTTGATTTCACGGGAGGTTTAAAGGTGGATACATTTTTTATTAGGTCTCCCGGAAAAGCTTTTGTGGAAGGCGATGCCTCAAGTGCCAGTTACTTCTTGGCTGGTGCAGCTGTTACTGGTGGAACTGTTACTGTTGAGGGTTGTGGGACCAGCAGTTTACAGGTATTTATTTATTTATTGCCCCATTTTTCTCAGTTTTTGTGGATTGAGTATGCTTTTTCTATGTTCTGATGACGGTTGTTTTGAAGGGTGATGTTAAATTTGCTGAGGTTCTTGAAAAAATGGGGGCTGAAGTTACGTGGACGGAGAATAGCGTGACTGTTAAAGGACCTCAACGCGATGCATCTGGAAAGAAACATTTGAAAGGCATTGATATCAACATGAACAAAATGCCAGATGTGGCCATGACGCTTGCTGTCGTCGCACTTTATGCTGATGGCCCCACTGCCATAAGAGACGGTATGCATGCCTATGCCTGCATTTACTTAGTTTCTACTGAAATCTACTGGCATAATTCCATGATAAAGAATCCATATTATTATGAGCTAGTCTTGGGTGAGACCGTCTCACAGAATGAGATCTGTGAGACGGCTTTTATATATAAAAAGTGATAATGTTTGAGCAAAAAAGTGACAGTGTTTAAGTAAAAAGTGATAAGTCACTTTTGTTAAAAATATTATCACTTTTTACTTAAACATTATCACTTTTTTTATAAACTAAAATCTGGAAAAAAATATGGGTTATCCTAACCAAAATTTTGAAATATGGGTTAAAAGGATCTGTCTCACAAAAAAAGGTCCGTTTTTGCCTATTATTATCCTTGTGATCCTTAGCATATAGTCTCATTTGTTTGCAGTGGCTAGCTGGAGAGTGAAAGAAACGGAAAGGATGATCGCCATATGCACAGAACTTCGAAAGGTTTGTCACTCATTTACGCCTAACTATGCTTCTCGACTATCTTTATTCCTGTCAATTCACAACGTCTCGTGGCCACGTTTCAGCTGGGAGCAACGGTTGAAGAAGGGCCGGATTACTGTATAATTACTCCACCTGAGAAGTTAAACGTGACAGCCATCGACACATATGATGATCATAGGATGGCCATGGCTTTCTCCCTTGCTGCCTGTGCTGACGTGCCCGTTACCATCAGGGATCCCGCCTGCACTCGCAAAACTTTCCCCGATTATTTCGACGTTCTTGCTACATTTTCCAAGCACTGAAAATGTGAAGTGAGATGTTGAGACTGTTTGTATCATTAAACTTATGTTTGAAGTGAGGAGTAATAATGTTTTGGTTTCGATTATGAATAAATTTTTATTGTATCAATCCGATCGTGCAAAAATGGTTGCATATTCGATTATTATTAATGTAGCAGTATATTTTAATTTAGTGTGCTCTAGTTATTTGAGATTAAAGCTTTGATTTTTGTTTTATTTTTTGTTTAAAACTCATAAATCATTATTTTTGTCGGATAATTAAAATATGCTCAGTCCCTGTAAAAAAAAAAAAAGGGAAAAACTTGTATAAAATGATTCACGTTCAACCATTATTGTCGATTTTTTTTTAAAAAAAAATATTTCAAAAAAATATTATTGACAAGGGTGTTTTTGATCGACAAATCAGTGTTGACGGGTGAATTTTTTTTATTTATTTCTAAGTTATGTTTTTAATTTCTGAATTTTTATTTGGGGGCGAGAGTGGTTGCTGGAAGTGCGGTGGTGGCTGTCGAAGGTTGGTCGGAGGAGACGTTGGCTACTACCTCTCAATTTAGGATTAGGGTTAGGATTAGAATTAGGATTAATTTAAATTATGGAGAGTGTATGTATTTTTTTTTTTTATATTTTATTAAAAAAATAAAATAGATATTTTACATAAATATTTAATTAATAAAAGTGGAGGGGGAGTGCGTCTAACAAAGCTGGAGGGGTATATACCCCACGCCTTTTATTGTATGGCATGTGGGCTTTTGGAGGCTCAATTCAGGGACCGTTTGATTTGTTACAGATTACTACAAGAAATGAAAATATGAAATTAACTCATGAAAATATTGAGTGAAAGACATTATTATTGATGATTATAATTATTTTTATTACTAGTAATAATTATTGAAATGTGTGAAAAAAAAAACTATGATAAAAATGCATATTTCATGTCACGAAACACATAAAATCATGAAGTTTGGATTGAATCACCCTTCTCTAACTTTTAGGCATATTAAAAAAGAATATTAATCATAATACAGTACTTGGAATGAATTAAAAAATATTCAAATTGTACAGTTTGGTTGGTAATGAAAATAGTTATCATGAATTCATAATCATTGATTGCAAAAATTCTTTAGTAATAAAATCAACTTAATTGATTTTCTTTATTTATAAAATAACATTCCTTAAATATTCTTCTTACTATTTACATAAAAATTAAGAAACTTCCATTTTAGACCATTTTTACCCTTAATTAATTGAAAAATAGGAAATAATAAATTATGATATAGGAATAGTATGAAAAGATATGAGAACTAAATAATACTATTAGACTTTCTTAATTACTCGATTTTTTTTAGAGATATATGGATGGAGATAAATTAAGAACAAAATTTTGAACCAAATATGACATTTAATAAAGAACGGATAGAGTGTTTAAGAAAGTATCTCGCCAAGAATATGATAAAAAAAAATCTCAAAATAAATATATTTCTATACATGCTTATTTGTTTATTTGATTTATTCAACCGTGATTTTAAAGTTTTGTATATTATACTCTTTTTAGTACAATAGTATATCTACAATATTTTGTAAAAGTAAATAGATTATGATTACAAATGTGATTTTAAAGTTGGATATCGACATATTAAAAAAATAGGAAAAATAAAAAGCCAAAGAGGTGAGATAATTGTATCACCATTATTTTATAATATGGTACTACCACGTAGAGGTCGGTTGGGGAAAAATAAAAAATTGTATTGTCATTCTTCTGTATCTGTTTATTCTTGCATTTAATATTATAATTTTTTTTAATATTATAAAAAATCATCATAAATAAATAAATCAGCTCACGGGTATAGGACACATTAACTATTGTTTTTTGCAATTTACACCGCTACTAAAAGGGACACTCTCATTTCACCATAAATTTGCCATTATTTAAGAGGACACTAGTAGGGAGCAACAATATTTCTTGTGAATAAAGACTCACATGTTTTCACTAAATATAGGTTGAAAAGAAAAGGATCCCAACACATGAATGCTACTTAGATCTAAGATGAAAATGACCGGCCAATTTTGTCCAATTCTAGATCTACTCTAAAGAAAAATTAAAACCTATCCATCCCATCTCGTAGAACGGTTATTTGAATCAGGTTGAGTACTTATACTCGAGCTCTTGTTGACTTGAGCTCAACTCAAATCGTAATAAGTGTAACGAGTTTGTGGAGTCGAGTCTAATGTAATTGAAAGAAAATCTTAAATATTGAGTATAACGAGTCGAAGTTGAATCGACTCGTTAGTAAATCAAGTATCTAACGAGTTCGAGCTCTAGTACTCTTATATCTATACAAGCCGAACTCAGGAACAACTCGATTTTCTTAACAACACTATTGTCTTGCATAGTTCAAGATTCAATCCTATCATTTTATTAGGTGAAAACAATAGCTTAATTGAAATATTATATTTGCCTTTTAAGAGATTCTTCTTTGGGCCCAAAAAAATATTTTATAACTTAATGATTGTTTTTGGGAGAGGGGGATTTTAAATTAACTTCATGTGTGTATATGTTTCTTAAAAATTACCCTTTTCAACTCTAAGTCAAAAGAACTTTTCCTTGAAGCACACTAGTAGTTTGGTAGAGATTTGATCATAATTATATTAACAAACATATTCACATGTATTTCCTAACAATAATGTGACATAAAAGATGCATACATATGGGGTCTTGAAAAAAGAGCTTTGTTTTATTCTCAAGTTTGTTTTATGTGATAATTGTCCTCATTTTATCTCCCTCTCTCTCTTTTTAATTAAAATAAATTACACGAAATATAGTTAATTAAAATAAATTGATATAAAAAATAAAGGGTTAATTTTCGGATCAACGTGCAAATTCTGTCGTGAGCTAAACTTAATTGAAAAATATATTTTTACTTTCATGTATTGCCCTACAACAAGGTCAAAATACGTTACTACAGTCTACAAGATCAAAATATATTACTCCGTACTATAAAATCAAAATTGAAAATACTACAGAGATAATAACAAAAAAAAACTCAGATTTTTTAGCAAATTCACGGATTAAAAACGTATAGTAGCACAATTTCCCTTGCACTAATATATTCAAAGACTTGTAATAATATATTTTGACCTTTTAATAGCTTAATATAGCTGGTCTTATAGTAACATATTTAGATTTTTTTTGACATTCTAGTAACATATTCTGATCTTATAATAACATATTTTTATAGTACTTCCTCCGTCCGATTTCATTATTCTCACTTTCCTTTTTTGGTTGTCCAATTTTATTATGCCCATATCCTTTTTGAAAACAATACTATTCATACCCTCAACTTATCTACTTTATGAATAAACTAATCAATATTCATTAAAACTCGTGTCCGGAGAAGTGGGCATAATAAAATTGGACGGAGGGAGTAGCATTCTGTAGCTCTTGTAGTAACATATTTAAAATAATATGTTTAAGTGTTCTTATATTACATTCTTTGTCTCCTAATATCATATTTTGACCTTATAATTTTATTTTAATTTTGTGAATCACCCATATTTAAACTTATTACTCAATTTTTTAACAACTATCTTAATTAAATATTATATGTATAACACAATTTCTAAATTGACCGACAACTTAAAACGTGGGAACTACTCATGTTAATATGTTAAATTATCTTGTGTAATAATGATATAAGTTTCAACGATCGATTCTCAAGAAATTATTCCACATTCCCCCAAATCCTCCAATGGAAACCCTCATAAATTAATACCATACATTTTACACACTTAATTACTCCCAAATACAGAGTATTTTAATTTAATTTATTTAAATTCAACTTTTAAGATTCTAAATATCGGTTATTCAAATAGAACTAATCACCATCTTAATATTTAGGGTAATGTCATTTTTATTTTGAAAAAGTCATAGAAATAACATTAAAACATGAGCAAGTACTCGAATTCCTTACAAAAATGGCTCGTAATAGTTTAGCTGGAACACCGATCATGCACAAAATTGAAAAGAACAGAAAAAAGTAAACGAATCAACTTTCAAAATATAAATATAACGTCCTTCAAAAACTTTCGAGCCTCTGGTCTCCGTGACAGAGAACGTATTATTTAGTACTACAATCCAAGTAAATAATATCAATATGGTAACAAACTATATATCTTGATGATTTAAATCGTGATCTTCTAAATCTTTCGCTGATCTTTACTATATTCAAATCGAGACGGATTTTAATACACTGTGAAGGTAACGTCGCCTTCCAAATTTAGGTCGATTACGTAGACCTAAATTCGATGGCACTTTAACCCCCCGTGACAAGTACGGAGTAAAAGGTTTGAATTAAACCCCCCCAAAAAAAAGTTTGAAGAATTGAATTACATTAACCTTTCACTAATCACACGGTAATCACCATTAACATTCACCATTAATGAGTCTCGTTTGACTTACTACTACTATCCATTTTAAAATTTCTTCACTTCCCTCTCCAATTATTCCTCAGATTTAAAGAAAAATCCGCCATTGCCAGTTGCCACCGCCACTCCCTCCAAGATTCCTCATCAATAAGTAACAACTATTCTTTCCTTCTTTCTCCAATCTTCAATTCCGCATTTGCCGAGTTTTGAAGTAAAACGATTCTCGATTTTCAATTCGCTTTTTTTTTCAAACCCTAGAACGTCAAGAACGCCAGCAGATTGGCCCCTCGAAAAGGGGGAAGTTCATAGTTAATTGGCCACAGATGAAGCACATTGATAGCGCCCCATCAACACCAGGAAAGTTCAAGATCGAGAAGTCGCCGTACACTAGGCTGAGGCTTCAAATCTCCTTAGCCAAACTTACTTTTTGGTCCTTTCTGTTTCTTGGTTTGATCTATGTCTTATGCTACAGATCACCATCTTCATCCCCTCCTTTACTCTCAGATCTCTCGAGAAGATCCCTCAGAACCAGCTCTTACGGAAGCCCCTACTTCGTGAAAAGGGTCAAAGCCTCCGCGAAAATCAGGTCAAGAAATGGGATTTCTGTTCTTGTAACAGGTGCCGCCGGTTTCGTCGGGACTCATGTCTCCGCCGCCCTGAAACGCCGAGGCGACGGCGTTTTAGGGATCGATAATTTCAACGCGTATTACGATCCCTCGTTGAAGAGGGCGAGGCAAGCGCTGTTAGAGCGTAGTGGTGTGTACATTGTTGAAGGGGATATTAACGATGTTTCTTTATTGAAGAAGCTTTTTACTATTGTGCCTTTTACTCATGTTATGCATTTAGCAGCACAAGCAGGGGTTAGATATGCTATGGAGAATCCTAGCTCTTATGTGCATAGTAACATTGCAGGATTAGTTACATTGCTTGAAGTTTGTAAGGATGCTAATCCTCAGCCTTCGATTGTGTGGGCTTCGAGTAGTTCCGTTTATGGGTTGAATTCGAAGGTTCCGTTTTCTGAGGGGGATAGAACTGATCAGCCTGCTAGTTTATATGCTGCTACTAAGAAAGCTGGTGAGGAAATTGCACATACTTATAATCACATATACGGGCTTTCGCTCACTGGATTGCGATTCTTCACGGTTTATGGACCTTGGGGGAGGCCGGATATGGCGTATTTCTTTTTCAGTAGGGATATCTTGAAAGGGAAGTCGATTCCAATCTTTGAAGCTGCTAATCATGGCACTGTTGCTAGGGATTTCACCTACATTGATGATATAGTTAAGGGTTGTTTGGCTGCATTGGATACTGCAGAGAAGAGTACTGGGAGTGGGGGAAAGAAGAAGGGACCGGCTCAGCTTCGCGTGTTTAACTTGGGAAACACATCGCCTGTGCCTGTTTCGGATCTTGTGAGCATTCTTGAGAGATTGCTCAAGACAAAGGCGAAGAGATCGGTTATGAAGTTGCCGAGGAATGGGGACGTGCAATTCACACATGCTAACATAAGCTTGGCGGAGAGAGAGCTTGGATATAAGCCCTCTACGGATCTGCAGACGGGGCTGAAGAAATTTGTGCGATGGTACCTTGGATACTATGGTAATGGGAAAAAGAATTTGCATTGATACAAAATTTTGAATTGTGCTTTAGGGTTGGTCATTATATTCTTTTTCCATTTCGATTCTTATAATTGTTTTGTTTCATATCTCTGCCGGTTGGTTGTTCTTGTTTTCGCATACCATGATGTCGTATGAGGATGAGATTCGTGATCCCACGATGAACTTCTCGTGACTTTGTCATCTTGCGATTTGTATTGTTGCATCAAAAGGACAAACTAGCTTTTGTATTTGTTGTAGCTTTATCGTTGTAGAATTCGTAACGGATACAACAGTTTGCTGATTGATGGACATGTGTCATCTTGGATCCAATTCAAATAAGATAGCACACTATATAGCTTGGCTGTTGTGATTCATTTAATGAACTTCATTCATATATCAGTGCATATTTTAATCACTCATGTATTCTGTTTTGCTTTATAATTTCTCAGAATCTTGTGGTGATTTGCTGGTTTTGGTAAAGAATGATAGATTTGTGGGATGTTTTAGATGCATATTAGCAACTCTTTGGCTCAACTTCTGATTTGTACACATATTGCACTGTGAATAGCTATTAACTTTCAGATGCCTTGAATATTCCTAGTACTTGGAAGTTAGTGTTGCCCTCATTTTTCTTGTCATTTATCTAGTAAGTTTAATAAAAGATTTCTAATTTTATTTGAGTGTTAGTTCCCCTTGAGTTTTAAGTATGCAATTTTTCCCTCCTTCACATGAAAACTTTGATCCAATCCTGAAAGTTAGGCTCAAGTATTGCTTGTGTTACCTGTACTTTGGACTAGGTTTTTTGTTTGTGTTACAGTTGATTTTTTTTTTCAATATTTAAAAAAAATATGTAGTCCGTATTAGTTATATTTAAAAACATATATTTATATTGGTTTGTTCATTAAAAAGGCTGAAATTTGTTTTGAAAAGTCAGATTTCTAATTTCCTTTCTGCAGCCCTTGACGCAATGCCATGTTGTTTGATAGGTTAAGCAATTTCCTTTAATTTTCAAACCATTAATTTCATGGCGAAAGTGCTCTGAAAACCATGTCTGATTTATAAAAGTTTCGGTGTAAATTCTCTGATTCTTTCTCTAGTTGAACTGAAGCTGAATTGTTTTGTTAATTTGTAAAATAATACTTATTTTTATATATATTTTATATATAAATAATACCTACGTATATAACTTATTTTATTCAGATATATATTTTAAAACTTATTTTTTAAATACATTAAACTTATAAATTTAAATTAATTTCAGGAAAAAAATTAATTGAGATATAAAAATAGGAGCAATTATAAAATAAAATAAATATTATAATAAAGTTAGGTAAATAAAATATTAATACCAAAAGAAGTGCAACATAATAATTTATTTTATCTTTTACGATGGCCTTCGTTGTGAAATGTAGTTGAGTAAAAGGGTCACTGTTTCAGAAAATGTATTATCTACTTGATTGGCAACTTAAATCGATGCAAGATTGATTTCTGCGTCTTTAACTTTTTCTTTTAATGCACCACGAGGCTTGATAGAATTCACAAAACAATTTAGACAGTTTTTGAAAAGAAAAAAATGGTTCAAAAAAGTAATTAATAGAGTTTGAAAATACAGCCTTACAGTCTTGTCCAAATTACACCAGAGTTTGTAAATACATCCCTTACTCTTGTCCAAATTACACTAGAGTTTGAAAATACACCCCTTACTCTTGTTCAAATTACACGTCCTAGCCCTGAAAGCCGGGCATCAGACCACCCCAAATCAAACCATGATAATTGAAAGCAAGCGAAAATTATACGGAGTTTAGAAATCGTATTTTGTTCTTCCGCTTCTCAAAACAAGGCACAGCATATCTGCAAGATCTGAAGAAGCTGAAAAGAAGTTCCAAGACTCGAGCATAAGTCGCTTTCTTGATCCCTTGAAATGAACTACCTGTGCCCGAATGGAAGATAGGTTATGTATCTCTGAACTCATGTATAACAAAAATCAATTTTCTCGACTCTAAAACAAACATAATTTTACCTTGACATCCAAAGGCATCCCACGAAATTGGCCAGCACCTTCCGGTGGGGTCCAGTTATAATGAAAGCACGGTAAGAAAAGCACTGTAGCACCACAAATTTCGTGATGGAAAGCCTTTCTTCTAGAAAACCTTCTTACGTCAAAGTCGGGGTTTATAGTTACCAACCACGCGAGAGCTAACTGGTCTCCAAGCATTCGAGAAGCTTTCATGAATTTTGAACTGTAAACTTTCTCCACATTTTCTAAGAAAGTCTTCCCCCTGTGAACAAAGGACAACTTTAAGTTAGATGAAGAAATGGAAGACCCCTGTCATTTTACCAAGATTGATGACGTAAAGTACGTTAATTACTGGTTGATAGAACAATAACCAATAGAGAGAACACACAAGAAATCCTGATATAAACACTGAGAAGCTTCTAACTTCAGTATATGATAATATAGACCTTTAAAAAATATCACAGAGAAAGAAAATGCAATAATCCGACCTCTGAATTCCCTCAGCAGTGCCCCTTACTGCAATAATTCCTGAGTTTAGAGGCTGCTCTTTGTTGTTTCGGAAGGTAAGAGCCAGATCAAAATTTGGATAGTCAGTAAAAATTTGTCCCAAGTCATCAATTACTGCTATGTCAGAGTCCGTGAAAATGAAATGGGTGACTTCTTCCTGCTTCTGTCTCGGCTCCTCAAGTTTTTCTTGTAGGAATGTCTGCACAGGCTCATATTGTGAGTTAAAAAGTGATAAATTTCTTATGAATAACCACTGTCATGCAAGTGTACTGCTAATCAGCTTTTAAATATCCACCACAATTTCAGGGGATGATCCTTACACATAAGATGTAGACAGAAGACTATGAGTAAAAAATGGGCAAACAAAATACAACAGGGGATGGTGAGAATTTTAACAGCGCTGAAAGACAACAATGTCGTAGAAGTAGCTAACTTCTCAGGATGCAGGAATCTAGGCAAACTATGAGGCTGTGTTTGGTTTGGGATGGGGATGGGTCATCCCCTATCCCATCCTTCTCCATCTAAATACTCATCCACCCTTATAATACACCTATTTTGGTACAATCACATCACCCTTTTTCTTTTCAATCGCTCATTCTCTCTCCTACTTTTCTTCCACACATTAATTATCTCTCATACTTTTCTTCCTCACACTAAATACTCCACTAACTAACAATAATAAAATAATACAACATCACTCTTGATTTGATATAAAACTCTCCATCCACCTCTATCCAAACACAATTACTATTCACAGATTACCCCCATCCACCTTTTTCCATCTCCATTTGCATCCCCATCCCATCCACCACCATCCCTAACTAAACAGGGCCTAAACGAGTCCACAGTCGTAGTGAATGGGTGTAGAACTGCTTTTAAGATATATTATTGAAGATAATACAAATTGCTTGCATTCAATGTCAGATGAACATGTGCTAGACCAAAGTAAGAACCAAAATCCAAAACATAGAAGTCACGGACCCACTATACTCTTTATAACAAATATTTAACACATACTATATGCACCCTGAAACTCAGTAAACATACATTAGTAACAAAATAGAATGTCCCATTTGCCAATAATGCCTTGTGCTCTTACAATGTAAGACCTGATTCTTTGAAGCATCAACTTGTCTCGCGAATATTCACCTTGTATTGGCTGTACTGTGACCATATTTCTATGCAGTGGAAGCTCAGAGGCAGGATCAGTGATAATGATAACATTGCTTTGAGGCATTGTCACCTACAACAATTAATTGAGCATAAAATTGGGAGACGTTGAATGAAATTGCACCCATAGTAGACAGATAGTATGATGAATTCAACCCAATTGGGAAAAGCAGAATGTAACTGTACACAAAGATCGTCTGCTAAGTTCAAATGATTAATGAATCACACTTGTGTGCACTCAATTGCATGATGCAATTGAGTCACAATTTTGACTTAATTCTAATGTGGTTGGTCAAAAATTTAATTGGACAATTAAGCATATAAACAAATCAATTAAAATTCAATTGCATGGTATCATGGTTTGCACCCAATTGCATACAAGATTTTGCCATAATTAATTATTTAATAGATATCATTATGGGCCCGGTTTGTTTTGTTTGTTTGTTAATAGATATCATTATAGATTTAATAATCAACTACTGGTTGTTACAATATTTTATTATAATAGTAATTCATGGTGCATCATAGCCAACAAGGAGCAGATGACTACTAGTCAGTGGGCATAGAGGAAACCTAAAAGATCCGCAAACAGGGTCGGTGTAGAACTAAGTCTTTGGGTGAAAAAGATGGGGTAGTTACTCAGGCAACAAAACACATGTTTTCCACAACTAGTGCCTCAAAAAAATAACGGAGACACCTACAGTCCTACTGCTTTCAAGTATGCTTTTCTGTAATACTTCTCCGATAGTGCTAATGGATGATAGAGATTGGCTTCAAGAAAGTGGTAATGTGGCTCCCTATATTAGATTAAAAAGTGGCACAGTGGTTATACAAAGCATGTCACATTTATTTCACAACCTCACAATTGAAGTTTAGCTGATTCAAAGTTGCTCAAGAAAAATGAGAGCATATTTATTTTCGGACATATAACCCAACAGAACCAAAGTCCTTTTGTGTAAAATATCTTCAAAGTTTGTTTGTTTGTTTCATTTTCCCATTTTTAAGTCCAAAAAGGGAAAAGGAATCAAGGGCAGATCTGCTTCCCATAAGGTCTTCCTCAGAAATCATATTACATGCATGTAGATAACTACAACATATCATCACCAAACTTCTATACCTGAAATCTTCAACTACTGCTCATTGACAAATCTAAGAAGCACAAGTAATTCATTGCACTCTTACATGCCAACACGAAACTCTTCAGTATTTGCAGTTCTGAAAACATGTAATGATATAAACCAGAAGTACCTGAATGAAATTTATGAAGACATTCAAAATGGCCATTGACCTCTCCACTTTGTTATATGAATTGTTCCCGACAGTAACCAAATCAACTGGTCTGCTCTCAACAGTAGAGTTGTAAATAGTAAATACGGTGACAAAAGATACTTGATTTATTGTGTGAGAACTATTACGAGACGTTCTAAAATGTGTCTTGTTAAGAGCATTTAATCCTGCAAATATTTTAGGTGTAGCTGTTAGTTCCTACATGCGAGAGGGAACTCAATCATGAATATTTACTGAATTCAAGAAAAAATCATGTATCAGAGTCTAGACACTTCATTTTATGATATAGAGTGTACAAGGATATATAAAGCTAGTGTAGATCAGGCCATGCACTAATAAAATATCTGGACAACAGCACACACTCTATGAATAGAAACAAAATATAACTTTTATCTGAAAATTCAATACCATCAACGGGCAGTTTAGCAAATCATCAGAAAAGCAGTAATAAATTGACAAAATATTTCCATTTTTTGTCTGGTAAAAAAGTTTGGTTGCACAGAGCCGGACAGGCAGTTCTGGGTTCATAAAGAAAAGGAGTCAATACATTTACTATAACGAATGATTGGGACGATTAACCAGTGCACAAATCATCAGAAAAGCAGTAATAAATTGACATAATGTTTCCATTTAATTACTGCAATAATAAAAAAACAAACATCATGCCTTGCATTCTGTATCTTTCAGTTAGAGTAATACTCATGGTAGACATTCACAATAACCGCATATCTGAAGGGTGACAGATTCTTATTACCTTGGCATTGCAAACGATTAGGCAGTACATGACCAGCAGCAGGTCCAAGGATTAGATGATCGAACTTCTTTTGTTTATGTTTATGGATCTCCTTAACTGAAAGTAACATCCTTTTCTCTTTTAGCCCAAAATTGTTTGAGAACATTAAATTTTAAATAAATAAAAATAACATCAAATTCATAACAAAAATTTAAAATAAAAATATGCTACCTGATAGCATGTGAGGAATTATAATAAGCATGGGAAGACATAAAAGCAATCGATTCCATCCAACACATAGTCTCCTTCCCAGCATACTCCTTCAAAAAGCTTACTCTACTTTCAGCAACACCAAATTCAGTTCTAATTTCTAAATACTCTTTTTGTGCGATGCACACTGCAATAGCAGCAACACCGTATGTAACTTCTGTACGCACAAATCATCAAATTAGACAAGCATACGATACACTGAAATCAACTTGTGCAACCATTTCATATTATCAAGTTCAATGTCAGCCATTGAAACAACACATCGAGCGCTTTCAATAAACCAAAAAGAAAAATAACGAAAACGAGAATCAAGAATGAGATTGGTGGATTCAACAGTAACAATACGCATTCTTCTTCCGGAAAAATACAGTGCAGAAAACCAGATCACTTACCTTAATTAAGCTATATTTTCTTTTTATTTCCCCTTTGCAGAAGCTCACGAACACGAATCACAGCAGTTTTTCTTTGATTTGGGAATAATCTCTTCGGTACAGTTTGGGCCTATATCAAGATTGGGCTAATATTCATTTATTGGGCTATGAAGGTTGGGCCTGTTAATACGGCCCGTTCATAAGTGTGTTTTTTATTTGGGCCTTTTAAATTTTAATTCAGTTTTCCAATGATTCTAAAATAAATAATTAACCCATTTTCAAATAATAATAGTGATAATTAACCCTTTTTTTTCCTGAAATTTTACGAGAAAGTTTTACCCTTTTTTTCTTTTTTTTTTCCTTGTAGTAAGTGATTTTTTTTATTTTAAATTAAAAATATTTGTGTAACAACTATTAAGGTTCCAAAACAAGCACTAAATTCTCATAATTTCTTTAAATTTTTTTTAAGTAAGAACTTGTAAAATAGGAGGTCCAAATCAAAATATGGCCGCAGTTTAAGGACTCAATTGCAAATATGCATCTAACATATAAATACCTCCGCTCATTTAACCACTCTAGGGTTTTGTACACTGCTACTCGTTTCAGCAATCCCTCTGCGAACCTAAGCCTCCGCCGCCGCAGCAGCGCTCCGCCGGGCACCGAGCATCCGCAACCATGGGTCGTATGCATAGCAGAGGGTTCGCTCTCTCGTTATCTGTGTGTATTTACTCTTTTGATGTGTGTTTTCTGATGATTGAATCTGTATTTTATTTGCAATCGCAGTAAGGGTATTTCAGCATCAGCACTTCCATACAAGAGGACTCCACCGAGCTGGCTCAAGATTTCTTCTCAGGATGTACGTTATTGCGGTTTCACCTTTTTTTTTTTTAGATTTGGCGATTAACAATTCATGCAATTACTGTTTATCTGATACGGTTTGATTGAACAATGATATTTGATTCAGTAATGCTTCACATTGGTGAAATCTCTGCGGATTTTTCGTATGCGCATATATTTATTTTCGGCCCCTAGGTTAATTTTTTTTAGATTTTTCAGCTGAAATAAATAAAGCTGAGCCGGTTAATGTTGATACTCTATTCTCCTCCACTAATCAATGTTACCATCAATGTACGACAATCATAATTTGCAAGGTGGTGTTATAGATTTCTGAAAAAATTATGTTAGTACCCTTTTACCAATGGGAGAATGAGGGTTGGGACTTGTGAAGGAGTACTATCTCGCCGAAAGTGAGTTGGTTTCAATTTGCAAATGTTTGATAATGAACTTCAGGCATCCTTGTTGTGTACTTGTGTCAAGATAAAATGGCTTTCATAATATGCAATTGATTGATTGTGTTCATAGGGCTTTCACGATATTTCTTATCATTATATCTTCCCTAGTAAATTCTGAGCAAGTACTTTCACTGAAATGCTTGATAATATGCTCTCTATCTGAAGCTCCTTGCCGATTCAATGCAGCATTTCTATTTACCACCCTGTGGATAAAAAAAATCTTGGAACAGATGAAGCTAGTATATTATATACCTCAATCTCAATTCATGATTTAAGGGTCCATAATTGAATAGGATGATGAGGTCAATGAACTCAATGAATGGCCCATTATATTAATAAAGAATGCTGTATAGTTTATAATTTATTTCAATGTATCTTATGGTCAACTGGTCTTTATAAATCTTTGTAAGTTTTGTTCGGTAACATTTCCCACCTGTTATTGTTTGTGTGAACATCCCTTTAATTATTCGTCAATTACCTAGAATTTTTTGCGTAGTCCTTCTTAGAGTACACAATAATTTTGAGCACTTTTGGTTCTGAGTTCAATTTTTGGTTTGCTCTGCTTCATATGTAAGTTTAGGTGATTACAAGAGTTTTGAAGTTATTTACTAGTAAAGAAGGGCAAATTGTGTTCACAGTCCAATCACTGCAGATCAAGGTTTTAGATACTATTGGGTGTGGAGTAATTGTTTCCTATTTCAGGTTGAAGAAAACATTTGCAAGTTTGCAAAGAAGGGTTTGACCCCTTCCCAAATTGGTGTTATTCTTCGTGATTCTCATGGGATTGCTCAGGTGAAGAGTGTCACTGGCAGCAAGATCCTGAGGATTCTTAAGGCTCATGGTAATTTTTTTCTCCGTCTGATATTTTCCTAGTCTCTTATAGCTGTTGCTCATGTTTGTATCTGCTACCTGTACCAGGACTTGCTCCAGAGATTCCAGAGGATCTTTACCACCTCATTAAGAAAGCTGTTGCCATCCGGAAGCATCTGGAGAGGAACAGGAAGGACAAGGATTCCAAATTTAGGCTAATTCTTGTTGAGAGCAGAATCCACAGACTTGCTCGCTACTACAAGAAGACAAAGAAGCTTCCACCTGTCTGGAAGTAGTAAGTCCATTGTTTACTTGCTAAAAATATACATGTTGGTTTTTGTTTATCAAGGACAAATAACCAAGTCGATCTTAATAGTACTCCCAAGTAACCATTATAACACGCCTTTACCGCATAAAGAAACTTCCTGTCTCCTCGTTCAACAATAATATACTAACCTTCTCTTTCTTTTGCAGTGAATCTACCACCGCCAGCACTCTTGTCGCCTGATAGAGTATTTATGGCAGAATCGAGTGTTTTGTACTTCATTTTTAAAGTTATATTTCAAGATTGCTCTGTTATCCTAGATATTTATCTGACTGTTGTCAATGTCTTGTTTTTGATACCGGACTAGTTTAATGGATCTGAGCTTTTTGGATATTTGTTCCAGTGCGTTACTGTTTTCTTGTGTTATTTTGCCTGTTAAACGAGCATCCTATTCAGATTAATCTTCTTTAGACGGACTTCTAATTATTTAACTGCTTTCTTAGCATACTTTTTGTTACATTTTGTCCCATTGTGTCAAGCCTTACCTTCCTAGAACTACGGTATGTAAATGAATCTTAAAATTGGACTGGTTGAATACTGTAAGTGTATTAATTTATTTATTTTTTTTCTTTTTTTTCATTGTTAGTTTCATTTCTATATTTTTTCCCCACCTTGTTCATAATGTCTTGCGGAAGTTTGAATTAGAACTACGGTATGTAAATGAATCTTAAAATTTTATAATTATTAATTCGATATTTTCTTCCCAATTTTAAAATTTTATTTTTATATTTAACCTTCCAATCTTCTGTTTTAATTTAGAAGTCCATTCTACTTCTCGTTTTTTATGTGTAATTAAAATTAAATTCAACATTTTTTTAATTGTTTTCGGAATATTCCTTTACAATTTCTTTAGCCTTCCATCTTCAGAAGAAGGTTTTATGTACGATATTCTTTTCTTTCTGATAGTAGCTTCAGTTTGCCTATCTGATTTTCTTTGGAGATCCTTTGTTGTTCTGAGTGTAGTCAACATGCATATTTTATCAAAATGTAAATGCTAAATGTAATAACTAATTTAATACAGAAAGAAATATTACTAAGAGTTCAATATCATCCAGACGTACATAATACATACACACTGACTCCAAACTAATGTGGTTACAACTAAGATGCTATGGCACTGATAATAGAGAAAAAAATCCTACTACTATTTCATTATACACCCTCCAAAAGCAAGCATTTTATTCAATGTTTATCCTGACCACCCTTTTAGGTCTCCCGCCCGACTGTCCTTGGAGGTTCTGTCCGAAACCGGTGCCTCTATTTCTATGTGAAAACTCTCCCAAAGCTGCAAGTGGCCCAAGCCGTCTGTCGCTAATCCCTAGTTGTAAACATTACAAGATCACAAGTTAATATAGCACCAAAACTAGTGTTTACGGTATAATATGTGATGTGTTAAGATACATAGCACGCAACTTCAGTTACGTGTTGGTTTATTACAGCAGGTATAAAACTAGGTGCAGCTAAATACTTCCACTTGAAAGAGGCAAAAGATGTACTCTCTGGACATACCGAAATTTGCAGGAAAATCAAATGGTTGGAAATGCCTGTCTATATTGGCTCCCCAAGCTCGTTCAAAGTTAGCAAGCTCACCTGAATATATAGAGGTTCACATCAGCTTCTGATAATATAGAAATACTAAGGCTTGTTTGTTTTAATGGACAACTAATCGACCCCTCCCCTGTGAGGCCAATTATCCCTCATTCATGAGACAAGTAGAGTTTCTCTACCAGGCCAGTGTTACATTAACCAAACGCAGGATAAATGAGATAAAAGTAATGCACCCCTTCTAATCCAACAAAGTAAATATGCCCTAAGGAAACTCATCTATCTTGCCACGTTTTAAACACGACTAACCTTCATCGAGATTATGCAGAGTTTGTACTGTCTCCACCTTACCATCTGATTCGAGTTTTCTTGTTACTGAATGTCCCTGCACAACAATTATCAATTGTAAGAGTAATTCATTCATATCAGAATTAGGTTCATTTTTCTCAAAAAAGCAACAGAGATGAGTGGCACCTTATCATGGATTCCTCTAGAAACTCTGTGTGTTGCTTGACCAGTTGTCCGATCAGCTTGTTTGCTCTCTTCAATTGTTACCTAGTAAGTAAAAATAAAGCTCAGTCATATGAACAAAAAACCTAACTTAAGAAGATACAAAACAAGCATACCCCATCACTCCCCGTCCTGCGCGAGGTGGTTGCAGAGTAATACGTCCCATTAATCCCACCATAAGTCACCCTCTGGAAGCTGACACTACGAGTCTGTGGTCGTGACACTTGTGCTTTGTTATGGTTAGTTATATGCGAAATCTGTCGTTCGTTGCTGCTACTCTTCTCATGATCTGCCAGAACATATTAGGGATTATTGTCAGCAAGCAAATATACTTATGAAAATGGGGGAAAAAAAAAACAAGAGGACTCATATTTACTATTGGTTTGGTCTTCTGGATGCTCAACGAGTGGGTTACTATTCGACCGAGCATCATCTCGAGCATCATCATACTCCTCTTCATCATCACTATCTATCTCTTTGATTATTGGTCCTTTTAATTTGCCTCTTTGCTGCAAATTGTTATCACTATAGGACCTTAACGTCTTCGTCGATCCAAACAAGTTACCAAAAGGACGTGAAAAGAAAGGATCATCAAAAGGGTCCTTCCCCCCAAACACGCTATCAGGAAAACCAAACGCATCAAAATTATCGAATGCGATCCGAGGGTCCGATTTCGATCTAGCTCTGTCTCTCTGCATTGTGCCTCTAATCCTCTAATCTAGAATCAACAGAGAATAAGTTAGATGTTTACCACCATGTTTTTCATTGTCAGCTCATGAAAATTAGGTTCATTTACACAATGCTTAAATTTCATGTAATTTCCCCCAAATTATAGCAACCGCCAACCACCAAAGCAGATAATTCACCAACTTAACAAACCATAGCATGACACCTTCTACGTTTAATCTAATCAAAAAGCTATCAATAATTTAATTCCAGCACGAAAATTACATGACGATTGAATCAATCACACATTGAAGTTATTCTCCGGAGGCAATTTTTCCTTCATTCTTCGCGTATTAACCACAATGAAGAATATCAAATGCAAGCTACGAACACATGGAAAATCGTAGAATGTTTTAGAAAACACGAAATCGAATAGAAATTATTCCTTAATTACCTCGTTTTCGTTTGTGTTTCCGATTCCGATTCCGATTCCGGTTCAGAACGAATTGATTGAGAAGCGAGGGCGAAAGGTTTTCTGAATTCGGATGATGATATATAGTCGTTACACAGTTGAATCTAAATATGACACGTGGCGGAACTCCTGTAGCCTAGATTGTTCCGGTCCTTTCCCGGTTTTTTTTTTTTTTTTTTTCAATCCATTTCCAGAGTTCAGTTACGTATAATATTTATGTTTATTTTAAGAATGTTCTAGCTTTCAGATTTTCTATTTAGTTGTAGGTTGGAATTTCACATCAAAAGAAGAATAAACCTCATGATTTTTTTATTTTTTTAACAAATCAGTTGTTACATTTTATTTTACACAATTTTCTAAATATTTATGGTCCCAATTTTAGAATATTTAATAAAATGTGGCATAGATGACTACCAACTAGTTTGTCAAGTTCCCCGTTCATAGGCCATTTTTAGCCAACACAGTTTATAGGTCATTTTCAGCCAAAATTTACACTCTCAAACATGTATCCCTTAATCTAAGTTATCAAACAACCAATAAAAATGACTAAAACATGTATCCCTTAATCTAAGTTATCAAACAACCGATAAAAATGACTAGTATCCTCTAGTAATAGTTTTCTTGTGAATAAAAAGAAGATAATAAACTTTTTTTTTTTTTGCTTTTTCAATCAATAAAATTAAATTTATTATAATTTTAGATTTTAATGAGGATAACTACAATAGTCAATAGACAGAAAATTTTCTTAGGCCTTCGTAATTTGTGTTTTTTTTCTTGTATATGCATTGCCGTAGCGTGTATAGATCAGATGCAAGCAAATACGGTAGTCTAAAGACCTATACGCACTTGGGCAGAAGTAGAACAGAAAAGATTTCTAAGGTTGAGAAAAAAGCACTATAATACACCAGTTTGACACGAAAGATTAATAATCTACATTTCCAAAAGAACAAGGCTTACAAGTTACAACATGTAGGCTTGGCTTCCTACCACACCAGAGTCAGCTTTCGTATCATGTTCACACAGACGGCAACTTCTTGATATGGTACAAAAAAATCTAACCACCATCACGATTCTGAACATCTTCTAATCAGTTGCATCCACCGTTTTTTTCTGCACAAATTTCTTTGTCTCCAGCTGATAATTCTACAAATGCAGCTCATGGAACGGCCTATATATATGGAAAGATGAATTCCTACTCGAGAGCAACACTATTGTTCGTGTCAGAATTCTTGAGCATCTAGGTCTGGCTTTGAAGGATACTCGAAGCCTTGAAGGGCAGGCATTTTACGTAAATCTTCTTCAGAGTAACCCGGGAGAAACCAGTACTTCTTATCCATCCCAAACACCTATTAAAGAAAAGAAAACCCCCCTTTCATAAGAAACATTTTATATCTGATTTAATAAATCAAATTTTAAAAGCAGAAGAAACAAAGCAGACATGTAAAATTTCCAATAGCAATGCTTGGGATGCAAAGATTTACACTTGTATATTATTTGAAGATATATTGCAAGCAAAGCATAGAACAAAGCTGTATTTTTCAATCTAATAAAAAACAGGGGCAAATATTCAGGAATTCAGAAAGATCATGAATAATTATATTCCTGTCAATGTCTATTTACACTAGCTTCTCTTAGCTTCATGTCTTGATATTCCCATGTTTTTATATGATCAAGTATCAAGTAGTTCACACACTTTCCATGAGTAAGAGGTTAACATTAAAACAATGAAATGGGAAACGGGAGGTTAACATTAAAACAATGAAAGGTGTGTTCCCAAAAGAAGTTAAAACACAGTTGGTATTACTCTCCCGCTAAACGAAGACATTCTAGTTGAAACCTAAAATAGCCATTACCTGCTCGAAGTTCCTTTTTCGCCCAAGATCATAACGCCATTTTGGACTGGTCTTCTTCTCGTAAGCCTAAGATACAAATCAATAAAATGATCAACCATAGGCTCAGTAACTGCGATCATCTCAAATAAAATAACAGAAAATTTGTCTAGATAAGTTCAGAAGCATTTGAAAATCATCTATTTGCAGATTAAGAGATCATCAGTACATACAAAGAATTAAAAGCATGCTACAAGAATAAAACCAAGAAAAACTAAAAATGAAAAAGGTAGGAAGAAAGTACCAAGCAAATAGCACCCAACGCAGATATGACATTAAACTTTTCAAAGACTATCAGACAATCAACATATCCTAACTTGAGGGGGTGTCTAGATGATCAAGATAATGAGTCCATTATTCTCAATATCAAATTATGAGTGCAAAAACCTTGAAATACCTCAATGGTCGTGGTATTGGCAGCCACCAGCGATATATGCATAATAAGGAACCCCATTACACTCAACGCAAATGCCAAATTCAATACTGCAGATATTAGATATATCATCAGCAAAGTGCAGAAAGAAGTTAGGAAAAGAAGTTAAAAGGAAACGATAAATATACCAAAGGCAAGAAAAGTGGTAGCAAGAGTCCCAGGAGTCCCAGGGATCTCTCCGTCGCTAAAGAATGCAATGAAGTGTGGCAGTAATGATAAAGTCACGAGAGTAGTTTCAAGGAACGTGTAGAACTGCATCACAAAAAGAAAGTACAATAAGCAAGATTATATTTGAATCAATAATTTATTCATATGAAAGCCTTAAAAAAAAAAATCAAAAACTCAAAGCATGATCATTACTTTACACAACAATAAAAAATATCCACAGGTGGCAACACTAACTATGATGATAAAACAACATGGGCAGCCAATATGACGCTCAGTGAGTTACAAATCGTACCAGGAAGAGGAGGAAATTTTTGTAGTTCAATGCCCCGACACAGTTGACAACCCAAACACAATGATGGTCCATCTTCAGTACACACCTTCCACCTAACAAGGTACCCCAATAACACATCACTCACAAAAGAAAAAGAAACGATATGCAAGCCAGCGAACAAAGAAAACTTGTGCAAGAAGCAACTCACAGACAGAGCAGTGATGACAGCGAGGTGGTTTCAACTGGTTGCACTTTCTACAAAAGCGTATCCTACCATTCTCTGAGTCTGGTGGAAACTCTGAAGCAGTCAATGGGTCATTATCTTCCCTTTCTTCGTCTACTTCTGGGCGCCAATTCGGAGGCACACCACCTGGGTCGGTAAAGACAACTGAAAAATAACTCCACAATAGCAAAACCAACTGCAAAAGAAGCAAAGTTGTTAGCTATATAGTAATTCCAAGTAGGGTCACCAACAAACAAAAGAAGTAAAGTTATTAGCAATTCAGTTCCATTGCAAGACATTGCACATTGTCACTCGCCAACGAGGGAAAGAAGAAAAACAAGTTTCGTAATCAAACCGAATTATAGTTTCTTGCTATTGTTGAACTTTAAAATGAATAGATAGCTGCTGAACCAAAGGTAAACATTTGTCCCTTCCTAGCTCATAAGACATAGCATGAACTGCAATTTTTACCAAGATTCCACACCTTTCATTATGCCCTTTATAAAGACAGTGAAAAGAATTCATAAATATAATTTTATTGAAAATCCATTATCAAATGCAACACCTACTTAAAATCACACAATCAAGGGTCGAATTCCAACAGGGCAACAATCATCAAGCATAGCAGAAATTCTTGGGTTCTAAAATTCCTCATGACCAAGCTAGTTGTACATCCAGAATACAAATAATTTACAGCCATCTAATTGTTCTTCCAGGTTGAAAAGATTTACACCTTCTAAATCAAAACCACTGGAGTGGATAGTAGACACGATTCTAACATTTCGCAACATAGTCAAATTTGTATATTAAATACCAAGGTCAAATGATAATAAACCTCATAAAGCTATCCAATCCAAATATGTGCAAGAATAGCTTAACTTCGACGACCGAAGATAACATGAATAGGGTCCAGAAAACAATAAAAATCCCCCGATCAGCTCAATAAACTAGGATGGATGAAGTACCAAGCAGATCAAAGTAAACCAATTATTGACTTCCAGATTTAAATTAGTAAATACATAAGCGTCGGATTTTCAATTCGACGGAAACGAAAACAGAAGAATTTCCTAAAGTTCACGTAATCAAAACGAATTACCAGAAAATGAAACAAGATTAAAACAAAGAATGCGATGAGCGAATCGAGGCCGCCGGCAGCGAGTCCAGGGCCGTAATTGGTAATCACCACCGCGTAATAGCTGACGCCGACGACGCCGAGAACCAATAGTATCATGATCGACCCAAGACCCCTCAGTGCGGTGCAAAATTTGAACACGTTCCACGCCATTACTGCTCCAGATCTATACATAATATTTGATCGTTCAATTGCAAAACCAATATCGCTAGTCAAAATGAAGGAATTCCAATTTGATATTCTTCAGCTTCTGAATCAACGTTTCTGGAGGAAATTGTTAGGGTTTATGGATTCCGCCAGGAGAGTATGAACACAGCAGCTCTGGTGGAATCCATGGAGTGAAATAGATGAGAGGGCGTTTTTTTTTTTTTAATATTTGTTTCTTCTAATAAAAATACACACAAACAATTAAATTCCTGAGTAAGAATTTGTAATAAATTAATTAATACGGGAGTATTTTGTACTACTGTACAGTAAATATCATATACGTACTTTGCTCATATAAATTGAAACATACAATGTCTAATCATATACTTATATTTCAGTTTTACAATTTTCAGTAAAATTTTGTGTACGCTGGGTTCTATAAGTGTTTGAACCACAAAATGTACACACTTTTTAAGAAAAATGTGTAATGAAAGAGTGTTAAGTGTAATTTTATAAAGTTAAATGACATTAAAAGATTTTGAATTAAAAGGAGAAAAGAAAAGATAAAGGTCATAAGTTTACAAGTCGAACCAGAGGTCAGGGTGCCACCGAAAAATGGTACACCCCTAAATACGATCTACCAATAAAAGCTATTAAAAAGTCCGAAAAAACTAATCAAGTTAGGGAATTTGAAGCTTGGTGAAGGACTATAGAGGGTCAAATGCATCGCCCCAGCTGCCCTTGAACTTGGAGACACGGATGAAATCACTGTCAAGCCGTGACGGTGGGTTGATAGAGTAGTTCGTGTAGGCTCTAGCCTCGAATTCATTGATAGTGTTGTCCGGGATTTAGTGAAGGCTTCTCCCAGGTATCCTAGGGCTACTGCGTTTCTCGGTGTGGACGAGTTGAGGCTGCCCGAGTAGGGGTAGCGTCGTTGGCCGTGGCCTCTAAATTCGGATCTGCTGCAGCTACAGGTTCCATACAGAGGTTCGAGGGCTCATCCGTGTTGAGACTGGAGAAGAGTTGCTAACTGGGACCAGATCGACTTTGATGTTCGAGGAGGAGTTCCTCGGGGGCGCTTGGGGTCGGAGGTCCGAGGGAGAAGACCTTAATTGTCTTATGTGTCGGGTTCTACCACGGGTGTCGTCGCGAGGAGGTGGTGGGGCCTGTCCCATAGCGCAACGAGCAGACGTGTGTCCAACTACCTTATAGTGGTTGCAGAACTCCGGAAGATGCTCATATAGCACCTCCACCGTCACAGATCGGGCCTCACATTCAAGGACCACCCGCTCAAAAAAAGGTTGTTTCATATCCACCTCGATCAAGATTCTAGCACACTGGGCCATGGTCCGCTGTGTGACCGTCCATCTTAACGAGCTTGCCAACCGCCGATGCCACAACCGAGAGAACTGTGGACTGCCAAAGTTTAATCGGGAGGCCGAGGAGGCGTACCCAAACTTGAGTCGTCGAGGTTGGAGCCTGGTTCGAGTTGAAACTGGGGGACCATTTTTGTAGTCGGATGGAACCTGGGCTCAAGTGTTAATCTCGTCTCTTAAAAATACGGTCGAGCTCTTCCAATAGGTAAAATTTGAGAATAACAAATTATTTTTCCATTGACACAGCCGAGAGGCTCCCATGTAGGGACCAAGTCTCGACGAGCCTCTTCGGTAATTCAATATATGGGATCGAGGCTTTTTCACGAGGGGTGATTAAGCGGTGCATCCTTAAATTCGTTCAGGGTTATTAGAATGAGTATAAAAATAATAACATTTTATGTATATTTGAATATTGTGAGGATTGGAGTTTAAGGGGGTGTTTCTTTTGGGCTTTGGGTGGTTTTAAAAACCAGATTTTTGAAATCCTGGTTTTTGAAATCCCGATGAATAGTAATATGGGTGTTTCTTTTGGGTTTTGGAATAGTGAAGGATTTAACTTTATGTCAAATCAAGTTGTAAGATTGAATGAGTTTGTATTATTATATTATTATTTGGTGAGATTATAATGATTAGTTGATTAAATGTATTATATTATTGTATTATTATATTATTATAGTATTATTATATTATTGTTGAAAAAGAATATAATGATTGGAGTAATATTATATAGATATAATTTTATGTCAAATCAATATATTTGATAAAGGTGGTTTTGAGTGGATTTTGAAAACCGGCTTTTAAATCCCAAAGTAAAACGGGTTTTAGATCTTGAAATCCAAAACCTGGTTTTAAAAACCAAAATGAAACATCCCCTAAGTGTTTGTTTAGAAAAACACTTACTATTATAAAACAACAGTAATTATTCTTACATCTTGACAAATTAACTCATCCTATAATTCATATAGCTTTATGTACACAGTACCACTCACTACCACTAATAATTGTTCCACAACTTTCTATAGGAAATTCTCATAGAAAAAAATGTATAACTTGAATATACATTAACGATTAATATAATAAATGTCATAAAAAAAAAACTAGAATTCTAATATATTAAGTCAAAATTTTATGCTAACCGGGAAGCAAAATTACAATTTATAATTGATATTATTAATTTTAGAAGAGAAATAAAAAGTTAATGATGAATCAATTTGACTAATAATTTTGATGTTGGGGTCTCGCCAGAAAACAACCCTGCTCCATAATATTTTAATTGTTTAATTTGTAAAAAAAATCCTGGTAAATTAATTAGTCTTGGTCAATTGTAGAAAGTTGTAACAACTTCTGCAGTTTACTTGGCCTTTTTTTGTAGTCATGGTCTTTGGATGAGTACATCTAGAAGCTCATGGTTTGTGGAAGAAAATTTCAAATAGTTTAAGGTTGTGTTTGGATGAGGGGATTTCAAATGAAATGATTAAAAAATAGATGAATTTCAAATGACATGGTTTTAGTGAGGATTTAAAATCCTCTCCATTTCAACTAAAATGAGATGCTGAATATTTGAAATCCATTCATTTAATCCAAACAGGTGAAATGGATTTAGATTATGAATTTAAAATTCATACATAAATCTCTCCATCCAAACACAACATAATATTCCCTTGTCACTCCGAAAATTATTCATGAGTTTTGAATACATAAATTTTTATTATTTTTTTTGTTTTTAATACGTAAATTAAAAAATGCAATAAAATATATAGAGGCGTATTAGAGTAAATATATTGAATGTGGTGTAATTTAAAAATGAAATTATAATAAAATATGAGAGAGAATAGTTTGTTAAAACGAAAAATGGGTAGATGTAATTGAGATGGACGAAAAAGAAAAATTAAATATCGAGAGTAATTTAAGTCGATTTCAAATTATTAAGGTGGTGGGAATTGGTTTATTGTCTATTTTCACTTAAATTTAGTGTGCTTTTTTTCTAAATCAAGTCATGATTTTATGCTAAATGTTGTTAATTTCGGTGCTAATTTTGATGGTGGGCAAGTCGACAATAAAATTACACTGTCAAAAAATTTTGTCTCGTAGAGTTATATCACAATTCACAAACACTAATGCAATTTTTATTTACTCGAATTCATTGTAATTTATTAGTTTGAAATTGAAAATTATAGTACAAAACTTGGGTGAACTTTAATTTATAATATTTGCTTTTATAAAATAAGTAGGGTGAGATAATAACACTACATGATTGTCAAGTTCGGTGCATGTGAGAGAATGAACCATTTTTTCGATTTATGCGTATTTTTTTTATTTTTTTTGAAGTAATTTATGCGTATTTTCTTGCGCAAGGATCATGGTAATTTTTTCTGAATTGTTCTAATTTTATCAGATGTAAATGGGCTTGCAAATTTAGGATGGTGGGTGTAAATTGTATGAATAAAAAAGGGTTTTAAATTATGTGTTGTTGAATTCTTACTATTTAATTATTTTCGTAGATGTGCCCTTGATTATTGTCACATTGCAGAATTATGAGCAGCCACCCGTGCGAACACAGACAAAACATATATTATTATTATTATTATATGATAAATTACAAGATTAGGTAAACTTAGTTAAATCCAATTAACAAAATAAATAATATTTAAATTTGATGACCCATAATTAGAAGCGTTAATTAAGAATATGGAATCGGTCGTCGTTTTTTATATGTGAGCACTTGCAAATTCAAATGAAGTGACGCAATTCTTACCAAACTTGAATTTTTCTATGCCTTAGAAAAAATTACTCTGTGAATTATTCTACTTAACATGTAATGGGTATAAACTCTTCAAAAAAAAAAAAAATATATATATATATATATATACTTACATTTATTTGTGAAACCCATTTTGTCCACCACATTCAAAATTATTTTTCATTGATGAAATTAAAAAGTAGATTATAGTAATTGATGCGTATAAATTATTGGATTGTAATAAATACTATATTTGCTAATAAAATTACTAATATGTCTCCCCTCCATTTTATTATAAATGTCTATTGAATTTCTCATTTTTTAGAAAATACTTGTCAACTCTGCACAAGTTTTTTCAAATATTCTCATATTACCCTTATTTCTTTCTCACAAATACATTCCCCACAAGTCATTTTCATAATATTTCTCAAAATTAACTTTTTTATACTATTTTCTCTATATTATAGGTTACATTTATTATCAATAAAATTTTTATACAAAATTAACTTCTTCATTATTATTATTATTAATGATGGTATTGTTGGTATGAATTTATGATTTTAATTTGTTGGTAAAATTTGAAAGGGCACTTATTAAAAAATGAATAGAGTATTAATTAACCATTTATTATCACTTGTCTACCCATTACAAAAGGAAGAGGTAAAGTTGAAAAAAAAATGTTCATAAAAGCAACATTTATTTTAAAATAATTTTTTTTCCTAATGTGGCATGCTAGAACGGATGGAGTATATACATCTTGAATAAGTAAATATTCGAACCACGTTAATAACTAGGGTACATTTTTTCATTATTTCACATTTTCCCAAATTAAACAAGGGTAGGGCGGCTATATTATTTACCAAACAATTGTACAATAATCAATTAAATCAGCGCATATTAATGTCCACCTGTATCAATTACTATCAACAAAAAAAATAAAAATTATTGTATTTAATTACCATATACATACCATTAAATTTCAAGTGATTTTATATATATTTTTAATTACTTAATTAAATAGGTAAAGGACCGTCTAAAGAGTTCAACAACAAAGGCCAGAGAAGGCCCAATCTTAAAAGCAAAACTAAGCAACCCAAAAGAAAAGGCCCACAAATTAGAGTAATAAGAGTTGGTCTTAGTGTACAACTAGCACACTATTTCACGTGAGCTCAAAATCTTCCATTCCTTTGCGTTTGCATTTTGGAGCCAAATCCACCATTTTACGCAGAAAATGCACATTCGATAAACGTACGCCTTTAAAGAGATCAATCAGACTGCTGATGTTGTGGCCAAGACGGACTTTGACTGTGTTCGGAGGGGTTACCCTCCAGATTTTTTACTCTCATTTCTGCACAATGATTTGTATTCAATTTTTTATAGACATTAATCTTTTGAGGAGGGTACCTTTTTCCCTTGACCTGTGTTTTGTCCCTAATGAGGGTTTTCTCATACAAGATTTTAACGGCGCTTCGACCTGTGAGCTTATGGTTTTAAGTTTTCTTCTTTTATTTGATCTACCTTTTATTGTCCATTAATTGTGCCTTCGAATGACAAATAAATGATACAATTACATGAAGGGAAAAATATGCTTTTGCAAATATATAATCTCATGATTAGTACAAACTCATTCGAATAACAATTTTCATGGATTATTTTTATTACTAATGATTAAATTGGTATTTTAGAATCCTAAGGGCGATACAAATTACATAGTGAATAATCTCATCTACAAATTATACATAAATTGTATAGCAATTAGCAAGCCATTCGTTGCACAAAACTTTCACCTAATTGGGCGAATTTTCAAATGAGAAATGCAATGGTCAAACTACTGCAAAGTCAAGAAGACGACAAAAGTCATTTATACGGTGATATAGTTATATAACTACACAATAATTTTATTGGCTTAATGCATGTGTAATAATAACATAGTTGTACTAGCTATATAATCAATTAATTGATTAATTAATTAAACAAAACGCGACTATCAAACAACTTTTCTCTATAGTGGGTGTAACAGGATAAAACAGCTTCTAGTTATGCAATAAAAAATCATTATGAGCTACAATCATTATTTTAATATATTGTCTGTCACATCTTTGTTCCTTGGATTCCCTCTACTAAGTATGTTCTCAAAAAAAGAAAAAAAAGAAAAAAAAAAAAGAGTTTCACAAAGTATGTTTTAGGTTATGTACCAACATCACAGTCGAATAGAGGCCAGCTAACGTGGCCGTTTTTAATTGGTCCGTGACGATGTGGGAGTATTTTCAAGGTGACCCGATTTTTTTAATTACGAAATGTAGTAAAGTCAACAGTAGAGGCCAGTTGTATTTAGGCGTTAAACAAGGGTGCATTTTGACAATAACTATATTTCATTTTTTAATTAATCTACAATCAACTTTTTATTTTATATTTCAATTCAATCGACAGCCGACATATTATTTTAACAATCCAATCAAATAGTGATATATATATATTTTTTTAATTAAAAATTGGGGAAAAATTGAATTGAAAATTTGACTAATTCTCTCTTTTACGCTAAAACTTTGTTCACTCGTTTTATTTATTTGTACATTTAAATTATGTTCAATTTTCTTTTTTATTATAAAAATATTGTTTTAGCTCCACCTTAAATTACAATATCACTTAATTAATTAAAGTATCATTTAATTTTACTTTATTTGATACATTTGAAATCTACTATGCGTGAAAAAAATAAGTGATCATTAATTTAAAATGTACATGACTCGAAAAATAGTGATATTATCGTATATAAGACATGAGTGGAAACACTATCTCTTATATTTTGAAATGATAATTTAAATAAAACAATGACTTTTTATTGAAAATCTATGCTCCATTAATTATTTATTTGAAATAGATTTAAAATACTATTATCTCATTTTCAACATACTTCTACGTACCGTCATGTCCTTAATCAAATTAGGGTATTATTTATTAAGTGATATTAGTAGGAAATTTATGCATATATAATACTCGGTTGACAATCAATTCACAAGACCTAGTATGCTATTTGCCACGTCTCTGCATGATAATATTATGCTCTATTATTTTGGTAAGATTAATTAAGAATTTAAGACAATGCACTTATTATTTTCTCGTATGACAAATTTATTATGTACCTCCCAAAAAAGTCTACAAAACCTATAAATTATAGTCTTTAAATCAATGTAGCTTAGTAAACTAAAATTGATTCTAATTTGCAAAAAAATATTATTATCTTATAATAAAATTGATTTCTTAAATGTTTTAAAATTGTAAGGTGAACAAACGTATTTTTTCTTATTTATTTAAAACTATAATTCTCAAGGTATATATTTGCATTCATGATCTTCAGTACTAGTGATTTTTTCCATAAATTGTCGATATATTTCCTGATATGAATGATATTTTTTCATAAATCTTTATAAATATTTTTTCATAAATACTAAATGCGCAGAGAAACACGAGTCCATCAGTCTAATAGTCTGGGTCCTGTGATAACATGCGCACATGGTGTACTGAATTAATCCTCCCCATCAATCTCCTTTCGCTGTTACAAACACATACACATAATTTCCTCTCTCTCTCTCTCTCGAGTCTTCCCCTTTCTCTCTTTCTCTCTCTACACCGCCATTGTTGAGTTGATCCGCCGTTAGTCCTCACACTCTGCACAGAGTAAAACCGATTTTCCAGTGGATATGGATAGCCAAGATCACAAGACGGCCGCCACTTCTCTCGGTATCTTTATTCCTCCACTTTCTATTTTCAGGAAAATCTTGTTACCATATTTATATATTTGGAGTTAATCTGCTTTTTCTTTTTCTTTTTGTGTGATGTTTTTCTAATTCCTGTTAAGATTCTTCGTGTTCTTTTCTTTTCTTGTTTTTTTTTTCCGTGGTTGTAATTTCACGATCTCTCTGTTAAACTTACACTTTGGTTAGTTACACAATCAAGTCTGCGACGATTATAATTTTCTAGAGAAAGAAAAGTAGTGTTTGTGTTATAATGTAGTAGTAATCGTTAGATAAACCTTTTTGTTTATCGAAGTCAATTTTTTCCCTATTAATTTTCCAGTAACTGATAACAACTTCAATTTTGCAATCAATTTTTGTAGTTTTTTTTTTCTCTTTCGATAGGTATTCCATAATATTTAATAAACTGTTGAATCTTGAAGGGCGTGAGGGGAGTGGAGTGCACCTATGCCACAGATGTGGATGGCCTTTTCCAAAGCCACATCCTAGCTCTAAACACAGAAGAGCCCATAAGAAGCATTGTGGAACAATTGAAGGCTATAAAATCATTATCTCAGAAGAACATGACCACAATTTGGCTGTTTCAGATGATGAAAAACATGCCTCAGATGATGAGCACACCCCAAGTAAGAGTCTTATAATTCATATACTTATTTTGGGGGCGGGATTTGGGGATTTTGTTTGGCTAATTATTAAGTCTTTTGTTCATTGAAGGTCCTAATCTTGTGAAGAAAAATGCCGAGGGCAGTGGCAAAGTTGGTGATAAGTCAAATAAATCAGAAGACGACGTATTTTCTGATGCAGTTACCGAATTTTCTGACAGTGGAATTAGCCCTCGGTTGGAGGAGCGTTTTGAAAGCGTGAGGGAAATGAATAATAGTATGGATCAAAAAGGACTGGAGGGGAGTGATCTTCATGGAGGTGGATCATTGAAAGTTGATGAAATTGCTGGTAAGCATTTTAAGGGTTATTTGGAATATGAGTATAATGATAAATTTAATATTTAAACACATCTTTTCTTAATGTACTTCAATGTGTATAAAGAGGCATTATGCATACACGATGACTTGTATCTTTCTCACTACCAGAAATGAAGTATCACCCAAACTTGACTCTTTCATGCCACTGGGTTCTAGAAAGTGTATGCTTTTGAATATAGTGAAGAGATACAGTATAAGATAAGAATTCTTGTGTACTCTTTCTATATTATCCTGTCACCCTGTCTATGTGGCATCAATGACCTTGCGCCTTGCAGATGAAGATGTAAATGTGTTTGGAACATAATGTTTCAGACCGTCAGTTTACTAAGCTATTTTTCCTGCTGAATCCTAGATTCTCGATAATATAAATTTCATATAGAGTACCTTGGTTTTAAGTCTAGGCCTCTTAATATCTATAGTTGCAATTTTTTTTTTTTTTTTTTTTTATGTTGGTTTCCTATTTTGACAATTGCATTTTGTGAATTAAAACATGGAAATCGAGAAAGTAAACCTTTCTTTAGAATGATCTGAATCAATTTACTGTCATTCTTTCTTTGTCTTTTGTCCAAAAACCATATGCTTTAAGGTGCTATTGCTCCATCTTCCAATGTGATACAAATCATGCATGTTATCTCGGAAGTCAAAAGCTATTCTCATTTTTTTTTTAATTTTCAGAATCGTTCGTATCAGAAATTTGTTCGTGTTTAACAAGTTTCGGTATTCTATGTTCTCATAATTTAAGGTTAATGATAATAAAACGATGATGCATTATATTAATAGAGATCTATTTTCTGATACTATACGCTTGATACATCTAATCAGCTTTTTAAATGCATGTTCTTTTGTCAATTCCTTTAGTCTTGAAATTCGCTCCTGGTGAATGCAGATATAAATGAACAGTCAAATGACCCAAGAAAGAGTGTGGAAGTGCCCAGTGCTGAACCTTTGGTATCTGGAACTAATGCTGAAGCAGTTCTTGGACAGGATGCGATGAAATCTGGACAAGATTCCAATATCCAAGCGCAAGAAGATAAGTTGGCATCTGTTGCTTTGAACTCTGAAGAAGGTAAAATTTCGGAGGAAGATTTATGTGATAATTCGGCTTCTGGAGTGGTCAAACGTGATCTGCCCTCTCAGACTGAAACTTTTAAAAACGTCCATTCCGCCGAAAACAGCACTTCCTATGAAACTGGTGAAGTTGCTCTTGTTGATGAGACTCAGGAAAAGATAGATGCTTCTGTGGGAGTGGAAGAGGCTTCTCAATCCACTAAAGATATTGTACTCGATAGAAGTATATCAAACCAGAACATGGAATTTAAGGATGCTCTGGATACAGTTGCAACTCTTGATTCTGCTGGCCAAACTTTTGCACCAGAAGATGATCAAACTACTAGGGAATTTAATAACGGTGAAGAAAAGTCCAACGGTAAGCTTTTGGAAACTGGGAATGAAAATAGCGAAGATGCTTTTACAGAGGTAAAAGCAGTCCTTGATTCTAAAATGCCTTCAGATGATTCAACTGGATTTCCAACTTCATTTGCAGTGGATATTGAAGCAAGAAATTTTGAAGAATTATCAAAGGACGATGAGGAATCCAGGGATGATGGTTTTGAGAAATCAAAAGGACTTGACACAGTTACTGGTGATGTATTAGACAAGAATGCCTTGCCTACTGCCTCCTTCGAATACAATAACGATGAAGAGAACTCCAATGGTAAGCTTTTGGAAACTGGGAATGAAAAGAGCGAAGTAGCTTTTACGGAAGCAAAAACAGGCCTTGATTCTAAAATGCCTTCAGATGATTCAACTGGATTTCCGACTTCATTTGCAGTGGATAGTGAAGCAAGAAATTTTGAAGAATTATCAAAGGACGAAGAGGAATCTAGGGACGATGGTTTTGAAAATTCAAAAGGACTTGACACAGTTACTGGTGATGTAGTAGACAAGAATGCCTTCCCTACTGCCTCCTTCGAATTCAGTAACGATGAAGAAAAATCCAATGGTAAGCTTTTGGAAACTGGGAATGAAAAGAGTGAAGGATCTTTTACGGAAGTAAAAGCAGTCTTTGATTCTAAAACGTCTTTAGATGATTCAACTGGATATCCAACTTCATTTGCAGTGGATAGTGAAGTAAGAAAATTTGAAGAATTATCAAAGGACGATGAGGAATCCAGGGACGATGGTTTTGAGAAATCAAAAGGACTTGACACAGTTACTGGTGATGTATTAGACAAGAATGCATTGCCTACTGCCTCCTTCGAATTCAATAACAATGAAGAAACGTCCAATGGTAACCTTTTGGAAACTGGGAATGAAAAGACCGAAGGAGCTTTTACGGAAGTAAAAGCAGGCCTTGATTCTAAAACGCCATCAGATGATTCTACTGGATTCCCAGCTTCATTTGCAGTGGATAGTGAAGCAAGAAATTTTGAAGAATTATCAAAGGACGAAGAGGAATCCAGGAACGATGGTTTTGAGAAATCAAAAGGACTTGATACAGTTACTGGTGGTGTACTAGACAAGAATTCCTTGCCTGCTGCCTCCTTGGAAGTCCCTGTTTCACCAATAATTTCAGAGCCTTCACCAAATATTCACGTGACTGGCAATGGTGATACAGTTGAGTCTGTAGATGTTGTTGAGACTATATGTGTATCGAAGGAGATTGTCTCATCAGAAAAAACTCCTGAACAGTCTATTGCAAAAGAGTCTGCATCTCTGACCACTGAATCAGAGTTATTGAGTGAAAGCTCCGCTGATAATGTTAAAGCATCAGAATCCATCGATTCTGCTACGGAGACTAGTAAGCTGGATCTTGAAGACGATGTTGTATTACCTCGGGAAATTTCTGAAAACCCTACACCAAAGGTTCTAGAAGCTTCAGCCACTAGCATTGTCTCGAGTGGAGAAGTTGATGGTAATGTATTAGAATCTGGAAAGTGTTCGGTCACCCCAAGCTTAAAAGATCCTGTATCTTCACCTTCAGATTTACTTGAAACCTGTGCTACTGGTGACGATAAAACTGTAGCAAATGTTGAAGATGTCACTGTTGTCGAGTCTAAGTCCTTGCAAGTTGAAGTTGATGAAAGGCTGAGAAAAGAAAACGACGGCGTGTCTGCAGTTAATCACTCTGGTAGTTCAAGCAGCCGATCTGATAGTCTGGAAGCAAACTGTGGGTCAGTTGTTTCAGGTACACTCTCGTCTCTAACTCAATTTGAATACAAGGTATAGTTGTCGAAATGGGCCAATTCAGCCCCACTTGATTGAGAAGTGGGCTGAATTGGCTCGCCTAGGGCCCGTAATCCTGAAGAAATTTTCCTCAGTTAGCCCATACTATGGGCCTGTTCTGGCCAAATATGCTCTGATAACTATAATACAAGGTTGCTGGAGTACTACGTTTTTACATGCTATCACTATTGGATTTGAGTTTTCAAATCACTACAAATTGAAGTTCATTAATTTCAATCTGGGTTGATTTATAAACATTATACTCCATGTATCCTATTCTTATTTTATAATCAACTGAACAGCTTTTTCATCTCAATCAACAGATACGTTAGAAACCAATTCCCAAAAGCAGAGATCTGAGGAAGCCCGTTCTGGCAAATCTGGCACTTTTGAGCCACCTTCGTTCACGACTTTGGTTCAATCTGGAGGTGAAGGAGAGGAGGTTAAAGCTGCTAAGGAGATTGAGACAGAACAGAACAATCTACAAGCTGGGTGGTTCCCTTCTATAAAGAATGTAGTCAATGAATCTGAAGGAAGGAAGAAAAACGAGGAAATAATAGCCAAAGTAACAAACTGGAGCCCAGTAAAGCAGCATCATGGCCCTCTGAAAACTCTTCTGGACGAAGTCAAGTCACCAAGATCATCGAGTCCTGTTTCATATCAGAAAATCGAGACTGAAAGTAAAGATAATAATGGTGGTGTGACTACTCTGGCCTCCGTTATGGCTCCAACAAGCAAGGATCAGGAAACCAACAAAGATGTGGAGGAGTGGAATTCTCCGGCTAGATACCCACCGATTGGGATCAAGGAAGAGAAGAAAAAGAAGACGAGATCGTTTTGGGTTCCGTTTGTATGCTGCTCTTCGGTACATAGGGACCTTTGATCCCTTCCCTGTATTTTTTTTTGCATGATTGTGTATGTTTACAGTCGAGTAGAGTCTTTTGAATTATATTATTCAAATTGTGTGTGGTATATAACTGGTATGAATGAGTGTGATATTATTTTCAGAGTTGGCCTACATTCCCAAGGCTTTAGCGGTATGTATATGTGTTCACTAAATGCAGTAGCTAGAAATTATTCTACTTTCTTTTACTTGCCCTGGAAGTAGCAACTTATGTTTGTCACAAATTTTTGTATGCAATTGGATGCATACATACATGTGATTGTCCAATTTAATTTTTAATCTTTACATTATAATCAAATTAAAATTGTGATTCAATTGCAAATTGCACAGAAGTGGCTCAAGCCCATTCATGATGTAGAAGAACAAATCAACATAGAACCAAACTGAAGTGGCTAAATTGATAAATGATCAAGCTTACAAATTCAGCAAACAAAAACAATGAATTCGATGCTGCGTACGTAAAATTACCATAACAATTCATTAGTTCTGTATATATTCTAAAATTTTCCGAAAAATTTCAACCCTTACTATGTTTGTGAGTTGTACACTTGTACATGACTATAGAAACAAATAACAAATCGCATTTTCAATAAGACAAATATAATCACTAACATAGTAATTAAAATATAAAACTACTGTATACTTATATGATTACACCAATTAAAAATGAATATTAGATTTTTTTATTTTTTTTTAGAAATTAACACATGAAGAAATTGATAGAGGATGAGGTGTTAGAAATTTAGAATTAACCTTTTAATAGACGTATATAAAGGTGGACAAAATATGATTAACATCGGCATCACAAGTGTTTGACTAATAGAATCAGGTGAACTGGATTATCAAACTTCCACACAAAATGAAGAGATTATCACACGAAACCAAGCAGAGATTAACAAGCGTTCATACGAACCGAGGAAACAACCCAAAGAAAAACTAGAATAATCTGCAGACACAACAGCAATCAACAAGCGAGCAGAATACGAGACCATAGAACGTAGATGGATGACATTATATACAAACAAGGTTTTGAATAAGGAAGATCATGCTGCTAGTTTTGGCTCCACTGTCCCAGTAGCATTTCCTTCTCCTGTGAGGAGATGGTCCGGGTCCTACAGTAAACGGCAGTATCAGTGTAATTGACTCAGTAAACTGAATATTACATTAAACGAATAACAAGTGCAGTTGGTTACCTCCATTCCCCATTTGATGTAATCAGGGGACTCACAAGCCTTGTACTCATCTACAAGACTCTCAATGATGTCTCTAGATTCATCAAATTCTGAAAGATCATTGTCCTGAACATGTTTCAACGAGGTTATAAAATTGAGAGAGTAGCAATCACTTATCAATCAACATTTCATTTAAAAAACATCAATGACTCGTACATGAGAGGGCCCCAAAAAAGATTAAGAACACGGAGCAGATTAAGTGATTACTTACAGCAAACATTGGATGATTCCTGTAGTTGTCAAGAAAAGCTTGTCTCTTTCTCAGCTTGTCATATTGGCTCAAGCATTTGGAAAATAAGTGGCGGATGCCAGTATAACTGGCCAGCATGAGTCCACTCACCTAACAAATGCAGAAAGGGAAAATATAACCAGGCTCTTCATATTTGAACTTATGTTTGTTATACAACTTATCAAATGGATATGCAAATATGCAACTCAGGTGTATGAGCTTTCTACATAAATATTTGAAACTATTAACAAGACTTGGAAAAATGATTCGAGAGCTGAGCATCAGAGAGATTTTATCTAAGTTACTAGGATGCTCATTGAACTAATTTTCTACAACAATAAGTTATGTATCAGATCACGAAACAAAAACAATTATAGAAAGAAAAAATTCAACACAAATAGTAAAATGGCATCATGGAAAGAGGAAGAGAAGACTTGGAGAAAAGGAAAAAAAAAAAAGAATTACAAAATAGCATCCCTCTTTAGCTACTGAAGTCAGCCAATATAACTATGATGTTAAAAGCTGAGATGAGGTAATTGGTTTATGGATGAACAATCATGAAACAGAAATTAGCAATTCAGTTGAGTAAATAGGAAAGGAACATAATCCACAATAAACTAAAACAGTTAAATCTTACGCGATGAGCTGTTTGGACGTAAGGGGATTTCCTGGACAACGCAACCTATGAAAAAAACAAGATAGTATCCGATAATATTAGATTATAAAATTGACAGCCTCAATCTAAAAAGAAAACAAGTTCAGCACATGCCTGGATGCTAGCCGGGCCCCATTCAATGAAGTTAACAAGTTTTCTTTCACGTATCCTCTGTAGACTTTCATGAACCTGATTTTAACATCACCAATAAAACAAATAGGCTTATGAACAACACTGCATGATAATGTAAACATCATAAGAATTTTAACTGCTACATAGTAAACAATCAAAGATGAGTTCACATTAATGGAGGTAGAATCATCAACCAATGCACCCAATCTCGTACAAGACATGGGCAACTATAGTCATGCAATTTCCTACATATTTGTTCTCTACCAAGTGTCAGTTGCAGTTGTTGGAACAAAGTAGCTGTAAATTTCCATGCATGTTTTACTCTTGCTCTCCTTAATATCAACCCATTGTAGATGGAATCTTTGCACAACCTAATGCAGCTTTCACAAACCACAAACATGCACATCTCCAAACATACTCACTACTCAGAACAAAATTAGGAACTCCCAAGCAACTGCCAAGGGATACTATAATCTTTTAATTTTTATTTTTTTTTTGAGAATTTGGCATAAATACCTGAGTAGGATCCACTTCTCCCTGAATAATGTTTAGAATTGATATATACTTCGCCTGACTAGCTTGTTTTGTTCGTGCACCAGCAGAAACCATGATATTTTTGTTCTGTAAGAGAAGAACACTTTGAGATCAATTTACAAATTTTTTATAGTAAAAAATATCGTGTTTCCTATCAGATAATAAAATATTTCAAAACTGGGTAGTAAAATTAGTGATAAAAGCTCTTGCCTGAAGAAGTCTTCTCATCACATCAAGTACAGTTGTTTTTCGAATTACATTAGCCTGACAATAAGAGCATCTTCATTAGATTGCAAAAAAAAAAAAGAAGAAGAAGAATCACACAGTATCTATAAGACGCAATACAGACAGAAAGCTAAACCTGCTTGATATGTCCTTATAAAATTATAATTAAAAACCAAAAAATCAACCGTCAGCACTGAAGGTACAACCAAAATCTGATACCTACTCTCAAAGGGACACAGAGATCAACAGTCACTTGCCAAATTTGATCCATCATTTTATCGTAACAGATCAGCTTGAATTAAAATAATGTGCAACTGACGCAGACAACTTGTAAATATGATTGCACAGTTGGTATAACAATAATACTATCTCTTAGTAAACTTTGGTATTTCTATTTCATACAAGAATTCTACACGCTGTAAACAATTCATAAGAAATTGGAACCTTCAATGTTAGTCAATAACCAAAGTTTCAACTAATAAATCGAACATTATTTTTTAAAACTTCTTTAAAACCCTCATTAATTAATTAGCAATCAGTGCTGAATTCTGTGCATCTATTACATTATATTCAGAAGTAACCATGTCCCAATTCTTTAAAAATGGAGAAACTTGTGTGCAAAATATAGTTTCGACCAAAATTTAACATTATGGAATACTTAAAAAATTAAAAAAGCCAAATCAATTTGATACATAATTAAATTTAGTAAATGATATCAGACCTGTCGCTCCACCGTAAGTGGTGTATATCCTGTCATTAGAAAGTGACACCGAGGAGTAGGGATCAAAGAAGCAAGAAGGCCAACCAAGTCATTATTCATATATCCTGGATAGCGTAATGTTGTTGTGCTTGCTGACATGACAGTAGAAACAAGAGAATTTGTTTGAGCAAAAGTGGGAGTTGTTATATGAAGCCGCTCAACAGCAATCCTATTAAGTGCAGTGTTATCAAGAACAACTACACAATCAGCATTCAGTGTCAAACGCTTCAGCGTCAGAAGGGAGTTGTACGGTTGTACCACCACATCACTGGTCTCATTTTGGTTAGGAAATACACTGTATGTCTGAACAAGTTTTTTGCTGTATCTATCATTTAGAGTCTCCAACAAATACGAACCCATTCCTGCACAGAGGAATCAATCCTTAGTACAGAAAACATGCAGTAATCAGCAATGACTAGTCATTTCACATAGTCAGGCTTTATAGTTCTATACCATGATAAATAAAAATATATGGCCTAAGATAATCCTCGAGGACATCAAATCATGATGTTAAAATAATTAATCTTATAGCCTCACGAAAGAGTAAACTTTTTCAAGCATAACGGCAATGTCAAGTGACCATGCCATAAGTTTCTAATCAATACCAACGGGCATCAAGGCTTAACAGAAAATAATTTATCATTACAGATAGATCAAGACCTTCTACAACTTTAGAAATAAAGTTAGGCCAAAGAGATAAAAGCACCTGAGCCAGTTCCACCAGCAATCGAATGGCAGAGAACAAAACCCTCAAGACTATCACTGCCATCTGCCTCTCTATCAATCATGTCCATTAGATCCTCCTCATATTGCTTACCCTAATCCAAATGATTAAAATTGCACAACAATAAAAGACAATCAAATGGCTGAGCAATTGCATATTAAGGAAATATAGTTTGGCTGTGATGGCCAACAGGCAAAGTATAACAATCACATTGCACAACCAACTATTCACAAAGATTATCTCAAGACAGGCAGTACGGCTTCCAGCCATTGAGTACCAAAAGGAAGAAGCCTTTACCTGATGGTAACCACTTGCCCAATTATTTCCAGCACCACCTCCATGATCTGCAATAAACACATTCTCATGATTGTAGAGGTTCCTATATTCGCCATTTTGGATACCATTTATGACTCTAGGCTCCAAATCCATAAGCAGTGCTCGCGGTATGTAATGCTGGTCATCTGCTTGATAGAAAAACACGTCTTTTCGATCACCTCCCTGCAACATTATATTCAAATGAGCTCATCATCTGAAAATCTAGATTTCTAACCACTAAAATTAGAATAAACATCAAATAAGCGTGTCCTAGTTTGAAGGAAAAGCAAATTATTACTCTTACTCTTAAACACCCAAAATAAAGCGGTACAAACATGAACGAGAGTTCATACCTGAGTGGCAAAGTCTTCGAGAATTCCATCTTTGCTGATGCCATGCTCAAGACAGAGCTGCTTCCAGAACTCCATTCCGATCTGGTTACCGCATTGGCCGACCTGCAGAGTAATAATTTCCCTCGGCATCTTTCTTCCTTTTGCAACGAAATTGGAATTGCAGTATCTAGGGTTTTAGTTTGGTGAAATGCGGTTTCGCTTTTCCGCCGGCGATTGGGGTTTCAGTAATTCAACAACAAAGCTTTGCTCTGGCCTGACTGACTGAGAGTGAGTAGGGATGAGGACGCGCGCCAACCAAATTTGTTTTTGTTAAGTTTATTAGGTTATTTTTAGATATATTAAATAATTCAATTTGATTTCACAAGTCTCTCATTTTATACTCCATCCGTTCCAGATTATTGTGAGAAAAAAAGTTATTATGAAAGTGTCCAATCAGCTAAAATGTGAAATAAAGTAGTTTGCTAAATAAAAATAAGTAGTTTTCATTAAAATAGACAGAAAAAAAGAAAGTTAGATAATTTCACGGGATGAAGGGAGTATTTACTAAGAAAAATCTGTAATAATTATTGTGAATTTATTATGTTTTCTTGTTTACATTTTTTATTATTCTCAGTATTTTTTAAAAAATTTCTAAAATTAGATGGAGGGAATTATAAATATTTTCAATGCAAAAAAGATGAATAAAAAAGATGGGCCCTTGGCCTGCTACGCTCGGCATGGGCCAATCAACGATACGTAGGCTTGAAACAAATATTCATTTTTTTTGTTTGGGTTTCACTATATACACCTCCATTTCGGTGAGATACACTCCCCCTTTCAATTTATTAATAAAATAATAGGGTAAAAAATAAAAAATATCCTTCATTAAAATACAGCATACTAGATGCACCCCCTTCTGAATGCACTAATCTACTATCATTTCTTTCACCTTATCCCTAAACCAAATTTCCGACCGTCGTCACCATTTTTTCCGGTAGCAAGAAATAAAAATAAATAAAAAATTTCAATAAATCAACCATATTCATCCATAAAACACTATTATCAAACCCATTAACAAACACCATTATCAAAACTTAGAAAACTAACAATTTTTTTTAAAAAAAATCGTCAAACCATTACCGACCATATATCCTCCCGTCGACAAAATGGTCGACCAACAAAGGTCGATCGACACTGTAATGTCGACCATATACACTCTCGTCGACAACATTTTGTCGACGAAATTGTACATGGTCGACATTACAGTGTCGAAATAATAATAAAAAAAAACTTGGTGTTTAACGCCGGCAAATCGGGGTGGGCTAATGCCGTGGACAGAGCGGCGTGGGCCAAAAACGCCGGTGAAGAGAGGGAGAGAAGAGAGAGGTGGGGGGCGGCCACGCGGCCGCTGAAAGCAGATTTTTTTTTTTTACAGATTGGTGGGGCGGGGGCGCCATGGCAAAGGGTGGGGGGAGAGAAATGGAGGTGAGGAGAGGGAGAGAAGAGAGAGGTATGGGGCGGCCGCTGGAAGCAGATTTTTTTTTTTACACAAAACACGGCAGGAGAGGGTGAGGGAAAAATGGGGAAGGGAGGGGGCGAGGCGGCGGGGGCTGCGAGGGTGCCGCCATCGACGGCATCAATTTTTTTTTTTTGTAGAAACGCAGAGGGGTGAAGGGTGGGGGCGAGGGCGGACGCGGTGACGGGGGCTGCAAGGGTGGGAGCGAGGGAGGGTGCCGCCGCCGGGTGATGGAGTGGTTTGGGGGGAGAGAAGAAGATGGAGGATAAATTAGGGTGAGAGAAGGGTATTTTGGACAATTCAAAGGGAGGGTGCGTTTTTTTAGACAAACTTTGGGAGTGCATCTATCGGGCGCATCTCACTGAAATGGAGGTGCATATAGTCAAACCCTTTGTTTTTGTTACATCCTAATAAAATTGCAAATTGTAACAACTTATTATTGATAAATTATTAAATTATCATATCACCATTAGTGCTGAAATACGAGATATTGTGTTTGATTTGTGAAGAGAAAAAAGATGAAATAGGACAAAATGCAATACTTTAATAACTTAAAATGAAACCAAATTAGTTGAGAGGAGACAGTGTTTATGGGTTGCTGAAGGATTAATGTTGAGCAGGAATAGTGGCCTTGCGCCACTCCCAGTAGTTTGCCCTCATAGGATCAGCCAACTTCAAAATGGAACAAACTCTTTCAGCTAAGCACGAATCCGAGGGGCTTGGCTCTGGAGAGACGGCATCAACGGCATTTTTCAACTCGCTGCTGGGTTGATAGTGGTGGTGGAGAAGATCAAGAACCATGTTCAAAGCATGAACATAATCCCTTTTATCTGTCAAAACATCCAAGCATACTGATGCCACTCGAGGATCGTTAGCTAGAGATTCTACGTTGTTATTGAACAGCCCCCGCAGATATCTCCAAGGACTTTCGTTCTCAGGTTTCGTTACAATGGCTTTAATTGCATAAGCAACTTCAGAGTCCCTCATGGCTTCTACACCCCCTAGGAGAGGAGATCTGCTGATTACGAAATATCTCTGCAAACACAAGCACCGAATATTTTCTTTGCTGATCATTTGTTTCAGATAACGGCAATTTAAACCATATATTTCCTTCCGACTATCATTATCAAGATTTTGCAGCTTTTGATGATTTAAACATGAAGACTCTACTTCTTTAACTGATGGTCATTAGTTATTAAGTATCCCATGTACGGTTAGTCAAAATAAGTCATTACATGTCTAGACAGTTTATGTTGCGGGACGAAAATGACAGTAGGATAAAATATTTGATACCTGATTCCAGGCGGAATTATTGAAAATATCATCTTCGATGAGTTCATCACAGTAGGCAAGCTCATCTTCCCATCCTCCGAGAGCCTTTAGAACCCACTGCATGAAGAAATTCTACTATAACTTGTAGAATAGAAGTATATAATGAAATCTTTCTGCATTGTTCAGGTTTAACTTGTTTTTCACCCAAAAACAAGAGAACACGAATTCTAGCTCACCTGCCTGTGGGACCAGGCATGATAGTTCTTTGCATCTGAAGAGAAGATTTCCCTGGTAAATTCAAGCTCCTTGGCTGCAATATGATTCCCAAGCTTCTCAGCAAGCCACCGTCTATGATGCCTAGAAGTTCAATGGCTAAAAATATGAGCCAATGCGATTAAAAAGGGGGAAAACAACTCTCAGCGTCTATTCAGATTCAGGGGTTAGAGCAATTCAGCACAGCACATAGAAAAATATCAGAGAAAGCAACATAAAATTTAAAAGAAACTGCTGACTTCAAAAAGAACATCAACATCATCTTTCACTGAATTTCTCATCTTCATATGCTTGTTCTTTACAAATCCCTAGTGCGTTTATTTTTCTCAGGATTCTCATGTGAGTTTATTTTTCTCAGAATTTTAAGTATGTGGATCAAGATCAAATACTTGACAGCTACAAACTGTACGAGTATATGACAGTAGGAAGTTCACTACTGATATAAGTTCTCCTTAATATCTCAGGTCCATGGCAACCAGTTCTCTTTGTAGATATGATAAATCAATGCATTCTCATAAATTCATTGCAAACAACAGATAATAATTTATCCACAACAATTCAAGAGATAATGCTCCAGATTCTATTCAAAAGATGAAGCTTTTCAGCCCGAGTTTTTCTAGCAATATTTAGTCCCGTAAAAACATATGCTCCTACAATGCTCAACTACATCCATCAGTCTCTGATAGGAAAATTTGACAATCAAATAGAAGTTATTTTCTAATCAGAGTAACACTAGCTTAAGCATCCATCAAAAAATATATTCAATTTGACATAGGGAAAAAGATTAGAAAATAAAATTACATACCATATTTGATAATTTTTCGCATTTTCTCTTGTAATCTGGTCAAGAATACGCATTTCTTCGTCTAAATCACCATTAAGCGCCTCAAGTATTTGACGCCTGAATTGCCACACCTAATACAAAAGAAAGAAATTAAGCACAAGATTTAAATGGGACCTCCGAGAAAAACATTCTAGTCAAATCTAAGTCAGCTCAAATTATAGACAGAGAGAAGCTCACTCCTCTCAACCTTAATAAAATTTGGGTTTGGGTATGGCAATGGACACTAGTTTATGCAAGTCTATAGATGAACTCACAACTTCTACATTAATGGCTACCAATTTGCTGTCACTTGATGACTAATAACCAAAATAATAAAAGATGGTCCCTTCGGGGACATCTGATAAAATTGGAACGATACAGAGAAGATTAGCATGGACGCAAGGATGACGGGCATAAATCGAGAAATGGTCCAAAATAAAACTAATAACACTTCAAGGTAAAAGAATGTGGAATGACCATAACAATCAACTCTACTCAACTCCCAAAACATGAAGAAGAAAAAAGCCCTAATAAATAAATTAGGGCAATTTTGATCAGCAAGAACATAATAAAGTGTAAAACGATTAATAAATTCCTCAAACTTCTCTTTTGCAGCTGCAGTAAATAAATTAGAGAAAAGGTATAAACTAATTAAAAGAGAAGAAGAAAGAGATTACAGTGTAATTCCCTGTATTCAAGGAAATCGCCTCTTTGGTGAGTTGAAGTGCTCGTGAGGAGCGTTCATTAGCTAAGTAGACAGCTCTGAAGTAATCCATGGTTTCGCTGAACTCCTCGGTGTAAGCAATCGGCACGACGGGATTCGGGCCGTCGTCTTGCGGTACGGGCCGGATGTCAGCCCATTCGGGCCTCTGACTAAAGGGAATTCGCGCTCCTTCTTCCATTGCTGGGTGATTCGTTTTCGATCTGAAATTGCAAAGCAAATTAGGATCTGAATATGAACAGCCATGGTGGATTCCCGACCTTTTATTACTGAGCCCGTAATTCACCCAATTTGGCCCAATGATACTTGATTGTACAGTTTTATCCGGGCAAGCAAAAAGTCAAGTTCAACTCGACTCGTAGAAAAGTTTAATGTGTCTATCGTTCAAGTCTAATGGTTTAATAAAATTAAAAGAAAAAAAATTCGATAACGAACTTAACAAATCGAGTTCAAGCTAGATCGTTAGCAAATTGAATACCTAACGAGTCGAACCGAGCTCACAAGCACGTGAATTCTATTAACAACAGTGGTTCATTGAAAAGAAATTCACCCAATTGGTCCAATGATAGTTGGTTGGAAAGAAACTCACCCAATTGGCCCAATGATAAAGGGCCCGGCTATATACCCCTCCAAACTTGTTAAATATACCCCTCGTTACATACACACACTCAAAATGAATTATGTTAAATTGATCAGAGTCTTTTTATGTAAGGGTAATTTAGACATTTTACATGATTATTAAATTAATTAATGGAAGATACTTACCAAGTGTGGAGGGGTATATAGACTGGCCCAATGATAATCAACTGAAAAGAAATTCACCCAATTCGGCCCAATGATAATCAATTGAAAGAAATTCACCCAATTTCATTTTTCTACTCATTTTAACTTGAATAATTATATTTCACCTATCAAATATTTTATACCGACAAAATTCTCCCATAATTGATTATATAAATACACTTGAATTTAAATGTTCAATTTACCTCAATATTAACCTCAATTTAATCATTGACCCAACATTTGACCAAATTTATTGGAGCTCAATTCGAATGACATATGTGCAACCAATTGCACTCAAGTATCACTTTTTTATATTTCATCCGTTATCAAATTTATGTTCACTTGTTTTATCTTTATCCTTTAATCATAACTTAATTACTCAAATTATCACTCAATCGATCCTTTAGTTATTTACAACTTTAAAAGAGCATAAATTAAAAAAAAATGTAATGAATAAAATTTTGAAAGATATGATTTTTTTTTAGTGTGGAAATTAATATAGAACTTGAGGTATGTTTATTGAATTTATTCACAGTAGTCACAAACAATATGAACAGAGGAGGCAAGAAGGGACTATAAGTTTTTGTGTATAAGTAGTAAATTGGTAACCTATTCCAAGTCCAACAACCGAAATAATACCCAAAATAAATTTTTGATTGTACATTACAAGTTACAACGACAGACACGTGAATTTCTCTGTCTTGATTTCAGAATATATTAAAGTAAATAAATTACACCAAGTTGATGCGTCGCTGTCACATTATTTATTATGGGACCAACCTATATTTTACAAAAAAAATCTTGTATTTAAGCATATGCATGGCTCTGGTTGTCACACACTTAAAAACAGAGAATTAAGAGAAAAGAGAGAAAAATGGTACAGGAAAACCAGACACCTAAGGGAAAAGTGTGTGTTACCGGAGGAACAGGTTTTCTGGGATCATGGATGATCAAGAGGCTTCTAGAAGATGGCTATTCCGTTAACGCCACCGTCAGAATTGATCCAGGTAATAATAATCTCAACTGTACTGTATTAAGTACACAGTAAATGATGAATCTAAAATGAAACGTTATCTTTATGTAGAGGGGAAAAGGGACATGAGCTACATCACAAACCTGCCCGGGGCATCCGAAAGGCTTACGCTATTCAACGCGGATTTGGACAACCCCGACAGCTTCGTTCCGGCAATACAAGGATGCATCGGCGTGTTCCACATGGCCCACCCGCTCGACTTCGCGGAGACCGAGCCAGAGGAAGTCAAAGTCAAAAGGTATTAGAAAATCACTCTTGTGTACTAGTTACATATATGTAACTTATTTCTATTTAATATTTGAACTAATATTATACTGTATTTAACATGATGATGAGTAACATTCAGCATTTCAATCAAAAGTTAACTGTGATCAAATTTGATTTTACAAAGGGTCAACACGGCCTTAGAAGGCATTCTACGGGCCTGCAAAGAATCCGACACGGTCAGGCGAGTCGTCTACACGTCCAGCGTCTCGTCGGCTGCTTTCAGCCCCGTTGTGGCGGCCTCGGGCGTCATAGACGAAAACTGTTGGACGGATGCGGAATTTATCAGAAGCTTAAAGACGTTCGGCGGGCCCTACATTGTGACTAAAACATTGGCGGAGAAATCTGCATTGGATATTGCTGACAAGCTTGGATTAGACCTTGTTTCGGTGCTTCCTACTTGGGTTACTGGCCCCTTTATCTCCCCGAAAATCCCCGATACCGTTTACGTCTCGCTCGCCCTCGTTTTCGGTACGTCTCACAATTCTTACGATCAAAATTCTCACTTGTACTAATATTTGGTGAGTGCAGCGGATGAGAAGCATTATGCGCACATAAAAGATACTAGTTTGGTTCATGTGGATGATGTTGCTAGAGCACATATTCATTTGTTTGAGCATTTGGAGGCTAAAGGGAGGTACCTTGTTTCTGGTGTTGATTTCAAAATTGAAGAGCTTTCTGACATGATTTCTGCTAAGTACCCTGAATTCAAGATGCCAAGTCCTGAGTAAGTTTCTATTTTATATTCTCGTACATGTAGTTCCATTTTACTTATATTCTTTGTCCATTAAATGTAGTCTCATACACTTTATATAAACTATCACTCTTAATTATTCAAAGGGTTGGTCTGCTATGGACTCGAGTGCATGTTGTGCACCCTAGTCCATGTTACACTTTTTGGTAAATGGTGTTGCACTTTTCAATTATTAAACTGTATAATAATATTTTTAGTAATAATTAAAAAGTGCAACACCATTTACCAAAAATTGTAAGTCAGTAAACTGAAAAGTACACATGGACTAGGGTGCACAACATGCACTCGAGTGCATACTAGACTTTACCTTATTCAAATTGTCATCAACTTTAATCACAATACCATATAATATAATTTATCTACTTTTTACTTAAAACTTGTGCCCCAAATATAGTATTAAATATATAGCGGGTAATTGAGATAGTAGTCGAGATAAAGAAATATAGAAAAAAAGACAAGGTAAAGAGACAACTAGAGAAGTATCAAATAAGGGTTGCGACAAAAAAAAAAGTGTAAACTTAAAAAAAGGAATGGTGTGATTATTTTTTTCTCTCTGTAAAAATATGAATCTGGTGGTGATTTTTTTTTTAGATCGTGGAAAGATGCAGTGCCTGTGAAATTTTCTGGGATATCAACGAAGAAAATTGAAGAAATTGGATTCAAGTGCGAAAATGGACTGCAAGAGATGTTGGATGAAGCAATTAAAACTTGCAAAGAAAAGGGCATTCTCTAAATTGATTATGATTGATGTTGTTGAAACAAAACATGTGGTTTGTGTTGGCATTTCTCAGATTTTATTTTCTTGGTTTGACTTGTATGTTTTTTTTTTTTTAAATCTCTGTAGTGTATCATTGGAATAAGTGATGCAGAAGTTACTTCAATTTCTATGCTACACATTTCGTGTTTAACTTGGTGTTGCAATCAACCGAATCTTTAACATACGTCATCGTCACTATTATGAGACGTTAGATTATTTTTTAACATAACACATATCATTAAATCAAATATTGAAACACAAAGTGAAGCACTAAAAGTGACACGTGTGATCTCATAACGAACTTTGGAGTATCAAACTTGCAAAGACGACTCTCTCCCCTTCCCCTTTCTCATCCCCCTCTGAATCAATTCATTTGTTCAATTTTTCATATTTCACTTAATATTTTACCTTACTGAATTTTTAATACGTGTCGTTCCATTATTATTAAACGTTAATTATTTGTTGACATGACACATGTTGACGTTAAACATATAGTTATAACCTACTCTCACTCTCACATCTTGATGTTTTAGGTCAATAAATGCATATTCACTAAACATTGTTTTTTCAAATTTGTTTGTAGCATATGTCTTGCATAGACAACTACCCAAATGACACATTATTTAAACACCTAATCTCTGATTTAATATTATTATCAGTCGATGAGATTCATATATAGATAGATCCAAGAGTAACAAAATGAAACCTTGGATTACGATGTGTTGAATTTGGACGTTAATATATGTCACAATCTTGTAAAGTTTTGACAGTTTAATAAATTTTGGTTCTTTTGAAGGAATAATTAAACTTAAACTTGTCACAAGAAAATATTATTTTACCAATTGACCAATTATATTAGATTCATGAAAACATATACTACTATTTACTTTCTATTTCATGGCAAAAATTTGTGTGAGACCGTCTCACTGATACTTTTCTGTGAGACGGATCCCTTTTAATTCATATTTTAAAATTTTGGGTAGGATAATCCATATTTTTTTCAGATTTTAGTTTATAAAAAAAGTGACAATGTTTAAGTAAAAAGTGATATTATTTTTAACAAAGGTAACTGTCACTTTTTACTTAAACATATCACTTTTTACTCAAATATTATCATTTTTTATATATGAGGGTTATTCTGTGAGATATATCACTCAAGACTAGCCCCAATTTCATTATTATTATTTTTTAAAATTCATTATTCTCATTTTTTATCTTAAAATTAAATAATACTCCACTATTGACTATTCACGCTAATTTGACGAGTGAGTATTACGCATGTCACACAATTAAGAATGTTCTTTATATATAGAGTCAACTTCAACATAAATTACAATGTATTCTGTTTGTTCTTGAATTCTTGAGAAATTTAACATTCAATTTCATATGACAATACTAGCATGTATATATGAATTTTTTTTTGATGGAATGTATATATGATTTTTGATACATATAATTTTTGATACATATATATATAGACTATATAGTACAGTTTTCTCTAGGGATCGAGTTAAAGTTAACAATAAATAATACTCTTCATGTCATTTCGTAAACTTTTTCTTTACTTTTTACACGAATATTAAAAAATATAATATAAAATGTGTGCTAAGCCCGTTACCATCCACCTTCACCAGCCCGTCAACAAACCATCCGCCTGTTCGCCCCGACCATTTTTATAACATCTTCCACTACCCTCTCGAGATTAGGGTTTGTAACAGTTTAGAGCTTGTCAAGTTATCCGCAAGATTAGACGTCTTCAATCAATACCGAAAACAAGTACCTCAAACAATCCAACAAAAATAGTAATTCACAAATATAAACAGACGATAACAGAAAACAGAGCACGCAAGAATTTAAGTGGTTCGATCAACTTGATCTACATCCACTGGACACACGACTTCAATCTTGATTGATAAAAGAATGTTTACACACTCATCACTCGGAAAGAGATTTATCCTCACTTCACTCGTGAACTCACAACTCGATCAAGAACGAATGCTCGTACGCATCAATCTTTACAATTACAAGCTATGAGGTATTTATAGAGATCAAGGTTGACAGTAGCGTGCGTTGATTGCGTGACTCTAACAGGTTGTTGTAACCGCCTAACAAACTCACATTTCCAACATTGCTCAATATAAATTGACCGCAATGCCCTTCACTTGTTCTCGTAACAAATGACATCGATCAGAAGGCGACTAGAAGACCTCCCTCTTCTGTTTAGCTTTTCTGATATATATCCAACACTTAGTCAAAAGACTAACGTAAACCCTGCTACTAGACATCTACTCAGCTGATGTGAACCCTTCTGATCACCTCATCTGATAAAACTCTAAGCATTACCTTCTCATCTGACTGGAAACCTCCAACTCATCTGATCAGGCCTAAGTTAATTTGCATGACTCCACCAGCTAATTAATACGCCCATCAGTCGAGTTCATTAATAGACTACTATTAGTTGAGTACACTAGCCGATACTCTCAACAGTTGAGTACATCAGCAGACTATAACTCTACTGATTTAAGATTATGAGATAAACCTGACATTTGTTAACGTACTAAATGATCCTAGCTAGAACCGTCACTTATTCGTAAGAGCTGCTCCACGTGATTTGAACGACTTTTTAAGATGATTGTATTTATTGTTACAGATCATTATTTAATTAGTTGTTGAATGGGATTGGAGTACACTTTATTCCACATCAAAAATAGATATGCAATCCCCATTATGTATAAATTGTGTACATGAATTGAACACGATGTTTTTTTAAATTATCATCGTGCAAAGTTTCAGTATGGCAAATATTAAATATTCAATTAAATAAATGTGTCAAGCGCGTTCTAACAAAAAGTGTCACAATCCCATTAAATTATTTATTAATGTTTCCTGATTCCTATGTAGATCACTGCTATTCAATAATTCAATTATTGTATGATCTTTGCAGGCAAATTCATGTTTATATTCGTTCACAAGATCTGACTTTTGAGAATCAAAAGATTTTATTGGGGATTAATTAAAATATCGATACTAGCTTAATTATCCTTACTTAAGATCATCTGATATGAAGCAAATAAAAAGGCATCAGTCTATCGATTAAACTACACGGTTGGTCTGCTATGGACTCGAGTGCATGTTGTGCACCCTAATTCATGTTGCACTTTTCAGTTTACTGACTTACATTATTTGATAAATGGTGTTGCACTTTTCAATTATTAAATTGTATAATAATATTTTTAGTAATAATTAAAAAGTGCAACACCATTTACCAAAAAATGTAAGTCAGTAAAACTGAAAAGTACACACATGGACTAGGGTGCACAGCATGCACTCGAGTGCATACTAGACTTTACCTACACTTAATTAGTTTCACACGATCCGTCTTTTTTTTTTAAGAGTGATTTACATGATTAATACACAATTACAAGATATACTTTTAAGCACAAGATCTTCAAATCAATATGAATCACTACGATATCGTTGTACTCTCCAATCGTGAGAGAGAAAAAATAAATGTACCCTTTATTCATAATGTCATCTAAGCTAAGTCTTCTTCATTCTTAATTCTCAAATCGAGATAACTTCACATTAATTAAGGTGTTTTCACATTAAAATTACTAGATCAAATCTTGTAGTGTCGCATCCATTATAATGAGGTATTCATCATTTTTTCAATGACTCATATAAATCTCATCTTATTTTGTAAATGAATGAATATTATTTCTGAATTATGTCAAATACAGTATAATATTAATTTAAATAGAGTATAGTACTAATTTAAATACAGTTATATATTGTACGTTATTAGTTTAAATATTAAATATAAACAAATTATATGTATGTAATTGATACACAAAAGTGCAATCGTAACTTTTTTTATTTTTTTTGAATTACATTAAATACCCATCCATTTTCCTCTCCCCATGACTCGAACCCAATCTAAAGCCTAGGTAGTGGTGTTCTAACCACTTGACCTATCCAACTTCGTCGTAATCGTAACTATTGTGAGACATATCTCATGACCCATTTTTAAAGTCTTAAATGATATTATCTTTACCGATAAAATAAAATTAATGACACACATAAATAAAATAGTGAAATAATTAAAGTGTCACAAATCCTCCCATACCCTAAAACTACAGCGTCCACCGAAGAATTTCGTTTAAAATATTGGCAATTCGTTGCAGGGCTGCAAAAGTCAACAAAGATGATTTATTGCATAAGTCAACAAAGATGAAAAGACATGAATAGCCCCATATGCATCAGCATCATAATGTTATAAAATCAGGTGCATGGCTCTATTTGAGGAAAAAAAGAAAGAGATAGAGATGGCACAAGAAAACAAGAAAGGAAGAATTTGTGTAACCGGGGGAACAGGCTTTCTGGGATCATGGATGATCAAGAGGCTTCTAGAAGATGGCTATTCCATCAACGCCACCGTAAGAATTGATCCAGGTACGTTTTGTATGAATTATATTTACCATAAGTATTTTTGTTGGGTTCGATCTGTTAGATCGAGGACCGTACCTTCTGTATTTCATTTGGAATGATATATTGTACAAAGTTAAATCTGATTTTGCTTTTGAATTTTCTCAAATGGTCTCATACTATAATCCAACAAGTTTATTATAAATCATGATCCAGGCCTCGTATAAGTGATACGTGTTGAGAGATCACAAATATAAAATTTTGCATAATATTTAATATAAATACTTGTATTTGATAACCGTCATTTATAAGTAACAAATCTACAGTTAATTGAGTAACAATAATTAGCTAATTTAACTGCTTGTGTGACGTGGCATTAGAGTAAACACAGAAACGGCAAACTAATGCTTCTTGTGTTGACTCTAACAATGTGCTTACATATATGATGGATCTCGTTTTTAACAAGTCTAAATATAAAAACGGTTTATATAATACTTTGTCTCGCTTTAGAGAAAAAAAGGGACATAAGCTTCATAACAAATCTCCCGGGCGCGTCCGAAAGACTAAACATTTTCAACGCCGATTTGGACAAACCCGACACCTTTGCAGCCGCAATAGACGGCTGCAACGGCGTTTTCCACACGGCCCACCCTCTCGATTTCGCCGAGAAAGAGTCGGAAGAGGTCAAAATCAAAAGGACCACAACTGCTTTACAAGGCATTTTAAAGGCTTGCGCCGAATCAAAAACGGTGACACGAGTCGTGTACACTTCAAGCTTATCAACTGCTTTAAGCAGTTCAGGAATCATCGAAGAAACCTCATGGACTGATGTGGAATTTGTCCAAAGCTTAAGGGCATTTTTGGGACCTTACATAGTCACTAAGATATTGGTAGAAAAAGCAGCGCTGGAAACTGCAGAGAAACTTGGATTGGATCTTGTCACAGTGCTTCCTACGTGGGTTACTGGTCCCTTCATTTGTCCTAATTTGCCTGATTCCGTTTACATTTCCATGACCCTCATTTTCGGTACTCTCTTCGTTCAAACTTAATAAGTTTAACTTTTTTTTTATTGAAGTTTTTTCAGTCCTTTAAATTTGACTAATTTTGAATTTGGTCCTGATGGAATACATATTTTGATTTTGGTTACATAAGTTGTCCAAATTTTAAATTCAATTTTGACCGGTTCATTTAGGTAAAGTCTAGTATGCACTCGAGTGCATGTTGTGCACCCTAGTCCATGTTGCACTTTTCAGTTTACTGACTTACACTTTTTGATAAATGGTGTTGCACTTTTTAATTATTACTAAAAATATTATTATACAGTTTAATAATTGAAAAGTGCAACACCATTTACCAAAAAGTGTAAGTCAGTAAACTGAAAAATGCAACATGGACTAGGTTGCACAACATGCACTCGAATCCATAGCAGACCAACCCGTTCATTTATCTGCAATGACAATTTATTGAACCAAAATCAAAATGTGTATTCCATTAGAATTTAATTCAAAATTAATCAAACTTAAAGGATTGCAAAAACTTTAATCTTTTTTTTATTTGTTCAAGTTTAATATGTATATTTTTATAAATAAGAAATATTTATTACCATAATACACTAATACATTATTTACTTTTTACTTCAGGGGATGAAAAGCACTACGCGCACATGAAAGAGTCGAGTTTAGTTCATGTAGACGATGTTGCTAGAGCTCATATTCATCTGTTTGAGCATAAGGAAGCCAAAGGGCGGTATCTACTTGTTGGTGCTAAGTTCAAAATGCAAGACTTGTGTGATGTCATTTCTGCCCGATATCCTGAATTTAAGATGCCAACTCCCGAGTAAGTTTACGGATTATAAGTTTAGATTTTGATCACTTAAAAAAATCGTGGATTGTATGTAAGTCTATTATGCTAAAATAAGTTATAATATGTTACTACAAGATTTAAAATATTATGTTAAAGTAAAAAAAAAAATTCAAATATGACAATTTGTGCTATGTAAAATTTTTTATTCAAAAATTCACCCACAAATTTAATTTTTTGTTACTCTTTTTATTATAAATTTTTAGTATTTTGAATAAGACAATGCATGAAAATTTTAATTTTAAATAAGTTTAATTAGTGTTTGACATTTGAATTTTTAATACAATTTACCCTCAATTAATTAGGTATATGAAATATTTTGTATAAATTTGTATGTTTTTAATTTTTGTTTGTTTGTGCACGCAGTTCGTGGAAAGATGTTGTGCCTTTTAGTGCGTTTAATGTGATAACGAAGAAACTTGAAGAAACGGGATTTAAGTGTGAAAATGGGTTGGAGGAAATGTTTGATGGAGCTATTAAATCCTGCAGAGAAAGGGATCTTCTTTAGATTAATTCATCATTATTTCAATTTCAAACTCACTTCGCATTATTCATGGACTAGTTATCTATCTTTATTTTCTGTATTTTTTATATATATATAATAATAAATGGTCTCCATGTGGTCGTTTATTATTGAGAATTTGGGGATATATACATAATGGTTTCCATGTGGTCGTTTATTATTGAGAATTTGGGGATATATACATAATGGTCTCCACGTGGTCGTTTATTATTGAGAATTTGGGATATATACATAATGCAAATATATATATACTTTCACAGTTGGATTTCTTTAACACGTGAAGTGATATATAAAATAAGAAAAATGAATTTAGTGAGAATTTTTTAAGGGTAATTTTGTAAAGCTTTTATATATAAAAGTAAAGAAATTGGTTGACTTTTGTGTATGTGTGGAAAAAAATTAATATCATTTGTGTAAAATTGAGGATATATTAAAGGGAGAGTTTATAAATGGTTTTCCAATTTAAGGGAGTGAATTTTTTTGTGGGACGTCCGGAAAAAAAAAAAGTGTGAAAGTAATATGTGTCTAAAAATTACTAGATCAATTCTTATGTCTCAATTTTTTTTATTTTACGTACACTGTTCGATCTTTAGTTAATATGTGTCGCATTATATAATGAGCTAGATATTGATCATTTTCTTAATAATACATATAAGCAAGATAGTGAAATAATAAAAATATCACAAATCCACCGAAGAATTTCGTTTAAAATATTGGCAAGTTGTTGCTGGGCTGCAAAATATTCTACAGTATTTTATATAAAATACAAGATCTGTAAATAAAACTACAAAAACTCAACTACACAAAAGTAAAATAAAAAAAATAAAAAAAGAGTAGGAGCACATGACTTAGTAATTAAATTCATTTCATTCGTACGTATCTATATGTGGAAGTTGGAATTTTTGTTTTAGGAATTTTTAATATGTCTAGGATGATTTGATGATCTCATGGAATATCTCATACCATGTGAAATGATTTTTTTATTATTGCATAAGACAAGTAGACAACCAATATGAAAAGACATGAATAACCCCATTTGCATCATTATGTTATACTTTAAAATCAGATGCATGACTCTGTTTGAAGAAAAAAGAAAGAGAAATGGCGCAAGAAAATAACAAAGGAAGAATTTGTGTGACCGGAGGAACAGGCTTTCTGGGATCATGGATGATCAAGAGGCTTCTAGAAGACGGCTATTCCGTTAACGCCACCGTCAGAATTGATCCAGGTACGTTTTGTATGAATTATATTTATCATAAGTACTTTTGTTGGGTTCTGGAAGGATTTTTAATATTTCATTTGATATGATATTGTTGTATTAGTCTATTTTGCTTTTGAATATTCAACTTTATAATAAGTTTGAATATGAAAACGGTTTATATAATATTTTGTCACGTTTTAATTACCAGAGAAGAAAAGGGACATAAGCTTCATAACAAATCTCCCGGGCGCGTCCGAAAGGCTAAACATATTCAACGCCGATTTGGACAAACCCGAGACGTTCGCGGCCGCCATAGACGGCTGCCGCGGCGTTTTCCACATGGCCCACCCTCTAGATTTCGCCGAAAAAGAGTCAGAAGAAGTCAAAGTACAAAGGACGACAACTGCTTTACAAGGCATTTTAAAGGCCTGCGCCGATTCAAAAACGGTGACTCGAGTCGTGTACACGTCGAGCATATCGGCAGCGGCTTTCAGCGGTTCAGGAATCATCGAAGAAACGTCATGGACTAATGTGGAATTTATCCAAAGCTTAAGGGCATTTTTGGGACCTTACATAGTCACTAAAACATTGGTAGAAAAAGCAGCGTTGGAAACTGCAGAGAAACTTGGATTGGATCTTGTCTCGGTACTTCCTACTTGGGTTACGGGTCCCTTCATTTGTCCTAATTTGCCTGATTCCGTTTACGTCTCCATGACCCTTATTTTCGGTATTCTTTTCGTTCAAATTTAATAAGTCTAATTTTTTTTTTCTTTTGTAACCCGGTCAATTTACATGTTCCTACACTAATACATTATTTACTTTTTACTTAAGGGGATGAAAAACACTACGCGCACATGAAAGAGTCGAGTTTAGTTCATGTAGACGACGTTGCTAGAGCTCATATTCATTTGTTTGAGCATAAGGAAGCCAAAGGGCGGTATCTACTCGCTGGTGCTAAATTCAAAATTCAAGACTTGTGTGACGTCATTTCGGCCCGATATCCTGAAATTAAGATGCCAAATTCAGAGTAAGTTTACTTCATTTATTAAGGCAAATGCGATATCTACTTTTATAATTGATCTGATATAAAGTTAAATTATTATTTTGATTTGTACACGCAGTTCATGGAAAGATATTGTAGCTCTTAGTTTGTCGGAAGTGATGACGAAAAAACTTGAAGAAACCGGATTTAAATGTGAAAATGGGCTGGAGGAAATGTTTGATGGAGCTATTAAATCTTGCAGAGAAAGGGGTCTTCTTTAGATTCATCAGTTCGCATTATTTCAGTTCAGTTCTTTCGAACTCTTTAATCGTTTTACTTTGTATGTGATTTTCAGGGGTGTACCAATATCGATGCACTCCAACTTCTGATTCAATTTGTGAATTTATGACTTTTAATTCGGGTCCGTTCACATTATTCATCGACTAGCTAGTTCTCTATCTTTATTTTCTGATTTTTATAATAAATTGTCTCATGCATGATGCAAGCCGTTGTTGAATGACATTGTCATTATATAAAAAATCATAAATGAGAGTGGTACTAGTGCAATTGGTTGTATTTGTATCTTACAATTGAAAAATTGAACTTCAATTAATTGAGTTAAATATTGAATCAAATATTAAATTGACTCAATTACATATGAAAACTTGTCTTCTATTTAATTGACGTTCTATAACATTTTAAATTATTTCATATAAATGTTGTTTTAATTAGTTTACACAGTTTATTTCTAGTTTACCCTCTCTTTCAGTAATTCTAGTTTTAACATGCTCAGAATTGCATTAAAATGAGCTTATTTTTATTTAATAAGGACAAAATAGGAAAATAATTGATAATTTCTTAATATTTGTGATGGTTAATTTAAAGTTGTACCGCCAATTGATGAGAAATTTATCACAACGCCATGTCGATGTAGTTTAATTTCGCATAATAAAAGAACAATTTTTATTTTATTTATTTTTACAGAATTTTTATATTTTTATATATAACCTAATTAACCATTTTTTTATTTTTTTAAATAGGGTTACAGTCGTACCCTTTCTTAAATAGGGTGCCAGAATGGTAGATGCTTATGGAGTTATGGCGGTAGTTGGGTTTCATCATTTTGACATATTTATGGCCAACAATAATGTCACATGCACTCTTATAATAATTTCCTACATTACATTTAATTAAATGTGTTCGAAATTAGCATGGTCTACTATTGGCTATACTTGTCAAAAACTTATACTCCATCCTATTCAAAATATATGTCATTCTAAACTCATGAACACATATTAAAAAAATAAATTATTTCTCATGTTACCCTTAATTAATGATGGTACATCTCATAAAAAAAGAACACATTTATATAAATATTTAATAATTTAAAGTTAAATTTGAAAGAAATGCAATTAATTTACATTAAAAAGTGTAAAACGACATATAATTTGCAAAGAAAACGAAAGGTGAAAACGACTTATAAAAAGAATAGGAGGGAGTAGTATACAATATTTCACCCTATCACTACCGTGCAATATGACTTATTCTTATGTTCTTATCCGTTATTCCGTCTTCTAGCCTCTGTTTTCTTTCTTCGCCGTCGCCGGTCACTCCTCTTCTTTTCTCTACGCTGCCTTCTTTTCTACACCGCCTCCTTCTCCGCGATGTCTTATCTTCTTGCGCGCTGCGAGAAATCTGCACGGTTCAATAATAAAAAAAAAAATTATAAACTGTTCAGATTTCTAATATGCTAATCATGAAACAAGCAGAAAAATTATTATTTTTGTTTTTTGAATGAATTAATGTGAAAAAATCAACAATAAATTTATTCCAATTAATTGTTGTTTTTGTAATTGTAGTGATCGATAAACTATTCAACATAGTTGTATTTTTTGTGTTTTCAATTATTGTTATTTGTCTTTTTAATGTGGGTATCCCATTCCCTCTCAATAATGACATTTTATTTATAACAGTAACACATCTTTTTCTATAAATAATACACTTGTGTTTATATAATAACACAATTTTCTGTGTTACTTTAAGGTCAAATATGTGGTACTCAAAAGTCAATTGTGTGCTACTTATCCCTACAGTAACACATATTTGCTCGTACAGTAACATATAATTGTATTTATAGTAACACGGATTAAGAATAATTTTTTCTATTTTTGTATTAATATTTCCTGTGAAAAGTCAATTTATATGTTATTTGTACTTACACTAACACATATTTGATCTTGCAGTATTATATAATTACCTTTAGGACATGAAACCCGTTATCCTGTTAGCTTCATGCGCGCGATTTTTGCGCAATTTTTAAGAAAATATTCGTTTGACCGATCAAATCTGCTACAGATTCATGAATTTTGACTTTTCCTTAAATATACTAATATTTCACGTGAAATATTACACATAAGTACGGCTCTTTATCAATATGATTTTTACCATATCGACGAAACCAAATCTTATGTTAATTGATCTGGTTGTACGATACATTCAATTTGAAATTAATATTCTGCACTTACACGTTTAATTGCATTTTGTTTTTCCAAGTTAAAATTAATATTATGCACACTTACACATTTAATTGTATTTTACTTTTCTAATTAAAATAGTACCAAAATATAAATAGTACTCTCTCCATCAAATTTCATTATTCCCACTTTTATTTTGTTGGTGTCCAATTTTATTATGTTCATTCCCTTTTTTGCCACTAACTTTATTCATAAACAATCATTTTATCTATAAATGGACCCCACCACATTCCATCATACCCCCAACTTATCTACTTTATACATAAACTAATCAATATTCATTAAAAATCGTGCCCGAAGAAATGGGTATAATAAAATTGGACGGAGGGAGTATTACACAATAAAATATATATATATATAATACTGGAATTACATTATTCTTTCCTACCTCCATTAATGCGCCCGTATTAAATGTCGTAGTTTAAAAATTAAATATATTTTTAAATAGTGACACTAATTATACCTAACAATAACACTAGATTTTTATTTTTATTTATTATGTAAACTTGAAATGTTGATAGGAATAAATGACTCATGACAAATTATCTCTATTTTTCTTTTTTGATAAATTTTGAATAGAAATAGATACATTAAATAGGCCACATACTTTTATATTTTCATTTGTAATTTTATCACGTATTTATCTCACCCCAAAATTAAAAAATGTTTATCTAAAGAAATGGTGAACACACTTACCTTATTTGTCTGTTTCACAATTGTTTGTACATCTATAAATTTTTTCATAAACCACACCCTCACAATATTCATATATTTACACAAAATGACATTACTTTTACCCTCTTTTTAATTATATTTTTACTTTATTTATATAATTTTACAAAATTAACCCTCAATACTTTATACATTACATTTTTTTTTTTAAATGTGTCCATTTTGTGATGCAAACATTTATTGAATTATTGAAGGGTGACGGAGGGAGTAGTTGAATCTATTGCGCTAAGGGCAAAACCATTCATTTAATTTAAAAAATAAAAGAAAATCAGGTGGTAGGTGGGTGTGGGGTTTATCTTTATCCTACATAGAAATATCATGCAAATAAAGAACAAAAAAACATTATCCCTTATTTTATTTTATTCAATTAATAATATAGATGGCATCAGATATTCAGATCAGACATCCCATACAGTACAATTAAGTTTCGAAGTTGATGATAGTTGTTTTATTGTTTTATTTAATAATTTTATATATAGTGATAATGTGATAGAATCTCATTAATCTTTTTTTAATTATTACACAGTTTGTTACAGATTCAAATCTTTTTTCCTTGACTTTTATATTCATATGCTGTCAAGTTTGACGGATCTGAAACTGTCTTTATGAATTTTTCATATCGTACGTAATTATTAAAATATTAGCATTTTTTGTCAAATATATATATTATATATATGCGCACTTTCATATATTTGTAAAATTAACTAAAAAACGATATATATCTCCAATAAAATTCATGAAAATCTATTTATTTTTTTCAGTACGTGTGCTGTGGCTCATTAGTTAATTAATTACTATATAGGGTTTGGCAGATTTTCAATCAGTATCCGAAATTAAATTGTTTGTACTACTTGGCAGTCAACATATACATAGACATGCCTAAAAGTTTCCATATAGCTGGTTTTCGATATCGAACAGAAATTGTAACCGTTAAAAATTAAATCGGGACAATAGAAATCGAATGTTAAGGTTGGGAAAATTTTAGTTTTAGTCCTATAAGTTTAATACATTCTAAAATAAATCTTTTAAGTTTCAATTTTACAAAATACATCTTTTACCTTTCAATTTAATCATTTTTTACATCAATTTTAATCCTTTATCTTTCTAATGAATTAAAACTGGCTGATTGGGGTACACATTTATTTAAAAAATGTCATGGCACACAATTATCTCTCATTTATATATACTTAAAAATATACGTAATTAATTGAATATCTATCAAATTTTTCTGTAAACTCCAAATTCAATTAAAAAATAAATTGAAATATTCTCCCAAGTTCAATTAAAAACAAATTGAAATATTCTCCCAAGTTCAATTAAAAACAAAATTGAAATATGCACCCTTGATAAAACAATTCTATAATTAAAATTAAAATAATTTTATTTTTCTTGATGCTTACAATATAATAATATAATAAAGTTGTATTTTAATCTTTTCAAAAATTAACATTTCACCTAAAAGATTGAGAATACAACTTCCATTTTTTGAAAAAAAAAAAAAACACCAAGTTCATCTCGCTAAAGTTATCCACCAAAACAACTAAAGTACCTTTAAAAGGCAAAAATCAAAGTTCACATATTATTTATACACATTCTTAAAATAAAATTATATGCAAATTTTATTGAGAACTTTTTAAAATATTGAAAACTTTTTAGAACTTTTTAAAATATTAAAAACTTTTTAGAACTTCTTAAAATATACCTCTAGTCAATTGATTTAAATAGACATGAAAAAATATATATCACAACAAAATTATATATATTTCTCATGTAACAAAAGAAAAAATTAAATAGACATGAGAAAAAATTAAAGATAGGATGATGTGGTAGATGATATGGGCATTTTTTAAATAAATGTCGTACAAGTCAGCACATTCCACCGGAATCCCCAAATAATTTAACCGCATAAATCAAAAAAGAATATTCAGGCAACTTTAATTCATTAGAAAGATAAAGGATTAAAATTGATGTAAAAAAGGATTAAATTGAAAGGTAAATTACGTATTTTTTGTAAAGTTGAAACTTAAAGGATTTATTTTGAAATGCATCAAACTTATAGGACTAAAAGTAGGTTTCAGTTCTACGTATATCCGAAAAGTGGAATTGTTGGTTTCAAACTGGTTTCAACCTATTTTTTTATATTTAAATTATAAATGAACGAGATTTAATTAGTTGAGAATGGTCGTTGCAAAATCAAGCGATGAGATTTTTTTTTTTACAAGAAGTACGCTCTACATTAGTAATTCCAGTGTAGCTTCCGAGCCTCTTCTCTGACCCACTCCGGGGTGTCTGCTCCAATCCAAGCGTAAGGAATAGGAGAGTTGATAGCAAATTTGGCTAGCTTGTGGGCTATGGCCGTCTTCGTGCGTGGCAAGTATTGGATACTTATCCCTGTATCCTGTAGTAGTCGACGCATTTTTTCGATCGCTGCTTCCTCTGGTCCGAAGAATCGGTCTGTATGTTTCGAGCCAGCCAGCGTTGTGTCCTTCGAGTCCGTGAATATCTTCGTCGGGCCTGCTCGGATATTGGCCAGAGCCTCTATCCCTGTTATCACACCTGCCGTTTCAGCGCCAAGTACTGTGCCTGGGGGTTTAATTCTTTGGCACCCTGCTGCAAGGACTAGCCCAGAGTGATTCAGTATCCCATATCCCACTGAGTAGTGTCTTTTCTCATTATCAAAACAAACATCAACAACCAGCTTGTTCTCATTAGATTCCGTGAGGGATTGAGCATGTTCTTCTTCGTTGTGTCTTCGGCTAGGCGTATTTATGGCAGTATTCGCCTCTGGGAAGTCTTTAATAAAACCTGGTAGCCATCCCGTGGAGAAGTTTAGAGTTCTTCTCGGTGCACCCATGTCGTCTTTAATTCCGTGTTTTATTGTGCATCTCTCCTTCCACAGGGCCCATAGACGGCCAAAAAACACCTCGAAATCTTCGCGGCTCAATATGTTCTGCATCTTCCATAATATGTTCTCCATGTTATCCATCTTCCCCGCTTTTAAAAGGGCCCATAATCCACCTTCTTTCCACACCCCCCGTACATGCGGGCAGAAGATGAGTGCATGGGCCTCGTTCGCCGATGGCCATCCACATAAGAAACAACATGGGTCGACTGGCACGTGCCGCCGTGATAGGTTTGCCTCTGTTTGTAGAATACCCCACACAATTGTCCAAATAAAGATTCGGATTTTAGGGGGTATATTCAGGCTCCAGATGAGCCGCCACCGTTGTGTTTCCCCGTTCGCTAATGAAGGGCCCGCCTGTTCTGTTTTCGTTGCGTTCATCTCCATGGCGATTTTGTACCCTGAGCTCGCCGTATACTTGCCTTTCTTATTCCACCGTCAGAATTGGGAGTTTGTTGTCCCTTCTCCCCCGATAGGAATGCTTCTGATTGCATCCACTTCATAAGGTAAAAAGTGTTCCCTCAGTTTTTGGGTATTCCAGCATGAGAAGTTGGTTATATAGTTGGCAACCATTGCATTTCCCTCATAAGAGATCCCAGATTTGATCCTACCTTCAGTAAGTGATGGGATCCATTTATCCCACTTGGTATTAATTGGTTCCATCACCTACTTTCCACATTAAGCCTTCCCTTAGTAGTTGTTTGCTCCAGCACAAGGATCTCCAGATGTACGATGGTTTGCTCCCAGTCGATCCTTCCAGTGCATTGGAGAATTTATAATAGCGAGCTTTAAACACTCGTGCCACTAGTGAGTCCGGGTATGCGATTAAACGCCACAACTGTTTGGCTAGGAAAGCTTGGTTGAATTCCACTAATCTTTTAAAGCCCATACCTCATTTGTCTTTGTCTCGGCATAATTTTGGCCAATCCATCCAATGGATTCTTGTTGTCGTTCCATTGGATCCCCACCAAAATCGAGCGCACATGCGTTCTATTTCATCACAAAGGGTGGTGGGGATTCTGAAGCATTGCATAGCATAAGTTGGTATGGCCTGAATTACCGCTTTTATGAGAGTTTCTCGTCCCCCTTCCGAAAAGTGGCGTACTTTCCATCCTTCTAGTTTTTTCGCTACTCGGTCACGGATGTATGCGAATTGCATGCGCTTGCCCCTTAAAGTGAAAGTTGGTAAACCCAGGTACACCTCATGTCCTTGACACACACTGATATTCAGGCTTTGTTTCAATTTCTCTATATTAATAGGGTCCATTTTAGCGCTGAAGGTGATGGCGGATTTGTCGAAATTCACCATTTGCCCGGAGGCTCTCTCATATTGCAGTAGGCAGTTTTTGATGGTGTCACAATCCCCGTTCGAAGCACGGAAGAAGACTAGGCTGTCGTCCGCGAAGAATAGGTGGGAGATCATGGGTGCATCTCTAGCTATTGAGACACCCCTGAATCTTTTAGTCGTAGCCGCGTGCGTGAGTAGTGATGACAGACCCTGGGAGCAGAGAACAAACAAATACGGCGAAAGTGGGTCCCCTTGACGTAGTCCCCTAGAGGGTTTAACATTTCCGTACACCTTCCCGTTTATTTCGAAGGAGTACGATACCGAGCGGACGCAATTCATAATCAGAGTACACCATCTTTCCTCAAAACCCAGTTTGAGCATAATCGAGTTCAAGTAGCTCCATTCCACGCGATCGTAAGCCTTGCTCATGTCTAGCTTTAAGGCTGCGTATCCTCCTTTACTATTATTGTTGCGGATCCAGTGCATGCACTCAAAGCCCAGAAGGACGTTGTCCGAGATTAGACGTCCTGGTATAAAGGCACTTTGACTTGGGTCGATGATTTTACCAAGAACCAACCGGAATCTGTTAGTGATTGCTCTGGCCACGATCTTGTACACCACATTGCAGAGACTAATTGGGCGGAAATCTTTCATATTGGTTGGTCTGGGGAGCTTGGGGATCAAGGATATTACCGTTGAGTTCCAGCTGGATAGATCGCCATTTTCGTTCAGAATATGGAGGGCTGCCTCTGTGATTTTGGGTCCCAAGAGGTCCCAGGATTTTTGGTAGAATAGGCCATTAAAGCCGTCCGGGCTTGGGGCCTTGGTTGGGTGCATGTCGAATAGAGCACGACGTACCTCGTCTCTCGAGAAGGGGGAGAGGAGTGTGTTGTTCATTTCTGGCGTTACTACCGGTTGGATGGTGTCTGTAACTAAGGTTACGTCGTTTTCCTGAGGTCCGTTTGAAGAGAATAGCTCTCGATAATAATCCGTGACAATGGATGATATTTGAATCTGATCCGTGCACCACTGACCTGTAGCGTTCCATAGTCCAGAGATAGTGTTTTTCTTCCTCCGTTCAGAAGCGGATCTGTGGAAAAAGGTCTTATTTGAACCAGAAACGACAGAAACGACAGAAACTGAAATCTATGTCTAATATACCTCTTTCTCTTAAAATTATACTCCTTTCGTCCCATAATAATTTTCATAGGTAAATGGACATAAATATTAAGAAAGTGTAATAATTAGTGGATTTTTTAGGGAATTTTGTAAATGTTTATGTACAATTTAAGTAAAAAAATGAGTTGACTTTTGTTTATGTGTGGAGAAAAAGTAATGACATTTGTATAAAATTGAGAATATTGTGAGAGTGAAGTTTATAAAGGGTTTTCCATTTTAATGATGTGAAAGTTATTGTAGGACGAAAGAAGTACATGATAAATGTACCCCCAATAAAACTCTAATTTTCCCCACTCCTTCAACCCATCGCCCCCAGCTAGCGCCGCCGCACATTTCACCCAGTGCCCCCCCCCCCTTTTTTTTGCAACACTTTGGTGGCGGCGCCTCTCCTCCCTTGCACAGTCACCCTGCCTTCCCCCACCCAAGTCGCCCCCGTCCATACACTGCACCACCCAAGCCGTTGTCATTCCTCCTCCCTCTTTCTCATTTTTTTTCAATTTCTGGCCGCCCCTCCATTGCCAAACACCGACGCCTCCTCCCCTCGCCCAAGGCTTCGACCCTCCCTCGCTCAGCCGCCGTTGCCTGAACTCTAAACGCACAGTTTTTTTTTGTTGTTTTTTTTCCAATAAAGTGTTTTCGAAAAATAAACACCATCGTCGACATATTTTAATTTATCGACGATTGTGTTTATTTTTTAATTCACTTTGTCGCAATATTTTAATTTTATTTTCATTTTTTCTTTCGACGAAATCGTGTCGATGAGAGTATTTTTCATTGACACATTATTGTCGACGAAATACTCTATGGTCGACAAATCAGTGCCGATCGACACTGATTCGTCGAAAATATGTCTTTTTTTAGATTTCTAATTTTTTTGAAATTATTGATCTGTTTTTTGGAAATGTTTGGGTGGTGGGGCATCGGAGGCGGCGGCTGCTATAAAAAATTGGGTAAAATTTTAATTTTAAAAGGGGTGTATTTATCTATAAATGTTTTACTAAAATGGAACATGGAGTATTTTATACGAACATTAAATTAATAAATGGGGAAGCAAGAGTATACTTAACAAAGCTGGAGGGGTATAAAGCTTGCGCCTCTATTGAACTGATTTTGTATTATATTATTGGGCCTCAGACATGTGGCCCATCAAGACTTCTAATTACTTAGGTGAGCAAGCCCAATAAAACTGGGCTGCAATTTTAGTTGAACTAATAAATTAAGCTGATAAGTTTTAGCTAAATACAATTAATTGTATGATTCCGAGAGATTATTTACAAATTTGTAAATTTTTGTATGCAACAATTAGATTATACGTGATCGACTGAATTTTTAATTTCCACAATAGAAAAAAGAAAAAAACTATACTTTTTTTTTTATTACTGGTATGAAAATTCTAAGATGACTAGTATTAAGGATCGCATGAATATGCACCATATTACTTTTGATGTCACATATTTAAATCAGTTTCTCTATCTTTACTTATCTTCCTATATTTTAATTTAATTAATACACATGTAAAAAATATATTTTTATGACATCATAAATTTTAAAAGTAACACCGCCCCATAATTATTTCGGTGTATTCGTATATGATATAGAATATACTCCGAATGCGTATAAATTTAAAAAAGAATATTGTTTGGAATCCAAATACACATACTAACTTTTAAATAAATCATAGTATATAAAATGTAATGGCGTACAACATAAATTGTTGTGTCATTTTAACATATTATAAATTAATTTAGCATTTTTTTCGTATGTGTCTCTAATATTTTCTTCCATGCAAAATGCAGCTCTTCATTATCTGAGGAGCCACTACTATTTAGGTCAAAAAGTTTTGAATTCGGGACATATCGAAAAAAGAGAGAGGTTATAAAAAAAATGTTTTAAATTATTCCATGCATTCCAAATATAAATATTTCACCTTTTTTTTTTCGAGCCTAATATAAATTCACCTTAAAAAACACGTTTAAATAATTTAGGATTGGTTCGAAAAAAAAAAAAAAAGGATAATGACATACATCGATTTTTTTTGTAATCCATCAATTTTTTTTTTTATGGGTTGATATTCGATTTTTAACTGATCAACTAATTCAAAGACCGATCTAAATGCTTCTATTAAATTCTCACTATTTTTGTAAGTAACTTTACAATTCTTTCATCACAATTTTAACAATATTCTATTTTTACCCATGACTTATCCAAATGAATTCAGGGGTGTTTTTTTTTAAGTTATAGAAAAAGTGATTTGTTTTGCTTTAAAAAAAAAAAAATTATTTTGCAAGCAATCCAACATATAAAAATTGGTTATAATTAAGGTGCTTAATTTTGTTGCTTTGTCCGATTGAATGTTTCATGCACTAAATGTCTTGCCTAATTATTATTATTTTTTATTTTTGCAAAGTTTTACGAGTTAGAATTTCATATTCTAACAAATATTTTATTTTGTTGATAATGTCATTAAGAGACAACAAGTAATAATAATTTTGAAATATTCAATATATCAAAAAAAAAACCAGAAGTGTACTAAAATTCAAAACCATTACGCTTGACCGAAAAGAGATATGCACTGTTTTCTTTCGCTTTATTTAATTTCATCCATAAACAAATATGACCAAGAAATTACTTCTTTTTTCTTTCGCTTTATTTAATTTCATCCATAAATAAATATGACCAAGAAAATTAAATAATATAACATGTCAATTATGATGGAAATAAAATAATAAAACAGCCTGTATTTAAAACTTATTAAAACAGGATGCGGCTGAGAAAGATACCTAAAACAAATGGCTAATGTTGTTCAACGGATAAGTAAAAGTCAAAAGAAAGTGCCACGTGGAATATCAAGCAATTGATTATTAACGTTACACAAAGAAAAACAAATATTCAACGTTAAAAAGGAAAAATAAATAAAAGAAGTAACGGTCTGAAGACTCAATCTTAATAATTTACCGCGGTAAGGAAGTTGAAGGGATCCGGGTTTATAAGTCGGAGCGACCCATGGGCCAGATACTGACCCGTTTTAGTTATTGCAGACTTCACCAGAAAATCAGATTTCGAATATGCCTGAATGCCCTGCATCGAACAGTGGAGTACTATTTATTAGGTTGTTAATCTTCGACACGACACGATAGCACGACATAAATTTAACACGAAAATTGCAGGTTAGTATTTGGTATTATCGGATACGTTTGGGTTCGTATCGACCCGATAAGCACGATAAAATTAATAGGTAACTCATTAACCTGTTAACAACTCGTTAATCTGATATTTACCTGATATGACACGACATGATAACGATACGAAACCGATAATGACATGATAATTTTTAAATTTTATATTAATTTTTATATATTTAAATGCAATTTTAAATTTATTTATTTCTTTATCGTATCGTTATTGTGTTGCGTGTCGTTATCGTGTTGTGTTATGCCGACACGAACATTATCATGTTGTTATCGGGTTGTGTCGACACGAAAATTATCGTGTTCGTGTCATGTCGACACATATCCTTATTGTGTCGTGTTCGTGTTTAGCATTATCCGTGTCGATGCGAAATCCGACACGATAGCACGATTTGCCAGCCCTACTATTTATTTCAATTTTTTTAAGATAAGTTTTCATTAGATGTACTCTTTCCTTCCCATGATTAAAAAAATGAATTTAGTGGAGATTTTGAGGGATAATTTTGTAAAATTTATATATAAAGTAAAGAAATTAGTTGACTTTTTATGTATGAGTGAAGAAAAAGTAATGACATTTATGTAAAATTGATGATATTGTGAGAGTGAAGTTTATAAAGCGTTTTACATTTTATTATATATTCTCATTCCTTATTTGGAAAATTTACTATTTGCACTATTTTATCTCCACACTTGAACCAACACTTATTTACTCAAATTACCATTAACTTTATTCATAAACAATCACTTTATCTATAAATGGACCAACAACATCCCAACATACCCCCAACTTATCTACTTTATACATAAACTAATCAATACTTCCTCCATTTTTTAATAAATGATATTTTAGTCTTTTTCTTTTGTACACAATTAAATGATGTTTTATAATTTTTACACTGTTTATTCCAATTATGTCATCCATTTATCTTAATAAAATATTCTAATCTCTAATTTACTTTTATTAACTATGAAAAATATGCATTAGAGAATTAATGTGATTATAAATTTTCTTTATTATTTAAGGGTATATTTGTCAATACATATTTTTTTTTAATTTCAATAAATTTCACGAAAACATCACTTATTAAAAAATGGAGAGATTATTTATTAAAACTTGTATCCTAAGAAATGAACATTATAAAATTGGACGAGAGTATAGTATTTTTTTTATATAATTACATTTTCCACAAAATAGTGTAATTATCAGAAAACCCAGGAAATAGAGTAGGCGGTGGGGCGGGCCGGGTGTCAACTGTCAAGATTCGGGCGAAACGGGTAAATTCGATTTAAATTCGAATTTCAAAATTATAAATTCGCCACTGTAATAAAAGATAAAGAAGATTTGTTGAGTGAAAACGAAAGGTAGAGAGAGAAAAAACAAACAACCCACTCTCATCGGATATTGCGTTTTTGGTACATTTTTTTTTTTTGGCGCACACACTTCGTAAGAAAACTACACCCAACAACTATTGAAAGGCTCTCTTCACATGCTTCCCGAATTTTCATTTCTTGATCTTTGAGCAAATTATTCTGTTTCCTATAATTTGTATTCTCTTGTTTATTGTTTATAGGTTTTTATTTCTGGGTTTGTATCGGATTAAGGACATGCCAATTCTTGATCCATATTTGCATTTCATTTCTGGGGATTGTCGAAGTTGTTGTAGGGTTAAAGCAATTGGGGGATTCTGTTGTTGATCGATGCTGGCTTTTCTGTGAATAGGGTTTTACTGTTTTTGTTCTTTATAATATACTGTTGTTATTTTTGTGGGTTTGTTTAATTAGGTTTTGATTTGGGGGTTTCTGGAGGCTTTGGTTTGTGGGTGGAAATTTGATATTTCTGTGAATAATTTAACGGTTTAATTGCCGGGAGTTGTTGAATAGTGTTGAAAGATGTATATTGAGGAGCTGAAAGAGGGGGATTCTGAGTGTGTTGAGCAGCAAGTCTGTAGTGATGTTTATAAGGGTGCCATGGTTGTTTGGGACCCGAAAAGGTTGTTGGTCGGAGCAGGGGCTCGTGCGCTTTTCTACCCGACATTGTTGTATAATGTTGTAAGGAATAAGATCCAGTCCGAGTTCCGCTGGTGGGATCGGGTTGATGAGGTATCAGTAATGTTTGATTATGTTGCTCTGTTGTTATATCTTCTTAGCTATAAACTCGTGTTTGTGGAATATAATCTGTATATGGTGTGTCCTTTACGACGCTGATTGTAGTTTATGGTATTTGCTTATGAAATCGGAGTCCTATGGTTGATATTCATGGCTCATAGTTTGAAGATTATAAGAACTTATCTTTCTTTCTGAAATTCGTTGTTGCCAAAAGCTGTAATTGTTTTGTTAAGGTACATTAGTGATGACTGATTTTCTAAACAACGTACTTGCTTTGGATTGCATGTGGTATGAATTTAGCGAGAAGCTAGAATAAGGATTCACGTTTTTTAGGGATTTAAATCTAGTCAAGTATTTGGGTTACTTCTTTCATCTTAATGGGGATCTGGATCGAGCAGGGATGAAAGCATGGTTTACTGCATGCTTGAGTATCCTTATCTGTACTCATAATGTCTTGTAATTTTTATTCGGTGAATTTTGTCCTTATCCGTATGGTCATCAAAGGTGTAGAGCTACGTGTCTCGACCAACTATTGCGTATTTCTAGTTGCTTCACATGATTCTCTTAAATGCTGTTGACATTTCTTAACTTCTAGCTAAAAGTAATAACAACCTACTAAAATAATGTTTGATTCTTGATGCTCTATATATGTTCTTAACATATCTCTTGTGTGTTTGTGGGAATAATCAATATCTGATTTGTCATTTATTATGCTGATTGTAGTTCTGATTTTTTATTATATTATCTAATTCCAGTAATTATGTTGTATATTGGTATGGATTGTTGTCACCTCATTGAAGATTGTTATCTGTACTCCAGAGGTCTTGAGTTCAATTTTAGTCATGTATGTTTTACTACTTAAATCGGTGAGTTATTTCTCATTGATGCCGAGGTGGAAAGCTATGAGTCAGGACAATTTTCTGAGTTTTTCGCGGTTGTTTTATACGGCTATATTTATGGATGCTGTTGAAGTTTTTTGACATCTAGCGACTAGCGTAAAGTATAAAAACCTGCTAAAAACATTTTTTTTAAAAGAATTCATGAAATTTGTTTAAAACTGGTTTTGAATTTGCGAATTTGGTACCTTTTTGATGAACATAAAAAATACTCCGTATTATCTTATTATTTTTTAGAAGATAGCAAAGCCTCTAAGAACTTCCTATTTTTAAAATTATATAATGTTTTAATTTATAGAATTGCTAATTTTAATTAATTGAAAGTCTAAATTAACTCATTTTATGTCTAAGAAGCAACAATGATTTAATCCAAAAACATTTAATGTAATATTAATGGTTGGTTTTTTACAGTGAACATATGGTAGATTGAGTTACTTGGATTGAAGAACTCACCATTTTTTCTTGGAAATTCATTTTGGTGGAAGGATTTGATTACTACAATTAACAAATCCAAAATCCTTTAATGTGATATTAATGGTTGGGTTTTTATTAATGCATTTTGTTAAGGATCTGAAATACATCACTGATCACTCTCATTTTTGAGCTACTTTTTAAGTGATTTGAGTGGATTTAAAATATTCAAAATCTTGTTGTTTCAAGTTTTTGAATCTACAATCAACCTTGGGCCTTGAGATTAGTGGTTCGTTTTTCCTCTTCATAATGTTTGTATGCAAGGCCTTGGTTATATGATTGGAATTGCATTCAGTTTTATGGAATATTTGGTGAAGCTCCCTATTAATTGCTTCTACTTAACTAATAAACACATGAACAAATTTGATGCATCAGGCATGATTCATGTTTGTGTATGCAGTTGCTGATATACTATCATTATGTGCCATGCTTGTATTCATGTGTTATGTTTTCGAGCAACTGTTATATTTCTACAGTATTTTCTTGTGATAATTTGTGTTGTAACTATTTTTACTTCTCTTTTTTTGTAGTATGTTTGCTTCTACTTAACTAATAAACACATGAACAAATTTGATGCATCAGGCATGATTCATGTTTGTGTATGCAGTTGCTGATATACTATCATTATGTGCCATGCTTGTATTCACGTGTTATGTTTTCGAGCAACTGTTATATTTCAACAGTATTTTCTTGTGATAATTTGTGTTGTAACTATTTTTACTTCTCTTTTTTTGTAGTATGTTTTGCTAGGAGCTGTCCCATTTCCCACTGATGTGCCTCGCTTGAAGGCTCTGGGCGTAGGTGGAGTGGTTACACTAAATGAACCATATGAGACTTTGGTTCCAACTTCACTATATCATGTAAGTTAAAGTTCTATTTCTCGGTATCCCATGTTTTCACTCGTTTTTGACTTAGAAAGATTTGCTTGAGATTTGAAAATGTTAATAATAGCATTCAATGCAGGTTACTTGACCAGATAACCAAGCACGTTATGAAAGTGAACTTGAGTAAAATCGGGATATTCATCACAAAAAACATAAAATGAGAAAATATTATATTTGTAGCTTCTGGTAATGTACTAATTCATAAATTCAAGAAATGATATTTTAATGAAGAAACATTGAAGTTCTTGAAATCTGTAGACAAACTATTTGCTATGGTTCCTCATTTAGTAACATTTACCCTGAATTGTTTTGAATAATGTGTTTTTATAGGATCACGACATCGAACACTTGTTGATTCCCACCAGAGATTATCTTTTTGCTCCATCAAATGGAGATATTTGCCAGGCTGTAGAATTTATCCACTGTAAGTTGAATTCCACAAACAAAAAACAATGTTATTCATAAGATGGTTTGGTTGGGAATATATTTGTCATTTTTGTTAATATTCTTTAGGCAATGCCCTTTGTGGCAAAACCACATACGTTCACTGTAAGGCTGGGCGAGGACGCAGCACCACGATTGTTCTCTGTTACCTGGTATGTCAGTTTAACAATCAAGTTATTACGAAGATATCCACTTTAGTCAAAGATTCCCTCTCCTAAAATTTATCGAATGATAACACAGGTTACACACAAGCAAATGACACCAGAGGCTGCGTTTCAGTTTGTGAGGTCCATTAGGCCAAGGGTGCTGTTAGCCTCCTCCCAGTGGCAGGTATATCTGATCTCGATTCTCGAGTGTTCCCTAACATCCTTTGACTTCTCAATTTCTCTCATTCAACAAATGCAGGCTGTTCAAAATTACTACCAAGGTTTGAAGAAACCCGAGGCAGAGACTTGTGTGGTCAGTTCTCCAAGACGAATTCTAGGCTTACCTGGGAAAGTCGACCTGGAGGACTTTGATGAGAACTCGTTGGTGTTAGTTACTGAATCTGATCTCGATGGATACGAGGAATTCCCTGAATCAGGCTTAGCAGGTCAGAACATGTTGGCTGAAGTGAACCTGGCTTATAGGGTACAGTTTGCTAGTCAAGCAGCTATTTCCAGGATATCATGCCTGTGGGTTCGTTGCCAAGCGGGGCAGAAAGTGTCGAGAGAGAAGCTGCCAAACTCGGTCAGGAACAGTCGTCTGGGGAGTATGGGTGTTGATATCCATGTCTACTGAGATGTCATTCTCAACCCGCCCATCCATTTAGGTGTCGGTATCAGGGAATAAAGATGGGTTTTTCCAAATGTGTTTTTTTTTTTTTTTGTGGTTTAGTTTATGGGTCCCTTAAGTCAGTGGGATCGGAGGTGTTATGGCTCAACCGTGTTGAGCTGTGTACAATTGCCAAAAAAGCGTTTCCCATACAGTGTTTGAGGTGTTATGAAATGTCCGATTTGGTGAAGTGTACAGTCACAGAGTCGAGAGTCTGTTCGAGTCGTTGTCGTTAAGCTATGTCCAGGGACGTGTAAAAGACGTGTTTTTATATAATGTTATATCGTTTGCTTCAATTAGTTTTGCCAAAGCTGTTATGATGTTGTAAACGATTTGAATGTAGTACTGTAGACATGGGCGGTTAAAAACTGAAAAACCGTCGAACCGTGAAAACCGCCGGTTTTTTAACCGGCGGTTTCGATTATAAAACCGAACCATAACTGGAAAATGGCGGTTCGGTTTCGGTTGCAGGTTTTGTCAAACCGAAACCGTCGATTTTTTGTTTTTTTTTTAAAATTTTTATAATACACCATTCTTTTATTTTTTATGTATAAATTTAAGTTATATAATTTTTATTAAATTCTAGTAATGTAGTTTTTAAAAAAAAAAGTTGACAAGAATAAAAAACGAGCGAAAACGGAGAAAAAAAAAAAGAGAAATTGCCTAACCGCCGGTTTTTAACCGAACCGTCAGTTAGAAAATCGTAACCGTAACCGACGATTTACCGGTTCGATTTCGATTAACAGAAATGCAAAACCGTAACTGGCGGTTTCTCTCGGTTGGACATGTAGTACACACACCCTCGAGTTATAGGGTAGAATTTTATGAAAATATGTGGCGATGTTGTGGTTAAATTTTACTCACCCATCCCATTGTAACTTTCTCACTTTTTTTTTTTTTTTAACTATCCCAATTATATCATTTGTATTACATCTATTTATTTTATCATATTCATTAATCAAAACACTAAAACGAAAGGAGAAAAATGATAAGGGAAGGACTCAAGAGCTGTTATTTGAACCGAGCGAGTACTTGAAGTTCGAGATCTACTCAAGCTCGACCCGATAACATTAACAAGCTTAAAAATGAGCTCGGCTTGATTCGTTAACGAGCCTAACGAGTTGAGTCTAATATATAAATTAGTTATTTTATTGCCGATGAAACCTAAAGTCATATGAGCACAACTCGCTCAAGAGACCGAAGCCCCATTAAAAACCTTATCGGACCTAATGAATCGAGCTCGAACCGACTCGTTAGTAAATCGAGTATCTAACGAGCTCAACTCATTTTAACGAACGAGTCGAGTTGAACTCACGAGCAGCTCGATTCGTTTAAGTGCACCAGGGAGGGGGAGTATAAGTTAGTGTAAGAATGATTGAGGTGAAATTGTAGTTGAAAAAGCATGATAAATGTTTTATATGAATCCAAAAATTTAAGCCAAATTTGAGAAACGGGGGATTTTAAATCATAAAACAAGGAAATAAATCCTGGATTTCAATGGATAAGAAAGTATACAGGAGGGTACTAATGGTATTTCAAGCATGCAACAGAAGATAAAGCTCAGAAGCAGCCATTGTTTTTGGGAAAAAAGTGAAAGTGGAAGTTGTAAAAGCTTGAGTTTGTTAAGGGCTATGGCTCTACTCTCTTTTCCACTTCCATCCACTCGAAATTCTCGCCCTTGTATGTCTCTCTATTCCTCTCTTTCATGCTCTATTATTATTGCTAATTTCTAATTTATTGAAACTGAAACTAGAAATCATGCCTGTAGCTTTTTTTTTTTTTTTTTTTTTTTTTGGGTATTATGATTTTGACATTGCCTGTAGGTGAAATTCATTCATGACATTAGATTAATGAGGAAATCAATTGGTATAATCATTGATAGATAATTCTACTTGTGTTTTGTTTTCTGCAACTTCTCATTTTGCGAATTGGCCAATTCTTCAGGCATTACACATTCAACAATGTCTGCTCAAACTAGATCCTTTTCTGCTTCTTGCTCGTGCCAAGGGTAATGATTATTCATAATCTTGAGTTACATTTCCATGTTTCTGTAAAATTTCAGTTTGAATAGATTATGCTTCTATTTAGAGTGTTTTGCTTGCTTATGTGCATCTTTACACGGCTAGAGAACAGGCTAAAGGCCCATTGCACTTAGAGGAGAGAGTGGGCAGGAGGATTCTCCTCACTTTTCTCGTAGGATCAGGCGTTTCGTCGGCCCTGCCATCGTTTGGAAAGACGAAGAAACAGAATCCGTACGACGAGAGACGCCTATTAGAACAAAACAAACGAATACAGAGAGAGAACAATGTGCCTGATGACTTCCCTAATTTTGTCAGAGAAGGTTTCATCCCTGTTTTCCCCTGCTAGTTAGTTGAGCTCTGAAGCAAGCACTAACTTTGTCGAATGGTTCAGGTTTTACGGTTAAAGTAGTCACACCGGAGAACTATGTTACACGTGATTCAGGTCTCATATTGCGCGACGTTGCAATTGGTGAAGGGGATTGCCCAAAGGATGGTCAGCAGGTTTCTCTTTACTTTCTTGTTTTCTGAATAACTTTGAATTGCTTGTCCTGGTGGATTGGTGATCATTTTACAATGTGGAATTTGGGTTGCTTGCATGTAATTTAGAATCACCAGATTTTAGGCCAATTATATTACTGATTCAGAATCAATCATGTGCAAACTATTGATGTTTCATATAAAATTGTATCCATTGCATATTCAGATTAGAGACACTCTCTTGTGAGACCATCTCAATTACTGAGACTATTTCCTCTTTGTCTTCTGCTGTAGGTGACGTTTCACTACATTGGTTATAACGAATCAGGTCGACGTATAGACAGTACATACTTTCAAGGTTCTCCTGCAAAAGTGCGTTTGGGTACCAACGCGTTGATTCCAGGTAACAACTATACGAGAGAGAGTGATGATCGAAGAGTTTTGTTTTTATGATTTCCAACGCGTTGACAGTGCAAGATTCATTACAGGATTCGAGGAAGGAATCAGAGACATGAAGCCTGGAGGAAAACGAAGGATAATCGTCCCTCCAGAGCTAGGACCACCAGTAAGTCTTATATATATAGAAATTATGTGTTTACGACGAATAAATGAACGGATGCAAAATGTTGTTATTGCTTTGCAGGTAGGTCCTTCCACTTTTTTCAGCTCCAAGCAGTTTGAAGTTTTCGACGTAGAATTACTGAGCATTCAAGATTGCACAAGGAGGACAATCGTCGGGTTCTATTCTGATGTTGTTTGTGGTTAAGCAAAGATCGTCTAGCTTTTTATAAGTCGATATTACTTAGATCCGTTCATGTTAGGAAATTACTCATATGCTCGAGTTAGTCGTTGAAATATCATATATAAATTAGCGCGACATACATACATATTACACTCATCTCCATGACAATTTCACCACGCACACTAAGTTTGCATGTCTCATGACTCTCATCTACATATCTGCTCACAGAGTGTGATTAAGGTATACTATGTAATTCTTCAGCAGATGCCCTTTGGTAATTAGTAGGCTCATTTGGACCTTGAGGATGGGCATGAAACTGACCATAAAATGCATAAATACCAAGTGTAACAATGCTGAGGATGACGAATCTTGCCCAGGCTTCGTAGTGGAGCTGCAAAAGAAACACGAATTATTCCGAATTCTGTACGTGCCTATATGAAGTTAAGTTATTATATGCTCAATGAGAATAATACCTGAGCAAATAAAAAAATGTTAACAAAAATGCTAACACATGGAATTATTGGAACTCCAGGACAGGAAAATCCTGGTGGATCGATATAAACCTGCAATAAGAAACAATCACCAATTATCATAAATAGTCAACATTATTTGATTGTATTTTGCAAATATACCATCTTTGAATTAATAACAGTACAAGAGCAAACCCTTCCATGAAAAATGAAGTTCAGCATCCAAACATTTTAACTTACTTGTCGTAGATAAAGAGCTGCAGCAGAACATATTGCCATAACGGAAGCCACAATCAAGAAAATGAATGAAGCACCGAAACGGAAGAGAACCCCTGCAGCAAAACCACAACCGGCAATTGCAAGAAGGTTAATGATGCCTTCAGCCCTCATAGACATCCACCTAGTTGAAGAAGTCTCATTCGATATCGTATCCTTCCAGCGCAGAGATACCACACATGCTGAAACAACTGAATACCCAGTCTGAAACAAACAATTTCACCTAAATTAAAGTTTGTAACAATATTTGTAAAGAACAAATAAAAATAACAAAACCTCCCTCCTGCTTTTCTGAGTTCAGAATAAACAGTAATGAAATGTCTACAACTTACCAGGGATCCAACCGACAGAATATGTGAGAGGACACGAACATTAAGAAGGCCGGCCAAGATGCTGGCAATAACACCAACCCAAACTTGAGAATGAACTGGGGTATGCTTCTCGGGGTGTACTTTGGAAAATATAGATGGCAGTAAACCATCCCTTCCAATTCCAAGATATAACCGAGACTGCACAAAGTGCAATCTTGAAATTTACCAGAATAAGTGAAATATTAAAACATAAACTAAATGAAATTTACCTGAACGTAAAGCCCAACTAGAAGTGTGGTTGTAAGTCCAGCAACTGCACCAACACTGATTAACACGGATACGTATTTCAACCCTCTGGATTTGAAAGCTTCAGCCAAAGGTGCTTCTTCTCCAAGATATTTGTACGGAACCATTCCAGTAATCACTAAGCAGACAGAAATGTACAATGCAACACAGATTGTGAGGCTGCCAATTATGCCTAATGGTAAATCCCTCTGAAAGATCAAGTTTGACATTCTTAATTTCAACACAATTCTTCACATTATAATGGCATATTTCAATTTAATAAGCTTTCAACATACCTGGGGATTCTTGGATTCTTCAGCAGAATTAGCCACCGCATCAAATCCTACATATGCAAAGAAGACCACAGTTGCTCCTGTCAATATTGAACCGGCACCGTGTGGGGCAAAGGGAGACCAATTTGAGACATCAACCTTCAGAGCTCCAATAATTATGACAAAAAGAACAATGATAACCTGCACAAGAAAATTTATTGTTCTATCAAACATATTGTTCCCATGATCTTGCTATATCATTCACTACCTAAGCACACCGCATTACTAATGTACAAACATATATCGTTCAGCTGATTGAATCAAATAATGAGCAGCACAGAATTACTACTAAAGGAACATCAAAGATAATTCATTTCATTTGGCAGAAGTAAAATTGCTGTTTGGAGTGAACAGCCATGACTGACCAGGTATACCTATAGCATCGAATTTCAGGAGCTTTCATAGCAGTCTACAACCAAATCACTGAACACTAATTAAACAAGCCCTAAAACACCACTGCATTTTCCCCTTAATCTCCAAATCATTCACTCCCTAAGCACACCGCATTACTAATGTACAAACATTACATAACTCCTTTGTCAGTTTTAGAAATCCAACATTTTCATCTGAAGTCCATCACCATCATCACAGATAATATAATCTGAGTCTACTAGTTTTAGTGTTTTAAGCCCGATTGTTCAACGACTGTATCTAGTGGGTTTATCATTCTTCCCAGTCTACTATTTACTCAGAAATTTCTCAATACTATTATCTATCAAAATATATGAAGAAAAGACAACCTTTGTGATTGTCATGATTGAGTTCAATAACGAAGACTCTCCAACACCCCGGCACAGCACCAGTGTCAGAAGAGCTAAGATAATAGGAGCTAATACGTTAATTGACAATGCTCCAAAAACTTGTTCACCGTGCCCAACCCAACTCGGAATGTTATGCTTGAAGAATGGGATCAGCTCCACTACAGTAATCAAATAGCTAGCTAAGCTACGCGCTATGCTAGCAGCACCAATATGGTAATCGAGCATCAGCTGAGCAAACACTAGAAAAGCAGTGAGCTCATTGAAAGCTGAGTAAGTGTATAGATATGCTCCACCAACAACTGCAGGGAAGCGAGAAGCTAGTTCAGCATAACAGAGCGCATTCAGTACACAAGATGCTCCTGCAATGATGAAGCTAAGTGTAACTCCTGCATACAAAATAATCAATCCAAATTATTGATTAACTCACTAAAATGATAACCAACCGGGCAGAAAAATAACAGATAAACTACTTCAACCACAAATTTCAACTAGGTCTAAATTGTAACAAAAATTGTAATCAATCACACTTTTACTATCACAATTTGCTTATATCTTACCGATCCCCGTGATTCTGTAACCATAAGGTCCACAAATTTCTTCAAACTACACACCTCTCGAAAGTAATATCTCAATAAAATGCATGGAATGGAAGTTGTATCAGCGTACGCATAAAACAATAAAAGGAGAGAATTAAAACTGACCGGGACCGGCGTCACGGGCGACGGTGCCGGTGATGACGAAAATTCCGGAGCCGATGGAAGCCCCAACGCCGATTAGAATAAGATCAAATAGACCTAACCTCCGGACAAGACCGTCGGCGGAATTCGGCCGATCGGCCGGAATAATGGGTTTGGACCTCGTCGCCGCCGACCAGAAACGAGAGTAGCCTGAGCGCTTGGACAATGTTGATGACGAGAGCATGGCGGCGGGATCCTTTTCAATTCTCATTCTTCCTGCTTTCAGTTACCGGAGAGAAGATTGCATTTCTGTATACTATACATACAAATACATATATGCAAAATCAGTGATGCGTGTCGATTTGGAGTTCGAGCGGGGTGGCACTACATTGCGGTGAAGTCTGCACACAACAAATGTCAATTTGCATTCATTGAGATAGGAAAACAGATAATATTATTTAATACTTGTATATCTGGAGTAATTACTTATACACTTTTCGTATTGGTACGTAACGTATGTCCCGGTACATTTTTAAATAATCATCAGATTACTTTTACGTCTCACTAAATCATTCAAAATGTCCTTCTTTTAAATGGTTGACTTTTGTAGAATTAATTTTTCGTATTGGAATGTACCGTATGTCCCAATACATTCATAAATAATCTATCCGATTACTTTTACACTTTACTAAATCATCCAAAAATATCTTTAATTTATGTGGTTGACTATTCTAGAATTACCTTTTTCATGGATTACTTTTACATCTCACTAAATCATTCAAAATGTCCTCCGTTTATATGATTGACTTTTATAGGATTACATTTTTTGTATTGGAACGTAACGTATGTCCCAATACATTCTTAAACAATAATCACCGAATTACTTTTACATCTCACTAAATCATTCAAAATGTCATTTCATTTATATAAATGACTTTTGTAGGATTACATTTTTTTTTATTGGAACGTAAATTATGTCCCAATACATTTTTAAATACTAATAATCAGATTACTTTTAATCTCAATAAATCACTCAAAATACCTCTTATTTATATGATTGACTTTTGTAAAATTTATTAGGTGAGATTTTAAATTTTAAATTATAAAGTAGAGCATGAATTAGATTTTAAATTTCTAAATCTGCATCTGAAGAATCTCAAAACAACCCTATCTTAAAAATGTGTCGATCAACTTATGCAAATAACGGAGGGTAGGCATCATTTATTGTGGTAGAAATTTTAAATTTTATCTATAAAATTGATATACCTTTATTTATGTCTTTAAAATAAAAATAAAACAAATCATATTTATTCTTGTAGAAATCTATAATTTTGAATACTCAAAAAGAAAATCAGGAGTGTCTTTATCATAAAGAGTGGGAGGACTAGAATGTTTTCTCACTTTTTAATTAAAGGTCAAAAAATGGTCATTAAGTACTCAAAAGTCAAACACATAAGATAAAATATGTTTCCTCACTTAATTTATTTATATTAAAGTGACACGTTGCAATAAAGAAATATAAAGGCCAAGGGTGCAATTATGAAATTGATATCTTTCATTCTACTTTCCACGTACGGTTCCACGAATAATGCTACTCCCTTTTTTTACATATTTTAAAAAGCCAAATTCTTGTATGTTTCTGAGTACACGGTGTACTCTAGGCCCATTTGTAGCCCTACCCTACCCAATACTTTTCCAGGCCCAATTTTTGCGACCCTACTCGCAGCCCAGTAGACTTTGACCAGTCAAATGTTGACTTTTTTTTTTCGATTTTTTTTTTTCAATTTTTTTTTTCGATTTTTTTTTTTCAATTTTTTTTTCGATTTTTTTTTCGGTTTTTTTTTTTTCGATTTTTTTTTCCGATTTTTGTTTTTTAAAAAAAGTGTATGTTATTATAACTAAAAAGTGTATCTTTGTTTTTTTAATTAAAAGTGTATGTTACTATATTAAAAAGTGCAACATTGTTTTTAATGAAAAGTGTATGTTATTATAATTGAAAAGTGTATGATATTATAACTGAAAAGTGTAAGTTATATATTAAAGAAAAGTGTATGTTATTATAACTGCAAAGTGTATGATCTATTAATGAAAAATGTATGTTTTATTAATGAAAAATGTATGTTATTATAACTGCAAAGTGTATGATCGTTTATTGAAAAATGTATGTTCTATTAATGAAAAATGTAAATTATATATTAATGAAAAATGTATATTATTATAATTGAAAAGTGTATGATATTATAACTGAAAAGTGTATGCTAATGATACACCTTTATAATCTAAATAAACTGTTCCTATTTTTTTTTAAATGTTATTAATTTCACTCATTTTTTTATTTATTCTTGCACTTTTATGACAATTAAAATACACATTTTGGTTATTAGTACTTGCACTTTTATAATCTACATAAACTGTTCCTAATTTTTTGAAAAACATTGTTATTAATTTGACACATTTTATTATTTAAACTTGCACTTTTATGACTATCAATGATACACCTTTTGGTTATTAGTCTTGCACTTTTATAATCTAGATAAACTGTTGTTATTAATTTCACAAATTTTATTATTTAATCTTGCACTTTTATGACTATCAATGATACACCTTTTGATTATTAGTGTTGCACTTTTATAATCTATATAAACGAGTGCTAAAATATTTATTAGGTGCGAAAAAAAAAAAAACAGATGATAAAATAAAATTAAATTCAAAATTTGTTGTAATTGGGAATCAAACCCGTGACCTTGTGGTAAACAACTCAAGGGGCAACCACTAGGCTAAATCGGCTAGTTGGTATATTTGCGTGGAATATATTATTTATCCACATAAGTAGGGCTGCAAGTGGACTCAAGTACACCGTGTACTTGAGTACACAGCAGCCCTACCCTTTTAAAAATTATAATTTGTTTATTAATAAAATAGATAAAGTAAAAAATTAATTATATAAAATAGATAAGATAAAATAAATATAATGGAGTATTTTTTTAAATAAATACATTTAATCTAGACATAGAGAATATTAAGAATAAATCAAATAAAAGATAAAATAGGTTCTTACCTACAATTATTAATTTTCTCACCCACACGTCTATGGCTCCAGAATCACACTGTTCAAATCGAATAGCTTAATTTAATTTGTGTGTTAGTATATTGAAAAGTGTATTTTCGTGTTTTAATGAAAAATGTATGTTATTATATTGAAAAGTGCAACATTGTTTTTAATGAAAATTATATGTTATTATAACTGAAAAATATATGATATTATAACTGAAAAGTGTATGTTTTATAACTGAAAAAATGTAAGTTATATTAATGAAAAATGTATGTTATTATAACTGAAAAGTTTATGTTATCATAACTGAAAAATGTATGATATTATAACTGAAAAGTGTATGTTATATTAATGAAAATTGTAAGTTATTATAATTGAAAAGTGTATGTTATTTTAAATGAAAAATATATGTTATTATAACTGAAAAAGTGTATGTTATTATAACTGAAAAGTGTATGTTCTATTAATGAAAATTGTAAGTTATATATTAATTAAATTTGTATGATATTATAACTGAAAAATGTATGTTAATATAGTTGAAAATATTATTGCAAATTGTAAATTTTCTGTAAAAATAAAAAATAAAAAAATTTTGAAGTTTGACCATTGACCAGTCAACAGTTGACTGGTCAAAGTCCACTCAAGTACACGGTGTACTTGAGTGCACAAGAGACTCACCCATCTTAAAATGATACTTCCTCCTATTCAAAATATGTGTCATCCTAAGTTCATTAACATATACTATGAAAAAAATAAATTATTTTGCATGTCACCCTTAATTAATGATTGTATATCTCATAAAAAAAGAATACATTTATATAAATATTTAGTAATCTTAAGGTTAAATTTAAAAGAAATACAATTAATTTGTATTGAAAAGTATAAAACAACATATAATTTACAAAGAAAACGAAAGGTGAAAACAACTTATATTAAAATTAGGAGGGAGTAGTAAACTATTTTATTTTTATTTGTTTTAAATTATAATTTACTTTCATTTTACTCTTCAACACTTTTTGTCTAAAATAGAAAATATTGATTAGGGACATAACATGAATATAAGTGTAATTTCTTTATGCCCCCAAAAAAAAAAACAAAAGAGTTGACATTTTTTTAAATAAATGGAGTACAATTGTTTCCCAGCAGATTTATTGAAGGAACAAATGTGCTGGTAATTTGTACAAAAGTCAATGCAAAAAATAAAATATTAGGAGTAGTATTTATTGGGAAAAGGACAAGATTGATGATTTATGAATTTATTTGAACTTTAGGCTGTAGCATTGTTTATAAAGAAAAAAATCAGTTTTGATTCTTCTTTTTCGAATTTCATAATAAATTTATTTTTTATATTAATGCGTGTCATTGTGATACTGGAATATCCACAGAAATTGAACGATTATAATCATTTAGAACTGCTGCAGATAGTAATTTAAATTGGTGTTTTCGAGCACAATAAACGAATCACTTATTTTTAAAGTTCACTCTCACATTTAAAAAAAAAAAACTGAAAATTGTTAGTTGAGTTTACAAACGTCCACTTACGATTCTATTTAAATTAATTTAAAATTCATAATCTAAATGTTAAAGAAATGAATGCTTCTACCTGATTATAACTTCTCACAAATATTTTATTTCATTCAAATATTTTACATCAGAATCTGAACCCAAAGTGATGATACTTGGGCAAGAATTATAGCATTTTCCGGTTGTTCTACAGATCAACCATGGAATCATAGTACAAGTGGTACAAAAATTAGTAGTATTTCATTTTGTTTCTATACATTTAATCTCTTCAGTCTGAAGCATAGAGATTTATCGTCTTCCTCTCGTGGTCGGGCAAGGCCCACAGGCGAGATAGTTGTGCAGTCGCATTCTCCATCAAGTACGGGAGTACGTATTCTTTCATGTCTTCATACGAAATTTCAAGATGACTCCCAGACACGTTTACGAACTTCACTTTCCCAGCTTCATCCAACGCTTTCAGACCGATCCAATCTTCAGTATAGAGGGGTGTCTACAAGATTCACGACGAGGCATTATGCGTATTATAGAGTAAATTGCAAAATTGGTCCCGTACCTACTTGGTGTTGGTGATTTCAGTCGCACACTAATCTATTTTCTCAATTAAGTCTCATAACTTTTATAATGATGCAAAAAAAATAAAAAAGAAGTTATGGGACTTAATTGAGTAAAGTGATTCGCATGGAACTAAAATCGCCACCATTTTATGACAAAAGAAACATACCTCTTGTGCGGACAAAACCTTGTCGAAAGAACCATCGGAATAGTATCCGAACCAAGAGGTCTCTCTCGGCACCAGAATGATGTCCTTCTCAAACTGAAGGAAATAGAAGGATAAATTTGTGAGCATAAAGAAACTCTGAAAATGACATGTTTTGTGAATTGCCAATAAAAAGGAACTTAAATTTCAACTTATGTACCTTGATAAGTACCAAGTTGTCCAAGCTAGAAAACCGGGCTTTGTACGTGGAATTCTTATACAATTCGTTATTAATCTTGGGCAGGAACCTGCATCCTTTACAGTAGGCATCTAGGTCCTGGAAAAGAATACTATGTACTATTAATCTAAAGAGATATAGTTGCAACAAAAAGATCACTTACTGTCGTAATTCTGATATAATTAGAAGGTGCTAGATGTTCCTGAAACCACATAAAGCTAGTCATTCAATTGCTAAAACATGCACATAATTGATTAAAATAGTATCCTTTCAGTGTCCTGTAGAATGAGAATCAAATAGAACAATATGTGGAGCAAACTCGAACCTGAACATAGTCACTGTAAACTGCCAACTCAATCAAAAAGTTCACTAGAATGCAAACCAAACCTGACTGCAAAAGTAGGCATAACTAAGTCAGATTCCACCACATGACACAATAATATAGATAGATTTCAGTTTATATAAGATTTGAAATTCACTCAAAATTTAGTTCCAAATGTGAGAGGTGGATTTCAAGTCCATATCAATCCAAACTTATATTTGAATATAAAAATTAATTAGTGTTGTTGTAGTTTTGACCGTACATTAAAGAAAAACAAAATTAAAATTGCAGATGACTTATTGAGGCCACATGAAAAACTCACCCCACAGAGGGGAACAGCTGCTATTCCAGCATGTGGACCTGCCAGAGATATGAGATTCCTCACCTGTGCAAAAAGGTAGAGAGGTAGATTAAGAAAAAATAACAGGGAGACGATTATTAAAAAGAAATACTCCGTCCGTCCCATACTAGATGCAACATTTAATGTTTGCACAGGGGGAAAGTGTGTTGGGTTAGTGTGAGAAAAGTAATGATATTTTGTGTAATTTGGAGAGTGTTTGAGGGAAATTGTTAAATGGACTTTATTTCCGTTTTAGGAAATGTTGCATCTAGTATGGAACGGAGGGATTATAAATTGAGGACTCCATCCACAACTATTCGAAATTTGATGAGTACTCACAGGAGGTCCTCCATCACACAACTCAATGAGTCCTCTTCCCACCATATTACCCTGAAAAAGTACAAGACAAACATGCCCATCAAGATTTATAAAAGAACGACGAAGCTTTTCATATGCGGTTTTGGGAGCACTCTTCAATTGGAAAGCTTTTTCATCTACAAAGAAGATTCATCAAAATGCATCCCCATGTATATAATTATATAGTCTCTTAATTTTTCACACTCCATATCCATAAACTTCTATATTGATATTCAATTCCTTAAAAGATGAATTTTAGAATGTGCTTAAATTTTCTCAAATGTTTGCACTTCACATATTTTCCTTTGAAAGACATTAAACAGTAAAATATTAAAAACAAATTGGCAAGAATTTCACAACACCACTTCAGATGAAATATTTGTTTCGAAAAATAAATTTCACCTGGGAGAGCCCTATAATGTTGTAACCTTCACTGAGCTCCTTAATTTCCTTGACCTGTAAGTTGGATGCATTCTGCCTGAGATTGGATTTCCAGGATAATAAAGAAACTCCTCAGACAAAGCTACGGTACCTTCTCACAAGCAACGGCTGTCTAGATCATTAAAAAAACGTTTGTTAATCGTTACATTCAGTTCATACAGATGCATAATTGACTAGCAATTTCATGAAAATTAAAATTAACCTGTTTCAAGAAGGGCATTGTCCAGGAATCCCATGCACCATTTCCAATTTCACTAAAGAAAACGGAATAGAATTAGAGAGGTCAAGTGATGATCATACTAGAATCATTTAAAATAAGAAAAAACATGAGTTATCAAACAACTGAAGCAGAGGGTTATACATGCAATATCCTGGTGAACCAGACCAGTTACTCAGGAGAGTGGTGAAGTGTGTGATCCCTTTGTTCTTGCAATTGTCAGATATTCCTGCAATATTATTTCGAAAACTGTGAAATTTCATAACAAGAAGAAATTGAATAGAATGCATATTGAGAGAATTGAAAAATATAGAATTGAAATTGAATAGTAGTTGAATTGAAAAGGGAAATAGATCATGACGATGATTCTAATCCATCCTCTATATAAGAGGGAATGAATAGTGGTTTACAATAGAGAAGTTACAACTACTAAAATAGAAATTACAACTAGAACAACTACCCTAACTAATACTCTCGTTTGTTGTTATTCTTCACAAAAACCATACTCAACGAGAATTCGGACGTTAACCACTGGAAACAACGGGAAATCGGATTAGGCCAAAGAACGAAAACAATATTCAAATGCACAAGAAAGAAGCAATGTGAAAACACAAGATTGAGCTGTGTTAATGCTTTCAAAGATCATTTTACTCACCTATCTAAATGATCTTCAAATAGAGCTTTCTAGAAATGGATATTCCCTAAGCATTCATTACAAAATCTCACATCCATATCCTAACCAGAGAGTCAATCTTCAAAACGCCCAAAAGCAATAGCAAGATTCTGGCCTTAAACTAACATTTAAAAGAATAATCACTAAATTTAAACAGATTGCAATGCTCTATTAACCCAGAATTTCATAAACAACCGATCAGTACACTCATTGACGAAATACTAAACTAAATGAAAACAAAAAACAACCTAATCTATCAAAGCAGAGCAAATTACCATGAAAGACGACAAAGGGAATGGAATCAGCAGTTCTTGAAATACAAAACAACCCAAAAATTACAGTAAATACTATCGAGAAATACTGTAAAGAAGCCATAAATTCCGGAAAACCCAGTTCGAATTAGCTAATTCTAGTCAGTAAATTCGTAGAAAATGTGTGTTGGTGGGAGAAAACAAAGATTACACGAAAGTCTCCTGTCGACGCAGTCGTGGCTCGTAATCGAGGTTTCGCGAGACTTCTTCTTGCTTAATTTCATTTTTTTCAAAACAAAAATTAAAATGAATGAAAATGACGGTTAATTTATTTAAATATAGTGATTTTTAAACAAAGTGTGTTTTAAAAACAATCTCATATTTATTTAAATATACATTGTGTTGGTCAAAACCAAATCTAACAAAATGTATATAGAGCACAAGATAGGCATGAGTTTTTTTTTTGACATGTGAGCACATAATCAAAACAACTATCTTGCGACACATTTTATTTTGATTAGTTAGTAAACGTACCTTAAACATGTGATTTTTACCCAGAATTTTCGACACGACACGATAGTACGATACGAATCCGACACGAAAATTATAGGTTAGTGTTTGGCTTTATCGGGTTCGTGTCGTTATCGGATCGACCTGATAACGACACGAAAATTTCGTGTCGGGTTCGTGTCAACCCGTTAAACACGATAAAATTAACAGGTAACCCATTAATCTGTTAACAACCCGTTAACCTGATATGACACGACACGATAATGACACGTATCTGATAATAACACGATAATTTTTTATATTTATATAAATATATTATTTTTTATATATTTAATACAATTTTAAATTGATTTATTTTCTTATCGTGTCGTTATCGTGTTACGTGTCGTTATCGTGTCGTGTCACGTCGACACGAAAATTATCGTGTTCGTGTCGTGTCGACACAGATCCTTATCGTGTCGTATTCATGTTTGGCCTTATCGTGTCGTGTCACTATCGTGTCGACACGAAACACGACACGATAGCACGATTTGCCAGCCCTAACTAATATTATTCAACATAATGGTCATGGTCGTAGCTAAAATTTAGATATTTCATATTTGCATCAAAATATATCAATATTCATTGTTATATATATTAAAACGCATAAATATGTTATTATACTATTAAAACTTAGAACACTAAAATGCCACTAAATACATATAAAAAAATTATCTATGAGACTGTACATTTTTTTTGAATTTACGTCTCATATACACTAATAGACCATTTGTAAGAAATTCATTTTTCCATAATTATAGTAAGAATCTTGATGAACATTATAATTTAAAAAAATCGCTTCAAATTTATAGTAATAGTATAGTATGAAACAATATACCTACTTACCTAGAATGAAATTGTGAGATTGTTATAAAAATCGCTACAATACTGGAAATAATTTTTTAAAACCACTATACTTAAATAAACTAGTATGAAATTGACATTATTAGAAAATAAAAATATATGTAAATTCCATTGATATTCCATACGCATACAAATCGCATATGCCTTTTCATTTTGTCCTTCGAGCGTGGAGAAGGCACGTGCCTTAATGAACGTTAGACATGTGTGGTTTTGGATTTATATTTGATGTGACTTTAGTAAATAAAATAGTCCACTCCAAAATATTGCAATAAAATTGTTCAAAATTGAGTATTTCATTAATATATTATCTCCTTATACGTATAAAAAAACATCAATTTCTCAATAAATTCAATGAATACTGATAAAATAATAAGAAAATTTTTTACACAATCATTATAGTTATGTGGTTTATTTCATTTACAACTTTAATTCATAATCTACCAAAATTACAATATAAGTGATATTATGATGCTCCATTATAGCACGACTCGTATTGTCTAATTTTTCTATAATTATTTTGGCGTTGAATTGCATAAAAATAAAATAAAATTACGAGGTGTTGTAATTGAAGACATAGATTCTTGGCCAACAAGGCACTCAATTATAAAAATAATTAAATAATATTATTGAATATTGTTTTCGATTAAACAATAATAATAAAGACATATTCAGATTTATCTGTAATTATTGTTTAATCTAAAAGTCATTTGTCTTCTACTCGGTGCATAAACTCGGTTTACATTCAATAAATTAAAATGGTGTATAAAATATGAATTATATGCATTATTGAAATTAATGTTTTTAGTGATGGGTTAATTTCACATTAATTTAGTAATTTTATTAAATCAGTCCATTATTTTATAAAAGGACAAGTCATTTATTGTATTAGTTGAAAAAGTAAGTTTGAGATCTTTTACAACCTTTTTATTTATTAATTAAAAAAAAAATCTATTACTCTATATCATATGCTATTTACATTAGTATTTATTAACTTAATGTACTTAAAAAACAATATTTTAAAGGGTTAATTGCAAATTAAATCACCACCTTTCACTATATTGCAATTTAATCTAAACTTTTGAATAATTGCAAATAAAATCATCACCTTTCAATATTGTTGCAATTTAGACTTCTAGACAATCTCATTTGTGTACGAATTTGACGTTTCGAGATTAGATCAAAATAAAAAACAATGTTGTTTCATTAAGAAGGTGTCACATCCGCCAACCACGTTAGATTTGAGCACAAATGAAACTATTAAGAAGTTTAAATTGCAACAATATTTAAAGATGGTGATTTAATTTGCAATTAACCCTATTTTAAAATATATTTATTAAAATAAAATAAAGTATATTAAATATATATATATATATAATAAATCATGCATTATAAAACCATTTATTTAGTAAATCAAAATACTTCAAGAAATAATAAATATGAATCACATTTATAAAATGAGTATATGCAATATTTTCCATATGAAGTGAGCTACATACGAACTTCCAAAATTGTATACAATTTTTTCTTAAAAAAAAAAAAATGAAAACTTCATATATTTGGGCTTTAATTATACGCAATAAAATCCTTTCAAAAATAAAATAAAATTATACGGAATAAAACAGTGAAAAAAAAACATGCCAGAATTAGCATTTAAAATCCCAGTACAGTGAAAATGAGCAAACAACTTGCAAAGGAAAATTGAATTAAAATTACAGAGACTGAAAAGCAAAAGAAATTCAGAAAAGCTGGAAAACACGCACAAACACACAATTGACTGGGTTTGATAATTCAGACATCGCAAGGAATATATATCACGTTCTATCGGTCATTCATTTGTATTGACGAAAATCCCCAAAGATTTATTTCAGCAGAAAGCCTTTTTCCCCCAAAAACTGTTAACATGCACCCGAGAATTCCGTCGAGGTATTGTTGCTTCATCTTTCTGTTGTAAATTTCAGGGGCTTTTGATTGTTTTGTGAAACCCAGCTAGATTTTTGTTTTTATTCCCGATTTATTTGCAAATCATGGCTGAATTTTATGATTCCTGCAAAAAAAAGACTGAATTTTTGGTGGGGGGTTGTTTTTTGGGGTAATTTTTTTGTTTGTGCGTTTGTTTTAGGAATTTCATTTCTGGTTAAGGTTTATTTTTGATGAATTTTTCTTAGTTCGTTTACTAGGTTTTAGGAATGCCCCCTGAATTACTAGGCATGAAAGCTGAACAATCATATATATGTGTTTGGGGGTAAGGGGTTGGCTCTTAGGCATTGATTCGAGTTTGAATATTGTAATTTATGACTTTGATCACTTATTCATGTTTGAATTTAAAGTTTATAAGGATATAACTTGATATGGTTTTTGATTGAAGACTGAAAAATCACCACTGAGCCCTTGATTGAGATTTTGCAAGTAGCAATGAGCTAAGAGAGGTTCAATAATCTTTGTTGAATTTTTGTAAATGGCGCGAACCAGATGCATATAGATGCTCAGATATATTATCTTATATGTTCGGATATATGATGTACTTTAATTGATTGATGGTAACGTCCTTTTGTATGCACACGTGACATTTGTTCGCCTTCTCGGGCAATTATCAATGAGCAAAGAGAGGTTCAATAATCTTTGTCGTAAATGGCACGGACCAGATTTTATTAAATACATATAAATGCTCTGATATATTACCTTATATGCTCGTATAGATGATGTATGTTTAATTTATTGATGGTAACACCCTTTTGTATGCACGTGGCATGAGCATGTGACATCTCGTTGCACGTGTACGCTTATTATCTTGCTTTTGTTAGAGGATCCCAGTTGAATGCTCCTTTTGAAGCAACTAGAGTAACAATTTGATACGTGTATCATAAATATATTTCTCGAGTTAATTAAGTCATTTAAGTGGAGAGGATTGTATGGGATGTATAGTTACAAAGATTACAACCTGGCAACACAGCCTTGCTGCACCATTTGATTTATTTTGTTTGAATTAAGTGGGGTACCATATAATCGTGTTAAGTGTGAGCCACGAATATGATGTTTTATAAGGAAAATACAAGAATCCCTATAGGCAAACTATTATAGGAAATCGAGGCATCACAATTTTTTGATGTCGATTGAGTTTGTTAACCCTATCTTACCACTCGTTGATCTGAACTTGCTTTATTTTTATTTGAGTGTGGAGTTTGCTGTGCTGCAAGGGTGTTGGTTAACCAAAGCATGCTTCTTAAGTTGTTCCGAAGTTAATTGTTCATTTTTAGGAGCTCTTTTGTAATTTTTCGAGATTTCTTCAGTCCTAATGACAACTGAGATGTATAGATGTACTGAATTGTGTGAGGATTATTCATTACCATGTAGTCATCTGACAACTAAGCCTATTAAGCTTACATTTTTGTTATCTTTTTACATTGCCGACATCTATCTTGACTAAATTGAGCTTTATTGCTAAAAGGTAAATGACTGAACTATTTGTTAACCCTTGTATATTTCTGCAACTGTTTATTTTGGTGAAACTTTTGGGTGCTTGTTCGGTGCTTTCTAACTTCTGAGCGTATCATTTATTGCAGGTCTTCTCTATACTCATAGTGAGATGATTTAATTGTAGTTGTTGACGGGCCATAAGATAGTTGCCCGGGATAGACTACAAACTAGAAAGCCAAGATGGCTGATGGGAATTTTGATAAAGAACTTGAAGATGAGCTTATGAAATATACAGCCAAGCATGACTATATAGTAGAAACAAAAGTAGTTGAAAAGAGTGATGAAATCCAAACGAATGGTGAGTTGGAGGTGAACATCATAGAATGTACTAAATCATTGGGTAACAATGAGGTGGTTACAACAGAACTCCAGAACACAACTGAGAGCTCAAGTTCGTTCGGTGACAGCGATTCTGGTGCTGAGAATGTCGATTCTTTGGGCGATTCTGAAGCTTCATCAGAATTTCACGGTGATGCCACATCAGCACTTGATGTCAATGAATTTGGTGAAAGGCTTAGGATGAGGTACTAATCTTTCTCTCTTTTTTTTTTTGCACAATAACCTCAATTAAAAAAAATAAAATTGCAATTCGGACTTCCGGGCAGATTGCCTCACGGTTGTTTATGACGTTTGGGTAGTAATTAGGGTGAACGAACTCGTTTAATTGTTGCCGGGTAGTATGACACATCATGAATGGGCAAGAGTCAATCTGCCCGCAAGTTCAAATTTAAAAAAATTGAGGTTTTATTTTCCGAAACTCAAAAGTGTTGATTAGATTGCAATTTGCGAAAAGGTGGTGATTTTAGCAGTAATTAATCCTTGTTGAATAGGCAAGGGAACAGAACAGCATGCTTCAAAAGTAGATGTATCTGCTTCTTATTAAGTGCTTATCATGTTATGCTACTTGTGATTTGTAGGAAGAAAAAGGTGACAACCCATTGGAGGTCGTTTATTCAACCTCTTATGTGGCGCTGTAAATGGGTTGAATTGCAAATTCACCAGTTGCAATCTAAATCACGAGAATATGACAGAAAACTTGAAGCATACAATAATCAAAAGCAGGCTCAAGTAAATACCACAGTGGTTGATTGCGTGAAATCACTTCCATTTGTACGGGAAAATGCTAGGAGTGACATCTTTAAGAGGAAGAAGAGAAGAAGGACAGAAACCACGGAGAACCTAACCGAATATATGTCTAAGCATAACCTTTTCCAGTGTTATGGTACAAATGTGTTTCTCTGTTCCTATAAAACTTTATCTTTTTTGCTTTTTTGGCAGTTAAAAGTTTTATACATCCATTTTGCAGAGAATAGGAAGTTGTTAACTGATCTTACCTTCATGAACAATGAGTCGAAGAATACAGGTGAGAATAGATATTTGTGCTACTTCATTTTCACTGAAAGATTGGTATGCTATATTTCATGTCTGGATAATGATTGGAAAATGGGACTTCATTTACAATGGGTTTCTATTTTTCTTACTTCTTTTTTTCCCACAGGTGCCCAGATAATCAAAATTGATGACGAGATTTGGGATAACGATGATCTGTTGTCCTTAGAACGCGGAGACGATGATATTATGTTAGAAAACGTACTTCGCAAGATCACATCTGTACAGTCCCATGTGGCCAGTCTGAAGACTAAAGTTACCAAGATAACGAGTGAAAATTCCGAAAGACTGTGTTATGCTGAGAGCTTGAAATTACCACCTCCAGACAGTGAAAACGGAACTTACATTTCACCTCAGACCACGAGCATACTTCCTCCTCAAACCGCAGTTACAAATCACACAGATTTTCCCATTCCTAATGGAAGCACTGGCCGTGCTCGTCTTGGAGCTTATAAAAGTGTGAGTTTTATATAGAATGCAATGAAATTTCTTTTTCCTGTTTCTTTATCTGAAATCTAAAATACATTCAGGTGGAAGATGGAGTTATTGATAACCGGAGGGTTAAGAAAGAGATGGAGATTCTTGAGGAAGTGAAGATTCACCCGACCCAAATGCCTCTGGAGATTAAAGACGGGTCGGGTAATACCACCCCTTCCATTGTATCAGAACCTGATCCCCTCGCAGAAGATCAATCACCTCCGAAAATACGCTCTATTGCAAAGCTCACTGCCCCTAAAATCAAGAGAAAGAAGGGGAGAAGAAAGGCGTCCACCAGTCGTCGTAGTAAGAGAAGAACGAGCGCATAGATTCGGAGGTAAGGACAATAATGGGAGAAAATCAACATGTTGCCTTTGGACCACATTTTTTTTTGTTCTGGGGATAAAAATGTTGATGTACATTTCGTTTTTTTAGTTTTTAGGTTGTTTATTTAGTCTTCTTGTGTTGTTCTAGTGGACATTGTTATGCCTTATTTGCTTGGAAATTCATTAATTTTATGAATATAGTATTACAAAGAATGATCTTGTTACAAAGCACCATTGGTGAGGAACATCTTGCGAGATAACTTGACAGAAACGAGCGCAAGGATGGTGGCAGTCGGGACGAAAATGACATCAGGGATGGCCTTGATGAGCTTTAGCTGAGGGAGGCTCTCACCGGCTCTCTTGGCTGTAATGGCAGCCGGAGGCGTTAATATTCCAGTTACGAGTGTCAAATCGTCTAACTGGCTTAAATTCACCTTCTTCTTCATGAATTCTACGAACGCTTCCTTCTTTTCCACCTCGTTCGCCTCTTTCCATTCGTTAAAACATGCCTGTTATTACCAGTTTCAGTTAAAACTCCTCCGGGAGGAGAGAAAGAAAGAACGAGAGAGAGAGAGAGAGACGGAGACCTCGACTTCCTTTGCTGACGGGACGTCGTAATGTTTTCCGGGCAATGCAGCGTTGAGAGTGCTGTTCGAATAAGAGGTGAAATTGAAAAACAAAATAATGGAATTAGATTTTGGATTGAATTGATGAAGGGAGTACCTGAAGATATCAAGAATTGCAACATGAAATTGTTCAAAAGTTTTAATGTCTTTTTCTACCAACTGTTTGTGAAGTGTTCCAGTAACCAAACCCATCATTTGGCTTGTTGGCAAACCTAATTACAATACAATTCAATTACAATGCAATTATCATATTTCTGTTTTGTAAAAAAATTACATAATTTTCCTCACCTTTTCCCATCAAGCTCATCATCATCCCCATTTTTTGATATGCAATTAACTTGGAATTGGAATGTGTATGTATTTATGTATCAGAAACAAGAAAGGGATTTGGAATGGCTTGTATCACTACAAGAAGCAACGAATCCTTAAAGTATTCAAATGTATGTATTTGTATTAGTATAACGCCCCGATTCTTGGCTTTTTGTGCACCGCACACTACTAATATTATTGTTTGTAAGAACTAATACTATCGCTAGATGCACATAATACCAGACGTTAGTTAAAGGTATAATAATCCAAACACCACTAATATTATTGTTTGTAAGAACTAATACTATCGCTAGATGCACATAATACCAGACGTTAATTAAAGGTATAATAATCCAACGAGCGCTTGTGAAAATGCAACGGATAAAATGAATTGATCAAAATTTGTAGGCACATCATCGTTAAGGAGATGTATTAACTTAAAATTCATAAACACTACTATATACAAGATCAAGCTATGTGTAGAACTTCTAGATATAGGCATTTAACTGACATCCATGGCATCAATAATCTCAAAATGCATCTGCAGATCGGGTGTTTTACCAGGAAAGTATAATCTTTCACGAAGATGTAATTTGCCCATGTTCCTGTGAGCAACTTGTTTGAGGAGTCGGAATAGGGCGTCCTTTTCCTTGCGAATCCAAACTCTCCTCTCGTCACACCATTGTCTAGGCGTTCCATGGAAAAGAAAACGGATGCCAAAAGCTCGTTCAGTCAAGTGCTGAGAAATTCTGTCAATCACATCTTTATCGGTGAGATAAGCTCCTTCAACGTTTAGCCCAACGTCCACATAATGAATTTCAGCTATGCTGTTGAAAAGGCTCTCCTTTGACATGGGTGCAATCAGGTCTTCCTCGTTGATAGTGATTCCCCCATTCACTGTATTCTTAGTCGTGTGTACTGGTATTTCTGGAGACGGGATTTCTGAGAAGGCAAACTCGGTTATGAGCTGATTGAGAACAATACCACCCTTACTGAATCCAAGAAGTGCTGTTTTGGGTTTGCACGGAAATGATGAAGAAGCTTCAGACGAGTATGCTTCTTTCTGTTTCCCCAAAATGACATTTTTTGCCTGCAACGCATAAGCAAATGATAATGAATAAAGATATAGAATTACAAAGAAAGCGCAGAAAAGGGTAAGAACTAGGAAAATCTGTGCCTTTGAGAAATCAGTAGGAATTAATATGCCCAATTTGCCTACCAGGAACACAACTGTAAAAGAAGTTATTACATTACTTTTTATATATTGTAAATCTTGTTGATGATGGTGTTTCATATGGTCTACTCTGATGACACAATAAGACTGATGCAAAATTTAATTGTGGCTAGTTTTAAGATATAACTGATTTTTTTATCACATGGAAAACCCAAACCACAGAGTATACTAAAGAAGTAACGAAAGCCATGGATCTTTGACAATCTTGAAATAAGAAATATAGCAAAATAACTCAGCGTAGTATACAAGAGTATCGGTGAGCTATGATTACACATTAAATACAGTCATGTATGTTCTCATGTTTCAGACCCAGATTCTTAATGCTAACAATGAGCTATTAATTTCAGATTTTGGAACTTCAGCAGCTAGATACAGGTAAAATCTGTTCTCTACCTTCTGCGACAGTTTTGGCTTATGGCCAACGACAACAACTTATATTACCATAATATTGAAACATTTTATTACCTAACCACAATGAAATGAATCTTCAACAGCTCCTAAGTAAAAGTTTCAACTCAACAAACAGATTTGTGATTCTTTTTACTCTGAAATTAGCTAGAAGTTCTGAAAAAAATGAAAATACACAATCTTCGGGGAGAGACATGACAATTAAGAATTAATATAAGTCTTACCTCTGCCAAAAAAATTGACAAGAGCAAGACCAATGTTGTAGAAGCTGGAAATCCAGTTGCATCGTAAGATGTTGGCTCTCCAATCTCATTTACAGATGGGATAAGATCCTTGTAAACAGCAAAAGGTCCATTGAAAATGGGAGCCTCTACGACAAAAGCATTAATAGATCCCCCAAATTTTGAAACTAAAATTTCTGCAATCTTCAGAGGATCAGATAATCTCTCAATCACTGGATTTCCTGTCCCTTCCACTCGATCTCCATTAAAGAATATCGCATTTCCAGAAGGAACCTATGTCATAAATTATCTGAAAACTTCAATTATCTCTTGATAGAAGTGAATAAACATAATTCCATCATAACTTTTGTCCTTCCCCCGTTTTTTTCTCAAACTTGTTCACAGTCAACTAATAACACTTACAGCAAGCCTTTTGGGAGAAGAAGAGAGGCCAAGGGATGCTGCAACTCTGTAGAATGTGCTGCTATCTGGATGCAACTGAATTTTCAAGATACCACTCCAACGGTCCATGATTTACTGAAAAATGTACTTTCAATAAGGTTAAACTCAATCAGCACGTTGGACATACATAGAATAACTACGTAAATAACGTTAAGAGCAGTCAATATGCCAAATGAAGAGTACAAGATCTTTCCACCTTCCTTGTGCAAAACTCCCATACCTGAAAGATATCATGATATACATGCATGCATAATATTCAATCTGAAACAACTCAGGGAAAAGAGTGTGATCACTCTTCTTTAGAAATCATTTAATTATTGCCACAAATATGAAGGGCTCTTTCTTATAACTGTTGATTCTTGCTTAAGTGCACATTCAAACACACCAATGATATAGTAGAAAACCATACTAGTTAGTTTTCGTAGTTAATAAGGACTCCCTTAATGCGGCTCTTCGCTATTATGCTTGTAAAGTTACCTTTTTTAAGGCAATGCTATTCGCCAGCTCCAATAATAAAACACATATTTCCCTAATTTTGCTTAAATACGAAAGGGCAACCAATAAGGCTGAAGTTCCCCTTTTTCCTTATAACAATTGACAAAAACCCTATTTTGGCTCTATTGTTGTATAAAATTTCTACTGATCAACATTCCAAAACATCTCTTCCTGAAAGAAAAGAAAAAAAAAAAACTACTTTCCCACATTTTTATGCCCCAACAAAGGGTTGCTTTTCGCTGCATCTCGACATGGAAATAGAACATGTGAACTATAAGCAATTAAAAAACAGATAATTACTTCAAGTTACAACAGTTACCAAAAATCTTGAACCAGATAAAGCATCTTCCATCAATCAAACAAAGCTTGCTTTTCAATACATATAGTCAAGAAGAAACTATTAACAAAACCCAGATTAGAACAAGCTACATCTTATTGAAACGGAATTGAATACCGTAAACAGGGACAAATTGTAGAATACCAATCAATCCGACTGCCAATTCACTCCCCCAGAAGTGAAAGCACGAAGAAAAAATATAAGCGGGACTTTTGACAAACAGCTGCGCACTACCACAAGTCTCAAGAACAGCGAAGTGCATATAAATTATCACAATTAAGCCCAAAAAACAAAAACAGTTTTGTGAGTACTAACCCAAAAGAGAAGCCAATTCCGGGTTGTAAGATCAGAGAGAGTATCGATCAAATCGAAATTACTGGAAGCAATGTTTGTATATAGAGTAAATTTTCACAGATGAGTCTTTTTTATGGGTTTTGTTTTAGTTTAGTTCTTATACTAATTAGGGATTAGATTATTTTGGATTCTCAAAAAAAAAATCTAATCCAATCTTTCTTAAATTGATATACAGTATATATATATTCTAAATTATCTTAACTTGTTAATATATTGGTTTCGAAAAAAAAAAACTTATTAATATATTTGGAATAAATTTGATTCGTGCAATTCACGAGAAAAATATTTGTGGTCATATAATTATTTACTTGAAGAATTATACTAATATCATAAATATCTTATTTAATTCCTAATAAGTCATTATTTATTAAAGACTAGATAACTCCCCGCGTATTACGCGGTATATTGATAAAAATTAGTACAAAATAGTATAGCTCATATTTTAAAGATAGGCAAGTCAAAACCCTAAGTCCAAAAGTCAATTTAAAAAAATTCACGGGTCATAAGTTTGGATCCGGGTTGCCCAGAAAATTCGCGGGTTGCAAACAGGTGGTTTACTTACATGACCAAAATATTGTTACTACAAGGCCAAAATATTACCACTACTAGGCCAAAAATTTAATACTACATGTCAAAACATTCTGAAAAATTCACCAAAAAATAAAGTCTCCTGAATATTTTTGAACATGTAGTAATACACTTTTGACCTTGTAGTGATAAAATTTTGGTCTTGTAGTAACATTGTTTTAGTCATGTAGTAGCCGAATAAGTCAAAATTATTTTAGTAATTTTGCCACCAAAAAATAAGTGTCCAGAATATTTTTGGACTTGTAGTAATACACTTTTGACCTTGTAGTAACAAAATTTAGTTCTTGTAGTAACATAATTTTGGTCATGTAGTAAAATAATAATATATTAGAGTAAAAATAAATATTTTAATTAAGGTTGACTCGCTTTGACCCGTGTTGACCAACGTTGACCCACGAATTTTGACCTAATTTACCTTAATTAGTCATATGGCATGTATGCAATATTGCATATAAGTTTTTGCGAATATTTAAAAGATTATAATGTAATTGAAAAATTAATAAATGGAATGTATTGAATAATTAATGTAATTTAGAAATTAAGTGATTAATAGATGAAAAATATTGAATAACATGTAATTATAAATTAAGTAAGGAAAATATATATGCTTAAAATATTACTTGCAGACGTGGCTTCATAACAAATAACAAAATTACATGTGTTACTCGATTTTTGATAAAATGACACGTAGGCCAAAGCTCTCTGAAGACGACGCATCATCATTTTAAAACTCCCTATTAGTATTATAGGGGATTTTGAGGAGAAATTGGTATCAATCATAATAAATTTATTATAATTATTATTAAGAGAGGAGTCCGTATATTTAAAGTCCAGTAAATGTGTGAATTTCGTCCAATTTGTGTTAATTTTATCCTGCAGTTCATACGTTAAAGGTGCCTCAATTATTTATGTGGCAAAACAATTGTGATGAGTGAATTCATTTTATAGTTTAGTATAATAAATTGATCAAATTTGAATGAGTAAGTATAATAATGTAGATCTTATTTCTGAGTTCATTCTTGTGTTATAAGATATGAAAACAGAGAGAACATATCCCACATCGAAACTAAACAAGTTGCACAGCTGCTTTATATAACTCAAAATATCCATAACCTGTCGCCGGGCTTGGTAACTCAAGCTTGTAACCCAAGTGGGGGCATTAAGTTGGTTGGACGTTGGGCTGGCCCAATCGACTGGGCTTCTGTTGGCTAAATTCTGGCCCGCCCGTTCCAAGCTGGGAGATGTTCCACGTGGTCTGGGCGAAGGCTTGGGCTACGTGGTTCTTAGAGTGGCGGGCACCGCGCCAGGCTGGCTCCACAGAGCAGCGACAACCGCCCACTCTCGGCAGTGGAAGGATAACGGGCCGGTTGCCATTAAGGCCCATTAAAAAAAAGTCAGATGGGTCAGTCCGAATTGGACAACCAACTTTTTGGGTCCGACTATTTACACCTCCATTTGCGTTGAGAACACTCCCCCTATTGATTTAATAATGAAGTAAAAAACCAAAAATAACCTTTAAGTCATATTAAACTACTAAATGCACCCCCACCTTTAAACCTAAGTTTTATCCATCCTCCGCCGCCAACACCAAAACAAAAAAAATTTCAATTTTTTTTTAAGATTTCGACAAATCAGTGTCGACCATATTCACTCCCGTCGACACTGGTTTGTCGACAAGATTGTATATGCTCGACATTTGTTGATCGGAAAAAAAAAAAAAAAAAAATCAAAAACTCGTCGACAACTTTAGGTCGACCAAAAATACACCCGTCGACACCCTGTTGTCGACGGAGTGTATTTGGATCGACCTAAAGTGGTCGAAAGGTAAGAAAAAGAAGGAAAAAAAAAACAAAAAAAAAAAAACAAACCTGGCCGCGGGTAAGAAACTCAAATGCAGAAAAAGGGAGGGGACGGCCGCGCGCGGCCGCGATTTGTTTGTTTTTTTTTTTTTTACAGGCGTGGGGGTGGGGGCGACGGGTTCGGCGAGGGAGGGAGGAGGAGGGAGGGGACGGCCGCGGCGGCCGCGATCTGCTGTTTTTTTTTTTTTTTTTTTACAGGCGGGGGGGGCGACGGGTTCGGCGAGGGAGGAAGGGGGTGGCGTTGCCGGCGACGAGTGGTGGAGGGGCAGGTCGCCGGCGGTGGTGGTGAGGGGTGGGGGAGAAGATGAAAGAAGAAGATGGAGGAGGAAGAAGAAGATGGAGGATTTGGGGGAGAAAGTAGGGTTTAGGGGGGGTGTGAGTAGTAATTGGAATTATATAAGAGAAGGGCATTTATGACAATTTGAGGGAGGTGCATCAGATTTTAGGGGGGGTGCGTCCAGAGGGGGAGTGTTCTCAACGCAAATGGAGGTGTAAATAGTCGGACCCAACTTTTTTGCCTTAAAAATTTTAATTGAACCTATATTCAAAATGTTGTTGTGTCACTTTAGACTTTATAAATTTTACACATTAAAAATTATTTTACTCCCTCCTCCATTCCTTACTTTTAATGATTCATTTTTTTGCATCTTTTACTTAAAATAGTAAAAAAAACATTTTATATATTCTTTCACAATATTACATCAAATGTCACTACTTTATTACACTAAAGTTGAAAAGTCTTTACTAATAAACAATTCATACATTAAAATTCGTGTCAAAAAGTTATTTAGGGTTCTTAAGGGACGAAGGGAGTCAAAAAGTTATTTAGGGTTCTTAAGGGACGAAGGGAGTATAAATTAGTTTGAGGGTAAGTTAGGAAAAAATCAAATTAATTTACATTGAAAAGTGCAAAACGTCATATAATTTATAAAGAAAACGAAAGGTCAAAACATCGTATACTATGAATATGAATAGGAGGGAGTAATGTCCAAACTTAAATGCACATTTTTTCACAAATAGAAACATTTATTCCCTTAATATACTAATAATACATTATTCATTTTTTAATTTATACATTTATTTTCAATATTTTTTAAAACATTAAAAAATGAATTGTAAACAAAGAGAGTAGGGACCTTCTATATATAGTCAGGGTGTCGTAACGTGTCGTAATGACTACCGTAGTCAGTTAATCTAAGTCATTAAAAATCTAATCTAAAGGTTTAGATTTGATGACCTGTTACCTTTTGTAAATTTTACGATATGTATTGTCGTAATGTGTCATAAATTTGTATTTTCTATTAAATTAAATTAATTAAAATATATTATTGTAAATTTACATTTTTATCCTTATACAATAAAATAATTTATTACAACAATTATCTACACCCGCTAATTTTATGAGTTCACCCCAAATCATTTTTTACCATAGTTATCTGCACCCATTCATTTTATGAGTTCACCCAAATCATTTTTTACCATAGTTATCTGCACCCATTCATTTTATGAGTTCACCCCCAAATCATTTCTTTTTTACAACGGTTATCTACACCCGCTCATTTTATGAGTTCACCCCCAAATTATATTTTTACCAAAATTATCTACACCCGCTCATTTTATGAGTTCACCCCCAAATTATTTTTATACCACAATTATCTGCACCCGCTCATTTTATGAGTTCACCCCAAAATATTTTTTTAAAAATAACTACATTTAAAAGACTATATTATTTTTTTATTAATTAACACAAAATATAATAAAATCAACCCTAATTTATACATTTACAATCTACAACCGAGTCATTGCCGAGTTACCGTCGATTCACCACCAAATCACTCATATTTTTAGAAAAAAAATCGTAAAAACATAATTAAAAAAAACTATCGAGATTAGGCACAAATTTTAATTTTTTTTTTCTTTTTAATTTTTCTTCCCATTTTCAATTTTTATTCCAAACTTTTTATTTCTTCATTTTTTTTGTTTCCTACTTTTTTTTCATTAGTATATTTTTTAGTTTTAATACAAAATAATATTATATGTATGATTTTATTATAATCCCTCCGTCCCAGTGAAAGCTCCTCATGAGCTTCGGACACAGAGGTTAAAAAATATGATATAATAAGTGGATGTATGAGAGGTGATGTGATTGAGAGAGAGAAGAATATAATGAAATGTGAGAGGGAATAGTTTGGCAAAAAAGGAATGAGTAACTTTCATTGGGACAAACGAATAAGGAAAGTTGGGTAGTTTTCAATAGGAAGGACGGAGTAGTCGGTAATACAACAAGTAATAACCAGTAATACCATAAACAGTAATCAGTAATACCATTAACAATAATTAGTAATACCACGAACATTAATCAGTAATACCATTAATATTAATCAGTAAAATTTTATACAATAACAAATAATTTCACACATCTAATTATATTCAATAATACAAAAAATAATTATCAGTAATACTATGAACAGTAAGTAGTAATACCATGAAAATTGAATAGTAATATCTCATACAATAACAAATAATTCCACAAATCTAATTATATTCAATAATACCAAAAACAATTATCAGTAATACCATACACAATAATATGTAATACCTTAAAAATAATAATAATCAGTAATAAATAATTTCACATAATCAGTAATACCACAATTAATAATCAATAATCATTAATATTAATTCAATAGTGTATTAATAATAATACCGCAATAAATAACTAGTAATACCAGTATCAATAATACCAATAACAATAATACCATAAAAAAAGTGGAGAGAGTGCAGATCGGGGTGTACTAAAGAAAATAGAGGGTGCACATTACCAAGCCCAATTGAAGGAAACCCTAGCCCAATGGGAGGGCACCCTAGGTCAGTAGTTGTCGCTTGGGATTTCATCAGTAAGGTCACCGGCTCCGAGTGTCGTCCGGTCAGAGATCCATCAACAACATACTCACAGTCCTCCGGCGGGCCGTCGGCAACCGGAGGAAGAGGCTGCGCAGGAGCAGGGTGAAGAAGACGGATGAAGCAATGTAGCTTCGATTTGGACAGAGATGAACGACGAGAGAGAGGCAGCGTCGATCCGAGTGTTGCAGGCGAGCGCCGTTGATGTAGGAGAAGCTCCTGGATCGCGAACGCAAGGGAGATTGATCGAAGCAGTCGCGTCAGTGGTCGAAATGAGGAGAGGATTTCGGCCACCATGGATCGTGGCCGAGATGGAAGATTATGTCGATTGTTATGGAAGTGAAGAATCGCGATTGCGATTCGAGGAAGGGTCTCGGGCTTCAGCGGCCGAGACCGAAGCGCCGCCTTCGCCGTCGAGGGGGTGGTCGGGCATGGTGGTGGCTGGGTCACCCGCCGACATGCATGGATTTCCGGCAGATCCTTTACTCATCAAATTAAAATTAAAATTTAGGTGCACCGCCGATCGACTTTAATAAAATTATGCCTATAATATTATTTTGTATTAAAATTTAAAAAATACACATGCAAAAAATGGAAAAGAAAGACAGGAAAATTTAAAAAGGAAAAGAAAAAAAAACATGGAAATAAAAAATTTGAAAAAAATATTGAAAATGGGAAGAAAAAAGAAAAAGAGGAGGGGGAAGAAAAATTAAAAAGAAAAAAAATTGAGATTTGTGGCTAATTTCGATAGTTTTTTATTAATTATATTTTTACGCTTTTTTTTTTAAATATGGGTGATTTGGTGGTGAATTGATTTTTTAGAGTTTATTTTATTATATTTTGTGTAAAATAATAAAAGGATAATATAGTGTTTTAAATGTGATTATTTTTTAAAAAATATTTTGGGGTGCACTCATAAAATGTGCGAGTGCAGATAACCGTGGTAAAACAATAATTTGGGGATGAACTCATAAAATGAGCGAGTGCAGATAATTGTGGTAAAAAATAATTTGGGGGTGAACTCATAGAATGAGCGGGTGTAAATAACTGTTGTAAAAAAGAAATGATTTGGGGGTGAACTCATTAAATGAGCGGGTGCAGATAATTGTTGTAAAAATATGTTTAGGGGTGAATTCATTAAATTAGCGGGTGCAAATAATTGTAGTAAAAATATGATTAGAGGGTGCACTCATTAAATTAGTGGGTGCAGGTAAAATATAAATAAAATTTAAAAAGAAGGGTAATATAGTAAATAACAAAATATAATTTAAATAATGTTAAAAATAACTGAAACCTGTATGACAGGTAGCAGGTCGTTTTTACGGTTACGACGCCACATGGCGCGATTCGACAAAGTGACTGCGTAGTCACTTTGTAAAATGTGACTACATTAAGAATTGTCCAAGAGAGTATTAATATTAGTTTTGGTGGTGCCCTAATTGTAATAAAATAAATTATACCCATAAAATATGTATAAACACTTGAACAACTCTTCTTCTTCTACCTACATATTTATTTGAAAAAATGTTTAAACTGATTTGGGCATCAAAGACTTGAGAATTGAAGTTAACCCAAGTCACGTAAAGCTTGCACATATTATATAATAATTTTTTATTCTAAAACAAAAGCGTGCACATATTATATACTCCAATTGAAGTATATTTTTTCAAATAATTGCATTTAAGTGGCCTCCCCTTTTGAATTTTGGTACCAACTAAATTTTCGTTTTATCCAATATCGCCTAATAAACCAAATTTAGTCCATTTGAAAGCCCTCATCAGCTAATTAATATTTTAATCCTTTGTTTTATTTTGACAGTAAATTTGTGGGTTGCTTGGTTGTTCATTTACCCCAACTCTCACGTTTTAGGGAGAATCTCATCTTACCGTACTCATGAAATGATTTTGTGAGATGAAATTCTATTTAATTAATATAATTAGAGAAAAAATAAATTAGGTTAGTTTGGACCTTATGTGAACAAATATAAATCATTCGCTTGCAACCTCCTCCGTCCGTCTATAAGCTTCCCACTACTTTTTGACACAAAAATTAAGAAAAGTGATTAAATAATAGATATAGTACAAGTGATGTGATTGGAAGAATGAGAGAGATAGAGAGAAAAAGTAAAATATAAAGTGAAGCGTAAGAAAAAGTATTTACCAAAAAGGGTATGAGAAGCTTATAAGCGGACGGACTAAAATGGGAAACTTATAGGCGTGTTAGGAATTAATATACAAGAATTAATTTTCACCCTCTCTACAAGTTCGGACTTTTAGATGAGACATAATTCTTTCATGGTATCAGAGAAAACCGGGCAAACGACCTGAGTTCGATTCCTGTTGAAAGCACTCCACCCATTTAAATTGTCCACTCGATGGGCCTCCTCCCCAAAAAGGGTAAGAGGTGTTATTTCGGCCCACGAGTGAGGACCTGAGTTCGATTCCTGTTGAAAGCACTCCACCCATTTAAATTGTCCACTCGATGGGCCTCCTCCCCAAAAAGGGTAAGAGGAGTTATTTCGGCCCACGAGTGAGGACCTGAGTTCGATTCCTGTTGAAAGCACTCCACCCATTTAAATTGTCCACAAAAAGGGTAAGAGGTGTTATTTCGGCCCACGAGTGAGGACCTGAGTTCGATTCCTGTTGAAAGCACTCCACCCATTTAAATTGTCCACTCGATGGGCCTCCTCCCCAAAAAGGGTAAGAGGTGTTATTTCGGCCACGAGTGAGGGGGAGTGTTAGGAATTAATATACAAGAATTAATTCTCACCCTCTCTACAAGTTCAGACTTTTAGATGAGACGGAATTCTTTCAAGGCGGACGGAGGGAGTATAAGATTAGGTTACTAAATTATTTAAATTTTTGGACATTATTTTGCGAGTTGAATTAAGAAGTAGTAGTATTTAATTAGTAATAATAATATTAATATATAATTATTTATGATTATTAGGGACACTCATGACATTATATATTAATATTTCACATGAAATCACTCGTTTCAATTTTAATGTTTTAAATTGTATTTCATACTGCAGGTTGTTCATGACATGTATCGATTAAAAACGCAATCAATGTTTCATAATAATGAAGGTGAACATACGTACAACACCAACTAATTATAGCCTCGTCCCATATGAATATTAAACGGAACAGAGAATAGGTCTGGTATGAACACGAATATTTAAAATTTAAGAATGTAATAATTTTGAATTCAACCTAATTATATGTGTGGACAAAGAATCTTCATAGAAATGATTAATCCATATATAAAATATACAAGTATGAGTAAATAAATGATTAAGGCACGTTGCATGGTTTTTAAATTCACACTTTTCAACTTGATTGTATAATATATAAAGGAGAGATCAAAAACCTTTCATCTTACCCAAAATAGAAACAAATTTGAAATTCGGGAGTATTTTAATTTTCAAGAAAATGCATGCAGAAGAAACAATCACAAATTCTGATATTAACATCCTAAATTCAATACAGAGTTTTCTACTAAATGATTCGGATTTTCCAGATGATTTTTACAAATTTAATCCTAGTTCATCCATGAGCAGTTCAGTGCAGAATCAAGATTCAGGGGCGGCGCGTGGAGATCAGGCGCCGCAAGAATGGAGGAGGTACCGGGGCGTGAGGCGGCGGCCCTGGGGGAAGTTCTCGGCGGAGATGAGGCATCCGGGCAAGAAAGCTGGCGCTAGAGTTTGGCTCGGGACGTATGAGACGCCCGAGGATGCAGCGTTGGCGTACGATCAGGCGGCTTACGAGCTGCGGGGCTCACGAGCAATGCTTAATTTTCCACACCTTATTGGCTCTGTCGGAGCGCCGAAGCCGGTCAAGGTGACGAGGCGGCGCCGCCAGCCATCTTCAGTCAGGAAAATTGAGAGGCTATGAAACTGTATTTAGCAAAGTGCATTTGCAACTACATTTTCGTGAATGGTTGCTACTGCTGCACTCTTTCGTGTTGTGTTGTAAAATGGTGTTTAATTTTATATTTTGTTTTATTCCATGAAATAATATAAATTTTTTTACTAGGCCTTTTTTCTTTTTAATTAGACTTTCAAAGTTGAAGTTCGATTGTTTACTTTTAATTAAGGTTCTAAAAACAAGAACTCTAACATCCTACTTCAATTCAAAACATAAGTGTCATATCTCATACACAAAATTTCATAATTCCTTTTTCCACATTCATCGATATTTTTAAAAAAATCGCAACTAATCTTGCGATTTTTTATCAATCTATTCAAAAGAATGTATTGGAAAGCAATAAGCAAGAAAAGAGAGTAATGAATTCTAAACAGCCGCGTTAATGTCCGGCTAGATGATCATTGATTAGATAGGGAGAAACAAAAATTCTAACATATAGAAGAAAATAAAAAAAGATAGATCTAGCAAATCAAAAAGAATAGCAAGAGGTTCATACGGCAACTGCATAGCACACAATAACCTCACCTCACACAAAACTCATTCACCTAAACATTCATAATTGTCCAAATTTAAAACCCAGAGAAAACAAAAATTAAAAAGTAAATTAATCGACTTCCTCCATCTTGCTGCCCTCAGCATCGGCTTCGGCCTCCTCCAAGGCGGGCATGTCCACATCGGCTTCACTTGCATCGTCATCAATGCTAAGCCCCAGCTTGAGCATCCTGTGAATCCTGTTGCCGAACGTGTTAGGCTCATCAAGGCTGAACCCAGAAGTGAGAAGAGCAGTCTCGAACAGCAACATAACCAAGTCCTTGACAGACTTGTCATTCTTGTCAGCATCAGCCCTCTTTCGTAGCTCGTCCATGATTGCATTCTCGGGATTGATCTCCATGGTTTTCTTGCTCGACATGTATCCAGCCATGCTCGAGTCCCTCAATGCTTGTGCCTTCATGATCCTCTCCATGTTGGCAGTCCAACCATATTCTCCGGTAACCAAACAGCAAGGAGAGTCCACCACTCTGTCAGAGACAATCACCTTCTCAACCTTGTCGCCAAGGACATCCTTGATCACCTTGCATAAGCCCTCGAATTTCTCCTTGAGTTCTTCCTTCTTTTTCTTCTCGTCCTCGCTCTCTTCCAGCTTCAGACCCTCCTTGGTAGCAGAGACGAGCTTTTTCCCTTCGAATTCTTTCAACTGACCAACTGCATACTCGTCAATGGCATCCACCATGTAGAGGACTTCATAGCCCTTCTTCTTCAGTCTCTCGAGGAAGGGTGAGTTCTCAACGGCCTTCTTGCTCTCACCAGTGATGTAGTAGATGTCACTCTGACTTTCCTTCATCCTTGTCACGTAGTCCTTCAAGCTCGTCATCTCATCACCGCTCTTCGTGGAGTGATACCTGAGCAGTTCTGCAATCTTTGTCTTGTTCTGAGAATCCTCATGAATACCAAGCTTGAGGTTCTTTGAGAATGACTCGTAGAATTTGTTGTAGTCCTCCTTGTTCTCGGCTATCTCAAAGAAAAGCTCTATGCACTTCTTCACCAGGTTCTTGCGGATGACCTTCAAGATCTTGTTTTGCTGCAACGTCTCTCGGGAGATGTTGAGAGGAAGATCCTCTGAATCCACAATACCCTTAACAAAGCTCAAATACTCAGGAATCAACTCCTCACAGTTGTCCATTATAAATACACGACGAACATACAGCTTGATGTTGTTGGGCTTTTTCCTGGTGTCAAATAGATCAAAAGGTGCCCTCTTGGGAACAAAGAGGATAGCCTTGAACTCAAGCTGTCCCTCGACTGAAAAGTGCTTCACAGCCAAGTGCTCTTCCCAGTCATTAGTAAGGCTTTTGTAGAAGGCAGAATATTCTTCCTTCGTGATCTCCTCAGGCTTCCTCATCCAGATGGGTTTCTGTTTGTTCACCAAATCCCACTCATGAGAAACTTCCTTAATCGTCTTCTTCTTTTTCTCTGCCTTTTCCTTCTCTTCATCAACTTCCTCAACCTTACCCTCCTCATCCTTCTTGTCTTCCTCATCCTCATCATCAGAGATTTCCTTCTCCGTAGTCTTCTCTACCCACAGAGAGATTGGGTAGCTGATGAATTCAGAGTGCTTCTTAACCAAATCCTTCAGCCTACGCTCCTCGAGGTATTCAAGCTGGTCCTCCTTGAGATAGAGAGTCATCTTTGTACCTCTGCCTAGGACTTCACCAGATGTATCCCTGGTAACGGTAAACGACCCACCAGCTTGGGATTCCCAGACGTATTGCTCATCATCATTGTGCTTGGTTGTGACAATGACCTTCTCAGCAACCAAGTACGCAGAATAGAAACCAACACCAAACTGCCCAATCATGCTCACATCGGCACCAGCAGCCAAGGCTTCCATGAATTCCTTGGTTCCAGACCTTGCAATTGTACCGAGATTGTTCACCAAATCTGATAATCAAGCAAGCATGTCATAAAATTAATAACAACATAAAATGTGGCAATAAACAGGCAAAAACAAACAGATGTTTAATAATACTAACCAGCCTTGGTCATCCCGATACCGCTGTCAATGATTGTCAAGCTGTTATTGGTTTTGTCAGGAATAATATGGATGAACAGTTCTGGTTGAGCTTCAAGCTTGCTCTTGTCGGTCAAGCTTTCAAAACGGATCTTGTCCAAAGCCTGAATGAATCGTCAAGCCAAGTTGAAACAAAGGCATTATCAGTATGTACAAACTCGGAATTAAAAGAAAGATAATCCAATAAACCAAATAAATAAGAATAACATGAACAATCAAACAGGCCAGAGACTTCAACAGCATGTTTTCAAAATCTTGTAAATATATATAGTACACTGGATATTTGCTGCATGTATATTGATCCTTATTTATGGTTAAAATAACGTGCAGTGAAAAAAACAGAACAAGTACACTTCATTACAAACACATTCAATACGGTATAAATTAGAATTGATCATCCAAGTTATAAATGCACACACCCGCTTATTCGTAATGAAGAGCTTAAATCACGGGGATTAGAACAATTGCCTAACTCTTGGAATCGCCTACACTTTGCCAGTAAACTACACATTCTTCTGATAACTAATGGTTTTCAAATCAAGAAAAAAGCAATAATCGACAATTAAACACTATGTACCAAAATTAATACGAAATTAAATTAAACCATCATAGAACAAATAGGAGATTTAATATACACACGCTTCAAAAGCATAACTTAAACAGTGGGCAAATTGACGATTTTAAGAATAAATTCGCCGGCAAATTGCAAGAGAAATTCCCTCAGTATACTGAACTAGAGCTTCTAAATACAACGAACATCAATAACTTCAAAATAAAGCACATGTCATCACAATCGGCATGTTTACACAGAAGTAGATCTAGCCAGGCTAACGCATGCTTGCAAGTTACACCTAAACTAAATCACTACAACATTAAAACAAAAATTGCGTCGACGTAATAGAGTAATTGGATCTAAATCAATCTAAATACCAATAAATATACATTAAACGAGAGTGTTAGAGAGACTTACATCAGAGGAATTACTGATCAATTCCCGAAGAAAAATCTCCTTGTTGCTGTAGAAAGTGTTGATGATCAGACTCAAAAGCTGATTGATCTCGGCCTGGAAGGCAAACGTCTCGGTTTCCGACATCGCGACGATCTGCACTGGAATTCTCTCTACACTAGTTTGAAGAATTCAAGATGCAGCGATTATCAATGGGGAGATTCCGAGAAAGGGCAATGGAGAGTGAGTTGAGAAGGCAGTGAGTTGAGCATATATAGTTGTATTAGACTAGGGTTTCTAGATCCTTCGGCCCTTTTTTTGGAGATTTTATTTTTTGACCTTTTACTTTTTCTTTTCTTTGAATAACTTTGGATTGGAAGAGAAGTTCAAGCGTACCCCACTTTTACCATAACTTGAATCGTGGTACCGTCCATAATTTTTTTGATATTTTTTGGATGTAGTAATAGTTTAAATTTTGAATTTTAAATATTATTAGTAACTTAATTCAGTGTAACAATTCGATCCAAAATTTTATATTTTAAAAAAAATGTTGTGTGTAAATTATTTTTAATGTACAACTAATTTGAATCGTTGTGTGTTTTTTTAAACAATGTTTTCTTTTTTTTTTTTTAATCATGAAAGTCTTGTATGACCTCTTAACTTAATATTACAGTATTATTTTATAATTGAATATTATCATTTTAAAATAAAATTGTACTCTTTCCAACCATTAAAACTTTCCTTTTATTTTTATGTTTATGAAAAATCTATTTATTTTTTTATTCGTTATTCCACGTATATTTTTTATAAGTAAATATTACCTTTATCCCTAAAAGTTTTCATTTTTTTTTTTTTGGTTAATTCCAAATAAATACATCACCTTTCATCTCAATATCAATTTAATCACGACCTTTACGATTTTTTTTTAAACCCCAACCTTTCATCGTGTTGCAATTAGATATACGTATTTTTTTCTCAGGTCAACAATTGATTGCAATTAGATACACGTATTTTTTTCTCAGGTCAAACAATTGATGATGTGGTTGCCGGAGCTCGCAACGTCATATTACACATATTTTTTTTATTTTCCCTATAAAGATTACACTTTATAAAAATATAAAATTTTATAAAAATAAAAATAAAATTGCAGTGTCTCCGTTTTTCAAACTAAATCAAGTTTTCTTCTACCATTCTCAAACTAAATTAAATCAAGTTATTCTCTTCTAACCATAAAAATTAAATAAAAATAAAACTCTCGGCATCTTCGACGTCTTCTTCGCTTTTCAAAGAGTTCTTGTTATGCGCGTCTCTCTCACTTCTCACTTCTCAAACTCAATCAATCAAGTTCTTCTCTTCAAATCCTAAAAATCAAAATCATAAGGATAGAACATTTTTGTTGCAATAATCATTAGTGTTAAACACATTAATTCCTAGAATATTTTCCTCTCTCATAAAGCATATAAATTGTAGTTCTCGGACAATAATCATTAGTTTTAAACACATTAATTCTAGAATATTTTCCTCTCTCATAAAAAAACATATAAATTGTAGTTCTCGAACTAGTTGACCAAAATAATAAAAAACCACCAACAAGGTTATCTTCAGTATACACTCAAATACAATATAATTAATTGAGGTCCACCCAAAAAAATTATAGTTCTCGAACTAGTTGAACAAAACAACAAAATTATTAAATGATTTAAGAATTCTTGAAGAAATAAACCACCAAATCACCAATGATCATGGATTTGATGCGTGAGTTTTTTTTGTATGATTTTTATGGTTAGAGGAGAATAACTTGAAAACTAGTTTGAGAAGCGGTAGACGCATACAATTTTATTTTTATTTTTATAAAATTTTATATTTTTATAAAGTGTAATATTTATAGGGAAAATAAAAAAATATGTGTAATATGACGTGGCAAGCTCCGGCAAGCCACATAATCCATTGTTGACCAGAGAAAAAAAATGTGTATCTAATTGCAACACGATGAAAGGTTGGGGTTTTAAAAAAAATCGTAAAGGTCGTGATTAAATTGATACTGAGACTAAAGGTGGTGTATATATTTAGAATTAACCTTTTTTTTTTTTTTTTAGTTTGAGATTATGATGATTGTTTCGCAAACTTTTGAGAAACAAACTAAAAGTAAAATATGAAAAAAATTTAGGGACAGAGGGAATATTATTTTAAGATAAAAAGTGATACACTTTACATTAAAAAGTACTCTCTCTATAAGGTTTTTCATAAAAGGAAACAACTCAAAAGGGAAATGATTGATCTTATATAGAATCAATTCATTATAAGAAGGAATTTAGTTGATTTGGTCAACCTAAACCCTAAATATTTAAGAATATTGTAAACCAGGAATGATTGGTAATTAGAAATTGAATGATCATTCCTTAATTCATTACAAATACCTTATTTATTAGGAATGATAATTACAAATGGAATGATCATTACAAAAAATTAAGGAATATTAATTCCTTCAATACCCCATGATGTGTAAGGAATGTTTTTTATTATTATTATTACTATTATTATATAAAATATTACTCCTATTATATATTTTCATTTACATATATTATTTTTCACTTTCAATTATAATAATTTAAAAATATTTAATATTATAACTATTAAATAAATAATAATTTATTATTCATAATAAAATTTTGAAAATCAATAATAAAAATAATAAATTAAATAATTAAATAATACTAATATACATTAATATATAGTAATAGTTATAAAAATATTAATAATAAAGTGTAACACATTTTTTTTATTAAAAAGTGTAAATTACTATAATTGAAAAGTGCAACACAACTTTTAATAAAAAGGGTAAATCATTATAACTAGAAAGTGCAAGTTAGTACGTATAACTAGAAAGTGCAACACAATATTATTAAAAAATGCATATCAATATACTTGAAAAGTGCAACACAATATTTTAATGAAAAGTGTAAGTTATTATAACTGAAAAGTGTAACAAAATACGACTAAAAGGTGTAACATAACATTACTAAAAAGTGTAAGTTACTACAACTGAACATATTATTAGAAATTGTAAGTCACTACAACTGAAAAGTGCAACAAAATATGACTAAAAAGTGTAGCTAGAGCTGGCAAATCAGGCCGCCCGGCCCAGTCTAGCCCATCGGGCCAAGTGGTGTTCGTGGACTAGACCAGGCCGGCCCATACTAGTTAATATATACTAATTTTTACAAGAAATATATATATATTTAAAAATATGTAATGGGTCGGGCCTATAAAATTGGAGCCCAACCTAGCCCATCTGGGCTAGCGGGCCAGCCCAACCCATTACATATTTTTAAATATATATATATTTCTTGTAAAAATTAGTATATATTAACTAGTAATTACGCATAATTTATAAACGACCATAACCATTATTGCATTAATGTACACGACAAGTTCCACCCCATGAGATAAAAAAAATATTTCTAGCAAAAATGATACTATGTATATATAAACTTATTATGTATTGATCACATTTTCATATATATTTTTTATTTATACAAATAATTATAATTAAAAATATACATTACAGATATATTAATTATACATAATATATAAAGGGACATAACTAGTATAAAATTACACTATATATCAAGTTCAAATAGAATTATAAACAATTCATAAGTTCAAATTTTAAAGTCAAAATAAAATTAAAAACGTAATAATATTTAAGTATATAGTATTGTAATAATTTTAATTGTTTATTTGCCTTAAAAAAATATTGATCGTGCCAAATGGGCTGCCTATGGGCCGTCGGGCCAAAATCAGCCTAGCCCATTAGGCCCGTCGGGTCGGGTCAAATAGGCCCAGTTCTATATGGTCCTATGATTTTAGAGCCCAGCACATACTAGGCTTCGGGTTGGTCGGGCCGGCCCATCGGATCGGGCCCAAATTGTTGGCTCTAGGTGTAGCATAACATTACTAAAAAGTGTAAGTCAATATTATTATTGTTGAAAATTGTAAGTTACTACAACTACAAGTCTACAACTGAAAAATGCAACAAAATATATCTAAAATGTGTAACATAACATCATTAACAAGTGTATGTAATTATAACTTAAATTATTGTTGCAAATATTGCAGATGTGAGAGTTGAACACTAAACCTCAACGTAAAATAGATTATTTTCAACCGTTTGAGCTATATAAATTATCATAGATGTTTTTCACATATTTTATTTTTATTGTTAATCCTGCCCTTTTTTAAAATGGACATTATAAGGATTGGGTACCGCTACTAACACCCCAAAATATGATATACACACCCCATCATTTTAAAAATAAAAATAGATAATTGTAAAATGACTAAGTAACCCTTATACAAATTAAAGATAATTTTTTTATAAAAATTATAAAAATCTTAAAAAATGTAAATAAAATCGGTATAAAATAATCTGAAAAAACTAAATATTTTTTAAAAAGAAAAAATAAATTATTCAAATAAAAAATTTAAAAATCAATTAAAAATAAATACAGTAAATTCGTAATTTTTTTAATAAATCGTAAAAAATAATTAAAATTAAGAATTTGAATAATGATAAATAAAATCTAAAAAATTAAAAATCACCTAAATCTTAAGAATTAATTAAATTAATTATAAATATTAAAAATATAATTTATTTAATTATTTTTTAAAATTTAGTTGAAATTTTTAAATTTTATTTAGATTTATTTTATTTTTAAAGATTTTATTTTTTAATTTAATATTGAGTTGATTTTTCTTAAAAAAAAATCGTTAATCTTAATTTTTTTATTTGATTTATTTTTCAGATTTTATTTAGATTTAATTATTTTTTTTATTTTCTTAATTTTTTTAATTGATTGTTTCATTTTTAAATAATTTTTAAAATTTTACTGATTTTTAAAAATATTTTCAACATTTACACGTAATTTAATTGTATTATTAATTTTTTTTCTGTTAATTAAATTTTAAATTTTAAATTTTATATGTTTTTAAAGATTTAGTTAATTTTTATTAGTTATGACGGTTGAAGGGTAAATAGGAAATACTTGGGGTGTGTATAGTAATAAAAATTGAATTTTAAATTTTATTGGGGTGTGTTTAACATTTGGGGTGTGTATAACATTTTATGGGGTGTTATTAGCCCCACCCTAAGGATTTGAGTCTACATGAGACCTACCCAAAAGAAAAATATGAACATTTTATATAAACGGGAGTGAGTAATAATTTATGTTGAAAAGGGATAATGATTTGTCATAAGTTATTGTCATTTATCATTATTTTGTGTTCCATTTAAAAGTATTATATGTATACTATGAGGTGTTATTTGCAAAAAATGATTGTTCAATAAAATAATTTTACACAAAATTAAGTATTATTTTTTAATATTATTTAAACAAGTTTTAAAGCAAATTATTTTTAAAATTGTTAGTAAATATACAGTATAAGAGTATATACTACTCCTCATTACTTATTCATAAACAAATTATATTATTTTTTCTTTAAGTTCATGATATTTAATTGTTTGTTAAATTAAAATATATGTGATGCGGGTAGATTTCACATTAAATAATACTATGTGATCAATATTCCTGGATGAGGATTATTGTAAATAAATGAGGTTTTATGCGAGATTGTCGTGAGACCAAGTTTGTACAAGTCGAAAATTGAAAATCAATAATTAGACAGATTTGCATCGCTAGCATCTAGACCAATTAGTTCCCGCATAGACGGCCACCTAAATTATTTTATTATTTATTAATTTTTTATATAAAAATGAATTTCACCCTTTAATCGATAGAATTTAGCAAAAATAACATCGGACATCATGGCAAAGCCATGAATATTACTTAGATCCTATTTTTTCTTTAAAAAAAATTGTGCACAATTGTCTAAATCGAACTCCTAAATCCCTCAAAAAAAGTTATACAAAATAAAATATGGATGCCTCGGCGGCTGTCTAGATCGATTTTTCACTAAAATCGCATTGAAAGACAAAATTGAGTCGGTCAGGGGCTGTTTAGGCCTATTTTTGCAATCTCATTCATTTAATCCATGTATTTATAAATAAAAAATAGCATATCAAATTATCAATGTTTATGATATTGTGCATGGAGAAATTTATTTATTTAATTTATTAACTTATTATATAATCAACAAAAGCTTGATGAAGCTCTACATTCAACATCTGGTTCTCGAAACCACTAATCAAGAACACCATTATTCAACAACACGTACGTACTCCCTACCAAACTAACTGCCTAATCCCAAACGCAATCCTGCCACAATTAAACCAAAACAAAATTAGTAACAAATTCAAAGTGTTAAATGTCATGCACAAATTATACCCCGTCTCACAAATTAAAAAAAAAGACTCACTTGTCGCAGTCAACGGTGCGTGAGATGGGGATATCGAGCTGAACTTGGCACTTAACGGGAAGGCTCTGAGCCGTTTTGTCCTGCAGCCCCTCCAGATGGATAGCGGCAGCCTTCACACAGCTGCACGCTGCTCTCTTGTCCGCTGTCGTTACGGCCAACGCTTTCACCTTCTTCACTCCCGCACAGCACGCCTCGGGCGGGCTCTGTTCGCCGCTTCCTGTCAGCCAGATCGTGCACGGGGCCAGAGCCGCGTCGATTTCTCCGCACGTGACCGCCGCCTGCCCCTGCTGCAGTACCAATACTATTGCCATCACTGCCAACATTGCTGCTACAATTGCACTCTTCATTTTGTATTGTTTTGTGAATTTGATTGAGATTGTGTGTGGATTAATGTTTTGTGGTAGCAACTGTATTTATAGTCATTTTATTCGGTGCTATTTGAAGAGGCTGTTATGCTATTTTGGCTACTTGTGTGCAGGTTTATCTATTTTTTCATTTGTGCCTAAAATTAGAAAAATAAGAGGAGGCTATGAAACTAACTCTAGTCATCTTTTTTTGAATTTGAAGGATTGGGTTTGATGGTTCATCGCAGTAATATCGAGAAAATGTTGATAAATTTTGAAAAATGTCGACATGTATCATATGAGATAACATTGCATAATGAATTATATATTCTCAAATTGCTTTGTTAAATTTGTATTTTTAAATTTTTCGATATCGATATATATATTAAAAAATTAAAGGCCTCGTATACTTATATTATTTCTGATTTTTGGTTGATTGGTAGGGATATATTGTTTTTCATCATTATCTAGAATGTATATGCGTTATTGTGTTCATTCTTGAATTACTTAGGAGTACTATTTAAACTTAATTACTCTTATGAATGAAATCGCAGTTTGTTTTATAGTATTATTACAGTAATTCTACACGCCTAAAAATAGAAAAAGAAGAAAAGGGTTGAAACTCCCATCATCTTTTCTTATCTCTTTTGGAATCATCTGCTGTACTATACTTTTATTCTCAATTTAAAGTGTAGGTTTTGAAGTTTTATCATCAATATCATTTTTTCATGACGCGTGTGTTGTGATAACCCTTGCAATTCACACGTTAGAGGTGGCAAGACACTTATGACGAATGAATTCATTTTATTGTTTAGTATAATAATATGGATCTTATTTCTGATTTAGCATGTATATATATGCTCATTCTTCTGTTTTAAGAAGTCGCAGTTTTTAGTATTAGCTTTATAGGAAAATGCTACATGCTTGAGAAGATACATAGGAAAACAGAGAAAATATATCCCACATCGAAAGTAAACAAGCTGCACAGCTGCTTTATATAACTCAAAATATACTTAAACCGTCGCCGGGCTTGGTAACTCAAGCTTGTCACCCAAGTGGGGGCATTAAGTTGGTTGGACGTTGGGCTGGCCCAATTGATTGGGCTTCTGTTGGCTAAATTCTGGCCCGCCCGTTCCAAGCTGGGAGACGTTCCATGTGGTCCGGGCGAAGGCTTGGGCTTCTTGGTTCTTAGAGTGGCGGGCACCGCGCCAGGCTGGCTCCACAGAGCAGCGACTACCGCCCACTCTCGGCAGTGGAAGGATAACGGGCCGGTTGCTTGCAAGGCCCATTAAAAGTCAGATGGGTCAGCCCCAAATTGGACAACCAACTTTTTTTGGGCTTTTCAAGTTTGGGCCCTAGTAACTCTAATATGGGATATTTTTTTTGACTGTGTTAATTAACTAACAATCAACTAGATAAAATATCCTTCATTAACAAATTATTATTAAAGAGTAAATTGAGATTAAAAACGTAATTGAAATACATAAATTTTAGACGAATTTGCACATAAAAAAAAATTATAGTAGCCTTTGTAGTAATCATTTTTTGATAATTGGAAAACATTTATTCCCCTAATATATATACTACTCCCAATCCACAAAATATAGTCTCATTTACCTTATATTTTTCGTTCATAAAATGTAGTCTTATGTACCTTATATTTAAAAAAAACTATCACCCTTCAATTACCATAAACTATTACCCTTTACTTTATCTATGTTTTTCTTAAAATATGTATACTATGCTTATTCACAATGAACCCCACAATACTCTTACTTTTATTTTCATAAAAATGACTCATTCTTACAAAGTTTGAACATAGAGATTGCACAAATATTTTTTCCCTTATGACCCGCAAACTCATTCAAAAAATTAAATGTGTAGTATGTATATCCTTACAGTGTATTTTGACATTGTAGTAACTATATAACAAAATCATCTACTTGCTACCGATTTGAATCTGGGCTTCTTTTTTAAAACTCTATTCTTATTTACTTTAATTTCATCCTCATGATTTGAATCTGGGCTTCTTTCTTAAAACTCTATTCTTATTTACTTGAATTGTTTAGTTTGACATACATATCAAATAAGTTTGAACATATATTTATGTTCGGTACGGTCTAAAGCTAGGCTCGATAAGTAAAAAAAGATAAATTTAGTATAAAAATATTAAACTACTTGAGCTCGGTTCGTTTAATTATCAAATAAACTTAAACAATAGTTGAATTTTATGTAATAGGAATTATTTTTTTTGTAAATTTAGGGGATGTTTCTTTTTGGTTTTAAAAACCAGGTTTTGGATTTCAAGATCCAAAACCCGTTTTACTTCGGGATTTAAAAACCGGTTTTCAAAATCCACTCAAAACCACCCTTATCAAACATATTGATTTGACATAAAGTTATATCTATATAATATTACTCCAATCATTATATTCTTTTTCAACAATAATATAATAATACTATAATAATATAATAATACAATAATATAATATATTTAATCAACTAATCATTATAATCTCACCAAACAATAATATAATAATACAAACTCATTCAATCTTACAACTTGATTTGACATAAAGTTAAATCCTTCACTATTTCAAAACCCAAAAGAAACACTCATATTACAATTTATCGGGATTTCAAAAATCTGGTTTTTAAAACCACCCAAAGCACAATTTCAAAACCCAAAAGAAACACTCATATTACTATTTATCGGGATTTCAAAAATCTGGTTTTTAAAACCACTCAAAGCACAAAAGAAACATCCCCTTAGTGTTTCCTGGAAGGAAAGTAAATCGGAAATTCAGAATTTCATCATGGGAAGCACTCCGGGTTCTTCCTTTCAACATCACGTTTATAACTTGGTAATAGTACTATTATTCTATGAATATTAACATCATCAGATAATAAAACAAACAAACGTGATAATAACCTTAAATTTAAAATAACCGAACCTTCTCAGAAAATCGTTCACCACATTTCTCTCTCTTTATATACAGAAAATCATTCAAACACATTCACAAATTATCTCTAATATAATCATTTCTCACAATTATTTAAAATACATTTTAATGGAAGCACAAAACGTATCAGAATCTGATCTAGCTTGCCTTCAATCCATACAAACCTATCTTCTCAGCGACTCCGATTATACAATCGATTCAACAATTGTCGGTAATAGCGACGACAATTTTTTGTCTCAAATGATTGAGGAGTTGTTGAGTGATGATTCGGAAGGGGCGGATCGAGAGGCGGCGCAATTGAAGGGGAGGCGGTACATAGGCGTCAGGCGGCGGCCGTGGGGGAAGTTCGCGGCGGAGATTAGGCATCCGGAAAAGAAAGGGTCGAGAATGTGGCTTGGGACTTACGAGACTGCTGAAGAAGCGGCTCTGGCTTATGATCAAGCCGCTTTTCAGATACGCGGGTCACGGGCCCGGGTTAATTTCCCGCACCTTATCGGGTCGGGTGTTTCGAACCCGGTTAGGGTTGCTAAGAGGAAACGGGCTGATTTGAGTGTCCCTCAAAAGACTGCCCGATTAATGTGAAGAAACGAAGAACTAAACCTAGTTTTTTTTTTTTTTCTTTCTCAATCACTCTGTATTACTCGAAGTTATGGTCTAGATAGTGGTGATCAAACAATCTTCCATTTTTATCTAAAAAAGATTGATGAACAACTCAACGAGTATTTTCAATCTCCTTTATTTAGTCCATGCTTACCCCAAGTCTATTTAATATGGGAATAAAATGCACACTAATTGCAATTTTAGGTAATTTTAATGATTAATAAGATGAATTTTTTTGAAAGAAGGGTATAACTTCATATAAGAAAAAATATCCGTTCATATAAATAAAAAGATTAATTTACATATTGAACAATATACAAATTATTTTTATGAACAAATAAAAACTACTCCGTACTATATTTTGTTTAAAATTTGTGTATTAAAATTATATCAAAATCATATTGGTTGCATCACGGTATAGTTGGATATTAGTATAGTACAATGAGTCAAGTGACGTTTAGCTTAATATATTGTGACAAATTAAGAATTTGATTGTGACAAATTAAGAATTTGATTGTGACGTGATTACTTAATTGATAGTGACAATTGACAATAACCGATTAATAAAAATTTTGTGTATTAAAATATAAAAGTGACTGTCACATTTTACTTAAATATTACTCTCTCCGTCCTGTAAAATTTTGTTCAGACAAATTTTTGAGTTCACAAACTATATGTTTATTTTATTTAAATAATTAACTTTTGAGTATTTTTTTCTACATTATTAATAAGATTGAGTATCTACCAACCATATTCTTTATACGGTATCCAACATATATTTTTTATAATTAAAATATGATTTTTTTAAAAACACGTATAAAAAGAAGTGAGCAAAATTTTACTGGACAGAGGGAGTATCACTTTTTATATGAATATTAAGAGAGACCCGTCTCACAGATCTCATTGTGTGAGACGATCTCACCCAAAACTATCCCTTATCTTTATTACATAAAAGTTTACATTTTTTTCTCAGTTACAAAAAAAAAGTGTTTATAAACTATACCCTGCATAATATTTCAATATTTAGACAAAATGTTACTTTTAGAGTCTAAAAAAAACTCAATATAATCAATTTTTTTAAAAATATTTATAGATGAACTAAATATTTACAAAATTATTTTTTTAGAATTGTACGTAATTATTACATATTTTTCTTAAAATTTTCTGTATATTACGTAATATACTTTGTCCCACTGTAAGTTTCTCACTTTCCTTTTTTTAATATTTCACAATAAGTTTTTCATTCCATTTTTTTGTAAATTATTTTCTCTCTTCCAATAACATCACTTATATTTTACTCCGTATCTATTATTTTCTCTCTTACCATCATATCATTTGTACTACATGTTGAGATTAATGCAATATTGGAGAACTGTTCTTACTATCAGAAGTGGTAGTGTGCTGATTTTCAGAACTGTGCTTAGTATAAGCACAGTAACTAGTGTTCTGATATTTGGTTATTTCAGTACAAGTAGAGTAATGAGTACTCTGCTGATAAGATTTAGTGATCTTAGGTATCAACTCTGCTGGTCGGGTCAGAACAGTACTGCTCTTAGTCTGCTAAAGAGTACTGTGCTGATATAGTGTTCTTAGTCTGCTGAGACAACTGTGCTGAGTTTTACTGCGCTGAGTTCTTCTGTGCTGATATTCCAGTTTCAGAGTTAGTTGATTTCTGTTAGTTAGTTAGTTTGGTAGAGGCAGTTACAACTTGCATTGTACATCTATAAATACACCATCTAGTACATAAATTGTGGGTTACACACACATAGAGAGTTTAAGAGAGAGATCAAGCTTTGTGTACACTTGTAATCTGTAACTTTCATTTGTGATTAGTGAAGAGAGTCTTCTATCCTCCGTGGACGTAGATCATTTGATCGAACCACGTAAATCCCGTGTTCTTTCTTTGAGTTCTTTATTCGTTTCAATTCATTGCGTTTCTAGTTGTCTTGATTTATCATTTGTAAGGAGTTGCTTTGTGGATACAATTCCGTAACAATTGGCGCCGTCTGTGGGAACCGAAGATAAAGTCAAGAATCAAGAAATGGGCTCTGTGAAGTTGGAGATAGAGAAATTCAATGGTAAGACAGATTTTGGCTTATGGAAAGCCAAGATGAAGGCTCTGCTGTCACACCATGGGCTGAAAGAGGCCCTTACTCCCCTTGACCCTGCTGCATCCGATGCAGACCAGGCCAAGAAAGAAGAGCTTATGGAAAAAGCTTACAACATTGTTGTCCTGAGTTTGGGAGACAATGTGTTCAGGGAAGTTATGAAGGAGAAGGATGTTGCTGCTGTATTTGAGACCCTTGATGATCTGTATTTGACACAATCTTTGTCAAACCAGATGTTTATGGAGAGGAAGCTCAACAATTTCAAGATGACAGATGATAAGACCCTTGATGAGCAGTTAATAGAGTTCATGCAAGCTGTTGATGATCTTGAAAATGTTGGAATTACTTTAGATGATCACAAGAAGTCTTTTCTACTTTTGGAGTCCTTACCACCTTCATATGATAGCTTCAAAGATGCTTTGCTGATTACCAAGGAGGGTAAGGCAAAATTCAAAGAAGTCTTGTCCATTCTGAAAACTAAGAGTTTACATGTAGCAAACTCAACCAAGAAGACCAAGAACCAAGCTGAGGGTCTTAACATCAAACTTAAGAATGACAAGAAGAAAGGGCAAGGCAAGAAGTTCCATGCCAAGCCAGCTCAGAAGAAGAATGGATTTGTAGCCAAGGACAGAGCTTGCTACAAATGCCATAAGGAAGGACATTTCATAAAAGATTGTCCTGAGCATAAGAAGACTACTGATCCTGCCAAGGCTGATGTAGCAGAAGGAGAAGGATATGATAGTGCTGAGGTTATGAGCATAACAGATAGCAAGCTTGTTAATGAATGGGTGCTGGATTCTGGATGTTCATTTCACATGTGTCCTACCAAATCTTGGTTTCAAAACCTGGAGATGATGAATGGTGGATCAGTTCTGTTGGGTAATGATGAAAGCTGCAATGTGAGAGGGATTGGCACTGTGAGGGTGAAGATGTTTAATGATAAACATGTGATCCTGACCAATGTCAGATTTGTTCCAGATTTGAAGAGAAATCTTATATCTCTTGGCACACTAAATGCTTTGGGTTATGAATTCAAGACTGAAAAAGGATGTTTGTTTGTCACCAAAGCTGATAGAATAGTGATGCAAGGGAAGAAGTCTAATGGGTTATATTCTTTAATTGGTGAGACAATCACAGGTGCTGCTGATGTTACCATGAGTTCTGAAGATGCTATGCTTTGGCATAAGAGGCTGGCACATGTAGGAGAGAAAGGCCTGATGGAGTTATCCAAGAAGGGGGCTTTCCACCAGAAGACATTCAAAAGCCTGGAGTTCTGTGAGCAGTGCATTCTTGGCAAGGCCAAGAAGAAGTCATTTCAGAAGGGTAAGCACACTACAAAGGAGCTGCTGGATTATGTTCATTCAGATGTCTGGGGACCATCAAGAACAGAAACCATTGGTGGAGGTAAGTACTTCATGTCAATTATAGATGACTATTCTAGAAAAGTTTGGGTGTTCATTCTCAAACAGAAAAGTGAGGCCTTTACAAAATTCAAAGAATGGCTACTTGAGATAGAGAACAAGAAAGAAAAGTCCTTAAAACATTTAAGGACAGATAATGGCCTTGAGTATCTATCAGCTGAATTCAATGAATTTTGTAAAGAGAAGGGCATTACTAGACATAGAACTGTCCCTCTTAATCCACAGCAAAATGGATTAGCAGAGAGAATGAATAGAACTATTCTAGAACGGGTCAGATGCATGTTAGCTGATGCTAAATTACCTAAAAGCTTTTGGGGAGAAGCTGTATGTACTGCATGTTATTTGATAAATAAAACCCCATCATTTGCTTTAGAAGGTAAAACCCCAGATGAGATCTGGTATGGCAAGCTGAGTGATTATTCAAAACTCAAAGTGTTTGGATGTCAAGATTATGCCCATATTAGACAGGATAAGCTTGAGCCTAGGGCTCTGAAATGTATATTCATTGGCTATCCAATAGGTGTCAAGGGCTATAGATTGTGGTGCCTTGAACCAGGTCATAAGAAACTAATAATCAGCAGAGATGTTGATTTTAATGAAAGGGTAATGGGATATCCTCATAATGGAAATTCCCATGACCTAGATGGAAGAATTGGAAATGAGTCAGAAGAGAGTTTCTCAGCTGAGGTGGAGTTTCCCACATCAGATCAGTTGGCACCAGAGGAGGTGGTCAACCCTACTGATCTGGGAAATAACACACCAGATGAGGTTGTTCCAGAACAGGTACCAGAAGATAATTCAGAAGATGATACCATGGAGGACAACCCTACTGATTTGAGAAATTATAGTCTTGCAAGAGATAGGCTCAGAAGGCAGATTCACCCCCCATCTAGGTTTGGCCAGGCTGATCTTGTGTCATATGCTCTGATCACAGCAGAAGAGGTGGAGCATTATGAGCCAAGAAACTATAGGGAAGCAATCACCAGTCCTGAAAGAGAGCAGTGGGCAGCAGCCATGTCAGAAGAGTTGCAATCTTTGGAGAAAAACCAGACCTGGATCCTTGTTGAGAAGCCTAAAAACCAGAAGTTAGTGAGCTGCAGGTGGCTGTTCAAGAAAAAGCTTGAAGTTGGATTTGGTGGTGCTAGAGAGCAGATCAGATTCAAGGCTAGGTTGGTGGCAAGAGGATTCACACAAAGAGAAGGCATAGACTTCAATGAGGTATTATCTCCTGTTGTTAAACACTGTTCAATAAGATTACTTTTGTCTAAGGTTGCTCAAGATGATCTTGAGTTACATCAGCTAGATGTTAAAACTGCATTTTTACATGGAGAACTAGCTGAAACAATATATATGCATCAACCTGAAGGGTTTATCATGCCTGAAACTGAAAGTAAGGTATGCTTGCTTAAGAAATCATTGTATGGGCTCAAGCAGAGTCCTAGACAATGGTATAGAAAGTTTGATACCTTCATGCTTTCTATTGGTTTCTTAAGAAGCAAATATGATGGATGTGTATATATTGGTAAACAAGATTATCTAGAGAGCACCTATCTACTGATCTATGTAGATGATATGAGAAAGATTACCCAGCTGAAGCAGCAGCTGAGTAGCAAGTTCGAGATGAAGGATTTGGGTGAAGCCAAAAGAATATTAGGAATGGATATTCTCAGAAATAGGAAAGCAGGCAAGATGTTCCTATCCCAGAAGAGTTATATTCAGAAGGTCTTGAGAAGGTTTCTTATGCACCATGGCCAGTCCAGACCAGTTAGTACTTCATTTGGTCAACAATTCAAGTTGTCAGTCAAGCAATCTCCTCAAACAGATGAAGAGAAGAAGCAGATGCTTACTGTTCCTTATGCAAATGGAGTAGGAAGTCTCATGTATGCTATGGTCTGTAGCAGACCAGATCTTGCCTATGCTGTTAGTATGGTGAGTAGGTTTATGGGAAATCCAGGAAAGTTTCATTGGGAAGCTTTGAAGTGGATTCTAAGATATCTGAATGGATCAGAAGACTTAGGATTATTGTTCGAGAAGTGTGCTGATACCAAGAGTCCTTTAATTGGATTTGTGGATTCTGATTTTGCTGGAAACATGGATACAAGGAAGTCTTTATCTGGTTATGTGTTTACATTGTATGGCACTGCTATAACATGGAGAGCAGCTTTACAATCTATGGTGACCTTATCCACAACAGAAGCTGAGTACATAGCCTTGACAGAAGCTGTGAAGGAAGCAATGTGGTTGAAGGGCATTCTGAGAGATTTTGGCATATTCCAGAAGAGTGTTCCTGTGCTGTGTGATAATCAGAGCACTATCCATCTAGCAAAACATCAAGTGTTTCATGAGAGGTCAAAGCACATTGATGTGAAGCTGCATTTTGTTAGAGACATCTTGGAGAAGAGCATTGTTGAAGTTCAGAAGGTAGCTTCAGAAGAGAATGCAGCTGATATGTTAACTAAGGCATTACCAAACAATAAGTTCAACCATTGCATGGAGTTGGTAAACCTTAGTACCTGGGATGTTCATTAAGAAGAGAATGAACAAACAGCCTTGGGGAGGGCTGGGAAGAAGACAATCTTGCATTAAGGTGGAGAATTGTTGAGATTAATGCAATATTGGAGAACTGTTCTTACTATCAGAAGTGGTAGTGTGCTGATTTTCAGAACTGTGCTTAGTATAAGCACAGTAACTAGTGTTCTGATATTTGGTTATTTCAGTACAAGTAGAGTAATGAGTACTCTGCTGATAAGGTTTAGTGATCTTAGGTATCAACTCTGCTGGTCGGGTCAGAACAGTACTGCTCTTAGTCTGCTAAAGAGTACTGTGCTGATATAGTGTTCTTAGTCTGCTGAGACAACTGTGCTGAGTTTTACTGCGCTGAGTTCTTCTGTGCTGATATTCCAGTTTCAGAGTTAGTTGATTTCTGTTAGTTAGTTAGTTTGGTAGAGGCAGTTACAACTTGCATTGTACATCTATAAATACACCATCTAGTGCATAAATTGTGGGTTACACACACATAGAGAGTTTAAGAGAGAGATCAAGCTTTGTGTACACTTGTAATCTGTAACTTTCATTTGTGATTAGTGAAGAGAGTCTTCTATCCTCCGTGGACGTAGATCATTTGATCGAACCACGTAAATCCCGTGTTCTTTCTTTGAGTTCTTTATTCGTTTCAATTCATTGCGTTTCTAGTTGTCTTGATTTATCATTTGTAAGGAGTTGCTTTGTGGATACAATTCCGTAACACTACATCTATTATTTTATCATATTCTTTAATCTAAACACCCAAAAGAAATGAGAAGCTTACTCTCAGAAATGGAGAGAGTAGTTTATAATATCTTATACTCCCTCCGTGGCTCTGTCCATAAAATGTAGTCTCATTTGCCTTATATTAATTCATTGTCCACCAAATGTAGTTCTATACACTTTATGGAAACTACCACCCTTCAACCATCACTTAATTACTCAATTTACCATCAAATTTATTTATAAACAATTACTTTATTCAAAATGGACCCCACAATACCCTATAATATCCTTATTTTATCTATCATTTTTTTAAAACTTGTGTCTCATCCCAATAGGACTGCATTTGGTGGATGGAGGGAGTAAATAATTGTTAATAATGAACAAAAGTCATCAGGTGTTAGATTAATAGACAGCTATCGTTAATTAATTTGGATTGGACAGGGGAAACATTAAAAATTCAAAACAAATCGTTGGCTTCAATTATTTAAAATGACAATATTGTCTTACTAACGTAGTGCACTAGTGCGACAACGACTCATGTCTAATGCATGATTGTAAATTAATTACTGTATTAACCTACTAATTATGTGTCGCAAATTAGTAAATGACTTAAATTTAATTGAGCTAGCTATTTTGAATAAATTTAGGAACAATTATTTTATTTTCAATAGATTTTCTTTAACATATTTTTTATGCTTACTTAGTTGAATTGTACGTATTTTATATCCAAATTCACATTAATCATCACGGTACGTAGATGAATGATTCAATTGTACTCCCCCTGTTTAAGAAAAAAGTTTGCGGAAAATATTGAACACATGATTTAAGAAAAAAGTATAATGATAAGAGTATTGAGGAGTAATTTTGTAAATTTTTATATATTAAAGTAGGTGGATTGAGTGTATGATGAGCTCCAAAAGTAATGACATGAAGGATAAATATGCGTATATTGTGAAGGTGAGAATTGTAATAATTATTTCTATTTTGGGAGTATGCGGGACAAACTAAAAAGAAAAGTATGAAAAATTTTAGAAAACTGAGGGAATATTAAATTACTCGCAACAAAATCTTGTGTAAAACGATTTTAAGGTGAAATTGATCACAAATTTTTTTTTTTTTTAACTGACTCTAATTTTAATATATTATTAATTAAAATATCATGCTCGAATTATATTTCGTCACTTTATTTCTTTTTCATAAACAGGGACTACTTAAAATCTGATAATGTGTGCACGTTTTTATTATTCACACAATATGTTTTGGTTGTTGAATCTAGAATACTGTTAATTTTGTGTGAAACCTGTATAAGGTTGTTGGGAATGCACATACTTTGAATAATAAATAAATTAATACAAATATATTTGTTCAAATTTAGGCAGCATAATTTAATATAGTTTTTTAGATCAAAATTATAAGTTTTGAACAAATGAGGTTAAATAAAATATTATTGTTCTTACTCAAAAATAAACAATTACTTATAACTTATCTGGAACAGTACACTGTTAATATAATTATGACAAATTTACATATAAGTTTACCTTTATCTATATATATCATTTTCTTAATATAAAAAAATCAGTTATTTCAATTATTTATTTTTTTATTTGAGTCATAGTTGTTTTTAACATTTTTGAACTGAAGTTGTTTTTAAACTGATAAATCATATAAGTGAAATACATTTTTCATATATCTACATTAATTATTTTCATTAATTTAATATGCATAGATTTTTCATAAGAACTAGCACCCATACTCGATAAATTCAAACTTTGTGGCTAAAATAAAATAATTTTGTTTGACGTATTATATATACAACTACTAGACAAAATATGGTGCCCATGTGATATTGTTTTTAAAAACAATATAGAATATATGAAGTTGCACGTGTGATTATAATTGCATTAAAGTATATATTTATTTTGACAAAAAATTATATGAGACGATTCATATATATAATTGATATTTCGTTTAACGTACTGCTATGAATTTTTAGGTATTTAATTAATCATATTTTAAAGATTTCGTGTCATGTATGCGATTATCTGACATAACACTCCCTCGTGTCTTTATATCTTCATCCACCTTTCAAAAGTTTAGAATTTACAAAAGAAAAATTGAATCCCCTACTGGATTCATGTTTCTTTCTCATATATCTTCTATATAAAGAAATGTTTTGTCTATACTGGACAATAGTGCATCGCACAACACTACTTTTAAATTAGGAGTACGTATTTGTGGGTAGTGACGGACCCAGGATTTTCAAGTCGGGGGCCAAATATTAACAATAAAAAAAAATTAAAAATGAAATTTTAACAAGATGCATGTATACTCTTGAACTTTAAATATAAAGAATTTATTTCATATCAAAAATTTTAAGTGGAGACAATTTTGAGAAACCCTAAAATTTGAAAAACCCTAAATTCAATAAGAAGACAAAAGAATAGAATAAAAATAATTGTGGTGGACCAACCAAAATAATAAAGAAAGATAAAAAAGTTAAATTAATAATAAATAAATTTTACCTTCAATATCTAAAATTAATGGGACATATTTTTCTTGATCTCTGTTTTGAAAGCTCTGCTGCGTGCGTGCGTCGAATGAAAAGAAGGAGACACTCTGTTTTTTAATTGAATTACTTATTTAATTACTTTGCACAATGATGTGAAATTGTGAATATTAGTAACCGACTATGCAATCACTTTCAAAGTAATGTGCCGCCATATATAATTCATACTACTATACTCCCTCCGTCCCATTTAGATAGGCTTGTTTGACTTTTCACCAAGATTAAGAAATTGTATTGGGAAGACACATTAGACAAGTAAAATTTCTATTACAACCCTATTTAATTAATGGTATACTTTCTAATGTAATTAATGCATAGGGTTATATTAGTAAATGAATTAGAAAATATTACTTTATATGGAAACAAGCCTATTTAAATGAGATATCCATAAAAGGAAAATAAGCCTATCTAATTGAGACGTAAATGAATTAGAAAATATTACTTTATATGGAAACAAGCTTATTTAAATGGGATATCCATAAAAGTAAAACAAACCTATCTTTGAGACGGAGGGAATATATAATTTATATATATATATATATATATACCCTTATATACTATTTTTTAATTTTCTTCTATCCTACGTGGCATTTCACACTTTTCTTCGATTATAATTTTCTCACGATTTATAATTATTTTTTTGTACGTTTTACAGTTTTCTTTTATAATTTTTTTACAATCCCCACGAAATTCGTGGGTTTTGCACTAGTTATTAATATTATTTAAATATTTATATATGTGAAATTACGAAAATACCCTAAAAAAAATTGCAAAATTGGTGAAGGGCCCACGGACCCCCTGGGCATTACCTGCGTCCGTCTCTGTTTGTGGGACTCGACTGGAATGTGAGTGATTTCGTCTCTTGATTTTCCACCCCATCCTATCCCAACCTAAAATCGATCATAAAGTTGAGAAATATAAATTCCATGAGCGAGGAGAAGCTAAAACGTAATGTTTATGTTCACCTCACAAAATTTTAATTTTATAATTTTTTCTTCGCCTTTCGGTAAGCTTTTTTTTTTTTTTTTTGACGATATATATCATAATAATTAAAAAAAATAAAAAAATTGTTGTAACAAAACCATGTTTTGCCAAAACCAATAATTCAGGATATCTGCCATTGCCAATAATTCAAAGTGCAGAGTTGAAGATAAGGGAACCTTCGATTTTATATTGCCAGAAAAAGAAAATTTCAATTAAAAGGACCTTATAAAAATACAACTAGTCACGTTTTAATTAATAAATAGTACATTATTGCAGTTGAATATTAATTCAATTATAAATAAATATTCTCAGCATGGTTCAAGATTCTTTTTAATTTGTCTGGATTATAAATAATAAAATCTACAATGTGGCTGTGCATATATATTTAAATGCTTTCATTTGATGCTAAAATAATTAACATGCTTTATGATTATTATAATTTGAATTTAATATATTATTGGATCATCAATAATACATACATTATATAATACTCCGTACCAATTATGAAAATTTATGTTCATTTTGAGATCTTACAGAGTTAGGATTTAATTTGTTTATGAATAAGTTTAGTAAATAAATACAAAATAAATTATACTCTCCTTGTTTCATAAAGTTTGTCGCATTTTATTTTAAATTTTATTTGAAAAATTTATCATTTTTCGTATTTGTACCAATGATTTTCACGAACTACCCCTATTAATATCTATTTTTTGAAAAATGGTAGAAAAGTCAAAAAAATGGTGAAAAAGTAAGGTGAGAAAAGAAAAAATTAATGAGAGGTAAATTGTCATGGAATGCAATAAAATTTATGAAACGAGTATCTTATTAGTCTTGGAAATATTTACGCACTTCCGCGTCCGTAGTAGTCGCACGTACGACTTGACTGATTGTCCAGAAAAGCGTGCTGTAAAAATATTCAACTTGCGTCTTCTTCGACTTTTGAAATAAAAATATTTTACACGCTTCGGAAATGGGCACTGTTAATTCAGATCTCTTATCTTAAACCTGTATTTTATTTTTATCCAATTCTTCACTTTATTGTATTTAATAAACTACACTTAGTATATAGTTATAATTAATACTCAATACAATAAATAATGTTTTAGCAATTTATTCTTTTATACAATTAATTAATGTTTTAACATTTTTTAAAACATTTTCTTCCAAATTTATTATTCTTTTAATTTTAAAAAATATTCATAATTTCATAATTTTATGATAAGTCAATGGACAAATTTGTCAATCAATACATACCCATTTTTAATTTTACCAAAAAAGTAAAATAAAAAATTAAAACACCATTTATAATAAAACGGCCATTTAATTTATACATATATCATGTCCTACATGTCTACCTCCTATTCTTAATGTAAGGCGTTTTTATTCTTATACGTCATTTACCTTTCAATTTAATCCTTTTTTACATCAATTTTATTCCTTTATCTTTCTAATGAATTAAAGGTGCCTAAATATTATCTTTTTAATTTATGCGGTTAAATTATTTGGGGATTCCCATGAAATGTGCTGACTTGATACGACATTTATTTAAAAAATGTCATGTTTAATTTTTTCTCATGTCTTTAATTTTTTCTTTTGTTAATAATATGACACTGACCACTACATCAGGAATATATATAGTTTTGTTGTGAAATATATTTTTTCATGTCTATTTAAATCAATTGACTAGAGGTATATTTTAAGAAGTTCTAAATTTTTTTCAATATTTTAAAAAGTTATAAAAAGTTTTCAATATTTTAAAAAGTTCTCAATAAAATTTACATATAATTTTATTTTAAGAATGTGTATAAATAATACAGTTCTGAGCAATATTTGAGTTTAATTACCATTTTTTTTGTATTAGTAACTATTATATTTTGACTAATTGTTATGTTTTTTTAGGTGAGTGAACCACCTAACCTCCCAAAAGTAAAACAATTATTGAGATTTTTCATAATGTAAGTGTTATATATCTAGAAGTTTATTTTACTAGTTTAAGTGAAATTTGTTACGCCCTAAACAATTTGATTCTTGCATGTTGATGGTTAGGGAGGGGTACTATCTTGTCCCAGAACCTTCCATGGCCCATGGGTCTAATGGAGAAAGATAATGAAGCTTTTGAGGCCGCTCCCAGTCAAACTTTACTCAACCAAACTTGTGAAAGTTCAGAAAGTCAATTTCAACCTTTGGTTTGCTCCTCCAAATCAACAACTTCTACAAGAAGATTATACAGCTCCATATGTTCCAACTATGCTCTTTGGATCCAATATTAGAGCCCTCCCACCACCGTTTGTACATGGAGGTTTGAGGCCACAATTTACGACACAAACAAGAGTGGAAAGCATTATGAAGACAATATTGGTTGATGGAGAAAATTATTTCATGGACTTATCTCAACAAAGAGAGTAATATCACGAAGAAGACAAACTTTAACTTTGGCTAGATGAACTTGGTGTTTTTAAAAAAAAAAAAATGGAAGTTGTATTCTCAATCTTTTAGGTGGAATGTTAGTTTTTGGAAAGATTGAAATACAACTTTATTATATTGTAAGCATCAATTGATATGAACAACTTCATATATTTTAAATTGTTATGTTTTAATTTAGTTGTTGTCAATTTTATTTTTAATTATCCTATAAAAAAAAATTTTAATTATAGAATTGTTTTATCAATGGTGTATATTTCAATTTTGTTTTTAATTGAACTTGGGAGAATATTTCAATTTTGTTTTTAATTGAACTTGGGAGTTTACAGAAAAAATTGAGAGATATTCAATTAATTAAGTAGATTTTTAAGTATATATAAATGAATGATAATTATGTGGCAGATGACATGACATTTTTTAAATAAATGTGGTATCCAAGTCAGCACATCCCACTTTTTAAATAAATGTGGTATCCAAGTCAGCACAATTGGCAACGGCATTGATAACGGGAAGGAAAAAGGCGACGGGGGCGGGTGCCGTTGCCTTAAGGCAACGGATAAAGCAACGGGAGTGGGCCCCGTTGCAAAAAGGCGACGACATATATGGCCCGTTGCCAAAAGGCGACGGCAATGGGCCCCGTTGCCATTTGGTAACGGGCCCCCACTCGCTAAAAGGCAACGGCAGTAGGCCCGTTGCCTTTGCCGTCGCCCTAATTTAATTAAAAAATTCATTTAATGTATCCAAGTGAAATGAGATATTGATTATTGAGTTGGCATATATTTAAATTAATCAAATTTTACAATAAAACTAACCACATAAATTAATTAAATCATGTCATAATTTTCTCATATTCGATAATAAGAAAATGCAATAATTAGAAGAAAATTATATAGAAGTAAGGTAATTCTAAATAAAGAAATTTAAAATTTTATGTATATTTAAAAAATTATTTATTTAATTAATAAATTATAAGTTTACGCGTAAAATGCGGGTCTTACACTAGTTCATAATAAATATCACAAAATTGATTCTATGGATATAATATCTTAATTTTTGTTTTAAAAATGACGAAAATTTTAATAAAATCTTGAATTAAAATTTAACATGAAATTTTAGAAATTATTACTAACATACTATATATTATTGATATATTCAATTAAAAACACGATAAAATTCTATGTATAAAATGAACATATATAAATATTGGCTGACGAATAATAATTCATAACATAATACAATATAAAATAATTAAATATACATGAAAAATTAAAATTAATATCAAAATGATGATCTATAAGGTTCAAATATATTAGATCAATTTTTTTTTTCAAACAATTTTAATACTAACTTAATTATCACATTAATGTAATTTTTGATATAGTTATCCTTAGGGGTGTAAGTGAGTCGAGCCTACTTGCGAGCTACTCGTGCTCGACTCGAAAAAAGATCGAAATCGATTCGAAGTTAATCGAGTCGAGTCGAGTCGAGTTTCGAGCTACTCAAGTAGCTACCGAGTTCGAGTTCGAGCTCATAAATACTCGGCTCGAAAGGCTCGCGAGCCTAATCGAGCTTGAACAATATTTACTATTTTGCCATTAATATATAATTTATATTTATATACGAGTAATCGAGTCGAGTCGAACCGAACCGAGTCGAGCTTGAGTTTATTTTACAAAAAAATATGTTTTAAAATTAATTTTGAAAATTAGATAGGTAATCGAGTCGAGTCGAGCCGAGCTCGAGTTTATCGAGTTTCTTATCGAGTCGAGCTCGATCTTCAAAATTTTAGGCTCGACCGAGTCGACTCGAGTATCGAGCTTCGAGTATAACAATCGAGTTGGATACACATATCATTCATATATTTAAAAAAATAATAACTCAGCACTTCTCGACTCGACTCGACTCGGCTCGTTTACACCCCTAGTTATACTTAATACACATATCATTCATATATTTAAAAAAATAATAACTAAATAAGTTGGGTGAATTGAGAAGAGAAAAAACTCTTACGTACGCATATAAATTTAAAATGAACTCGTTAATTATGGCACGGGATCTCCTGTTACACTACTCGGATGAAGGACACGTGTCATGAGAGAGAATATGAGGATGGAGAACACTAGGCATGTATTTTATATGAATGTATGTTTTAATTAATTAATTAAGTTATATGAATTTATTTGTTAATTAGGGTGTTAGAATTATATATATAATTGTGTTATGTCTATATATGAATTTATTTGTTAATTAGGGTGTTAGAATAATTATAATTAGATTATATTTGGAATTATATTAATTAATTTTAATAGAGTTGGAGGAATGAGACGTTGGTTGTTAATTTGTGTGTTGTAGACGTACGTCGATTGACATGATGAATTATTCAAGTCGTAGTTGGATGTAATTATAATGTTGTGAATTGAAAATTAGAATGAATTTAAATGATGTGATTAGAATAAATTTACATGTATAATCGAAAATAATTATACTCAATGTTGTATGTAATTATAATGTTGTGAATTGAAAATTAGAATGAATTTAAATGATGTGATTATAATAAATTTACATGTATAATAGAAAATAATTATACTCAATGTTGTATGTAATTATAATGTTGTGAATTGAAAATTAGAATGAATTTAAATGATGTGATTAGAATAAATTTACATGTATAATCGAAAATAATTATATTCAATGTTGTATGTAATTATAATGTTGTGAATTGAAAATTAGAATGAATTTAAATGTTGTATATTGAAGATTAGAATAAATTTAAATAGTGTAAATTAATTAATGATACCGTAATTAAATTATTTAATTTGAAACACATTATAATTTAGTTAATTCTCGTTTAGAAATAAATATGATATGCTTTGACAATTTAATAAGCAACAATTAAACTTAAAATGGATTGAAATAAAGAATTGAAACTAAAATTAAATTGAATATATATTAATTGTGTTCACAACATGACGACTAAAGCTCCTAGCCTAAACGGCACACAGGGGGCGCCCAAAACTCTACAGGACCGAGAGGTCCCGTGTTCGAAACCCAGCTGGAGCGAAAAATCGCGAATATTGGTGGCCTAATGGTGGGGTGTGTGTTGGTTGCTTAAAGGTTCTCATTTTTTTAAAGGTAACAAAAAGGCGACGGCCTTGGCAACGGCTGGGCCCCGTTGCGAAAAGGCGACGGTCATATACCGTTGCCAAAAGGCAACGGTTTTTCCAAATGCCGTTGCCTATAAAATAGCAACGCCCATATTGGCAACGGCGGAGTGCCGTTGCCTTTGCCGTTGCCTTCTTCATTAGTGAGGGGGAATCCGTTGCCTTCCCCCTCGCCATTTTCACTATTTTTTGTAGTGACATCCCAACTAAAATTTTCCCTAAGTAGTTTCAACATTTCGTTTTCTTTATAAATTATATGACGTTTTACATTTTTCAATGTAAATTAATTGTATTGTTTTCAAATTACATGTGTTCTTTTTTTTTTTTAATGAGATATACAATCATTAATTAAGAATAATATAATAAATAATTTATTTTCTTAATATTTGTACACAAGTTTAGGACATATATTTTGATTAAGAATGAATAGTAAAGGGGTCGACTTTCGAACAACAACATGCTATATTTAGCTTCAAATCCCACACACGTAACCCTAACAATTTGGCGCTGAATTTCACAAATTATTTTGTTTCTGATTAGCGTGTGTATACTTTATTTTACTTTGAAACACAATTTAAATAGAGTTATACAATATAAATGTGACGGTTCATTCAAGTTTGAACTCTTTTAAGTATTTCATTTTTCAATTTACGTTCATTTCAATGTAAAATTTTCAAATTTGTCGAAAATGTGAACGGGTTTCTCACACGTGTGAAACAAATTGAAAATTCTGGAGATCCAATTTAAATCCTTTAAATTCTTTTTTTTTGTTTGACAGAAAAGTCCTTTAAATTCTATAATGATGTTAAAGACGTAAATTATCCCTCAATTAAAGTGAAATTATATATATATATATATCGGTGGAAATTAAATTCTTTTATTGTGTATTATTATAGATAATTATGTATATACTGTATAAATTAAGATTGAAGATCATATCTAGCTTAATCCTTCACCTCGACGCTTTTGTTACCGTAAGATAAAAGGGATCATCGTTGTTTTTCAGCCTTTACGTACGCTTTTGTTAGGCAAATATTATACTCACCCCGTCTCATAATAGCTTTCACACATTTTTTTTTGAAATGTTAATTACGTCACACCATTAAAATGAATAATTATTTATAATCTCTACCTTTACAATATCCGCATCTTTACATAAAATGTCATTATTTTTTTACAATACATATACACAAAAACTCTTTTGTTTACTTTATTTTGATTTTTTTTTAAAAATTGTACTCACTTACACTCATGGACAAAAATATCCGGAAATTTCCCCGATATATCCTCGATATATCCATTTTTCGCAGTCAACTATATCGATATTGAGAAGAAACGATATTTCCACGATATTTATAAAAAAAAATAAAAAATATCGATAAAAATCGATATACAATAACAATATCGAGACTAATATCAGTAAAATATCGAAAGAATATCGGAAAATATCGAAAAATATCGGAAAATGTCGATAAATTTCAAAAAATATCATATGAAATAACATTGTATACTATAAAATTTATCATAGATGTAAATGGATTTAAATTGTTTTTTTTGAATTTATGTATTAAAAGTTAGTTATTAAATTTCCACAATTTTTAAAATTTACCGATATCGATATATCCATCGATATTTCCACAAATTTAAGGTCTCGATATTTTCACCGATACTGATATTTTTGTCGTTGCTTACACTTAACTGTGAAAGGTATTTTAAAATGGAGGGAGTAACATTCTATCAGAAAAGAAAAAAAAATGCATACAAACCCTAAATCTCATCTTTTTTGAAAAAACAAATTAGGCCGCGGTTATTTTCATCTTCTCGAAGGTGGATTATCACTGCGGCGGCGCTTAGCCACTCGGGTCGGCTCCGAAACAGCCGACCCGATAAGGTGCGGGAAATTGACCCGAGCCTTTGACCCGTGCAGCTTAAACGCGGCCGTGTCATAAGCCATCGCCGCCTCCTCCGCCGTCTCATACGTTCCCAGCCACAATCTCGACCCTTTCTTTTCCGGATTCCGTATCTCCGCCGCAAATGTCCCCCACCGCCGCCGCCTCACCCCTCTGTACCGCTTCAACTCAATCGGTGCAGGTTCCTGAATCATTTGAGACGACGAAACATTGTTAATTTCCAAATCTGCCCCTTCTGAATCATCACGCAGTAGGTCCTCCATCATTTGCGACGAAAAAATATCGTCGCTGTTAATTTCAGAATCGGTTGGGAAATCGGAGTCGTCGCTGAGAAGATAGTTTTGAACGGCTTCAAGCCAAGGCAGATTAAAGTCTGCAGGTACATTTTGTGCTTCCATTGTTAAATCAATAATTTTCAGAAATATTGTTTGAATACGGAGTATGTCTTTAAATTTGTTGGGAATTTTGTGTGCAATATATAGGGTGATTTAATGATTAAGGAAGTTACTATCCTGATTCCTAAAACCAATAATTTTGTCACTAAAGTCCACACTGATTTCTGTGAGACTTTTTTTTTTTTTTTTAAATATAATTATTTAATCAATTTGATCACGTTTACTGTGTTTTGTGTTATATTTAAAAGTGGTTTTTTTTTTATATAATATAAAATACTCCAGTTGATTGTTAAACAACCGTGACGCGGTTAATTAGTTATTTTATGTACTGTTACATTCCTCAGTCAGTTTACATGCCTGATATAGGAATATTTTTAGTTACCCTCTCCTTTATTAAATTATCCTTTTTTAGTGGAAATAAAATTATTTTATTCTTCAATTATCTCCTTTTAAACGTCTCAAAATTTCATCAAATGTCGTTATTTTTTCTCATACAAAAACATTTTATTTTTATCTTATTTTCTTCAATCAACAAATTCATCGTCAACAAAAAGTTACTTTATTTAGACAAACGAATAAAAGACAGAAGGAGTAATTCATTATATATGTTAGTCCAATTAGTTCTTATATTAAAGTAAAACACAAATTTTTTCTTTATGTTAGTATAATTAGTAAATTTAATTTGTAGCTTAAGTTTATGGATGGGTGTTGTGCACTCAAGCCCATATATAAACGTAAAATCATTTCTTTCTTAATCGGGTAAAGATATCAAATATAGGAAAAAAATTGATTTGTTGATGTAGCGACGGAAGCATATAATAAAGAAGAAAGATAAAAAAGATATATAAAGAACACACGCTATCCGTTGATTCTACAAATACCCGGAAAAGTGGTAAACTCAGATACGTTGATTCACACAGAATACTGTAAAAGAGACCTTGAGATAAACTCTCGTTTTTTATTATTAATCAAATCACCACCTTTTAAAATGAAAAACACTCCCTATTAATAGTAGGGTAAACATCAAGAAACCTTAATCTAAGGTCCAACACTATCGTGGGCTTATATTACTAAAATAGAAAATAACAATTATAATTAAAATACGAATCAAATCAAGCCATTAATTTTCAATCATTCCTTAATTGCTGCTAATTGATCTCCATCATCTCTCCCGATGTAGGAAAGATTCGCCCTCGAATCGAAAGCCTGTAGAGCGCGTCGGGATCGATCCGCCACAACATCCTTAGAGTAACCAATATGTAGTTTGTGTATTGGATGTCACATTGATCAAGCCACTATGGATGTCAATCTCACCCAAAATTTGTTTTCCGATAGCTTTTCAATCATTCCTTAATTGCTGCTAATTGATCTCCATCATCTCTCCCGATGTAGGAAAGATTCGCCCTCGAATCGAAAGCCTGTAGAGCGCGTCGGGATCGATCCGCCACAACATCCTTAGAGTAACCAATATGTAGTTTGTGTATTGGCATATCGTTCCCCATATAGTTTGCATATTGCTCATTCGAAGACACAAACACCAAATAAAGTCGTGGTGTGGGACACGACAAAAGACACCTGTAAAAATGACACAAGCATTGCACCATCTTTAAAAAATGAAGAGTCGTCATTGTGAAGAATGACATCTTCATCAAATTTTGGAGGATCCTCATAGTCTCCAACCATAGATATCAAATCTTCAAAAATATCACCTTTCACGAAAAGATCATTCACCTCTTCATCAAAAATTGGTGGACCCTCATAGTCCACATTAACATCATCATATGTATCTGAAAAGCTATCGGAAAACAAATTTTGGGTGAGATTGACATCCATAGTGGCTTGATCAATGTGAATCAACATATTAGAAGCGTTGACTGGACTCCGAATACGAATTGATGTAGCGACGGAAGCGTATAACAAAGAAGAAAGATAAAAAAGATATATAAAGAACACACACTATCCGTTGATTCTACGAATACCCGGAAAGTGGCAAACTCAGATACGTTGATTCACACAGAATACCGTAAAAGAGACCTTGAGATAAACTCTCGTTTTTTTTATTAATCAAATCACCACCTTTTACAATGAAAAACACTCCCTATTAATAGTAGGGTAAACATCAAGAAACCCTAATCTAAGGTCCAACACTATCATGGACTTATAGTACTAAAATAGGAAATAACAATTATAATTAAAATATGAATCAAATCAAGCCATTAATTTTCAATCATTCCTTAATTGCTGCTAATTTGTTAACCGTTCGAGTCATCTAAGTGCATTCGAAATTGTTGCAATCCACAATAAATAGTTGTTATCAGTAGGGGTGTGCAACGCAACCGAACCGAACCGAAATTGAGAAACCGAAATCGAACCGAATTTCATTATAATTAACCGAAATCGAACCATAGTGGAGTAAAACCGAAAATAACCGAACCGAATTAATCGGTTCGATTTCGGTAAAAAACCGAAAACCGAAATAAAAACCGAAATATATCTAACATTTAGGAAAAAATGAAAAAACACATTTTATTAATCTAACACATTTAACATTTAATCTATTAAAAACACAGTAAATGAAAAAAAAATGAAAAACACATTTTATTAATTCGTGAATGAAAAAAATCTGTGGATGAAAACACATTTTATTAATATGTGAATGAAAAACATATTTAACATTTAATCTATCCACCGTAGATGTACACATTTAATCTGTGAATGAAAAAAATGAAAAAACATTGTAAATGAAATAAATGAAAAATACAGTAAATAAAAAAAAAATGAAAAAAACAGTAATCTAACCTAAATTCAGTTCGGTTTTTGGTTAACCGAATTATTACTTAATAAAACCGAAACCGAATACCGAAATATATAAAAAATGCTAACCGAACCGAAACCGAAAAACCGAACCGAATTCATTTTTCGGTTCGGTTCGATTCGATTTTTCGATTTTTGCTCAGCCCTAGTTATCAGATCTTTCATAGTTGTGTTGTATATAGTTTATTGATTTTTATTTTTTTACCTTTCATATATCATTCATTCACTCACGCTGTCAAACACAAAGTGAAACAACAGATGTGCAAACAGATGATTTCATTCGAATTTAGAGTGATTTCTGAAAATCAATTTTTTAAATGACAAAGTAAAATCGGAATTTTACACAACCGTTCTCGATTTTAAATTCAAAAGTAAACGCTCACTAAATTTGTACAAGGCGTATCCATTTTCAAATTTTCATCTTCTTTGAAGGTACATTTGCTTTTGTAAACGAAGGTGGATTATCGCTGCGGCGGCGCTTCGCCACTCTGATCGGCTCCGAAACACCCGACCCGATAAGGTGCGGGAAATTAACCCTAGCCTTTGATCCGTGCAGCTTAAACGCGGCCGTGTCATAAGCCATCGCCGCCTCCTCCGCCGTCTCATACGTTCCCAGCCACAGTCTCGATCCTTTCTTTTCCGGATTCCTTATCTCCGCCGCAAATGTCCCCCACCGCCGCCGCCTCACTCCTCTGTACCGCTTCAACTCCATCGGCGGCGCACCACCGCTCTGATCTGAATCAGACTCAATCATTTGAGACGAAACACTGGTAATTTCTAGATCTGAATCACACAGTAACTCCTCAATCATTTGAGACGAAACGCTGGTAATTTCTGGATCTGAATCACACAGTAACTCCTCGATCATTTGCGACAACAAATTATCGTCGCTGCTAATTTCTGGAGTTGTTGATTCGATGGAGAAATCGGAGTCGCTGAGAAGATAGTTTTGTACGGCTTCGAGCCAAGGTACATTAAACTCGGATTCATTGTGTGCTTCCATTTTTGATAAATAGGAGTAATTAGCAGGAATATTATTTGAATTCGTTGTGAATGTTAGTGATATATAGAGTGATTTATATAGTATGATTGAATGATTGGTTTCTGTGAAACTTCATTCTTTTTGTTGATTGATAATGGAGATGTATAATTTTTTAATGAATTTGATCACGTTTAATTTGGTTCTGTTATATAATTTTAAAGTAGTTGGTTGTTTAATTAATTCAATAGTGTGGTTATTTTATGTCATGATCTAGGTTAGATCTTATGGGGGAGTAATGACATTTTTTAATTAAAAAGATACCGTCCCATAAATGTTTTCACAAAAAAGACGAATAAGAAATAGTGCAAACTTATTTTAAAAAAATTGTAAATTTTGTTGTTTTGTGTAGAATTAAGGAACATAATTTTATTTTATTTTGACTCATTTACTCTTACTTAATATTTTCTTTTTCTTTCATCACTTTTCACTCTAAAATCCAGACAAAAAATAAAGGATTAATTGCAAAAAAAAAAAAAAATCACGATATTTACCATTTTTATCAATTACAATATATCTTTTTTTTTCTTTGCAATTTGATACATCACCTTTTTTATTTTTGCAATTCAATGCATCTGTCAATTTTCTGACAACAATTAAATCATAATTTGATTATCAGAGCTGCCGAGGTGCCACATAGATGTCACAAATTATAAATATTTTTTAAAAAAAAATTTAAAACGTTTTCAAGTAAAAAGAATACTAAAAAAATCGTTTTAAAACTAAAAAAAATACTAATTTTTTTTAAAAATAAATCATAAACCAATTTAATTATTATCATTTTCCCCCCAAAAACTCAAAAGTATAAGATCGCGTCCTTCAAATCGTCGTCCACAAAAAATAATGTGATATTTTTCATATTGTTTTTATTTAAAAACTTTTTTAAAATACAAAAAATAAAATAAAAAATATTTTATTGATCAATCATGACATTTACGTTGGCATTTGTGTAGAATCTTAATGTAGCTTCGGTATATACACTATTCATGTGTTGTCGAAAAATAAACACATGCATCAAATTGCAAAACTAAAAAATGTGGTGTATCAAATTGCAAAGAAAAAAAGAATATGTTGTAATTGATAAATACTATAAAGATCGTGATTTTTTTTTACAATTAACCCAAAAATAAATGAAGAAAGAAAATGAAAACTAACCTTCTAAAAGAAAGAGATCTATGATAAAGTAACAATTTTTTTGAAACGAAAGAGAGCACATTATAGAGGATTTACAACATATATATTCTTGATCTAACTAGATATAAAATGAGATTTTGAAGATAATTTTTTGGAAGATTCAAGATTTTGTAAATGTTATCTCTGATGAGAACACTTCTTTGAAATATTTTAAATTAAAACCATTAACCATTTCTAAAATTTTACAGGTAGTTCAGGTTTTGATCATTCAAAAAAATCACGGATGCAACAAGGTTAAAATAAAATTATTACAAGATCAAAGTTTACAATGACAATAATACACTTTTTTTTTTTTTTTTTTGCGAATTCAAGGGTTGCAAGATCGAAAATATTATTCTAATACAAGTAAAATATATGTTACTATAATACTATAAGTTTTTAATATATGAATTTGCACAAAAAATTAAGTTTTTGTTACCTTCATTGCAGTAAATAACACTATTAATCCATTTCTCAAATAATTGGAGAGTTAATTTTATACAGACCAAAGATTTTATTTGCAATTATTCAAAAGTTTAGATTAAATTGCAATTCATCGAAAGGTGGTGATTTAATTTGCAATTAACCCATTTTTAAATCACAAAAAAGATAAACCCAATATTTTCAAATCATTTGAAGATTTGATGTAATAATATCATTAGATAAATTTTATTAAACTCAATAAAAAAAATATAAATTTTATTAAACTCAATAAAAAAATATAAATTTTATTAAACTCAATAAAAAAAATATAAATTTTATTAAACTCAATAAAAAAATATTCAACTTTATGATCTCTGATCACACTCCTTTGTCCTTACCAACTAAAACATGGCTAATTATTGTATACAGTGTCCTTTTTTTGTTAATTTATCACCCATGATGGGTATATATTACTATATTTGTAATTATTAGTGTTTTTTAAACAATGAACGGTGTTATGTGTGCAAATGGACAAGGTTATTGTAGTTAGGGACAGTATGGCCGATTAATAAATTTATATAGTACTTCCCCTTCAATTCAGTGATGACTTGTACAATTTGATTGACACATTTTTTTTAAAATAGGAATTTATTGATTGGTGATATAAGATGAAATGAGAGGTATTTTAGAAGATTTAATGGAGTGTGAAGTGAATTTAAGAAGCTGCAAAATAAATAAAAAATGAGTAGCAATTTTAAAAAGAAAATAATGTTGGAAGAATATTAATTTTGTGAAATATATATTTTCATATTGAGAGTGTGCAAATAATTTTATGATGTTTTAATAAAAAAAGTGTACAATTAATAATAAAATAGAGGGAGTAAAATTTAGGATTTTTTTTGAGAAGTTATTTATTGGTTGTTCAATTATTTATGACGTTTTTTGGACGGCATGCAAATTAATTAAAAGTTTTAATGATAATTTGAGTCGAGCTTCTTGTCGGTAACATATAAATATACATGCAAGTAGGGTTGTAAATGAATCGAATAATTTTGCTCGATTCGGTATTCGTATTCGAATATTGATATTCGTATTCGAAATTTTATGATTCGAATTCGAATACAAATATATTTTTTGATTCGACTAATAAACGAATACAAATATAAAATTATAATATTCGATTCGATATTCGTAAGTATTCGATTATATTTATAATATATATACATAAATATATTTTTAAATGTATATTTGTCTCATGTCCTATATAATATTATTTAAATTATTATTTTAAAAAAATTCTCCATAAATTATCGAATCGAATAGTTTCAAGTCAAATCGAATAGTATCGAATACGAATCAATTTCTAATCGAATACTTGAAAAATAATTTTTAAAATATGTATTAAAAAATTCGAATCGAATACTCGAATCGAATCGAATAGTATCGAATAATCAATCGAATCGAATATCGAATCAAATTTATTATTCGAAAATTAAACGAATACGAATACGAATATTCGAATATTTTCACGAATCGAATCGAATACTGCAGTATTCGCTTCGATTCGATTCGTTTACAACCCTACATGCAAGTGGTACTGAAATCTGGAATACCCGCGTATTACACGAAATTGTAAAAAAATACTCCATTCGTTCAATTTTATTATGCCAATTTCTTCGGGCACGGATTTTAATGAATATTGATTAGTTTATACATAAAGTAGATAAGTTGGGGGGTATGATGGGGTATTGTGGAATCCATTTATAAATAAATGATTGTTTATGAATAAAATAAATGACAAAGTAGATAAATAAGTGATGATAGGAGGGTTGAGATAAAGTAGTATAAATAGTATTATTTTCAAAAAAGATATGAACATAATAAAATTGGACAACCAAAAAAAAGTGGAAATAATGAAATTAGACAAAGGAAGTACTATAATCGATTCGATGAAAAACTGTCAATAACTACTCTTTAAAAAAATAGTTGCTCTAAACTTATGATGAAATAACATAATAATTTCAGAATACGTAAAGTAGACATTTGTCACCTAAACAGTTTTACTCCCTCTGTCCACTAAAGTGTGCTCACTTTTTTTTATACATATTTTTTTAAAAATCATATTATATTTATAAAGAATATATTTGAAATAACGAGTAAAGAATATATTTATTAGATACTCAATCTTGTTATTAAAGTAAAAAAAAATATTCAAAAGTGAACTACGGAATATTTAAATAGAATAAACGTATTTTTTATGAATCTAAAAAAACAAGTGAGCACACTTTTGGTGGATTGAGGGAGTAAGCTGTGTTTTACATATAGGTAAAGATATAAATTTTGATTGTCAAAAAAAATATTATTTATATTTGTGTATTTTTCAACATTTTGTTATGTGAATTGAGTTAAATTTTTTTTATTAATCATACTTATAGTTATTCAAAATTTTCGCTTTTCTTTATTAAACGACAACATTTTGTTAGTTATGCTGATCTTGTTAATTTAATCGAACAAATTCATTACCATTATAATAATGAACACACTAGTCATAAGTATATATAATGATAATATTATTAAATCGTAAGCCACGTGTAAGGGTATGATCAAGAAAATTGATCAAACTTATGCATAATTGATTTCAATATTAAGAAATACATGGATATAATTAATTATTCAAAATTAAAATAAGTATATTGCAAGAGTTTCACTGTTTCAGCCCTCCACCACCTCTTCGATATATCTTCAATCCTTATGTCTTAATTGATCCTGTCAATCCACAATAAATTTAAAAGATAAAAAAATATTTGAAATATTTCATAAATAAAATATAAATAATTAAGATTTCAAGTATTGTTTTACTATACGATCAAAACTGTATTAGAAATGTGTAGGATTAAGAATGAACTGACTTATCACAATCGACAGTGCGAGAAATAGGAATATCCAAGTGTATGCCACATTCAGCGGGCAAGTTCTGAGCCGCCTGATCCTTCAAGTCGGCGTGGCGGATAGCGGCAGCCTTAACGCAGCCGCAACAAGCCCTCTTGTCCGCCGTCGACGTTCGTGCCGTTGCTATGATGGCTCTAACACCGTGACAACATTTCCGTGACGGTCTACCTTCGTGCCCCGTTAGATAAATGATGCACGGCGCCAATGCTTCGTTAACTTCGCCACAACTTACTACGCCTACACCCTCCGTTGCGCAGCCAACGCCTAATATTACAGCCACAATTGCAATCACTGCCAACACAGCAGCCTTCATTTTGAATTATTTATAACAAGGTTATGTTTTTATCTTGGTTAATATTTTGAATTTTGTTGTGGTATTTATAGTAAGTTGTAGTAAGGAGTCTGTTAAAGTGAAGTATAATTTGTTGCCCTAAATAGCAAAGATGATCAACTATTGAAACAGATTTATCTTATCCTTATATGTTTATGGGCAAGGCAGCATATTGATTTAATTGCATGCATTACTTATACAATCACAATGCCTATACATCACCTGTTAAATGGTACTCCCTCTATCCATTTTCTCGTTTCATTATGAGAGTTGTTTATTAGTATTAAAAGAGATCAAATAAAGGGCATGAAAGAGTAGATAAAGGGTTCTTTTTTCTGTTTCAAGGCACGTAAACAGTGACATATATTGCAGATTTGCAGAAAAGAAGCCAAAAGAGCATAACAGCTTCTGAAAACTGCTCATTTTTTCTCAAAACATTTCAAATATCCCCAAACATCAAACAATCTTGAGAGAGAAAAAAGCTGTTCCTCAAATACGTGTAATCACGGAATGAAGCTGGGTGGTCTTGCCGTCGTCTCAATGCTGCCCTCTTCTGCTGGTTCCGTCTCAATAATACAATAATACAACATTTCACTTACACATGTTTTGACAGAAAAGTTAATTTCTTCATACTTGAAACTTCAAAACAAGCACACAACATTACAAATACACACCATTAACGCTAAAAGGATTTCAAAATCTACTACAAACCCAATCCAAACATCACCATGATTTCATTGGATTTTGGCAGTGGCAGAGGCGGGATTGCATAAAAGAACGAGGCAAACGAAGAGGATTCATGTGGCAGAACTATGTCCTAGAATAATAGTAAATGTGGTAAAATAAGTGGTCTTGGTCAGTGGTTCAAGAACCTGATGTTTAATAAAGTGGAAGCTTCATCAAGCTAATATTATATAAGTTGGCTTATTTCAACAAAATGTCAGTTTCCCAAATACAACTTTCATCAAGCATCATCTCTTAAGTCTTAACTAACCCATCCTAAATTTCTTACAAAATAGTCTGGAAAAAAATAAAAACCTGAAACACAGCATGAGATCCTGCGTTCTCAACTACATTTCATCTCTAATTCTCGAATAATCAACACATGGCATATTATTAACTCAATATACACCAGGCATGTATCTAAAACATGTTTGAAATCGAAATGAAACCTTTTTACACTAGAAGAGCCCTATATTGCACTACCTGGGAATTTCAAGAATGCCTTTCTACTGTAAATGCAGATGAGCAAGCATGGTACCATAATATGCCGTTGACCAAACATTATTACAACAAACACTAAAATTGGTATGTAATGTGTACGTGCAATGGTGTAAGATACGGAAATGTGACAGATGATAATTAGCACATAGGAATAACAAAGCCAGGAAAACCAACAGATATAATTGGATACAGATGCATACTTACACGCATTCATCACAGGAGTAGGTTGTTTTCCACAATGGCAACAGAGGCCGCGCGGAAACTATTTTCACAAGTTACAGTAAATTGTTGGTGTGCATCATAAAGAAGGTCAATTTCAGCCGCATCACAAAAAGTAGAACTGCTTCTCATCAAACGAAAAAGAAAATTACTGAGGTGATGTGAGCTAAATGTTGTAAATTTTCTTGTCTATGGCAGAGTTATAACCCCATCATTTAGTGCAGCAATTTTAGCTGTCGCGATGCCATGAATTCGAAAAAAATGGCAAGTTACACGAACCATTCCATCATGGATTTCCTCTTAATCAAATCTCCTCAACCTATCGGATGTCGTCGCCTGCATATTTTTCAAGTCAATCAACTTACGAATCAGGAGTCTAATGAATCTTGATTGTAGCAATACTCTAAAAATTATATCTATCTAAATTACTTGCCCCCAAGAATAAGTCATTTGATAAATGTAATTTGGGGCATTGATCAATGGTGAAACTAAGGGAGACCAAATTGTACAGGTCCATGAATTTCATAGCAAAATCATAAAGTAAAACTATGGATTTTTTATATTCTACCTTTTTGGGCGACTACGATCTTCCTCAAAGTCCATAACTCCTCCATGTTCGGTAAACATGTCCCCATGCACTCGGAGTTCAAGATCGGCCTGCTTACAATTGGCAACGTCTGCCACAGCGTAAGAAAAATCGACCAACATATGTAGACATTGTATGTTTACTAGTTCTTGTAACGGAAAAGCGTATGTTTCTGTACAGTAAAGTCAAATATAGAGGTGGGTAGCATAATAGCAAACGCTCGGACATGCATTCCAAGGGTATCTAGTCATCACCTTAATAAAATACCGTTCACATTTGAGATCTTGCAAGCATATGTAAAAATACCGGGTCTATCACAGATTTTAATGGGACTGAAAAAGAGGTCAGGCACGGGCCGTAAAAAATTGGTTGCTTTCATTTTCACAATAACTGACCTTCAAAGATAGAGTTTTCCTTAATTCTTCAACGCGATCATCTACTTCCTTTTTGTGCTTTTTGTCTATGTCACCCATAGTATCAGCCCATTTTATCTTCTCTTGAATTGAGGCAAGAAGATTATCAGATGTAGATAGCCTATAAATGTGAAAACAGAATCCAATCAGATAGTCCACATACTAGACAGAAATAGAAAGAAGACAGAAACAAAATCAGAAGCTGCTAGCTGCAATGCTGTGTATCAAATTTATAACAATTTATCATCACACAAGAACCTCAAATAGCTTGTGCGAAGTCAGTAAATGAGCCATACTTGGTCATAGCTTTAACATCTTTTTGAAAAAAAATCAACTACCAAATCTAATGATTGCAGGGAAGAACTCAGTAAAAGTCAGAGCAAGGAAACTGAGTGAGCAATTGTGCATGTAATTGGTGATGGTGGCAAGTGTCGAAGGAAGGCAAAGGTGGTGGCATTTCTTTGAATTATCATATAGTCTTGAAAGAAGCTACTGAATCTTAAAAACAATTTTATGCCACTATTGGACGGTGCTTGTTTTTTACTGAATTTATTTTTGACATCTAATAGTCATAGGGAGAAACATCCACAAAAGGAAAGATACTCTGGAGAACAATCACTTAATAAGTAAAATAAAAAAAATATAACTCAAAGCCCTTGGGCAATGCAAGAAATATTCACCAATTTGATAGTGTATGAATCATGCTACCCAACTGTCCAGGTCTAAGATCCCTCCCTGCAGCAAATTGCACCTGTAAGTTCATTAACCGTCAGATTATCTACTAATTACAATCAGAGTAGTAGCTAAGCAAACAAGAAAATTTAACTAGTAGAATATTACCTCAAAGCATCTTCGCAACTGATCCAGCTTTCCTCTGACTATTCCCTGAGCACAGTTGGAGAAAAAAAAATCATAATTTCTATCAATTTTAGTGTCTTCGTCAACTTTATACTCAACAAAATTAGCCCATCTATCAACATGAAGAAATTAGTTTTAAAAGAGAGAGAGAGAGAGAGAGAGAGAGAGAGAGAGAGAGAGAGAGGAAACTCTGTAAAAGAGACAATAACTATGGACCAGATTGGAGACTTTATCTACTGCATATTCATGAATGACATGAGCCAACAGAAACTTACCGCATGCATGCAGTTGTTAATGAGAAAGTCTTCCAACTCGCGGACATTAGTAATATCCAACTCTTGCATTAATGTATCATAGGGCAATACCTAGCAAATGCCAAGAAAATGATTAAGAGACACAGGTACTCCGAGAAGAGGAAATTGGAAAGAAAAAACCTCCAACAAACCTGTAACCAACGATATGATTGGAAAGGCTAATCAAACTGAAAATACTGAAAATATATAGTTGACTGGGGTATTAACAGGTTCCAGTTAATAAATGCACCCGCCATCCCATCTTACTTGATGTTTTAGAGTGAAAAAAATTGTCCCAAATTACTTGACGTTTTTAGGAATTCAAGAATAAAAATAGGCACAATCTTCCAACACTACACTCATATTAATATTAAGAGAGAGAAAATGTTCATCATAAGGCTCACATTTTCAAATAGTTACTTGAATATTGAAAAAGGATAGTATGATCATATATAACATTCCTTAATTAGAGTGAAATCTTGTAAAACATCAAGTAAAATGGATAGGATGGACTCCATATACACACACACACATTTTTTTTCTTAAATATTACATCTGAAGAAACAGAACGGGTGAAACGGACAGTGGTATGTAGACAGCACTTCATGAACTAGAATTGCAAACTTTGATACCAGCAACCAAAACGAGAAGCAAAAGATTATGAAGCTAAGAAAAACAAGGGCTAGCCAGTGGAAGATAAATAGATCCTTCAGTGAACAATATTTGCAGTTTGTAAACTGAAGTTTTAAATATAATAAACGTATTCTTATAGTCATGCACAAGATCTCTTTTGAAAGCCCATTGTGCCAAATTAAGTTCAAAAAATTTACGGGATATTTTGTTATATCAAATCACTTTTGCTCTTTTCAGATTTAACGATACAAATTTCCTGTCAATTTAACGGCAAGGATTTTACTCTGGTAAAATAATCTCCATTACTTTGTTAAATGAACATACAGAGTGCTGAAATACCTTGTTTGTCTCAGCTAGAGTAAGCACAGTCAACTGCTTCAATTTAAGGACTTGGTCAGGAACCAATTGTGGAAGGTGGCTGGCAGAACCTGACCCAAAGCATAGAACATAGAAATCATTGAAGGAGAGAAACATTATTCCATGGGGCACATAACATTATATCTTTATATGTAAGACACCAAAAACATGTAACAAACTGGACGAACTTTTCCAAGCTTTAAAAGAATGGGTCTCCTATTTTTAGAGCATCTGCCAGGAGTTCTCAAACATGAAAAAAATCATCTCTGCCAAAGATGGCAGACAGACATCAAACTCTGAAACTCATCAAGGTTGAACTTGAGATTTGACTGGAAGCAAAACTGAATTGCAACCCGATAATTTACTAATTTAGACAGATTATTATTCTATTTCTATCTTGAAGCTGCTCCCGCAGTTCCACATAACCCACTAACGCCTATGAAGCATGAACTTCAACAGTTAGCAAAATTAGACTGGCTATCGAAAGCAGTGGTCACAGACTTTCTTGTTCCTATAGGTCTACATGATGTTGAAACGAATCCACAAGTCCCTTCATAATTCAGATCAAGTATCTATTGGAGTAACTCCAAGTCAAGGTCCAAAGGAAATGCCATCTTTATTGCCTACTTACCTGAACAAGAAATCACTGGGAGACTGACATCACATGATGATGAAAGTCCATGTTCCATGCACAGAGTCCAAGTACATGGCTGATTTGCAATCTACGTAAAGAGAATATTGACACAAAAAAACTTTCTCCATTCCCAAATTAAGCCCTTTAAAAATTAAATTACAACACTAAGAAAGCATTGTAAATGGACTCATGGTCAGCTTATTTTTACACTTAGGAAGATGAATTGACATAATCATCACCATTACCATAACAGGCCTCAAATGCGGGTATAACTATCTTACAAGAAACCTAAAAAAGGAAATTTGGCAAATATATACCAAACTGGATTCCAATTATTCAGAAAGTAAAGCTGTAAAAGGGGATTGAAACAACTCACTAATTGGAAAAAAAAAACATAATGCTTACCATCATATTCAATCCATATATCATGTCATTTTTGAAGTAAATATGGCCAACGTAGAACTTACTATCATATTCACTCCATGTAAAATGTATGTTTGTTGAAATGACTGAATGCTTACTCTTATATTCACTCCATGTGCCATGTGCAAACATGCCAAGCAAGTCAAGGAAGACACTGTTTTCAGTACCTTCAAGCTGCACAAATAAGATAAAGGAAAATTAATAAAACATATACAAATTCTAGTTGTAGCAATGCAAATGTGGGTACCATAACAGAATCCCCAATACAAATCATAATAAATATCACAAAATGAGGAAGAATTGAAAACTAAAGTGTATTGCATTATTCAGTGGTAATCATATAGTATATGACACATAAGCATCACAAGATATTGAATTCAACATAATAAAGAAAGACTGAAAGCAAGCTAAGGTGCATTACATCAGTCCACCGTAGACCAGAGCACTAATCCGTATGTCAAATCCTCATTCCTCACAAAAGAAAATTCAAATGATAAAGAGATCCTCCATCAATACTACCAGATATTATCACATATATTCCACAAATCCAGAGTAATTGGCAACATTACCTAACAACAGAGGATACTTGTATGAAGCTTTCCATGGTAGTCAATTTAATTCCATTTAACATCTGACCATTAGTTGCTACTTCTTCAATCGGTCAGCACTTAGTTTACTGTTTTCCAGGCTCCATAAGGACCATAACTAAATCATTATCACAATCCAGACCTTAATTTATCAGCATGCCACTTCTAGTCAAAAGAAACGCCTTATTTGTCCATCTAATGCTCCACAAATTATCTATCACGTTATCTGTAGCTATATCTCAATGCCAGCACAAAGTTATTACCATAAGGAGTAAATTTTCAAAACCAGTAGCCGAAAGTACTTATATACTTATATAAAAAAAAATCCGCAGTTTAATCTACAATGCGAAACCAAAAAACCTTCACATGTTAGTAAACCTAATTCTAGAACCCGATGGGCCTGCTAAAACCATTAACGACCAAAACCCTTAAAACCCCAAACCAGAACGAAATTCATTACATACTATCCAAATAACACATTGATACAACAGAAACACGCATAAACTACACCTGGACGACGTTGGGAACGGAGAGAATCTCGGAGAAAGCAAATAGGGAAGGATGAGAAGTAGCCTCAACGACGACGTTTGACAGCGCCGCGCCCTTGAGATTGGACGCCTGCTTCACGAAGTAGTCTATGTGCTCCGATTGTTGTTGCTCAATGTCCATATTTATGATTCCTAAATTATATTGATCCACCCAATAACAGCAACAGATATCACAGAGAGCTACGCGTACTGAATCACCTTCAAATTAAGAGTCGTTCGTTACTGGGTATATTCAACAACCCCCAGGCATCGAAATCTGGGGTTTTATGATCGCAATTAGGGTTTAGGAATCCAGAATTTTTCGTCCAATTTTTTCGTCACAATGGAAATGTGAAGTTCTCCGACGTCAGGATTTAGGAAATCTTCAGTTGATATTTATACTGGCGGTGCTGCGCTGTGCTTAATTAAGTTGGAGGGGCTATTATGTAATATTTTGTAAATATGTGGCCGGTTGACAATTTATTTATTTTCTTTTTAGTCCCTTGCTTTTATTCATTCTATCATTTAGGACATTCAATTAAAAAAAAATGCAACATCCATTATTTGACATGATTATTTGTAAACACAAATTAAAAATATTAGTCAAATCTATTAGAGGGACAATACACACATGTTTACATAATCATTTGGCTTGAATTTAAACATCTCCCATTTTGAGATATTTGACCTACTTATTTGGTGAATTTATAAGTCAATTAGACATTGACCTACTTATTTAGTTAATTTATAAGTACAATTAAGACATTCACTTAATTCTTTGGTAATTTTCCATAACACTAGAGTCAACACATCCCTTGAATCTTCATCGTTAATTATTTACTCTGGAGTCTCTTTGTCCCTTACTCAATGATCAATTTTTTACCATTTTAATTGTCCTTACTTATTGAGTTATTACATGTTGTACGTGCTTTTGGATGGATGATCTGAATGTGAATTTCACAAGCACTAAACAATCATGTATTATTAACGGGGTTATTACGTGTATTAAAGGGTTTAAATAGGATAATCTTGTGATAAAAGTATGAAGAACAAGGATGAAGATGATATGTAGCTTCTTGGAGAAGTTTAAGAGCTTGAGAGCTTTTTGTGTATTATTGTCTCGGTTCTTGTGCAACAAAATTAGCTTGTGTTTACATTGTGTCTCAAGGGGCTTACATACTAGGTTTTTGGCTGTCATGCCTTTACACGTGGCAAACCCTAAATGGCTATAAGATCCCATCAGAAAAATGTGATGGGAGGCCGCATTTAATGCACCTCGAAGGTTGTTCTGGTGTTAAACCGCATCTTTGGTGGTCGTCCTCGCCGGCAACGAGGAGCTGGGCCACAGTGGTCGCCGGAGGATCTGGTCGTCCGATCTTCTCCGTGAATGGTGGTCGTCCTCGTCCAATCTCGAATGACTGTGGGACTTGTCTTTTTCTAGATAAACCCTCACGTGCTTGTCAAAACCATAGGGCGAGCACACACTTACATTCTCATTAAAATGTTGACTAGTCGTCGCTCGAATAAGTTGACTAGTTGTCGCCACGCAAACTGATGACTGGGATTGACTTGTCAAAGATTAACTTCTTTGACCTGGTGTAACATTACCTAAAATAGTAAAAACATTTTTAAACTATTTCCCTAAAACATCAAAATATTATAACAAATGCCACTATTATTGCACTAAAAAATAATTTTATTATTATTTATAAAGTTGAAAAGTCTTTACTACCCCCACTTTATTTTTTATAATACTAATAAACAATTAATTCATTAAATTTTGTGTCCAATAATTTTGTGTCATTAAGTATAAAATGGAGGGAGGTGTAGTAACTTTTGAAAATTGACTTTTAAATCTCAAAATAAAATCTAAAATCTGAGTTTAAAACTCAAAGTAAATATAAGCAACTTAGTCATTCGTGTTGGGCCAAACTGTTTTTTTTTTCTTTTTTTTAAATAAAAGGCTCACCTCAATCCAATTTTTGATCCAAACTCAAATTGCCATCTCTAGTCGAAAATTATGTGATTTATTTTATTCAATTGTTTGTATTGCACTTATGTATTTTTGTAGTTATCAAATATTCTGATAGGGTTATTTGTTGCATGATTTGGGAGTGAAATGAAGAGGCCCAGACAACCGCCATTGGGTGTTGGGCCGTTTTGGTAGGCCTATATTGGTGGGATCCATTGGTAGGCCCATTGTTTGACCCTAAATTAGAAAATCCAATCCCTTTTGTTAATGCTAGCTGGTTGGCAATGACAATGGCAAAGGGCACGTGGTAGGACCCACCCTTGAGAGCACACAATATTGGTAGTATTTATTTCTCCATTCTCTCTACAATTTGTTCTATCTCAATTGAGTTAGATTTTGACACCACTTGATTCCCAATTGGTAGATGACCCTATTTAATGTTCTATCTTCACTCTATTTTATTTTATTTTTTTGCAAATTCCACATTGTTGTACGTCGAAGAGATTGTGCCACCGCCCGTAACATTTCAGAAAGGGCATGTTTGTTTTGGGATGGGAAATCCGAATTTGGGATTTCGAAACTCCACCTCGTTACAGTTAAGAATTTTGATTGAGGATTTCAAAATCTCACCCTATAACCCTATAAAAGTCAACTCTATAAATACCTACAAACCCTATATAAATACCTATAAAACCTATAATCCTATACTATAAAGTTAAATTCTACCCTACATAAATCTCAAAACAAACACAAAACATAAAAAAGATTAGGATTTTGAAATCCACTAGATTTTGAAATCCATATTTCAAAATCCTCAAAATCCCAAAACAAACATGCCCTAAAGGACTTTTATCCAAACATTAATTGGTCATGTATTAGTATTGTCACCAGAAATTAAGACATTGGGATTGGACTTGTAAATCGATTCATAACCTTTCGAGCACAATCAATAGTTATTCGAACTCACTTTACTCGTAGGAGTGCATCTTGGATTAGTCAATTATGTTACGACCGGAGTCCTACTCATGGTGACCTAGTTGAATTGGGAGAAGTTGCAAGTCTACAATTGACTGTATATAATGATTTTTTTTACCAAAAACATTAGAACAGCATAAAATTGCATCATACAATTGACTGTATACAAGTGTGATTTTTTTTTTCAGAATGTTATCGTGTCGATATGGCTTGAGATCGATCAATAAAAATGACTCCATAAATTTGGAAGTTTTTTTTTTTTTTTTGGAGGGGTAGTTGGACCAATTGGCAAGAAATAAATGGTGAGAAAAGGAGGGAATTAAATTGGGGTGGGGGCTGAGTGGAAGTTCACCTTTTTAGAAAGAAAGAAAGAATTAGTAACATCATTTTCTATGGGATTGAAGCCTGCAGTGTCCACAATTCTACTGTTTATTTCTACTTCATTTTTTTCTCTAAATATATAATGCATGTATATTTTAGAATTATTGCAGCTTTTATAGTATTTTGGTCAGAAAATCTATGGGGTTTAGGCCTTTTCTGTTCAGGTATTGAATGAAGTATGCAGGTTTTATGACTATTGTAGCTTTGGTGGTTATGTAATGTCTTAATGTTCCCATGGATGCAACTATGGTACCTAGGTTCTTTTCGATGAGGTAGATAAGACAAAAACACGTATGAGAGTTGTACATAAAATTACAATAAAAGGTAGATCATATAAAAGAAAAGAAATCTAGAACCATAAGCTCACAAGCCGAGCTAGAGGCGAGAGTGTCATTAAAACTTTGTCTGAAAAAACTCTCCTTAGAGATAAAACTCAAATCAAGAAAAAATGTACACTCTAGTCAATGTCTATAAAAAGCAAAATATAAATCATTATACAGAAATGGGAGTAAAAAGTCTTGGGGGTAGCCTCTCCAAACACAATCAAGACCAGTTTTGGTCACAACATCTGTCGTTTGATTGACCTCTTTAAAGACATGTGAGTATCTGATGTGCATGTCATGCGTAGGAGGGTGGATCTGGCTCCAAAGGCCTTGCATATGCCAAATAATATAAAGATTGATGCTCATAAAAGTGTCAATCGTGAGTGTCGAGTCTGACTCAATCCAAATGAAGTGTCATCCCTGGTCATGTGCATACTTGATGGTCATAAGAGCCGCTGTCAGCTCAATCTCAAGAGAGAGGCCCCAACCTACCTCAGTGACAACCGCAACCACAAAAAATCCCTTGAAGGTCCTGAAAACCGCTCTCGCATGCAGGTTACTCGGAGAAGAAGTAACACTGTCGTCCGTGTTAACCTATAACTCTACCCACACTATATTTTAAATCAGAGTGAAGTTTAAATCTTAAAATGTGGTTTCATCTCTTATACGGATGGCAAATAAAAAGTTTCATATTAAGAGAAAACAACAAAAATATTGCTAGAGCCATAAGTTTACAGATCGAATTAGAGGTCAGAACGTCATGAAACCTTGCCTGAAACTCAGGTCAAAGGAAAAGGAACACACCTCTAAAAATAACCGGATACGAAGACGAAAAAAAACAATCCAAACGTAAAAAGATCGAAACAGAAAAACAGACTCATGGAGGATCAAAAGTCTTGCTCCATCGGCCCTTATACTTGAGGACAACGCTCAACTCATTGTCAAATTTCGCCGATGGAACAATAATCAAGACAGCTAAGTTGATGGTCTTTAGCACATTGTAAGCGATTATCGGATGTTGTCATCTCATATATGGATGATATCGCCTTATACAAGAATTCTTAGGAAGTATTATATGTGTTTATTTTATGGCACTGTGTATCAATAAATCTATATACTATACTATCATTTAGAATAATTTGATATGGATTAATAATAATAAAGTGTCATTTAAAGTTGGGTACTTAAATAAATACATGAACAAAATAATTGAAATTAAAAACTATTCACAAATAAATAATGTTATTGATGGTTGGGTCCATACCGGAAGAAAAAGAGAGATGTGTGGAAAAGAAATCCTTTCACAAATTTCAACCTTTTACTTTCACCTCTCCCCCATGATAACTTTAATTCCTTTTTTCCTAGTTTATAACAGGACTTTCCCAAACACAAAAAATGAGCATATGCACTTTTTTTTTTGGCTTTCAATATTTAATATTTACTTTATCAGTAAATTCTTAGGAATATAAATTGAGGATATAATTATATAAAATGATAACTTTGTTACAGAATAAAAAAATTTGGAATCAAAATTTAATAATAATTTCATAAAAGCATCTTTAATTGATATTCTCATCAATATATAATTGACTAGATTTTTACCATTCTAAATTTAGTATTTCAGGTCAACAGGCCTGTTCGCGGTAGAAAATAAGGAGCGGTAGAAAATGAGGAATCCTATTGTAAATTTAGTATTTCAGAGCGATTTTATCGACATTCTTAGTTTAGTATTATCCAGTTTTCTAAATATAGTATTTCAGGTCAACGCTTCACTTTAGTTTTATTTAATTTTCTAAATTTAATTTAGCACACTTTACTTTCTAGTATCTGCATTCTTAGTTTAGTCTTATCTAATTTTTTAAATTTAATCCTAATCCTAATCATTTCATAAATAATATATAAAGTATACATGTTTAATTAAGATAATTTTAAAATTTTCAGATATATGAGTCCGAATGAATTCAGGTCTTTAAAAAAATTCATGAGAGGTAAGTAAATGATTTACTACATGATCAATATATTATTCCTATAATATTAAAATATTACTACTATAATTCAAAATATTTTTAGACTTGAACTTATAGTGACAATAATTTAGCCAAGTAACCTACATAATTTGATCTTATAGTAGCAAAATATCTTTTGAATAGTTTAAAAATATTATAGCAAATTCAACCAAAAAATTTAGTAAATACATGCTCGATATGTTCCATAAAATACATGCTCTTTTTTATTACTCTTTTTCTTGGTCCAACATGCATAATGTTACATAAATACATGCTCGATATGTTCCATAAATAATCAATAGAGTTTAGATAGTAATTTTGTAAATTTTTAATATATAAAATAAGTAATTTTGCAAATATTTAATAATATAATCTATAAAATAAGAAAATGAGTTAAATTATGTGTATGTATAAATTCAAAAGTAATGATATTTTTAATAAACATATGAATATTATGTCAGTAAAATTTATAAAATGATCTTTTCTTTTTTTTACGTGTTAAAGTAATCTTGAGATGTTCTACTAAGACAAATGTAAAAATAATCGGGGAAGATAGGGTAATAATAATTTCCAACTTAAACAAAAACTCGAAGAATATTTTTGAATATAAAAAATTGAATATGTATATATGTGTTTTTCCCCTACTTCCTTTTTGCTTCATTGAAATTTTTACTACCCAAACTGACCAAACGTGTTAACTAACACGTTATAGTTTACTTTAGCTTATTTAATGTAATTTATAAATTATTGAATGTGTATAAAATTTTCAATACACATTTTCAAATTGCTACCTAGGACAATAAAAGGTAGGTAATATAAAAAAGTAAAATTAGGACCATAAGTTCGCATATTGAGTTAGAGGTCGATTGGTCGAAGCGCAATTAAAACATTGTTTGGGAAAAAAATTTTTAAGACAAAACTCAGGTAAAAAAAAAAGGTGCGCTCTTCTAAAGATCAATATCTATAAAAAAAAAATAGAGTACAAATCATTGTACAGGAATAAGAGTAAAAAGTTCGAAGGTAACCCCTCCAGACAAAGTCAAGGCTCGTTAAAATTTGAAATTAAAAAGCTCGTGAACCTTTTGACCTAGATGCGCATCCTTTTATTATTCAAAATTGGGAAACAAAAAAACCAAAGGAATTTAGTATTAAAGGCCACCCACCACAAAATTATCTTTACTGTCGACCCACTTTCACTTTTTTTACACTTAAAAGCTTAGTCTTTTTTTTCCCTATGTTTTTAAACACACTTAAAAGTTTCGTTTACTTCAAGCTTTAGACATTATAATTTCTCTACTTGATTTTCTTGATGACTACGAATATTCCCACCACCTTTTTACCAAATTTCATATTTAAAAAAATATTTATTGGATAATCCTGTAGATATTGTATTAATTACTTACAACACTAATCATCAAACCCAAACAATAATATCATTGCATAAATCTTGCAAATTACTCCCACGACCTCAACATGAGTATTACTCCCTCCGTCCCAATAAGATAAATTTATTTGATTTTTCACAAAAATTAAGAAATTGTATTTAATTTCTATTATAACCTTATTTAATAAAGAGTAAATGTTATTTTTTCTAATAAATAAAATAAAAGATATTACTCTATAAACAAGTCTATCTAATTGGAACAGAGAAAATATTATTTTCAATTAAAAAAAAATAATTATATCTGCACTACTTTAATCTTTACAATTCAATCATTGTTTATTTATTTATTTATATTTTCGTTCACTTTATTTATAATCGAAAAATGAGTCAAATGAATTTGAACGATGATATTTTTTAAAAGTAAAATTTAGTACTTTGAAGATTTAAAATTACTTCATCAAATGGAATATAATATTCCATGAGATCTTATGCTAATTTTTACCCCGTCATTACTTAGTACGTACTGATAATTATATTACTTTTGTAATGTGTAGTATTATTAATAATATTATATATATTATTTTTTAGGGGAAAATATAAAATCATATCCCAAATACAAACAAAACTGACTTCAACTAACTGGGTGTACTCCACTCTGAAAATAAAAGATAAACTTCAGATTTTAACAGTCAAATAAATAGTGGCATGTCTACTAATTGTATAATAAAAAAACAGTTCTCAAATCTCTTTTTTTTTCCCTAATTTTAATATATGAATTATTTATTAGTATTATGAGAGATAAAATTAAAAATAATAATAATTTTTCAAATTTTTGAGGAATGTCTCAGCTTGTTAAGTCCTATTGGCTCAGTTTACAAATGTTACCATTCGTTTTGTTAACTGAAAGGCTAACGCTTTAGCACACTTAGTGGCTAAAGAGTCTCGTCGTTTTACTTGGTTGGATCCACTGGACTTTGTGGATAGATCATCTACCATAATTTGCACATTTTTTTAAGTAAGAGACGTTGAAAATGATAAAATTAGTCGTTAATTGGGGATTGAAGGAATATTTTTTTAATTTTACCGGTAGATTATTTAATTAGAAGCGCGAAAATAGGAGATAGTAGAAAAATGGAGATTTTTATTTAAGTAGTGAGAGTAGAGAGTAAAGTGATGATAGTGTGTGTGTGTGTGTGTGTGAACTGTGTGTTGAAAAAAAAGGCAAGCCGATGGGACACCCACTCTTCTTTACTTAATCTCCACTCACCTCCGCCGTCTCCCCTTTCTCTCCGACGACAATGGGCTGCGCGGCCTCCAAGCTCGACAACGAGGACACCGTCCGCCGATGCAAGGACCGCCGCCGCCTCATGAAAGAGGCTGTCTACGCCCGCCACCACCTCGCCGCCGCCCACTCCGACTACTGCCGCTCCCTCCGCATCACCGGCTCCGCCCTCGTCACCTTCGCCTCCGGTGAACCCCTCGCTGTTTCCCAACACGCCCCCGCCGTCCTCCTCCGCACCCCATCCGCTAAACCCCCCAGTTTTATTCCGCCGCCGACGCCGCAGGCGGCGGCGGCGGCGGCGGCTCATCACATCCCCTCCCCCTCTCCCTCCCTCCACCCTCCTCCTCCGCCGCCCATGTCCACAACCTCCTCCCACCACTACCACAAACAACAACAACACCAACCCCCACCGCCGCCGATTCGCCGGAAAAAACCGGTAAAAGTCCCTCATATCCTCTCCGATTCAAGCTTCACATCCTCCCCGCCGCCGAATCATAATTTCACCTACAATGCTAGGGCAAATTCAACATACTCCAGTACTCCCTCCCAAACTTCTTCAGTTTGGAATTGGGACAATTTCTACCCGCCCCCTTCCCCTCCCGGCTCCGATCACTTCGAGCAGCTCCGAACCGACAAACACGCATCCCGAATCGACGACAGCAATTCCGACGAAGACGATCGATACACAGACAACGATAACGATGATAAATCATCAACAGTCACTTCCCATTCAAATCTCCCCGATCAGAATCAACAATACCGCAAGCAATTCGACGATCGAGCATCGAATTACTCTTCGTATTCGCGGTATTCCGATACCAGTTCGAAAAATTACCCTAGACCTGCTACAGCGCCGAAGAAGTACCCGCCGCCGCATTTGAAAAGCTGGGAAAGCGAAGAGGAGGAAACGGAGAGGGAGGAAGTTCAGTGCAGTGAATGGGGAGATCATGACCATTATTCTAGCTCAACCAGTTCTTCCGATGATGATGAGAGAGAGGATTTGAAATCGAGATCTGATTTTGGGATTAGGTCGAATTTCGGCTCGGTGAAACACGAAGCCGCCGCCGCCGCCGATACTCCGCCGCCTCCTCCTCCTGTTAACACAGGGCGTCCGAAGGCCAATGTGAATCGGAGCAAATCGGAGAATTTCTCCTGGGAGGATGATGCCAAATCTTCTGTTAGTTGGGGAGATGGGAATACTGAGAATTCGGATAGGCGGATCGTGGTGAGGCACAAGGATTTGGCGGAGATTGTTGCCGCTCTCAGGGAGTATTTTGATAAGGCCGCCTCCGCCGGAGACCAGGTCTCCGAAATGCTCGAAACGGGCCGAGCTCAGCTCGATCGGAGCATGAAGCAATTGAAAAGTATGTATGTTGTTTCCATTGTTGATTTCCTGATTACTGAGATTAGTTTTGATGTTAATTGGATTGTTAATTTAGTGCAATTAGTTACAATTGTGTGTTTTTGTGTGATGTTTTGTAGAGACTGTGTATCATTCTAGTGGAATGTTGAGTAACTTAAGCTCTAGCTGGACATCAAAGCCTCCATTGGCTGTTAAGTATCGTTTCGACCCGAGTTTGATCGAGGAATCGGGTGGTCCGAAGAGCCTCTGTTCGACTTTGGATCGGCTCTTGGCGTGGGAGAAGAAATTGTATCAAGAAGTGAAGGTAAATTCAGTTACTTTTCTTGACAAAACATGAATTCATGTACATTGGCTTTTCTTAGACACCATTGTTGACAATTGGGTAAAAAGTGATCCTTTTTCCTTGGATGTATTCTTAGAGGTGAATGGTGAACATGTGCAATGGATGGTGGTGGTGTTATATTGGATGCCTTTAGTGCTTATCTTATGTAAGCTTTGGAATGTCCAAAATGCCCCCAGTAACTGTTTGTAGTGTGTGTGACAAGGACAGCCTGGAATGATCTTAGGGGGGGTGTCTACTTGGGATATGTTCCTTTTAACAACCTTGTCTTTACCTGATGTTTGCTTGTTGTCAAGAAAAAAGATAAAATATTTCTGTCTTGAACAAATATCCAGTTACTATGCTTCTTCAATGCTGCAGTCCTTTAGTTAGGAATTACTTTTTACCTGCAGTCACTTATAACCATCAGTCTATACTTTCTTTTCCTATATATGCATGCTCTTTAATTGCCTGGTGTTTGTTAGTTTGGGGTATATTTGTCCTTACTGGAATAAAAGCTGATTCGATACAAGGTGCTGTTTCAATGATTTCATCCTACTGTGTTTGATTAAGTGGTGATAATTGATTCAGGCGAGAGAAGGAGTGAAAATCGAGCACGAGAAAAAATTGTCTACGCTTCAAAGTCAGGAGTACAGAAGCGAAGAGGATGCCAAGTTAGACAAAACAAAGGCGTCAATACAGAGGCTTCAGTCTCTAATTGTGGTTACGTCTCAGGCTGTTTCAACTACCTCGTCTGCTATTACCAGCACACGAGACTCTGACCTCGTCCCTCAGCTTGTCGAACTTTGCCACGGGTTAGTATAATCTCATTATGTTATCTTTCAAGTAATTCAAAGTCACGATGATAAGTTGGTCACTTTTATTTTACGAGACGACATTGTAGAAATTAGAAAAACGTAGCAATTGACCTTTCACACGAGAGAGCTAGGAAGAGTGTTTTAATAATTTTAATTTCGTATATTTGTAGCTGTGTATAAATGGGCAAAGTCTTGTTTAAATCAATTCACCGTGCAGTTGATTTATGCTCTGAGTTGAGATAATGTTAGTTGTTAAATTAAAACGTATCAGTGTGTTAATGGTTTCATTCAAAACACAGTGGTATGGTAAGAATGTTTTACATAATACCTACTCATATATAATGCAGGTTCATGTACATGTGGAAATCGATGAATCAGTTTCATGAGGTCCAGAACGACATAGTGCAGCAAGTAAGGGGGCTCGTTAGCCTCACGAATAAAGGGGAATCAACATCTGATCTGCACAGGCAGGCAACACGCGATCTTGAGTCAGCTGTATCCGCATGGCACTCCAATTTCTGCCGTCTAATAAAATTTCAACGTGATTTTGTCTGCTCTCTCCACGGCTGGTTCAGACTCACCCTCGTCCCCATCAACAACGAACCAACCAACGAACTCTCCCAAGTTTTCGCTTTCTGCGACGAGTGGAAACTCGCGCTCGATCGCATCCCAGATACCGTTGCATCTGAAGCCGTCAAAAGCTTCATCAACGTCGTACATTCAATCTACTCCAAACAAACCGACGAGCTCAAGATCAAGAAACGAACCGAAACAGCATCCAAGGAGCTCGAGAAAAAGGCGTCCTCTCTGAGAAGCATCGAGAAAAAGTACTACAGCTCATACTCCATGGTCGGAAAAGGACTCCCAGATACGGGGCCAGATAACGGGCATGGTCTAGACGCACGGGACCCACTATCGGAGAAAAAATCAGAGCTTGCATCTTGCCAGAGGCGGGTGGAAGACGAGATGGTTAAACATTCGAGGGCAGTCGAGGTGACGAGATCGCATACGTTGAATAATATACAGACAGGGTTGCCTGGAGTTTTCCAAGCCATGACCAGTTTTTCTGCCCTGATGACAGAGGCTCTTGAAACAGTATGCACCAGATCTTACTCAATTCAAGCATAAACACCTCAAATGCAATTGTGTTATTATTATTATTTTTGCCTAATCTATTTAATTTTTGGGTTTTGAGCAAGTTAGAAATAGAAGAAAAAAGCAAGCTTTTTTTCTATTCATATCGTTCCATTTGTGCCTCTAATTTTGTTTCTTTATTTTGTATGTATATGGAATATTTGGAATGTACATAAAAGTGCTTGCGTTGTTGTATCACTTTTTCTACCACATTAATAAATTCTCCATTTTCCCCATCTTTTATACATATTTTTTCTACTTTTTTTGGAGGGTATGATGGTCAATTGAAATGAAGTGTAATTTTGAGATGTTTGAGAGATATAGTTAATTAGTTACTTTATTTTTATTGAAGGAAATGTTCAATTAAGTTTGAGACGATTTTTGTTTTTGGTAAATGTTCAATAAAAGTGCAGAGATTGGGCTCAGGTGCCATTCATAAAACACTAGTCAATTAACTGGGTTCTTACATCTGATGATTTTAACAGATTTTGTAATAATGCCAGGACCCCAATCTGCACATGGCCTTTCATTTTCATACTTATTGGCACAAGAAAAATCTAAAGATACTTCCCAGTTTACCAAAACTATGTTAATTTTTTTTATATGTTTGTCTACTAAAAGTATGCACATTTCCTTTTATGAAAATAATTATTTTATTTTTACCCCACAACCCCCACGGGCCACAACATCTTTATATTTCAGGAAGCGAACCAGACAACTGATACCATTGCGAAGACTCAGCCACTCTTCTGTTAAATAGAAGAGAGGTCAATTCCCGGACTTTATTTTACCTCTCATCTTTAGTGATATGTATCATGAATACTTTCGTTTTAACAAGAATTCTACTTAGATGGTTGTACCTTTTTCCTTAACCCAGGTTTTGTTTCTAAGGAGGATTTTTCCGGACAAGACTTTAACGGCGCTCCAGCCTCTGGTCCGGTATGTGGACTTATGATTTTAGGTGTTTTTTTCATTTTCTTTTTAATATATAAAAACTCTATTCGTCTCACAACATCTTTATTTTATCTACATTTTTTTAAAACTTGTACCCAAATGCATGAACATACTTTTGGTGGACGAGAGAGAGTTTTACTATAAAAATATGAATGAGTAGATTAAAGGTGAGGTAGGTTAGGTAGACAAGTTAAAGTAGAAATCAAGAAAGATTGTGCTTTGTAATATAAATTTGTATTTTTGTTTAAAATAAAGTTAGAATAAAAAAAATGGAGTAAAAAGACAAAGAAATGAAGTGGGGGTGGCAGAGTGCATGTTGGTTGGGTTTGTCTTCCTTAAACCGCGCCTACAAAAAAGGATTACAACTAGCTATACACTTGTGTCCCTAATATGAACTACTAATTAATACTACTATTTGCTTTAATTAATTACATTTAATGAGTTTTTAATTACCTTTTGTAACTAATCTTGGATCTTGAGCCCAAACCCACCCTTTTGTATGCTGGTTGTCGGATTTGTTTCATGCGGAGGTTTACCTCTTTCGTTTCGTTATAGTTTGAGATTTTAAATTTGAATTTTATTTACACTCACATTTAAAATATAAAATTTACTATCACATCATTATTTTTTACACAATTAAATTTACAATTAATATATTATATTCAAAATCTCAAAACAAACATACACAATTCCAAGATTTTGAAATTTATGATTTCTTCATCTGAACTTTTACCATTCTACATAATCTCAAATCAAATGTCGGCCCCCAAATGTTTTAGGTTTAACTAAGAAACTATATGCTCTCTATGTCCCTTCGAAAGCTTCTTGTTTACTTTTTACACAGTAATTAAAAAATATAGTATTATATGTGTAGTAAATTATTGAAGTAGAAAAAATGTAAATAAAGGTAAGAAAGAGAAAAGTTAAAAAGGGATAGAACATAGAAAATGTTGCCAAACAAAAAATGAAGGATGACACTAATCACTAGATTTTGGATATCCAAAATCTTATAAAAGATCGAAAATACTTTTAACTAAATATTATAGTAATATTTTTTTTAATGAGGGTATTACGATAAACTTACATTTTTTTTTATTTTTTTTTATACTCAATTTTAATTATCCCAATTCTGAATAGCCATCGTTTTCAAAAAATAAAATTATTTTGACAAAATGAGAAGCTTAACCAGCTATTGAGAAAGTATGAAGTGAAACTTAAAGATACACCTTCTTTTAATAATAGTGTAAAAACATTTTTCATGTATATTTTGCTATTACAATTAAATTTACCTAAACATTTAAAGATACATAATTAAAAATTACAGGTGCTTTATATTGATTCAGAATTCCAAGATCATCATGATCATACACACATGGATATATGTATCATTGTACTCCAATTCCTATGATTTTAAAAAAAGAGTATAAAAAAGAGTATTTGAGTATTTCAATGACAATGGATAAAGTGTTTTCATGACAATAATGTCACATATACACAGATGCATGCATGCATCAAAATTGGTCTCAGATATAAAAGCAAAGGAGGAGATTTAAAGGGGACCATTTTTTATAAATCAATGCAAACAATTAAAGTATCTTTTACCTTAGTCAACTTTTTTTAGTCTCCCAATTTTTATCTAAATAAATAATTGATAAAATCAGTAACGAATCTAGAAATTAAATTTGTTGAGAGTACGTGGAGTATTATACATCTCTCGAAACATAAAAATATGTACCCAAAATAATAATATGGTCATGGGTTTTTATTATTAAAGAAGGGGATACATTATTAGTATTAAATTTATTATTTTATAACAATACAATAATTATATGGTAATGGGTTTTTTTTTAATTTTTTTAATTTTTAAATTCAATAAATATTTTGTATAAGAATGTAGAAGGATTCTTCAATTATTATGGTAATGGGTTTTTTTTATTTTTTTTAATTTTTAAATTCAATAAATATTTTGTATAAGAATGTAGAAGGATTCTGTAGAAGAGCTAAGGTTCTACTTCTACTTCTACTTCTACACCTAATATTTTATTATTTAAGATCTCTCCTCTTTAAATTTTACCATCCAATTACATTTACCTCTAAAAATACTTACACATTCTACTATTTACATTTATCTCTAAAAATACTTATACATTATACTATTACATCACTCACTTTTACACCGTTGATTCAAATTATGTCGTATCATACTCAAAATCTTAAAACAAACATATACAATCACAATTAATCAAGATTTTAAAATCTAGGATTTTTCCATCTGAACTTCCACCATCCCAATAGTCTATAATTTAGGAAGCAAATAAATGGATTAAATTTGAATATAGTCCAGTATTAAGATAATTATTTGCATTTATCAGGCAACATTACACAATACTAGAATTGATCAAAAAGTTGTCGATAATTTCTTCCCAGTTTAGCAACAATGCAGTGTCTAATGGGATCAACTAAACGACATCGATACAAGTACAGTCGAGTACGCTAAAAGAACTCAAAGTCGAGATATTTACCTACTACTGTGTTTGCGCTCGCTGCATCTACTTGCCTGTACTTGACAGGAAGTTGAGGCTCAAACGCTCTTGGCACGTCTGGTGGCGTGCTGCAACGAATCAGAGCCCAATTGACACCTTCAAAGAAAGGGTGCTGCTTTATCTCAGTTGCTCCTCTTTTCACCCCTAGCCTGTTTTGTGGCTCCTTAACTAGCAGCCCACGTATAAGATCCCTACTAGCGTAGCTCGTTGCTGGCGAATCTGGGAACTTAAGCTGCTGCCCAACGACATTGAAAAGTGTTGCTCGATTTCCTGAACCTTTGAATGGTGTTTTACCGTATAACAACTCGTGCAAGAAGATGCCAAAAGTCCACCAGTCAACTGCACTCCCGTGGCCTTCACCTTTGATGATTTCCGGGGCTAAGTATTCGTGGGTCCCAACGAATGACATGGACCGAGCAGCAGTTGGTTCAGCGAGTAGCTCGGGTAAAGAGCCTGACGAAATCCCGGGGTCCACTCGCGACTTGGCTCCTGGCTTTTTCTTGAAAATTCGAGGGAGAAAGCATGATGGTTGAATGCATGCTGAAGTTGGTTCAATACACGGCGGTTGCATACAGAATGCAGGGCCTCGATCAGAGCCGAATGCAGCAGCTTTTATTAGGGTTGGTGAAACTACACATCTGAGTGAAAGGTCAAAGTCGGATAACATAATGTGGCCATCATCACGAACCAAAACGTTTTCGGGTTTCAAGTCCCTGTATACCACTCCTAGCATGTGAAGATACTCGAGTGCCAACAGAACTTCAGCTGCGTAAAACCTGAAGTGCAGTGTATGGTGTTAAATTCATAAAATTGAGCATTTCAACAAGACATCCAAAAGGCTTTCGAATCTGAATCAAGCAAAAATAAGCTAATTCTATTCGGTTAGTTCAGCTTTATACTCCTACATCATATGAGTCTTATTGGTATTCGACTATTCGGTCCATAATCTAAATTGATAAAACCACATCCTTAAGATTTAGAGACATATTCCAGAAATTCACATACCTAAGCCAGAAAATCACATGAACAAGAAACGATATCTAGTCGTAGTGACTTAGAATTCAATTAATGGATTGACAAAATTCGAAAACTAAGAGTAGTCAGCCTATTGATCAAACCAAGTTATACCATACACGTACAGGGAGACAAATTCAACGAAGCCCACAACAAATAAAGATTTATGAATGAATAAATTCAAGATAGATAAGCTCAAACAGAAAGAAATTGCAGAATAAAAAAGCTTTCAAAAATAAAACCAAGATGTACCTAGCAGCATATTCCGAAAAAAACTTTCCAGGTTGTCGCTGCCTCAGGTTATGCAGATCTCCTCCAGGACAATATTCCATGACCAAACACGAGAATCTATCCGTCTCAAAATGAGTATACAAAGTTGGAAGAAACGGGTGGTCCAGAAGCTGCAAGATTTCTCGCTCCGTCTGAGCCCTCGTCAACTTCTTCCTGCTAGCAAGGCATGCCTTATCCATGACCTTCATTGCAAAGAAACACCGAGTTGCACTCAGCTCAGAAAGATACACACTCCCAATATCCCCACACCCGAGTCTTTTCAGTAACCGAAAATGGCTCATGCCTAAAATCCCATCCCGTGCTCTTATAGCAAGTATAGCATTCCATCTAGGATCATTTCCCTTGTGAGGCTTATTTGCACTCCCAGTAGTGTTACTCCAGTTACTATCATCACTAATACCACTGCTATCACTAGCTCGACTAAGGCTAGTTCTAATACTCTCGAGAGAATCCCCTCGAATGCTTCCTTTGGCAGAGGTATTAACAATGCTCATAGACGTAGCAATGCCAATACTGTCGATGCTGCTATGAGGACTAATGTTGCCACTTGGAGGTAACGAAGCATCCCAGATACATTCTTTCTCAGAATCTGGCAGTGTGCTTGAAGTAGAGCCAACCGCTAAGTCTTCAATTGTTAATGATGGAGTTCGTTTGATATTCGGTACCCTGATCGAAAGATCCTCCAGAATCGGACCCTTCATTAGGTCTACGTCAACTGGTTCAGGGGGATGACTCACTCCATGAAACGAAGTAGAGCCAGTTTCTTCGAAGGAATCGCAATTCACTCTAAACGAAAGGATATCAGCCATGATTTCTTCTTCTTCGTCGTCCTCATCCAAAGAGTTCTCCCCTTCCCATTCTCGAACAGGGGAAGGTAACTCAAACTCCAGAGACACTTGCAAGCTGGATGGTTTCTTAATCAGCTCTTTTAACCATGTGGACTGATCAGTCCTTGTAACCTTATGAGCAAGGGGTAATTGCTTCGAAGGCAACCGTGATTCGGGGTTCGTTTCCATATTCAATCACCAAATGTCATCACAGTAATAACCTCTCTTCATTAGACTACACAGAACAAGGAACAAAATAAACACAGTTATTCCAATCCAATCAAAAGAAACAGCTATGAATCAGACTAAACCAACAAACCCCACTTAATGTTGAGAACACTCAAGAACAAACACAGCATTGTTCCAAAATTCACACATTAACAACACAATAAAAACATACATAACATGAAAACTCCCAACTCCCAAAAATAAAGAAAACACAGCAGGAAAATGACATCCAATACAAATATTAATAAAATGGCATCAGTGATTTATACTTGGATTCCACTAAATAGGCATAAAAATGACACCCAATACAAAGATTAAAAAAACAAAAAAAGGTAAAACAGAACATTAGGATATACATTTGACATTTCAAGCGGTGAAAAAAGAAAGAACTATGAAGCCCATCAGGAATACATACCAAAATAGTGAAGAATCGTTGAAAATTAAGAGGTGCAGCTAAAATGGGAGCTCTTCTGAGTTAAAAATGAAAAAATGGGGGCCAAAATTCTTGGATGAAGAAAGAAGAATAACAGAAACTAGTGTAGCAAAGAGGAGAGTAGGTGAACAAGTTTTGTTGCGTATTTCTTGTATAGAGGGGCTATGGCCGCTTTAGCCATGTGTTCCCTGTGATGACTGCTGAAGAAAAGAGTGCAGTGTGTGTGTGTGTGAGAGAGAGAGAGGGAAGAGAGAGAGAAATGGCTATGGACAGGTAGAGAGATTGGAAAGGACGAAAAAGGCCCTTTGGTTTTATTGTGAAACTGGTGTGTTTAGTGATGTGTTTTCTTTGTTTATTACTCCATTTGGAGAAATTAAATGCGGATAATACTGCTTTTGCAGATTACTTAATTTTTTAATCCTTTTTTCTTTTTGGAGACTAAATAATCATTCTTTAATTTTTTTTGGATTGAAAAGCCATAAGAATCATTCACCAACTTTTTTCCATTACATGAATCATTTACTAAAAAGTTAGTAAAAGAAAAGCCTTATTTGAACCTTATTTTATGCCTAAATATTAAAGTGGAATCTCTCAATACACGATATAGTATTTTCACTATTTGACAAGACTAAATATTCATTATTTAGGAAAAATATTTTCACAAATTTTAGTCATTTTCCTATAATTAACAACCATAAATATGGATTCATTACATTTAGAGAACATGTATTTTATTTAATGATTGTAAATTAGAAAGGAATTTCTTGTGTAAAAGTTCTTTTCGATTATTAAAGTTCACCGTTTAGACTTGTATAATTTGATGCATGTATAAATGTGTTTAGTCAAAGCAATATTTTATTGAATGGTTAAAAAGTAATGTCTGTGCAAAAAAAATCTTTTCATTTACTGTTTACACCTCCATAATTGGATATATGTAAATTATAAATATAATTACATTCAATAGAATACGTTGATTATAACATATACGGCACCAAAAATACGATATTTCGTGCTGCAAAGAGATTGTGAAAATTATAATTGAAAATTTATTAAATAGTGGAGTATAAAAGTAAGTCTTACTTTATATACATTTAATTGATGAAATGCAATAGTGAAATAGTAAGTAATCTTGAAATTATTACTCTATTATTAAAAAAAAATGTGAATTATAAAACCAAGAAAAAGTATGAAAAAAAATGTAGGTAATATATATAGTGAATTTTAAAATTTAATCTTCATAATTCTACAATTAAACATTCTTTAATTTTTTAAAATCAATTTAACAAGCCTATACCAAACATGCCCTAACACTAAGGGCATGTTTGTTTTGGGATGGGAAATCCGGATTTGGGATTTCGAAACTCCACCCCCGTTACAGTTTGGGATTTTGATTCAGGATTTCAAAATCCTACCCTATAAACCCTATAAAAGTCAACCCTATAAATACCTACAAACCCTATATAAATACCTATAAAATCTATAACCCTATTCTATAAAGTTAAATCCTACCCTATATAAATCACAAAACAAACACAAAACATAAAAAACATTAGAATTTTAAAATCTACTAGATTTTGAAATCCGAATTTCAAAATACTCAAAATCCCAAAACAAACATGCCCTAAGAGACCCATGGGGGACAATATAATGGAGTAATGGTGCCCCCGCAGTCCTATTATAAAGGACAATAGCGTCAAATTAGTAAATAGGAATGGGGAGTGGCAATAGCATATAGTAGTAGGGCGGGAGTGAGAAAATGGTGGGACCCACTTCTGCTCCTCCGTTGGAGTACACAAGTCTTTTCAGCGATCAAGCCCCCCTCCCCTCCTCTCAACTCCCCCCATTATTATTAATTAATTCATTTAGCTCCCTTTCAAAGTTTTTTTAATATTCAATTCAAAATCCATTAATTTTTTGAGGCCTTTCAAAGTTACTCCCTCCTTCCGTCTATAAGTTTTACGTTACTTTTTGGCACAAAAATTAAAAAAAGTGATTAAATAATAGATATAGTAGAAGTCATGTGATTGAGAAAGTAAGATATAAAGGGAAGTGTAAGAAAAAATACTTACCAAAAAAAGTATGGGAAGCTTATAGGCAGACGGACCAAAATGGTAAAATGGAAAGCTTATAGGCGGACGGAGGGAGTATTCATTTTGGGCATGTTTGTTTTGGGACTCACCCGTCCGGTAACGTCCCAGGTCCTTATTCTACTTCGGGATTTCACATCCGGATTTCTGCATCCAACTACATCCACCCCTATACATCCTACTATTAAATCTTACTATTACATCTCATCCAACTACTCTTACACAATTTGATTTGACATAATTATACTATTACATCCCATCCAACTACTCTTATACAATTTGATTTGACATAAAGTTACATCACATCCTACTCAAAATCCCAAAACAAACACACACAATTACTATTCATCAGAATTTCCACATCCAAAATTTCCCCATCAAAAATTTCCCCCATCCTACATAATCCCAAAACAAACATACCCTTTGTTATTTGGAATTGTTCCATAGAAAATCATGCTTTAATTATCTTTTTGAAAGTTATTCATTTTAAATGTTACAATGGATGTTGCCAAAAAAAAAAAATTTGTTTGCAACACTCGCGTCTACTTTTATATCTTTTCTAATACCCTTACTATTCACTCTGTCACATGATTTATTTTATATGTGAAGTGACACACAAAATAAAAAAATGTAAAATTGAGAATATTGTGAAGATAAAGTAAATAATTTTTCATTTTAAGACCTCTCTATCTTTTTTTCTCTCAATCTCTCTTCACCTCATCAATTTACTACACATATAACTATATTTATTAATATTTGCAACAAAAGTAAATGAACAACTTACAAGTGGACGAAGGGAGTAATTTTTCCGTTATAATTTGTTCATGTGCCCATTTTTTCAGCACAACTTCTAATAAATGTTGATTAGTTTGGGTATATAATTGGAATTTTGTAGTTTTTACAGATATTTTACTAGAAAAATACTCCTTAAATAAAGGAGTTGGACCTAGATCGATTCCTTTCATGATTTGGTAAAAGGAAATATAAACAAATCAGATATTAGTAGTAAAATTAACTCAGAGTACGTAGATATATAAGGAGTGTTTGGAAACAAAACTATGTGCTTAAAAACATTTTTTTTTAAATAGAATTACTTTTGAAGTGTTTGTAAACACAAATAAGTGATTAAATTAATTACTTAAAAGCAGTTTTAGTCAAACACCCCTCTCCATGCTTCTAACAACTTCTAAGTGCTTCTAATCATTACACTTACTAATTTTACAATTTTGCCCTCGCAATTTAAATACTATTTTATTTTTACCCATTATTTATTCAAATGTAATAGGGGTGTTTTTTGTAAAATTATAAAAAAAGAGATTTGTATGACATACACCACAACATTAAAAAAATTTATTAGAAGTATTTATTTTTAAAACACTATCTACTTTTAATTTTACTACAAAAATCAACTTTAATCACTTTGAATCAACTACAATTATTTACAAATATACCAATAATATTGTGGGAAGTCATTTATTAGACTTCTTTCATGTTATTATTACTTGACAATTCAAGTTTATCAAACAAGTTTATCAAACAAGTTATGTGGTATAACCTTATCATAGGGTTGCACATATTTGAATCAAAAATCAGTTTAAGTCTCATAACTTCGAAATTTTTCGTAAAAGGTTCTAAAGAAAATATAATTTTCGATTTCGTCCCATAAGTCCATAATTAGCATGATTTTGATAATTTTTTTGTCGAATTTTGACACTTCTAAAAATAATGAAAATTTTCACAACTCTTATTTTCAAAATTTTCACTATATACCCTCTGTGTAATTAACATTTCTTATACAATATTCTTACTTTATTGATTTTTATTAATGCCGAAATTAGTGTCCACACAAATTTAATAGAGGGAGTATATATTTGTATTATTGTATATATGCTTCTTATTACTAGCTACTCATTAACATACGAATTCTTGCTGTTTTTCTGCTAATCGAAAAATATTGTTGTCCGTTTCACGTGAAATATTTTCACAATAGGATGTTTCTCGTTATATGTTCATTTCTTTTTATTCATCTTTAGAATTTTACTAGTACAAAATCCGCGAAATTCGCGGATGATAAAATAAATAATATTTAGTAAATAAAATGAAAAAACAATGAAAAGAAAAATTAAAAATACTTTAAAAACGCATAATTAAAAATTATAATTATAATTAGAAAACTTAAATGGGAAGAAGAAGTGAAGAAGAGAGAGAATGGATAAGAAAGAAAAATAATTTTAAAAATTATAGTTCGAGAAGAGAGAGAAAGAAACGGTTAAACAAAAAACATGAAAAAAAAAATCAGAAATTCTATAAAATTAGGAAAAGAGAAAAGGAGGAGAATTGAGATGACACGTAGAAAAGAAAAGATTCAGAATTAGTATATAAGGGTAGATTTACTTACTCCGTTTTGGTGAAAGTTTCTCAACCCTCTTTTTTCGTCCGTTCAAATCAAAAGTACTCATTCTTTTTTTAACAAAGTAATTCCTCTCTCTGACATTTCATTATAGATTCTCTCTCGTAATCACATCACCTCCGTAACCAACTTTCACGAGAACTTAGGGATTATTAAAAAAAAAACTGAAAAAATGGAAAATTGGGATTAGGAAAAGGACGTGAGAGCGCGTGCATGGTCAATCAGCGTCGAAAACAGGGTGATGACTGATGATTCATATATACGTACAATACATGCATGCATGCAACCAACGATTACTGCTGCATAAATTCTCTGTTCTTGGTCGTATTTTTTTTTTTATATTTGTTGGCCCAATTTGTTCCTATTTGAAGACAATTTACCCTTCTCCTCGTCCCCTTAAGTATCTTTCATTTCACCAAAACACACACGTACATCTTTGTCTTCAAGTGTTTTGATTTTTTAAGGAAAATTAACCCTTGGAGCAGTCACAATCATTAATTTTTTAACTTATATAAAACTAGCCATTTTCTTTATTAGATATCCAAGTTTCACCTCTTTCTTCCACATGCTAAGGGAGTAGTAAAATTGGTAAAATGTAGGGTGAATAGGCTAGACTATCAAATAATTCATGATGCTTGTGAATGTAATAGTACCCTTAAAAAAATTATTAAATGTATAGTGAATTGTTGCGGTGGAGAGAAATAGAAAAAAAAGGTAAAAGAGATTAGAAAAAAATAGAAATAGTGGTTGTTGCGATTTTTTTTTTAGTATGACGCTCAAAATGATAAAATTAGTAACTTTTGAAAGAATGAGCTTGTGCACTCCTTCATGATCAAATGTCACTCGTATATACTAATCCGAAGATTTGCCTATTAATATTTAAAATGTGACGAAATGAATATAAAAATACAATATCAATGTAAGGTTTATCGAATGAAATCACCTGTTTTAATTTTGATGTCTCACATTTTATTTTACTATATGGATGATTGACTTGTATTATATTAAAAAAATAATTAATGACCTATAATATTGAAAACTACACATGTTAAAATTCTGCAGCATGCAATACCAGTGGAACACGAAAAGTGGAATAAGAATCAAATCGAATGATTTATTTAATTCTTTAGTGGCCGGACTCCAATTCCACGGGTCCTTCAAATTTAGTGATTTGAATTATTTCGGGCTATGAATTTACTTATTATTTTATTTTAATTTTTAGTAGAAAAGGTAAAATTATATTGTACTCCAATTAGTGGACCACTTATTGCTTTTCGAAATGTGTAAGGGCCTCTTCGCTTTGAAAATTTCAATAATTTGTATTGTAATTAGGAAAAAGGAAGCTTTTGCATTCAAATGTGGGTGGTTTATGATTGCTTTCTCACTTGGGATTAGGCCCACTAAACACCTTTATTCTGTGGCTAATATATGAGGAGGGGCAAATATGATTTTTTTTATTATCGCATTCAGATGGATATTTTGAAGCCATGGCTTACAAGTTACAAGTAACATATCCCTCGGCACCCGAAATAACTTTCACATGTAGATGAAAATGTAAATTAAAAAAGTGTAATAATAAGTAGAGTTTTGAGGAATAATTATATTTAAAATAAAAAAAATGTTGACTTGTGTGTAGGTGTAAATCAAAAGTAATGATATTTTGTATAAATTTAAAAATATTATTATGAGGATAGAGTTTATTTTATATTTTAATAGTGTGAAAATTATTGTGGAACTTCTCGAAAAGAAAAATGTAAAATTTATTGTGAACAGAAGACTCGAAGGGAGTAACATTTTGGAGTTTGTTTCCTCCAAATTGAATCACAACTAAAATAGGTTAATTTGGTTGGCTAAATCAGCTCAAGATAAGTAGTTAATTAGGTCTAGCCAGTTGGGTGGTGTTTGGTTTGGGATTGTGGTGGATTGAATTTGGATGGTGGTGGATTGAATTGGGATTTGGGTAATCCATGAATAGTAATTGTGTGTAAGTTGTGTTTGGTTAATGATTGAGAAGTAGGGGTAAATTTAATTTTATGCCAAATCAAAAGGGATGTTATAATATTTTATTATGGTTAGTAGTGAAAGAAAAGTAAGAGAGCGAAAAAAGTACGAGAGATAATGAGTGTGTGAAATAAAAGTAAGAGAGAGAAGAAAGTAAGAGAGAGAATGAAAAGAAAAATAGTGATTTGATTGAATAAAAATAGGTGTATATTTGTATTATAGGGGTAAATTGGTATTTGAATTTGTATTTGGATTAAAATGGATTAGAAGATATTGGATTGGAATTGGACCAATCCAAATCCGGATTGGTCAATCCCAAAACAAACACGCCTTAAGATATCATATCTGACCATAAATAACTCTATCATATCTATCAAATGAGATCGTGGGATAGTCTTGTATATGAGATAAAGTCACACTAATATTTGAGTCATGTTTTTTTTTTCTTGATTCAAATTTTATCTCTAAAGATAATTTTTTTGAAAAAAGTTTTAATAACACCCCCAACTCAGGACCCAACTTGCAAACTAATGACTCAATTTCTACTGTTTAATTTTTCATGTTGTTTATGTAGTTTGACAACCCCATATGCTTGAATTCCACCATTACCTTAAAAAAAAAAAAAAAGTGGCTCTATTTTTTTTCCTTTTTTCTTTTGATAAAAATCATTAGTATTAGCCATTTATTTTTTTTAAAAAGGGAAAAGTTTCATTAAAGAGCTTTTAATGTGTTTCGTTAAAAGCTTACATCGTAGTCTATTTTCATTGAATACGGTATTGCATGAAATTGATTTGTATAGTGTTCAAATTCAAATTGAATTATACACTACTGTTTTTAGTAAGTGTCGTTTTTTTTTTTTTTTTTAAAGTTAGATAAAGTTTTATTCTTTATTTGTCCTTAAATTCTTTAAAATTTTAAATAAATGTGTTATTTTTTCAATAAGATAAATAAACATTTATTAAAAATACAAAAAAAATCAATTTAACATGATATTTGAGCTATCAGTTATCCCCATGCTGGGTTGTCAAGCAATAGCGGCCCACTAAAGTAAATGGGTTCCGGCCCACTATAATCCTTTTAAAAGTTATGGAAAATAATTATTCGTTTCAAAATTATAATTTACTCATCTTGTCTACTTATAAATTTTTTCATTTTCGATTAGTAAGCTTTTAATTTTTTTTTTTGACAAATTTTTTTTTTTTTTTTTTTTACACTCTACTTTATATTTTACAATTTCTCTCCATCTAATTCTTTCAATATATTTATTATTTACTTTCTTTTTCGTAATTACTTACACATTTTTTTTATTGAAATGTCTCAAAGATTACTTGCACATTTTCAATATTGAAATACTCTACAAAATTAATACCCCTCAACATTATTCTATTTTCAAAATTGTCACTCATTTTTACATATATTTTACTTTACACCTCATGAAATTACCCAAAATACCCTCATTTATCTTACATTGCCAACCACTCAATTCAATTTTTTTTAAAAATCGTGCTAGTTAAAATATGATGTAGGAACAGAGGGAGTAATCACTTTTTTTAATTCATGTGCTCAAAAGTAACTGAAGACAGAGTAAGTGGGTGTTTGCAAGCACTAGTATGTGCTTAAAAACACTTTTTTTTAAAAATATAATCACTTTTGGAGTGTTTGGCAACACAACTAAGTGATTAAATTAAGTAGTTTAAAGTGATTTTGGTGAAGCACCCCCCACCCACTTTTAATAGTTTCTATGTGCTTCTCATCATTATAGTAACCAATTTTACATTTTTGCCCTTACAATTTAAATAATATTTTATGTTTACTCATTACTTATCAAATGTAATAAGAGTATTTTTGTAAAATTATAAAGAAGCTATTTGTTTTGCAAACATCACGATATATATAAAATTGATTAAAAATGCTTAATTTTAAAACACTACCCCACTTTCAAATTTATTTTAAAAATCAATTTTAATGAATCAATCTCTATTGTTTGCAAACACACCCTAATTTTTTTAAGACAAAATAATAAAATATTATTTATTATGTCGACAAACCAACCCGTGAAATTGAAGAATAAATAATGGGAACTTGGGAAGTATATAAAGGCAGGGTCAATGACTCGAAAGAGGACTTATTTGTCAAGAAGTGGCCGACTTCATTTCCACCAAATTACCAAAAACCCGATCAAACCAACCGACACACTCGCTAACCGTTACCGCATCAAATACACTTTCCCCCCACCCTACCAACCACCGCCGGATTTCGCCGGCGGCAAACACTATACATACACTGCACATAAATACGCGCATATAACTTCTGGAAACCATGGCGGCTATGGTCTCCGAGAAAATGCTGGACCCTACCCCAGTATCCGCTCCTCCAATTTCACAATCCATGGGTACTCATAATTCTCCCGGACGCTTCTCCGCCGACTCTCCGTCTAGTTCACCTGCGCCAGAAACACCCGATCGTTCTACCTCTTCCACTCCCAGTCCTTCCAGGCAGCTCGATCCACAGGTATCCCCTCGAATTTTTGGTATTACTGAATTTTGATTATGCAGAGGGAGAAAGGGGAAGTACGGGTGTTGTGAGCTGAGAGTGAATTCTGATTTTGTAGGAGGATATTTTCAATTTATTTTCTGGAAATATAATCACTCAATCGTAGAATTATAAACTCCACGAGTTATTTTTCGCTGCGTTGGTTCTCTATTTTATAACTTCCAATTAATGAGATTATTACTACATTCTAATTGGAAATATTGGTGATAGCTAGCTGATGAGTTCTTCTTAAGATGAATTTTGTTTAATCAGTTATACTTGCTTGGAAGATGGAATAATCATAACTACTTATACTCTTTCATGGATCGACGGTGAAAAATAGAAGAAAATTCTATTAGTGAAGGAAGGCCTAAATGCTACTCTCTCCGTCCCTGAAAAACTTTCATTTGATGGAACGAACTTTAAGGAAAAAGTGTAATAATTAGAGTCTTAGAAGGTAATTTTGTTAACTTTTATATATAAAGTAAATAAAGTAGTTTAATTGAGTGTATGATGAACCCCAAAAGATATTGTATGAGGGGTAAATACGTGTATATCGTGAGAGTAACTATGCAAACTTTTCAGGGACGGAGGTAGTACTTTACAAAAATTTAGTTCAATTATCAAGCTTATCTTTTGAGTTTATGATATGTGCGGCCAACCTTGACTTCAATTTAAAGGGAAAAACAATGGTGCTTTTATTTATGATAAATTAGAGTGCATTAGCTGATGGCTAAGTACTGTGCCTTCTTACAGAGTCAACCTCCTACAAGAGTTGAAGAATTACGACAGCTGTTTCGCCTTCCACAGGATGAAGTAAGTAAATTAAATTTGTCATGTTAGTATAATGTTTGCCTATGCTCCTAGCAACAAACTCCTAGGTTCCTTTCATTACGGTATGCTTGAACAAGTTCCTGGATAACACAAGCCTAAAGGTTTCTTATTTGTACTTTCTGCCATACAAGATTTTGCTGTGCAGCATATTTCCTAACCATGTAAATTATTACTCTGTTATTAATCTATAAATATGCTTCCTATCATGAGAAGGAGCTGAATGAGGCTTCCTTTGCTGTAGCTAGACTGAGCTCAGGCACCCTCAATTACTCTTTGCATGTCAATTTTGAGCTATATTTCATCCTATATATTGAATTCAAATTAATTTTGGTTGCTATCATCTGAGAAACTGAGACATCCATCTAGTATGAAACCTAACTTGCACGTCATTTTGTTTATCTTCCCTGAAACTTTATAGGTTCTCATTCAAGATTTCAACTGTGCCCTGCAAGAGAATTTTCTTCTTCAGGTAAATTGTTACTTTTGATTTGTTTCTTATCTTACTTTTCCTGAATATCTCCAATCTCAATTGCTGCTTGCACAAATTATAGTTTGTTAATAACATAGAATATAATAGATTTTTCGCCATTTATTTCACAATTATAAAAAAATTCTTCCTTGCAGGGGCATATTTACGTATTTGTCCACCATATCTGCTTCTACTCCAACCTATTTGGATTTGAGACAAAGGTCTGTTCTTGAATATTGTTGTTTCCTTTCTCTTTTGAAACTTATTTTAAATTTTAAGGTGCAATATCTGATAGATCAATATGTGTTGTGGCTGAACTAGTTTATGCAGTATTATTTTCGTTAACATGACGTAGTATCATGTCCTCAATGATGTAATGACAAAGTTACCATAATTTGAGGTTAATTATATATGAAAAAAGAAAAGTATGTTTGGTACGATAACAAAATTGAGGTATTCATGTTGTACTTTTCGAATCAGGACTACACACATATAAATGGATATGCTTGTGGTTGTATTGATTTCTTATTTGATGAAATTGTGATTCTCCACTATTAAAGGGTGCTCTAAACAGCTACTATGGTATGTGTTGATAGTACTTATACTGCTTGATGTTTATTGACTCTGGTTGACTTGAAATTTTAGAAAATTATTCCATTTCAAGAAATCACGGCAGTACGAAGAGCGAAAGCAGTAGCTGTTTTTCCGACTGCTATAGAAATAATAGCTGATGGGAAGAAGGTATGATGATCATCAAAATAATGATGTTCTGCATATATTACTATCTTACCGCTTAAGAACACGGTCATGTTATATTTTCAATTTTTTTTTTTTTTTGCAGTACTTCTTCACATCCTTTTTATTCCGTGATGAAGCTTTTAAGCTCATTAATGAAGGTTGGCTGAAGCACGGCATTGAAGCAAAGGAGATTGCAGATCAGCTGGTTAGTTGGTCATTAATGATGAATTGTTATGTTCAGACTCATGATCTGTTCCGAATTTGGTTTATGAGCTAGCTTTCTTAAGTCACATCTCCCCCACTCTCTCTCTTTGATCTTTCATGTATTCTTGATGAACACTTGTTTCCTTTTACTTCCTTACCGTTCAGCCAGTTTTTTCTTTTGGATATGAGTTGAACAGTTTTGAGCATTTTGTTAATGCAAATGCTGATTTGTTTAGGTCATAGTCTTAAAATATTCTATTATTTCAAAATCATGAGACTTAACCAGTGAGGATCGATACATACTTAAGTCTGCTTATCATCTTTCCATCATAATCATCATATCATGCAGAAACCTTTCTCAGCTCATTCTCTTTAAAATTAAAACGTGGATCTTGTTGCCTTGTTGGGCATATGGATGCATTTCAATCATTACTCGTTTTTTGGACTTCATTTCTATTTTGATTCTAGGATGATGTGCTTATTATCTTTGGGATAGTGCACAATGGAAATTATTGTTCAAGGCTGGCTTTACATTTCCTTTTTCTATGCAACGTAGGAGCTAACGCCTGATGTCTGCATCCAGGAAAATGACAGTTATATTGAAGAACCAGGTAGTTCAAGACAATCGTTGAGCGAGCTGGATTTAATGGAAAGGTATCTCTTTTAACCATTCAGCTTCTTAATTTTTGATCTAATTGTAATTGTTAAATCTGGAAGTAAGTTCACTAATCTGTAATATTTGCCCTAAGAAGTCAACTGCAGCATGGTTTTGAAATTGAGTGAGATCAGTTTAGGTTATTACCAGTATTCTATTAGCAAATTGGTTACAGATGAGACTTGTGACGGAAAGTAGATCTGAAATTGAATTGCTTATGCTGCAATGGAAAATGTGAAATTTAGTTGATCTTGTTAAGAAGATATGTTGAAGGTGAGGAAGCTGATGAATTGGTAGAAGTGGTTGCTGGGTTTATGACTTCCAAAAGTGGACTTATGAAAAATAGATAAAAGAGTGATGATATAGGATGAGAATTTGACATGCAGAGTAGGGGGTATTTAGATGGTTTTCTATTAGAGTTAGGGTGTACAACATGAGTTTTGACTTTTGCCCCGCCTCATTTGTCCTTCCATAGACATAATAAATGCATATAAAAAATGTAGCAAGCATATGATCTCCATTTAAGTTGTTGTGCATATTTCAACCAAGTTAGTAGGATTGTAGTACCCTCTGAAATAAATTGTACCTCTGCGAGTATAATATGACACTGTCATAGTAGTTGTCAGCCAAAACATAAATCTGCATACAAAAAAAGTTGCTCTTTCTTGGTACCCTTCTGCTCATTGTCAAATTGGCAGTCAGATTCACTTAATGTGGTTCTGTGCACAGTGATGGGAAAGCCCCCACATCGGAGGAACCCAAATGTATCGCTGATGGTGAACCTGAAATTGTGTCAACAAGCCCGGCTATGGAAGTTAAAAATGAAGTGAATGCAGTTCCTGTTCCTGTTATTGATTGTTCATCTTCAGCAAAGTGTTCAGCTTGGGAGCCGGAGAGTTCTGATGCACCTGAAGGTTAGCCAATATTCTTTTCTAGTGTTCTCACTTTTATTGAACTATCTGTTAGAGCTATGAACCACCAGGGTTTAGCATTTTTTTGGGCAGCGCAGAGGTATCTCCTTTATCAGGTTTTTCCAAATATTGCATATATAAACATGTTCTTACGGAGTAGCAAGTGTCCTTTTCCCACACATTGTCCAATATTTTGTTAATATTATTTTCCCTCTTTCCACTTTGTCCTGAACTGGGTTTCCATGATGCAGTTCCTGAAGGCTTCACCAAAGTTGCAGAAGCAAAGTTTTCGGTAGTAAAATAATTTTGTACTTGTTGTATCTAACTGACTATATGATTTCATTTTAAGAACGGATGGGTCATGAGCAAGCTCCATCCAATTAATGAACCCTTTTTTTAACATATATATTTTAATGCAGATACGGGCAGAGGAGTTTTTTAATCTGTTCTTCTCTGATGATTGTGCCAATTTCCATGAATCTTTTCATAAAAAGTGTGGCGATAAAGGTATTGGGTGAAGGCAGACTCTGGCCTGTTATGCTCTTGTTGTTTCCTCATCTCCTATAAGTAGTGATCTCTTCATATGTTCTTTAACCATTTTATTTGATGTGGTTATGGCCCTTATAGATTTCAAGTGTACAAAATGGCATCCTCATGAAAAATTTGGGCAGACCCGCGAAGTATCATTTCAGCATCCAATTAAAATCTATTTCGGTATGCTTTTGTTCATGGAATATTGATGTTAGAAATGGCGTTTTCTGCCTCAAGTTATGCTCAGCAGCTTATTTCTGACTGTTTTATTTGTCAGGTGCAAGATTTGGCAGTTGTCAAGAGGTTCAAAAATATAGAGTCTATAGAAATGGGTAAGTTTCTGTTATCAAACAAAGCAAAAAAAAAAAAAAAAACTAATTTACACATCATTATATATTTCACATACTATCTTTATTTATTATCTTCAGTATCTTTATTTATACAATCAGGGGTGGGTCTGGAAGAAGCAGTAGGGTGGGGATTGGTTTGGATAGTTTGGGAGTATTATCACATCTTAGAAAACTTAAGTTGCAAGGCACTATTTTAGAGTAGATTTTTTTTAAATGGCCATTTGACTGTATTGGACCAAAGAAATGAAGAAATTGAGAAAATTTGCTGCCTCTGTTTTAAAAATTTACAAATCATAGGCAAATTAGACCAGTAAAAATCTGGCTCTCGGTGTCACTTCTCTTGGTGTTGGATCCTGAGACAGACCTTATTAGCCCTATGATGAGAATAGAATGTTACAGTAATTAACTTCATGGAGTCCTCTCTCTAAGTGATGATTTGATTGGGATGCTGCAATGTTGCACTCTGGTCTGAGGAAAAATAAAGAAGAAAAAATTGAAATAAAAACAAAAACTTTAAGCAGATATTCAAGTACCTCAAGTATATTTGCAAATTTTATTCTTTCTCAAATTCGTATTCTTTATAAGGTCAATTTATGGGAAAAATGATATTCTGACATTATTGAGCCTTTTGTTGTTAATGGATATTGCCTCCAACCTGAACACACACTCATGAAAACATAAGTAGTTACGATATCTAAATATGGTTCTTTGGGATGTTCTCCTGCAATCATCGTCAACCGCTGTTTGTCTTAATCATTAACATGCATCTTAGTACAAATTAATTACTATCTTGCTTGAGATTACTTGGTCACAATTGTGTGGTGCTATGTGTTGTTAAATCTTCCTTTATTTAAAGTTTTTGGTGATCTTCATATAATATTTGCCTGTTAACAACATTATTATTTTCCTTACCGGCTTATTTGTCATGGCAGCCATTTGATCATTGATACTTCACAAGATATTAGTGACGTACCATATGGGGACTACTTCAGCGTGGAGGTATAAATTTTTCGATGTATTGATGGAATACTTCAACCAACTTGTAATGTATTTTGTTGGAAGTACACCTATTCTATTTTTCAACTCATCCTTCCCCTTGACCTCCCTATCCTCCTCCGATCTCTTGCCCGGCCTCCCTTTCCTTGCTGCTAATTGTTGATTTTGGTTCTATTTCCTTCTTTTAGCATAGAGATGGGTTGTTCTGTTTCTCCTGACGGTCTTTCATGAAAATACACTTCAATCTTTTATTTTACAGGGACGCTGGGATCTAGAACCAGAGGGAGATGATTCGAAGCCTGGCTGCAGATTGAGGGTTTACACCAATGTGGCCTTTTCAAAGAAAACCATGTGGAAAGGTTTTAACTATGTTCCTCATATAACTATCTGGTATCTTATATTGACACAGCTCATAGATAGATGAATATAAATCTAACAAGTTAAGTAGGAAATAATATTGGGCAAATAATGAGTTCTGTTTGAAGTCATATTTTTCACTTCATGTATGTATAGTATACTTAGGATTATTCTTGTTTCTACTTTGACTGCGTACCTGATTGTTTTGGATTTATCATTTCTGGAGATGTGTTTGTTATGGGCATTTGAGGCTTTGCATTAAGGTTTTGGAAGATCTTAACTCAACAATTAGTTTGAATGCTGACCAGCGTCCTAATTTTGCAGGGAAAATTGTGCAGTCTACAGTAGAAGAGTGTCGCGAAGCTTATGCAATTTGGATAGACCTGGTATCCTTCTCGTCTTTTCTTGATTAGCTTATAAAATTTTTGTTTTTATTTCCCTCCCACTATATGAAGATTGTATGGATTAATGTTTCAGGCACATGAATTGTTAAGACAGAAGAATCTGGAGAAGGAAGAAGGTATATATTTTTATAAGTGCTAAACATGTATAACCTCATAATAATATAGATCTTATTTTGTTTAGTAAAAGATCAATATTAATTTCATGGAATTTACTTTGCTAGGTTTTGATGTTACACATCTTAACTAATTTTCATAGAATGTTGTGCATCTAATTTGATTTCAAATGTGCTAGTTCGACCGGAGAAGCTAGCAATTGCTGAGCAATACGTGGAACCTAAGGCCAGTGATGTAAGAACATCGGAAATCATACCAGACGTGAACCAACAAGTCACTCCAAGGGTCAATGTTGGCGAGGCATCTGGATCCTTGTTTAGAGACACCTTCGTCAAATTCTGTGCATCTTTACGAAATCTGAGTGCTCCATCCCTACTCCTGGTCATTTCAATTGTTGTAATTGTCGTTCTAATGCAGGTATGTTTAAATTGCTGGAATGAATTTCTGTAGTTTAGGTGCTTTCTCTCCCTCATTTTTCATTATTTTAGTATCATATTAATAAATCGAGGTTACTGTGCAGACGAGCATCCTGGTGTTATTAAGTAGACCTCAGCGGATCCACGTGATCCCTCAGCAGGCAGCTGGCTGCATGCACGGGTCGACCGAGAACAGGTTGGAAGTGCTGGAGTCTGTGAATAGGCAAATTAAGTATATGAAGGAGGAGATGCATTTTATGGAAACTTTGCTGGACAAGATGCAAAATGAGCACGCTCAACTCAAAGGTAAGTTGAAGGAGTTGGAGCTCTTCAGGAACCAAAGAATCTACTGACAAAATAATAATGTATCCATCCATCCGCTTAACCCCGCCCTGCTTGGAGGCGTACGTCCCGATCTGCTGGTGCCTTGCCTTTTACAACATTCGTCATAACTCGCATTGTTATATGGTAACATTTCGAACAAGCTGTACGTTGATATTTAGTTGCCTTGTTAGTTCTGAGCTTCTGTTGCTATGGCCGATTGCCAATTTTATAAAATCTGATTGCCTATTATTATACTGTTGATATTTTAAGACTGAAATAATATAACAACGAAAAGTAGGTTTGGTAATAAATAATGATTTTGGGTCTATCATAATTTTATCTACTGGTTATCGTAATCCCTTTGTTTTGAGTTTCTTTTCATCTTGCATTATAGCGTTTACATGGTGTCACCCCTTTAACACATATCATGTGTTATTTTGTAAAAAGAACCGGTTTTGGGTGAGACCATCTCATGGATCTCATTACATGACATGGGTTGATCCGATGTAAAAAGTGATGGTCTCTCTTTTTAATAAATATTGTTTTGTATCGCTTTTTAAGTGCGGTTCAAAATTTGACAAAAAAATAAATATGCGAGACTTGTCTCACACAAATTTTTGTCTTATATTGTATACTTCCTTCCATTCAAACTATTTATGCTTATTTTTTTGGTGCACGAATTTTAATAAATATTAATTAATTTATCCTTAAAATAAGGCAGTGTGAATAATAATAATAATTATTATTTTTTTTTTTTTGACAATAATGGAGTTTAGATATAAGCACATTTTAAACGGATTAAACGATAAAACTACCTAGACATTGATTTGTTAGTATACAGGCTGTAGGAACTTAAGCAGTTAGGCATATATACTACTCCACTTAATTTTTTTGCCTTGGTACAATTTTACAAAAACCCTTAATTTTAAATATAAATAGCCATATATTTAAATCAATTGTAAAATGAGAATTAATATGAGTTGGAAGCAACATACACGATTACAACGATTTTCTAACTTATCCCCACAATATAGACATGGAGGAACGACGTGGATGTTTTTGTTACGTAGCTATTTAATATATATTCATACGCTAGATTCATGGAACTAGTTTTGTTTTGTTTTTTTGTTTTTTTTCAAAAATTTAAAATTGTCGCTTTAGTAATACCATAATTTTTCTAATCATATATAAATTCCTATAATTTCTTATTTAATTTTTTTTTATCTCTCTCTTTCTTGATAATTGAGTACTTATTTTCTTTTATGCAATAACTAATTAACTCAATTGGGCTGAAAATATTGACTTATTAAGTTAATAGACTGAAAATATATATTATTAGACTACCATTAATTCATTTGGGTTAATTCTTAATTTATTTGTCAACTGGCCTGCCTGTGTTCTAATTTTGACAAAAAAATTATCCCGTTTATTTTGTCAATTTATGTGATTTTTTTATCTTTTATTTTATTGCCGAACGTGGGATATTAAATGTAGTAATTCGAATCGTAATATGTAGGAACACACATTATTTTATGTAGTAATAACACAAACTATTTTATATAATAATACAAATTCTTTTATTTAGTAACCCGTTTTTTTCTAGTGTTTTTATTAATGTAGTAACTCACATTATAATACGTAGTAACATATACTATCGCATGTAGTAAACACAATAACCATGTTGTAATGCAAATCATTTGATAAAGTTACATATAGTAACAAACGCATATTCAATGTAGTAATTCAAACTGAAGTATGTAGTAACATATAATTTTTTATATAGTAATACCGATTCTTTTATGTAGTATTTTTTTCTAGAATTTTTATTGATTAAGTAACTCACATTATAACATATAGTAACATATATTATTGCATGTCGTAATATAAAATAACTTCGATCCATAATAATGATTAAAGAATATTTAAAGAAATATAAATTTTTTAAAGATTAAGACCGTCGTAAATTGCAGCGTTCGGCCGCGGCCTCGGGTGGCCGAAAACTGCTCGGAGAAGATGACTAAGTACAATTTCTGCTAGTGGGTGTATTTATAAAAAATATTTATGCTAGTGGGTGTATTTATAAAAAATGTGGGTGTGAATTGAACTGTCAGTTGGTGTATTTATAAAAAATGTGGGTTGAACTGTCAGTGGATGTATTTATAAAGAATGTGAGTGTGAATAATGCAATATTTCACAAAAGACTAGCCCTTCTTTTATTTATTCCTCATTTTTATCTCCAATTTTAATAATAATGAAGGGTAAATTTGTAAATAATAATGTCGGAGGGACAATCATTTTAAAATAGTGGGAGTATTATCCTTTTAAAAAAAAATGGAAGTAGCTTAGTGATGGTTGTTTTCATTCATTGGCTATCAAATGGAGTTGGAGTTGCAAGTTAATTGCAGATATCATACATCTACACTGAAATGACTGAATATTTTTCGTAGATATAATAAAAAATTGGGAAATTTGTTTATTCTCAACCAAATATTCACGTGCTGATATATATTTTAAAAAAATTTAAAAATGGTGTGAAGAGGGTCTCGTGGAAATCCTCTCAATACACCTTTTTACCAAAAATAAATAACCTAATTAAACTCTGATGCTTGTTATTTGTACAAGACCCCAATTTTTGGAAACTTTTTGGATTCGATTCTCTGTAATGAGACAAAGGAGAAGATTCATTCTACTTGGTGCTTCATGGAAATTAAGTCGTAGCAATAAATATATAGGCATCTAAATTTAATTAATCATGACCCACTACTGTCCCTTGCATGTGAAACTTTCCTTTTCATGCAAATATGATATTCAACTAATTAAATAATTAACCTATAGTGTTGGTGAAAAATCAGAATTACCAACCTCTTAATTCGTAATACAGTTAAAGATATTTCGAACTCAATTGAATTTCATGTACTGAACTGTAATTCTCTTAGTCAGAAAGTCATCATGCGTATCCCACGAATTGCTTCAAATGTTTACAATCTAAGTGGCCCTTTGTGTAGTATATACTCCCCCATCCCACAAATATACTTACATATTCCTTTTTTTGATGTCCCAAATTATAGCTACATTTCATTTTTTACTTTATTGAATGTTTTATTGCCAATTTTACCTCTAATTAATAAAAGTAATTAATGCTTAGCATATTTTGGAGTATGAGATTTCAAGGGCAAAATTGACACATTAGCTAAACTTGACTACATTTATTGATTTTTCTTAATCTGTGTGTAAAGTCAAATGTAGCCATCTTTATGGGATGGAGGGAGTATGTGATGCGTATGATTTTGTATACAAAAATCATATTTCTGTATTCTGATTTCTGAGTTTTGTGAGAGCGTAGGAAAGATTAGCTATACAGTTATGTATTCTGGTTTCTGAATTTCTTTGAGAGCATTGGAAACATAAAGTCTAGTATGCACTCGAGTGCATGTTGTGCACCCTAGTCCATGTTGCACTTTTTAGTTTTACTGATTTACACTTTTTGGTAAATGGTGTTGCACTTTTCAATTATTATACTAAAAATATTATTATACAGTTTAATAATTGAAAAGTGTAACACAATTTACCAAAAAATGTAAGTCAGTAAAACTGAAAAGTGCAACATGTACTAGGGTGCACAACATGCACTCGAGTGCATACTAGACCAACCCATATATAACAAAACTGTGATTCTTCTAGTCAGAAAGTCAATCACGCATATCCCACTGATTTTTTCAAATGTTTACGATCTAAGTGTCTTTTGAGTAGTATACATGTGATAATGATCTTGTATAAAAAAAAATATATTTATGTATTTTGATTTTTTAAGTTTATATGAGAGTGTAGAAAAGATTAGAGATTAAGCATAATAAAAATTTGTCTAACAAAATATTCGACTTAGAAAACCAAAATTTGAAGAGATTAAGCAAAATCTCTTATCATCATCCTCCTAAAAATTCAGTTGGATTCTTTATATTATCCACATTCATGTTTGAATATATATATTAATAAATCATTAGTATTATTTATTTGCCTTCATATAGTAACGTATAATTAAGTAGTCATGATTATCCAATTGAATCAAATTAAGAATATAAATTAAAAAAATTGCAGCCGCTTGTTCTTCACTTAATTAAGAAAGAGGGCTTTGGGAGCCAATGCTTAAATATTGGCTTAGCTCCCATGATTATTATCAATATGTACAAAATGAATATTGAATTAAATCTATCCAAACAAGGTCTTGGCCGTGGCTCTTAGAGGACAATTTGTGCTCACAAGATTATCAACCAAATGTAGATACGTCTTCAGATCATGACACGTGGCAACACTCCCATTGCTTAAATCTGGACAGTCTCTGCTACTTAACCTAAGCTCCTCACCCACCTCTGCATACACCCACTGCGTGTCTTCCACGCGCCTCTGCAGCCAATTTAACACCCTGGCCGCCGCCTTCTGACGCTTTTCTCCGTTCATCTCCGCCTCCTTCTCCTCGTTTATGACGAATCCGGGGACTTTAGTGACAGGATCGTCAGAGTTGACGATCCTGAGAACTTTCGTTCCACTCTTTTCGAGCTGGCTGCGAAAGTTTTTGTTCCCAACTCTGGGCCCACCGAATGACACCACCGTCACTAAAGGCGCGTGTTTGAACGTCGTCGCGATGTCGTGGGCCGTCAGGGTGGCCAATGCCGCCCCTAGACTGTGCCCCGTCACCGTGATGCTCAACGGCTCGTCCGCGTATTTTTCGATTATTTTTTCGATTTCGCCTCGTATCGAATCTCGTAAGCTCGGACGTGTACCCGTACTCGACGTGTACATGCTCAAAAATCCGCTTTGTACCATCGATTCGGACGCCACGTCATCACCGGGTAGCCTCGTCAGCGTGACACGTAGATTCTCGAGCCACTCCAGACACGTGGCGGTCCCCCGATAGGCGATCACCACGTCGCGTCGACCTAATCTCGCGATCTCGTTCTTGTCATTGCACACCGCCACGTACCCGATCCAGCTGGACTGGGCAGACGCCCAGTCCGGGACCCGTTGGTCGGTCCAGCTCGGGAGCTGGACCCCGCACGTGGCGTGCAAGCTCTTTGTCACTTTGTACCCAACATTGCCAAGGCCACATTGAGCAAGCATCGACCTTCTCGGGTAACGACACGTGGCGTACCCAGGCGACGACGTGTCAAAATCGAAGCATCGGTAGGCCGCCTCGACGAACTCCCCGTACCTTAAAATTTCGTGGCGTAGGTCGTCGTCGAGGGGGTCGAGTAAACCTTCCCAATTCTTGATGCCTTGAAATTCCATCCATTTTTCTCTAATTTTCTTGGCACTAGACACAATTGATTGACCCGATGTACTAATTTTCATCTTTGGGCTCGAAGAGTTCTTGATTTTTAAACTTAAACTATTCGAATTACATTTAGGTAATCGAGTCGAGCCGATCATCATTTGACCCGAGACATGCAAATTGGACTGTTTTAAAGTCCCAGAGGCAAAATTCATACTAATTGCCGCAGTATATATAATTAGTTAGGAGAGAGAGAAAATGTTGTGGGTGGGTGAAGAGAGAGAAAATGAGGTAGGTGGCTTGTTTTTTGTAATGTTTTTGGTGTATGAAAGTGTATTTATAGGCATGTTTTTAGAGAGAGAGAGTGAGGAAGTTTCTTAAAATGTGTAGCTGATAGGGGTAGTTCGTTTGGCATTGAATATGGTACGGGGTTTGTGGGGACACCAAAAACTAGTCTTTGAAATCACAGGTTGAAAAAACGTTTTACGATTGGGTTTTGTTACGCGTCCTTCATTTGGTAACCTGTCTGATCGCTAACCTCGATTTCAAATCAGTTTTCATGTCTTTTTTTTGTCGATTCTACATTAATTTCACATTTTTAAAAAAAGTTTCGCACAACTCTTGTCCACTATGTCATTACTTTCACTTATAACTTTTTTTTTTTTTCGTGCTCAAATCAATGTGAAAAGAGAATATTATATATTACACACTAGTGCACTATAACTTGTAGGGAAAATACAGACTCATTAAAGATAGACTTAGTTGTACATAAAATTACAAAAATAAAAAAAATCAATTGATCACAGAACATGAACAAGATTTTTTTAGCGAAATTTATAAACCATATATAACCTTTGTGACATTCTGAAATATTTATACTTCCAATTTTATTTTATTTATTTTTAAAGTTGCCTTTTAAAAAGTGTTCGAGTCGATGGAATATGTGACCGCAATTGATAAAATAATTTCAAACCTAGTTATTTATAACAAATGTTAGGAATTAATATACTCCGTATAAGAATTAATTTCCAACTTCACTACAAGTTCGGACTTTTAGATGAGACGGAATTCTTTCATGATATCAGAGCAAAACTGGGCAAAACGACCTGGGTTCGATTCCTATTCCGGTTGAAGCACTCCACCCATTTAAATTGTCCACTCGTTGGGCCTCCTCCCCAAAAAAATGATTAACTCACTATAAGTTCGGACTTTTAGATAAGACTAAATTCTTTAAAAAAAAAAACAACCTTTACTCACATTTTGGTCCACATATCATCTTCTTTAATTATTTGTGTGAGGAAAGTTATGCAACTTTCTTTTTTCGTTCATTCTAAAGTAATATAGCAACTTTCTTTTTTCGTTCATTCTAAAGTAATATACTCCCCCCGTCCCACAGAAATTTGCACACTTTCTATAAATGGATGTTCCATATCAATTTGTACACTCCATAAAAGGAAATGTCTTCATAACCCCCACCCTCAAAATATACTTTTATTTACCCATATGTCATTATTTTTCCACACTCAATCTACTTTTTACTTTACTTTATTCATAAAATTTTACAAAACTACCCCTCAAAACATCACTCATTACACATTTTCTTACATATTTCTTAAATTGTATGTCCACTCAAGTGTGTAAGTTTCTATGGGATGAAGGGAGTACTTTTTTTTTTTATAAACTACTCTCTCTTACATCTCATTATATTTTTCTCTGTCAATTACAATTCCAATACATGTACTTATTCTATTATATTTTTTTAACCTTAGTGTTTAAAGGTCATGAATAACTTTTACAGGACTGGGAAATATATTTTTGTGTGGATTATATTAGAGTAGTAGTCAATTAATGAATAGGGCAACCAAAAATATGTTGCACATGTATACATACACTTGGCGCATATATATTGGATTGGAGTACTATTTTCACCGTACCAAAATTAATATTTGTTGTTTTTAACAATAATAATAATTATAAAAAAAAATCTGAAATAGTAGTGGAAAAAGAGAGTCAACATCAAGTGGAAAGATAGTGTTGAGTTTGAAGATTTGACTGGGCCCCATCAAACAAAAATATCCAATTAGATGTTTTATTTTGACAATCTAGCTCCGTCCATAACTTCACCTACTCGGTAGTCCTACTCGCACCTTTTTTACTTTTCTTTTTAAATTAATTTTATTTAATAATTTTCTTTTGATTTTGTATAGCATTGTTCATACTTGATATATACTTATGTGTTTCTATGCTATTGATTAAGTTGAAATTATTATAAAGTTATTCATGAAGTTTGAATTTAAAAGTTAAAAATATGATAGAATAAGTATATATATTAGAGATGAAGTAATTAAAAGAGGTGAATTTAATAAATTGTGAGAGATTAGTTGACAAAGAGAATGAGTAACTTTAATTAAAACGAATGAAAAATAAAAATTTGATAGCTTTCACTAGAACAGAGAGTATATATATATATATAATATACAAGTGAAAAAAAGAAATGATGCCCCCCACAATACAAAGAAAAGGTATTGGGAAATACCCTACTACCCAACATAGACAAAACCTTTGTATTCCAATTAATTATTCAAAAAAAAAAAAAGATTTCTTGTGTTTAGTGTGCATGCAACACTAACTTCGTTACTCCCATATAGATCTGTTGCTATTTTTTTTTTCTCCTGTTATGGGTCTATCTTCTCGGGCACGAGTATCTTTCTTCATTAATTGTGAGACTTTGTCGGGCTTCTAGTTAGATTCAATTGAAGTTGGTTGTCTTTGAGATCGTGTTTAAGTATTATTACTATCTGTAATTCTACCCTTAAAAAAAAAAGTGAGTAGTTGTTAAATCTTTCAATAAATTAATAGGGTATGTACTCTTTATTGAAATTATTATATAAATTTCATACGTACATATATATACTCATTGACGGACCTACATAGGGCCCAGGGGTCCATGGGCTCCCCACTGATTTTTTTTTTTTATATATATATATACTTCTTCCGTTTTGCGATTATTCGTACACTTTTTTATTGAGACGTGTCAAGGTTTTTTGCACATTTATAATACGTAAATAATCTACAAAATTAATATTCTTACTATATTATTTTATTTTCAAAATTGTCACTCAAAATTTTGGTTCACATTCTTCCTTACACCTCACTAAATTATATTTTACACCTCACTAAATTACATTTAAACCTTACTAAATCACCCAAAAATATACTCTCCTACATTAGTTTGTTTTTAAAATTGTCATTCATTTTGGGTTCACATTCTTCTGTACACCTCACTAAATCACATTTAAATCGCACTAAATCAATCAAAATACTTCTCATTTATTTAACATCACGAGTCACACCTCACTAAAATCCCTTTAAATCTCACTAAATCACTCAAAATACGTACTCTTCATTTTTTTGACCTCACACATTACTAAAAATTCACATTTCTTAAAAAGTTACTTGTTAAGGTATACAATTCACCACATAATAGGAGGTATATTTTAAGTTCTACATTTGTTGACTAATGTCTCAACGAGAAAGCACGTTAAATTTTAACACAGTTTCACTTGTTATGAGTTGAAACAGTTAAAATTAATTTTCTTTGAAACATAACAAAAGTCGTTAAATTTAAATTAATAAAATGAGGCCTATTGAAAATTTTATAATGATTTTTTGTTTAGATATAAAATTTTATAATATCATATTTTATTTATAGTAATGTAAATCGGGCCCCCAATCCAAAATTTCTGGTCCGTCACTGTATATACTAGTACGTGCAGTTTAAGTAATATTTAGCCGATTTCAATATATACAATGTATGCATGCATGTATAGAAAGTTGTAATTAAAAAAATTCAATGGAATAAGACATGAGATTGAAAATTTGGAATATATGAGGGTTGAAAAAGAGGATTGAATTGCTAAATATGACGAAGTGGAGTTATACCAACTATGCTTATTTTTATAAAATTATTTTGATCAACTATTGTGAATTAATTAATACTTAAAAAAATGTAGAAACGACCAATTATATATCTCAGTTAATCAACTTTACAAAATTTCTTATATAGAATATTGTCAACTATGGAAAAAGGGAGTAATTTCACAATAAAATTAATGGAAAAGGTTCAACTTGTCGTGAAACCCTATTTTAATTTCCCCCATCTAATATAATATTTTAAAGTATTAATTATATATTAATTTTAATAGGATTAAGGATTTGATCGATGACGTACAAATTTAAAATTCATAATTGATGTGATCAAATTCATACACACGTACACACGAGACAGGAGGACCATTTTGTTATTTATTTTAATTAAAGTTTTTTTTAACAAGTTATAATCCTATATCCCCATTTTTTCTTACTTTCGCTTTCTACCAACAACTTACATAAAATACATTTGACGCCCCCAGTGTTAAGTTTAATGGGGAAGAAGGGGATCGGAGGGAGTATAATATATTCATGCACTCTGTCCTTTCGAAAGTTGTATATTTATTTTTGGAATATAAATTAAGGAGTATAATATTAATGGACGAATGAAGTATTATATCTATAGTAAATTATCGATGTACATTTAAAATGATAAAATTAGTAACGTTCGTAAGTCGTAACGTTCGAATAGAATGATGAAATATAGAAGTGCATGTCTCACAAGAATTTTGTCAACTTACTATAATACAGCCTATGGAAGTTGGCTATAAACACATAAACGGCCTACTCCCTTTTATTTATATATGGCTGCTCATCCAAATCCAATGATTTTAATTCCCATAAATGATTAGGTTCAGAGTATTCGTGTACACAAATTCAATTCTTTGCCTTTCTCTTTTTCCCAATCTTCTCATTTTCTTGGTCTCTTTTAATTATTTTTTCCACTTTGAATTTGATTTTTTGAATTTGTCAACTATTCCTTTCCCATCGTTTCATTAATTATTTCCAATCTCATTTAACCCTACAATTCATCTCCCACTTATTTACTTTAAATTATCAATCGTTTTATTTATAGATGGAACTTACGATATCTAATTATGCATTTAACTTATCTACTTTATACGTAAACTAATCAATACTACATCTATCCATTTTTTACACTATTTTATTTATGCTTTATCTTACATTTGGGTTGAGAATAATATATTTTGAATTGACCGTCCAATTCCATTTATAAATGATCTCATCATCATCAGCACCCCCTTTTCAGCAGCCTTAGCAAGCAATTTGATATAGTATTAATTTTCAATTCCTGTAAGAATATATACTCCCATTCCCATATAGTAATAATAATATTACAAGTTGAAGGTTCAAACCATGAAGTTTCTGTGAGTGATATTTATATTATATATTCCCACCTTTTATAACTAATTATCAGATAATGATTTACAGAATATGCTAGCTTAATGTCACTCTTCATCATTATTCATATTGGGTAGAAAATATATTTAAAAGTTAACTAAAGAATATTTAACTTAAAAAGAATGAGTATATATATATTTTTTTTTGGGGTGGGACGGTTTCAAAGAAAACGTGATGTTAAAAAACTATATACCCCACCGGATCTTTGGATAAATTATCATGACCTCATACCAATCACATCGATCCATTGAGTTTGAGATTATAGTTATCTGCTTCTAGTTTCTTATTAATCTTTTCGAGATTCCTAATTCTTACTTAAAAAATTAAGTCATTATCATCATCAATTGCTCTAAATGGAAAAAAAAATAATTTTTTTTTTTTTTAAAGATGCTTGCCTATCCATGACACATTGACATTAGACCATGTTTATCCATGGCGATCATGACCGGTCATCAAATATAAAATTCATTTTTCACTCCTTCACCTATACCACTACAAAAACGCGGAGATTAGCAGAGGGAGATATATCGACGGAACGGGATCCGTCGGCTATACCGACGCTTTACCGACGGAATCAAAATGTCCTAGACGCTGCCGACAGAATTCATTTTCCGTCGATATGGCCGACGGAATGCCGACGGACACACATAACCCTTTATACGGTGTCATTTTTGGGTCATATGCCGACGGAATTTTCAGTCGGTATTGCAAATTAGGGTTAGATAATATCCGTCGGTAACCGCGACATATAATTGGGCCCCCACGTGAACCACTAAACAGGCGCGTGATAATTTAAATTTGCGTTTACCGACGGAACAAATTCGTCGGTAACCGACCCGCCTTAACTAACCGCCTCTTGATCCACGCGTGGAATTAAATGTTTGACACTACCGACGGAAATTTTTCCGTCGGTAAAGGCATATTTTTTTTATATAATCTGCGACCAGATTACTCTTTCGAAAGAAAGAAAATTTTTTCCACTTTCGTCTTGTCTCGTAAATTCGATCGCGCGAAGAGGTCCTGTCGAGGTGATTTTTGATCGTGTGTTTTGAGCATCTCCCTATCGATACGATACGCTTTCTTAATTTGATAATAATTATTTTTTAAGTTATATTCTAACGCCTATTATGAATTAAATTGCATGTGTTAATTTAATTTGTTATATAGATTAATATGAAATTGTTTGTAGTTGATGTATATAGTTAATTAGTTTGCATGTACGTAGTTGATATATCTAATTAATTAGTTGATATTGTACCTGGATAATTGCCTATAGTTGAGGTATATAGTTATTTATAATAAATTGATGTGATTTGTTAAGATATTGTTTTGCATTTTTGTTAATTGAATATATATAAATTGTTTAATTTTAAGTTTATTAGTGTACGTTAGAGTGAAGTTAATTACATAATTAAATTATGATATTGTTAATTAGCTAGGTTATTGTTGATTTACTAATTGTGAAATTATTGATTAAATTAGGGGTTTTTTAATTAAATTAGAAAATTATTGATTAAATTAGTTATTGTTGAATAAAATAGGTTATTATTGATTAAATTAGTTATTATTGATTAAATTAGGTATTGTTGACCCGGTCCGAAAACGGTTTGGTTTGAGTGACGACGGAACTGAATCCGTCGGTACTGACGACTGACAAAAACCGTCGGTAATCCGTCGGTATGTACCGACTGAAACATATTTTCGGTCGGTAAACCATGCCGACCGATCCAGTGGCGACGGACGAAATCCGTCGGTATATCCGTCGCCAAGAGCTAATACCGATCGAAAATCCGTCGGCATTTCCGTCGGTAATCAAGCCTTTTTTTGTAGTGTACATTTTACACCACAATCCAAACTTATCTTTTTTCACATTTTATCCATAACCACCACAACCACAACAACATTTAATAAATTATTTCTTTTATAATATAATAATTATATCTATTATTAATTCTTTATAATATTTTCACAATATTTAAAATTTTTATAACTATAATAAAAAATTACCATAATTAAAACAATTTAGAGGAAAAAAGAGAGTGTATGAAATTGTGATCCAATAACCACAAGAAAAAATTTGACATGTGGCATATTTGGATTTTTTTGGAATAAAAAATTACCTCCACAGGGCCCACACTGCTTGGTTGTCCGTCAACCACGGTCATCCTTTTCAATTTTTTTTTTCTTTTGTCCGCTAGCTGACGACTTGGACGTCAGCCAAGCGATAAACATGGTCTTAGAGGCATGATGATGATCTCGTATATATATATATATATATACTACTACTATTGTTATTATTATACTCCGTATTAATTAGACCGTAACAATGCAATCCCTGAGATTTAACTGTTAATTCACAAATTCTTATGTGCAGTTGAGTGCATAGATTAATTTAAAATTATGATTTAATTGTACTATACACGTATATATGACACTATTAAAGACGACAATGAAATTAAATAAAAATATTAAGGTTTAATTTGGAAAAGAAGAGGGAGGCAAAAAGTTACCAAGTATAAAGCTTAAAGCCTTAAACTCATTCTCTCCAATCTTGAATGTGAGACGATTTTCATAGACTAATAATTTTCAAAAGTAAAATAACAAGATCGAGATTCATGCATGAATTAATTCCTTATTCTTTTCAGCCGAAAGGAATTGGTAATTTCCACAGAATAAAATCTAGCTATTTTGGTGTACACGTCAATTTATTATTTCATCATACAATCTAGATCCTGATAAAAATTAATTAAATCTTGGGATCCGGAATATTATATTATACCAAAATTGACTTAACAAGCTGACATATCAACTAGCTAGTTTTCACTCTAGTTACCATCATCTTGAAATCTAATTTTCGTGTCCATCGATATTGATATTGATATTGATATTGAGAAGAATATATATTTTCACGACATTTGTACGTAAAAATATCGAAAATGGATACCCTCCTATTCATGTGGATGGCTTTTTTTTTTTTTTTTTTGGGTAGAATTACAGATAGGAAAATATATAAATTACATTTCATGCATACCTATCCAAATCAATTCAGTAAAATTCTACCAAGACCCAATATTCCAAACTCAATCGTTAGAGAGTGGAAGGATCCACAAGCAGCAATCCTTGAAGCTCTGTGAACAAAGAAGATAGCAAACCAGCTTCAGGGAAGGAACATATTGTCACGCACAACGACTCGCGCTACAAAACCCCCCAAGTCACAAAAGCCTTGATCCAAGGACCACCAGTTTCAACCGGCACAACAAAGGCCCACCATGGGAAAAACTCGAAAAGGGGGAGAAAAGCCCATCAACAACAGGGGACAATCACCCAAAACAGAAGGGGAACCCATTAGGGAAAAGTAAAACAACATACAGAAAAGAAAAAAAACGACAGGAAAGTAAATAACAACAAATCTAAACTAGAGCTCAAACTAATCTAACATGCAGAAAGCATAAAACGGTGATAAATATAAATTTTGAAGTTTGACCTAAAAAAAAAAGTCTCTCGCCCTAACGTGTAACATAACATATTGCACGAGGCAACAGTGTAACTATATACTATGTAACACATGACTCTTAATTAATTAATCAGGTATTAATTAACATATTTTTTGTGTCGTGACTCGTGAATTGAATATTTTTCTACAGTTAAAAAATAAATAGAGAGATGGTTTAGTTAATTTAGTAGATAGTAAAATTATTTGTTTTTCTATTTATAAAGACTAAAACCATCATTTTCCCATTATTGGAGTATAATTTTTAAGGTTTGTAAAATATTTGTCGGATAAAAATCCAAGCGAAAGTCTGTGTTTGGAAAACAACGCTGACCGACGTCGTTTTCAATCTTAGTCAAACTCTCTGATGGCATCGCAGTATCACAACTTGACTCAAAAATTGAATACAAATTAGAGTATAATTAAGAAACAATTTTATACTCCATTATTTTTTTAATTTTGCTTATTGTAATTCGATCAATTTTAATTAACTTTGTTTAAATATATCTCTACCGACATTTGTCAAACATCTTTGATACCCATTTTGTAATTTACAGATTTTGTTTTGTAATTCAATGATTTAGCCAAATTTTATTATTTAGATTGGTCATAAACACGATTATAGTTGAAATATAATTAAACTTAATTAAACACGTAATTAGAAAAATTAGAGATAAAAAGTATAGTTGAAGTCTCCAAATGCCAAAGTTGATTACAATATGATAGTATAACTTTCCAAACTTTGAAATTAATATTGTTCTAAGTAAGCTTTAAAAAGTTTGGCCAAATATATATGCTAACTTTGTGGCCAAGAACAATGAATTTTGACAAAGTAGTGATAGCAAATATATTGTATGTATATCACAACTTTTTTTTATCCAATTGGTTGCTTTAAAGAGATGAAAGGTATAGGAAATAGTTTTATTAAGATCATTTAGTCTCATTTAAAAGTTCGAAGAGATTTTTTACCTCATTTAAAAGTTTGAATTTGTACAGAGATTAAAGGTATAAGAAACAGTTTCTAAGTAAATACAATATTTCATATCATTTCAAATTTCAATTATATAATAATGCGACAACAAATATATTAAAATGCCTTGAACCCTATGACCATATCACTTTATATACATATATCCTCTCTTCTCTGCCGTGGACGTAGCTATCACATTGATAGTGAACCACGTAAATCTGTGTTCTCGTTTATCATTTTATTTATCTTTCTCACATCAATTATAACAAAATACATAAACTCCTTCATAATAAATACTTGGTCCATCCCTAAAAAGTTTGCGATGCTTTTGGGACGATGCTTTTGGGACATCTAGTTTAAGGAAAATGTGTAATGGTTGTAGTTCTGAGAGTAATTTTGTAAATTTTTATATATAAAGTAAAATAAAGTAGTTGAATTGAGTGTGTGATGAACTCTAAAAGTAATAGCATGCATGAATGACAAATATGTGTATATTGTGAGGGTGATGATTGTGCAAACTTTTGAGGCACATACTAAAAAAATAAAGTATGAAATTTTTTGAAGAACGGAGGGAGCACCACACATTAGGATCACACGCTCTTTGGATCGGATACCGTGGCATACGAAAAATGGATCACTGGGAAAAGGTAATATTTTTGCTACATTTATTACATAGTACTTCTTCTAATTACAAGTTTTAAGACAAAAATAGATAAAGTAAGATGCGTCAATTATGAGTAAAATAATGATTTGTCAGTAAGTTAAATGATATTTTGAATAATTAAATGATGATTGAATGATAAAAATAAAGTTACATTTTTTCATAAAATGTATGAGAATAGATTTGGTGATCGGACTAATAATAAGACATGTAGGAATATAATTGGTGGGTAAAGTGAATTCTAATTTTGGAATGAAATGTCGATTAATAGAGATTAATCAGTTGGATATTTCAATTTGCTTTTATTAATTAATTTTAAAATACAAATTATTTAAAATAGTTTTAAATTAAAATGACATTTGTTGGGCTATCAAAATCAGTATTACCGGGCGGCCAGCATTCGGTCTAACTAGTTTTTCGTTGTCGGGCCTTCACCAACACGTTTCTAGTCAAATGATTCAACAAACCGGCCAAAAAATCGTGAAAACTGCTAACGTGCTCCCTCCGTCGAAACTTTGTATGTATAATTTATTTTTTCACGAATTTTAAATAATATTAATTATTTATGTATTAAGTAAGGTAAAGTCTAGTATGCACTCGAGTGCCCCTAGTCCATGTGCACTTTTCAGTTTACTGACTTAAGTCACTTTTTGATAAATGGTGTTGCACTTTTCAATTATTACTAAAAATATTATTATACAGTTTAATAATTGAAAAGTGTAAGTCAGTAAACTGAAAAGTGCAACATGGACTAGGCTGCACAACATGCACTCGAGTCCATAGCAGACCAACACATTAAGTAAATATGAAAAGTAAAGAACGAATGATGTATTAGTGTATTAGGAAATAACTATTTTTATTTACGAACATGTGCATATTAAATTTGAACAAACAAAAAATGAATATTTACATACAAAATTTAGAGAGTGGGTATTTTTTTAGTATAAACACAATACATTTTTTACCTATGGAGTGATGGCTTTGATCCGTCGTGATTTTTGTGCATTTCTCGTTTTTAGTTTGTTTTTGTGCTCCTTTTGATTTGAAATTTTAATAACATTCCGACCTCTAATTCGACTTGTGAAATTATAGCTCTAGTCTTTTTTAGTGATGGTTTCGGCCCATATCGTCGTTTTTCAAGTTCCCCATTTAGCGAATACACGCTGAAATACTCTAGACGGGCCAAATATGGGCTTTCTTTTGGAGCCCAATACTAGGTCTGGGTCCATATGTCCAACGCTGGCCCGTTCTTAGGCCCATTAAAACTTTAAAATCAACCAACTAATTAATCCAGGTTATTTATATTCCTATTTATTTTGTTTTAAATCCAACATGATTGAATTAAATTCTTGTCGCGTTGCTGACATTAATTTAGAATTTTTGAGTAATTTTATAATGTTTGACATCTATATCTATATCTATATATATATATATAATAACAGAATAGTGGCTTACTGAGCAAGTTTCCGCCTAAATGTTGAAATATTAAAATATTACTATTTTTGTGAGCCCCACCAATAAAATATCATCTTTTAAAATTATTTTCCTCTCTTTTCCTTTATTTTCATTTTCTCTTTCATCTCTCCTGTTGTGCTGGTCAAATTTTCTTCTTCGAGTTTCTTCATTATTCTCTTATCCACCAAATTTTATGTTCTTTTTTTTTCCATAATATGTTTTATAATTGGTTCTTCTAACAAATTATCCCCAAAATTACAGATTTCATAATAAATACTCTCAATATTGTGCTTTCTCTATTAATCGTTTTGTCTACTCATTTTTTTAATCCAATTCTTCTAACAGATTATTCAGAGTTTTTAATTTCCGATTTGCTTTCTCTCTGTCCAATGCCTTTGACCGCTGATTTGAAATTAAGCTTTGTAAAGGTTAACTTGATTGAAAAAGATTTCAATTTGGAACGATTCAATTCACACAATTGTTGCCTGAGTTAATTTGTGTCACGATTGTCAATGATAATTCAACTTTGATTAGACGTCTCCAATCACAAGCAAAATAATCGGCCAATATTCAATCCAACGAAATCATGGCAATTCACAAATATAAACGAAAACGAAAAACAGAGCACAAGAACGATTTAAGTGGTTCGATCAATGTGATCTACATCCACTGGACACACGACTTCAATTTGATTAGTTCAAGAGATGTTTACAAACACTCATCACTCGGAAAGGGATTATATCCTCACTTCGCTCGTGAACTCTCAACTCTCAAAACGAATGCTCGTACGCGTCAAGCATTACAATTACAAGCAAAGGGGTATTTATAGGATTCAAGGTGATTGCAGCGTGTGTTGAAAGTGTGCTCTGTTGCCACGTGGATTCTGTTACAACCGTGTAACAAACTCACACCTTCAGCGTGACCCAATCTGAATTGACCTCCTTGCCCTTCACTTGTCTTCGCAAGACAAGACGACTCCATACTTAGCCAAAAATTAACCCTGCTAACAGGACTCAACTAGTCTGGTCAGACCTCTACTTGTCTGGTCTTCCCAACTCGTCTTGTCCTTCGCAACACCCATCTCATCTGTTTGGACTCCTCCAACTCATCTGATCTGGTTTGGGCTAACTTGTCTGACTCCACTAGCTGATACGCCCAACAACTGAGTCCTTCAGAAGACTTCTATCAACTAAGTACCTCGACTGATCTGCCCAACAGACGAGTACAGTAGTAGAGTAGAATCTACCTGATCTGTACCAGACGAGTCGCACTCGTCTAGTCTAGGAGATTTGAGATAAACCTCACAATTTGCAAATTGATGATGTATTCATCCGTTTTTGGCTCTGTACTGTTAAATATGCTTCCTACTCATTTTTTTAGTCAGATTAAACAAGATTTCGCAAATAATTTATAATCCTTAATTTAACATTCATACTGTACATAAAAAATACTCTAAAATCCACACGTATGGTATTAATTATATTGTATGGATATAAAAAAAAATATTTATTAACATTACAATGTTTATATTTATATGCACGGGAGAAATACTAGTTAAGTTAAAATTACTAGTATATTCTTCTAATTTTATTTGATAGTGACAAATAAGAAATTACCGCCATCCCAAAAATAATATTTTGTTGATTTTAATTAAATTCACATGAAAAATAGTAGTGATAATAGATGGTAAACAATCAACATCAATCAATTAGATTGAAAAAAGGAAGTTTGACCGGGCCCATCAACTTAGATCTTGTGCATGCTCATAAAATAATAGTACTACTCATAATAATTACTCAACCCTTTTCATGCTTTTCTTTTTAGTCGGTTCTATATTACTTTTCACATTTACAATTCTATCCTCAAAATGTTTATTTATTTACTCTTACGTTATTACTTTTTTTTATCTATAAATTACCAATTTTATTAATTTTTTTTTTTTTTTAATTTTCGTGTTCAGATCAGTGTGAAACGGAGGGTGTAATAAGTACTCAGGAACGGCGGGACGGTATTCAGACTATGAAATTATTGTCCTTATCAATAATCTTGAGTTGACAATCATGATTGATTCTTGACATAATTATAAGATCATGATGACATATTTAATCGATTTTTCTACATATTTGCCTTTTACAATTAATATCTTATAATAAAAATATTACTAATATATTTGAGAATAATCATACACGATTTGTCTTAGTTTATTATAGTAAATTTAGTAATCACCATGGTGTCAATTTTGAGTATTTTCAAGGGCAAATTTGAAAAAAAAAAAGTGACAATTAATTTAAAACAAAATTTAACCTGAAAAGGACAATTAATTAAAAAGAAATGAAGGGAGAATTTAGCAACACTTTGACCATGGATATTTAAATCATTAATTAGAAAAGGTCCCAATTAACTTTTAATATTCTTCGCCACTTTATATACATATTCTTCCCTTGGGTTTACACTCTAGCATGCATGTTTGGGAGGAAGCATTTTCGTCCTGTCTTTTTATGGGAGACTGATTGAAAATATGACCTAAATTATTGGTACGAATTCATTTATGAGTATAACATAGCCACCGATCTTAATAATTTAGTATATATGCAGTGACGGACCCAGAAAATTTCGATAGAGGGTTCGATTAATATTACTATAAAAATTTCACATAATAAAATTGTCAATACATGTCATTCCATTAAACTAAATTATCGAACAAGTTGACTTTCGTTATGTTTGAGTAGAAGTTAATAATCACCCTTAGTCATGTGATTACTTGCATATATATCTTGATCGACTCATTTAAAAAAAAAAATTAATGGTGCTGGGTCAAATAAATGAGTTGTAGTTTAGGTGATTTAGTGAGGTGTAAAGGCAATATAGTGAGATTTAAAATGAATTTAGTCAAATGTAGAGTAAAATGAAGGCTCAAAATAAGTGATGATTTTAAAAATAAAATGATGTTGTGGGGTATTAATTTTGTAACTTATTTCAATATTAGGAGTGTGTAAGTAATATAGAGACGTCTCAATCAAAAAATGTGCAACTAATCACGAGATAAAGTGTTAATTTTATATGTGTGTAAAATTATCAAAATACTCCAGTAAATTTACAAAATTACTGGGGGCCCACTGCCCCCCTCGGAACCTTTGATAGAAGTATTAAATTAACTAATTGTCTCAAATTGAAAATGAAGAACGTTATATTATTATATAATTGAAATCATTAATTTAGAGGTTTAAAAAACTATTGAAATCTTTATTTATTTTTTGAATTGTTAACAACTTATTGTCAAAGGGATGAATAATGATAATATTGACTCGTATACATATAGAAATCTTGAAGACTATGATTGTGAAACCAAAATAAATAAGTAAAATGAGAGGGAGAGGATTATTAAGTATATCTTTGACTACCGACCAGCTGGACCACGCATTTCATGAGGCTAATATTATAAACTTCATTTAATCCACTAATTATGTTTCTTTTTTACTATAACTAGTAATCGTTAGTCCCAATTGAAGCTAATTTTTCATTTTTCGTCAGTTTCAATGAAATTTATTCGTTACTTTTCTGGAAAATTACTTCATCTGACAGTTTTGCATTTCATGAGTAACTTTTACGGAAACACGAAGAAATTACTTAATTATTTTAGTTTGGTTTTGAAAAAAGAAGTCACACACAATCTTATAAATAAATTATAGGATCGTTATGTGAGTGCATGTCTTTGTCAAGAATACCTTACAATCTATTTTTCACAAGTAATTTGATACTATAAACTTTTCTGTGATCGCTCGTGATAGATGCATAGTAATTTTAATCCGTTAATAATCCGGACGGATTTATTTCGTAGCTTTTTTGTAGTGTGTATAGCATATATATGTGAGAATTAATTCTATAGTTTACACATTTTTTTATTTAATCAAAATATTGAGTGTCACAAATCACAAGAGAGTGCATAGATCTATATAATAAATAAAGCGTAGAGTAGTATATGCATGGTTTTTTTTTTTTAAAAATTAATTACATTATGTAATACTGATTCCTTCATATTTCGAATTTTGGTTTTAGCTTAATTACTGTTCCTTTATTTAAATTTGTGACCACGAGAAATATAAATTACATTGAAAATATAAATTTGACAAAGTGGGATAGCTCAAGTGGTTAGAGCACCACTACCTAGGCCTTAGGGAGGAGAAAAAAGTCCTGGGTTCGTAGATTGAAGATATTTAGAATATACCAGCAATTTATACATTATAAAACTCAGTATCGGATTCTATATCATTACTTTTAAATATGGCAAAAACTTGTCGGCTCACGGATTATAAAACTCAGTATCGGATTCTATATCATTACTTTTAAATATGGCAAAAACTTGTGTGAGACCGGCTCACGGATTATAAAACTCAGTATCGGATTCTATATCATTACTTTTAAATATGGCAAAAACTTGTGTGAGACCGGCTCACGGATTATAAAACTCAGTATCGGATTCTATATCATTACTTTTAAATATGGAAAAAACTTGTGTGAGACCGGCTCACGGATTATAAAACTCAGTATCGGATTCTATATCATTACTTTTAAATATGGCAAAAACTTGTGTGAGACCGACTCACGGATTATAAAACTCAGTATCGGATTCTATATCATTACTTTTAAATATGGCAAAAACTTGTGTGAGTCAAAATTTTGGTTAAGATAACCCATATTTTTTTTTTTTCAAATTTTAGTTTGTAAAAAAAGTGATAATGTTTAAATAAAAAGTGATAATATTTTTAACAAAAGTGACTGTCACTTTTTACTTAAACACTATCACTTTTTGCTCAAACATACTCACTTTTTATATATAAGGGCCGTCTCACACTGTGAGACGGTCTCACCCAAGACTAGCCCTTTAAATATAACTCCGCCGAAAATATGGGACGGTGGATTTAATTTACAAAGTGTGCGTTGTGAACATAATGTTGAATTATTGATTTACTCGTGTCAATTCTTTGAGATTGGACGGCGGCCCAATTAGGTGGCAGTACCTTGACCCGGTTCGGCGGCATACCACACGTACCATTTCCATATGTCTTTCTCTCAACTTATGCCCTCACCCGCTTTTGCGGGATCCCAATAAGTACCCCCATCGCCTTCGGTCGGATCAGATCCAATCGTTATTAAATCGAAACCGAGTCACTTTAATATCATAATAATGTAATTCTTCATTCGTTTCAGATTAAGTGTCTCATTTTCATTTTAAAATTTTCAAATAGCCCTCCTTTACAAACGATTCGTGCCTTTTTTTCGATAAACGTCGAGCAGTCCAATACTTCAAAGGGGCTCGTTAACCTTGCCAAGTAGCGGCCCGCGCGATTGACCGATTCAACTCGCTCTTTGAGAAAAATAGCTCTCAAGCTAACTTTAAGTAATCATTGTTTTGATTTTTCTCTCATTCTTTTCCAAATAAAACAAAGCAAATCTTTTCCAAGTTCCGTCCAAAACATACGGTATATCTCTCTCCCTGTATATACATAACTTTATCATCAAGGGTTGGTCTGCTATTGACTCGAGTGCATGTTGTGCACCCTAATCCATGTTGCATTTTTCAATTTTACTGACTTACACTTTTTGGTAAATGGTGTTGCATTTTTCAATTATTAAACTGTATAATAATATTTTTAGTAATAATTGAAAAGTGCAACACCATTTACCAAAAAGTGTAAGTCAGTAAATTGAAAAGTGCACATGGACTAGGGTGCACAACATGCACTCGAGTGCATACTAGACTTTACCCTTTATCAATCTAATCTAGCTACATACTCGTACTCGGTGCGTTTTCACTGTATTTTTAACAGAAAAACGACACATGTCAATTAATCAGATAGTGAAGCACTGAAATTGTACAAATTTTATACTGTAAAAAAATAGGCAAAATCGACTACTTTTCCGACATTGCAAACTCAGCTAGTCAAATTTAGTATATTGATTGTGGAAAATGGTATATACATTTCTGGACAAATTCCACGCTCGATAAAAAAATAAATTAATTGAATTAGGTAGTTAAATTAAATTAATTAATTAATTATTTTAATTAGCTTTTGTTCATCATTTTTTCCGCGGTGGCGCGAAATGGGCAATTTGAGCTGACAAATCCGTTAACCAGATGAAGATACGTTTTCAGATCATGACACGTGGCAATGTTGATTCCGTTTAAGTGCGGCGAGTCGCGGCTGCTCAGCCGCAATTCGCACCCAACGTCGGCGTACACCCACTGCGTGTCCTCCACAAGTTTGTTAACCCAGCCGGAGAAAATCGCCGTCGCCGCCTTGTAGCCGCCGGAATGTTGGGTTTCGTTGTTGTCGATGACGAATCCGGGGACTTTTGTGATTAGATCATCGGAGTTGACAATGCGGAGGACTTTTGTCCCTTGTTTCTCCAAGTGGCACCGGAAGCTCCAATTTCCGACACGGGGGCCGGCGAAGGAGATTACCGTCACCAACGGCGAGTTTTTGAAGGTCTTTTTTATGTCGTAGGCGGCGAGCGTCGCGAGCGCCGCCCCGAGCGAGTGGCCCGTGATGGTGATACTCAACGGCTCGTCGCCGTATTTTTTTAAAATTCTTTCGATCTCGTTTCTCACTTGTTTTTGTAAACTCGGTCGATTTTCGACTTTCGAGGTGTACAAACTTAAAAAACCGCTTTCCACCATCGGCCCCGACTCTGAATCACATTCGCAGCCCGAATCTGGATCAGAGTCGGGGAGTGGGGTTAAAGTGGCACGGAGATTTTCGAGCCACTCTGGGCCCGTGACCGTGCCACGTAATGCGATGACCACGTCACGTCGCCCCAGCCTGGATATCTCTTTTTTATCCTGGCAAACGGCGACGTAACCAATCCAGCTGGATTGCGTGGTCATCCAGTTGGGGGCCCAACTGGGTAATTGTATTCCCGAGGTGGCAGTGAGATTCTTGGTGACTCGGTATCCTGATCCTGACAGACCAGCTTTAGTGAGGACTTTTGATTTGGTGTAGCGACACGTGGCGTAGGCGGGGGTGGAGGGGTCAAAATTGCACGCTTGGTAAGCGGCCTCGACTAAGTGGCCGTAGCGAATGATCTCGCCACGTAGGTTATCGTCGAGGGGGTCGAGCATCCCTTCCCAATTCTTGAACCCTTGGTAATCTTTCCATCTCTTGCTCAACTTGTTGGACGAGGACGAGGACGAGGTCGTTGGAGCGACGTCGAGAAAACGAGTGGAGAGTTTGAGGGGGGATGGATTTGTTATGGTGATTTTGTTGAGTTTTGTTGGTTTTGAAGGGGTGGAGACATGGTTTAGGGGTTGGGAAGCAAGATCATATGTTGAGGTGCATGGCCGTACAGAATACTTGGCAGTAGTAGTTGAGAGCCTCATTGTGTTTGAGCAATTTTTTTGAATGAATTGAATTGATGAGAAATGAGTTAAGTGGCCTTTTTATAAGGCCAATAAAGTGTACATTTAAGTCAATGAATAAAGTATATGTGTAAAAACCATAACTATATATTGACAAAGTGTACTGTGATTTAATTAAAGGTGAAAGGAAGTCCACTTGTACACACAATTTTTAATTAATTCTACTTAGCTTTTTTTTTTTCTTTAAGTATACTTTATTACTCGTAATTGATTCAATTTTCCGTGAAATTGCTGTAAAAAAAATAAAAATCGTGAATTGATGACTGTATTTAACTTTACTTATCATTTGTTATCTAGCTTATTAATTAAGAAAATATTAAGCAGTAATACTCCCTCCGTCCCACAATTATTTGCATCATTTTCTTATTCGTTCGTCCCACAATTGTTTCTCCTTCCCAAAAAGAATTTTTTTCCACAAATCTCACCCTCACAATAACAATATTCACATATTTTTACATAAAATGTCATTAGTTTTACACTCAATCATTTACTTTATTTATAAAAGTTTACAAAATTACCCCTTATTATTCCACTCATTACACTTTTTCCTTAGTTTGTGTGCCCATTTTTTTGTGAAAACATTTATGAAACGGAGGGAGTACATTAATAACTCAAAGGAGTTAGTCTGATAGTATAGACGTGAGACTTGGGGTGTGTTTCTCATTATGTCTTAAGTTCAAAATCCTCAAGATGCAAACAATTTATATAAGGTCAGTCCATACCGCTCTGAATTTTAATATATCTCATTTTTATTTGAAAAAATCCTTCTTACTCGGTTAAAAAACTTTATCAAACATTTTTTATTTACATCAGATTTCATTATTTTTATATACTGACAAAAAAAAAAGTATAAACACCCATAATATCTCTTTTAAAATGTAATTTTATTATTTTTAATATATATATTAAAACTTGTGCAACGTTAAATGTTAAAAGAAAAGGGACCGGGGGAATAATTGTTATTGTTGTTAGGAGTAGGTGTACTTAAATTGTGCTGTAAATATGGTGTGAAGTGTGATCACGAAAGTAGAATTGATGCAGCCATTAATTTACCTCGAAACAAAATATAATAATTATTAAGAATTTCTCATTTGACAAGTCCAATTGATTGGTTGACATGGTTGTTAGGTGTCCTAATACAAGAGAATTGCAAGTTTTGTCACTTAAATTTTCACTTTAATACTTGAGTCATCCTTTTCGTTGCAACATGATTCATGATTTGACTTTTCACAAACTATCCCAGTACGCATTTTTGCAGTCCTTTAAGTTTGACTACTTTGATTTTAATTTTATAAATTGATTCAAAATTTGAATTCAATCCAATTATCTGTCATTGCAGGTAACTGAATCAGTAAAATTCTTAGCTCGTGCATTTTTCTGTACATGAGTAAATTTACGATTGATTTAAATTGCACACGAGCTAATGAATTGATCGGTTCATTTACCTGCTATTGTAATTGAACTGAATTCAAATTTGAGTCAACTTATGGGACCAAAATCAAATTGTGTATTCCATCAAGACCAAATTCAAAATTAGTCCAACTTAAAGTAAAAACTTTAACCCTTAAATGAAATATTCACTTTAATCATGCAACTTTGTATATCGCTCCGTTTATGTACATTTTTTTTTTGTGAAGCAGCATTGATCCAAAACGACATCATTTGAGAAAAAATGAACGTATATTATTATTAATTGAGCAATATACGAAATTAGATTTTTTTTTTTTTTTTATCTAGTCAACAATCTATTAGTGTTGAATTCTCAATATCCCTCACAAATCACGTTACAAAGTGTGCAACAATATTGTGTAGCATGTGCACTAGAGAATTACAAATTTCAACTTCATAATATTTTCCAAATTGGACTGATTTTAAAAAATGTGTAAGAAGTTAAATAATGTCCCAGCATTGAAGGGGAATTTAATAATGTTGAATTTTTTTATAATGTCACGAGGCTGGTTGGAGCTAACTAGGTTAAAATATGCCCTTTTGGACCACTCACAAATTCACTTTACAAAAAAGATTAACAAATATAAATTATCTTTGATGTGACTATATATTGGCAATTTTGAGCAATCTATTTTATCTTTCTATTGTCGACATCCCATTATTTTTCACAAAATACTATGTTATTTAATCTCAAAAGAAATGCATACATTATTAGAATAAAGCACGGGATTTTAAAGTGGAACAGATGAATTGATTTAAGTACAACGTAAATTGTTTCTTGACCACGAAAAACAAAAGGAGAAATTCCAACAACATCTAAATTAACATTTTATAAATATAGCAAATAAAAGAAGGGAGTTATAAACTGTTGCACATGAATGTGATTTTCATAAATGAAAAATGAAAAAAAAATGGTAAAACAGTTGCACGTGATCTTGTGGCAATAAGTTTTTGGCAAGTGTAATATTGCCTACATTTTTTCATACTAAAGTATTCACTGTTTGCAATTAGATAAAGCGTGATAATTACCTAATTAATAAACTGAATCTTTTAATTAATTTGTAATTTGATTTTCCCCACGTTATCTGCATTTGCACGCATGAAAAATTAATTCTTAAATTAAAGTGCATGTGTGTTTGGATAATGCATGTGGTTTATTTATCATAGACATAACACAATTATTATTGTTATTGCTATTATGAACAACAGTAAAATCATATTATTTGCAAGTGGATGGGTACAGGATTTCGTTTCAAGATAATGTTTTTTTTTTTAAATATATTATGATATCATACAATGTTATTAAAAAGCATTCTAAGTGTGGGGCAAAATTAATTTAAGTGAGGATAAATGGATAATAATTTTTTTTTATGAATTTATGATATATATATATATATATATATATATTAAAAAAATTAAATCACAATGAGGCGAAATTTGTGCCTATTTGAAAGAATGTGAAATATTCTAGAGAAAAGAAAATGTAGGTTGTTATTTACTCTTGGAAAAAACTTATATGCAATATTGACTAATTAAGTAATTAAGGTAAATTAAATTAAATTCGTGGGTCAATGCGGTCAACATGGGTCAACTTTAATTAGAATATTTATTTTCACTCTAAAATATTATCTTACTACATGATCAAAATTATGTTACTACAAGACTTAAATTTTGTCACTACAAAGCCAAAAGTGTATTACTGCAAATTCAAAAATATTCTGGACACTTATTTTTTTTGGGCAAAATTACTAAAATAATTTTGACTTGTTCGGCTACTACATGACTAAAACAATGTTATTACAAGACCAAAATTTTATCACTACAAGGTCAAAAGTGTATTACTACATGTTCAAAAATATTCTAAATACTTAATTTTTTGGTGAATTCGTCAGAATGTTTTGACATGTAGTATTAATTTTTTTGCCTTGTAGTGGTAATATTTTGGCTTTATAGTAACAATATTTTGATCATGTAGTAAACCACATGTTTGTAACCCGCGAATTTTCTGGACAACCCGGATCCAGGCTTCTGACCCGCAATTTTTTAAAAATTGACTTAATTTAACTTTTGAGCTTAGAGTTTTGACTTGATTAATTGGGATGAAATGCATGTATGCAATATTTCACATAAAACTAAGCTATTTACTCTTTGATTTTTTTAATATATATAGTCCAATTTTCATACTATTTGTTATCAATTTTCGTTCATTTACAAATTTGACAAACATGACCTTACATTTAATCATCATAATAAATTAAATAAGAGCCAGCATTGCTAGTATAAAAGTTTAATATTTAATTTTTCAAATATTATTTTTTTGTACTTTTATATATGAAAATAAAAAATGAACTATACGCGGAGAACCTGTAGGCCATTTGTAAATAAAAACTGTCTGGAGTATGGTAATAATGGGACGACATAGATTCATTTGACAACCACTTTTAATTTTATTTTTTCAGTTCCAACTAATTTCATACAATAATTGGACACGATATTTTTATCCTAGGGATAACTGAACAGGACTTACTTTGTCTTTCTGTTGGGAAATTTAGAATAAATAATTCGTAGAAGAATTTTAAATTATTAAATTGGATACACCAATATTTTATTATTGATTCATTAAAAAAACAATTTTTTTGGTGATGTGAAATACATTAATCTTGATGTAATCACAAATTTAAATTATTTAGTTAGTTAAATACAAATTACATAATATGTACTAAACTAAAGTTGTATTGAGTTTTAACTTTTAAGTCCCTTTTAGAATGTCACGTTATTCCGGCTAAAGTATTTGCTAATCCATTTTAGTATTTTTCTCAAGATTTGAGACTAAATCGATATAATTTGAATACATATATGACTAAACTAAAATAAAATAATAATTTTGGGACAATTTAAAATAAATTAAATTATGTGATACTTTTGCTTTAAGAGTAACGCTTATATACATGAAATATGTCTAATTAATAAATGAACAAAAAAAGTACAAATTTACGGGTCAAAAGTCTGGATTACTACATTACCAATATATTGTTGATACAAGACTAAAATATTACTATTACAAGACCAAAAGTGTACTACATGTCAAAATTATGGCAAATTTGTCCAGAAATTAAGTGTTCAGAATATTTTTTGACTTGTAGTAATACACTTTTAACCTTGTAGTGATAATATTATAGTCATGTAGTAACGTAATTTTGATCATGTAACTTGATTGAGAAAAAAAATAAATTTTGATTAAATTTGATTAGCATTAACTCACGTTGACCCCGATTTGACCTACAAATTTTGACCTCAAATTTACCAAGGAAAAAATAATTGTGGGACAATTTAAAATAAATAAATTATGTGATAGTTTTGCTTTAATCCCATATGCAAAATATTAAATAATTATTATCCAAATCCAATGTAAATATGGTGAGAGTATAAGTAAGAATTTGAGAAGTTACTCGATTTATGCGTGTCATTCTTGCGCAGTGACCATGTTAATCTTCTCTGTATCGTTTCAATTTTATCGAATGTTTCTGAAGGGACTTAATTAATGTCTAATTGGTGACGTGGATACAAAAGAACATGACTAATAAGTAATAAAGCAATAGTAGCAAATTAATTAATGTACCAATTTCACTATTTATCGTGATTAATTCAATATTCAATAATTACTTTTTTATTGCACGAGGTTGGTTGGAGCTTACTAGGTAAAAGCAAATAAACCTTTTGGAGCACTCCTAAAATTACTTTACAAAAAAGATAAAAAATACAAATTGTGCATGTGATTTTGAGCAACCTATTTTATCTTATGTTGTCACTTGTCGTCGAGGTCTCATTATTTTTCACAAAATACTATGTTAAAATAAAGACATAAAACGTGCATTATTAAATTTAAACACGAGATTTAAATATAAAATAGAGAATTAATGCATCTAAATCCAACCTTAATTGATTCTTGGCCACAAAAGTAAAAAGAGAAATTCTAACAACACCCATATTTGGAAACATCTAAATTAAATTATATAAATATAGCAAATAAAAGAAGGGAAATGTGAGTATTTATAAATGAAATATGGAGAAATAAAATGGAAAAACAGTTGCACGTGAATATTTTGTGGCTTTAGTTTTTTTGCTCGTGTATTGGCTACAATTTTCACAGTAAGCACTATTTGCAATTTGTTAAAGCGTGATAATTACCTTTTAAACTGAATTGTCACGTCCAAGATTAATTTCAAAAAATAAAAAAACACTTTATAAGTCGTCTGCATTTGATGTATATATGTTTTGATAATTAATGTGGTTTATCGGCACATTAGACATAAGCAAAATTATAAAAATTAGGCCTATTGTGTCATGAATACCTATACATATTGAAAATATATTTTTTATTTTATTACTAAATTAATTACTTGGACAAATAAAGTTGTTTATAAAATGAAGAAGAAAAAAGAAACTTAAAGGCCGAAGTGTCATTAAAATCTTGTTCGGGAAAAAACCCTATGAACAAAAATCGCGACGAAGAAAAAATGTACACCCCTCTAGACCAGCTCGAAATCACACACCAAAACGAGAACAACTCGAAATAACAAATCAATCCTAAAATAACCGAAAACAAGAACATTGTCTTCTTAATGAATAATGGGACATCACGGCGGATCAAAACATCACCCAATTGTACCTTATACGAGGCTACAAAGCGCATTTCATTAGCAAGAGACAAGAGGTGTTGAAGAAGTAACAATGAGGTGTTTGAGGCAATAGTGTTCAACTCATTGATAACATTGTTCGGGGTCGACGGTTGTGATGAACACACTCAGGTGAACACACTCAGGTCAATCAGGGATCTATGTTCTTCAAGATAGAGTGGGCCGATTTGTTGGGGATGGACGGAGGGATAATCACGAGAGTCAGATACTTTGTGGAGTTCCTAGTCTCCAGTTCCAAAAGTGAGGCAACCACATGTTTCCGGCCTTTCGGATGTTGTCCGAAAAACTCATCCATGTTGTATTCCGTGAAGCCTGCGAACGAATTACTTATCTGGACTGGAGTAGAGAAATTGATCACTGCTGGCACAATAGTATTAAACACACAATATTTTACAATACGTTTTACCTTATCTATTTTTTCTTAAAATTTATGTCTAAAAATATGAATATACTTTTAATTAGTGGATGGAAAGAGTAATATTTATTAAAACACGTGCTCATGAATTTGAACGAAGAATTAACCTTTTAATAAAAATAACTAAAAAATTCAAAATATATAAAAGAATGGGCCATTGAATGGTGGTAGTCGGTAGAGTAGCCACAATTACACAGGCAAAGATTCCATTTTGTAACACTCTCATTTCTTGCTAAAAATTGTACAAAAGTTCATTACTTAAATATCTTAGTAGCTTTATTTGAAGGAAAATATCTGCGTTGAATTTTAAAATCAAAGCTCATTACTTAAATATCTTGGTAGCTTTATTTGAAGGAAAATATCTGCCTTGAATTTTAAAATCAAAGCACATTACTTAAATATCTTGGTAGCTTTATTTAAGGAAAATATATGCGTTGAACTTTAAAATATGTTTGTTTTGAAATTTAAAATATGAAAAGAAAATAAGAAAAATATTGTTCAGGATTTGAATCACAATTAGGGCTGGGAATGGGTCAGGTTACCCGACAGGGGCCTACGGCTCGGCTTGACTCGTTTAATAAACAAGTCGGGCTCAAACTTTTTTAGAAGTCTATTTAGCTAAATAAATCGGGCTCAAACTTTTTCGTAAGCCTTTTAAGCCCAACAGGCCGGCCTATTTAGCTATTAATATGTGATTTTCAAATACATAAACAAGTAAGAAAGTTTAGTAACATTAGTTATATTTTTCTTTGTATAGTTTAAAAAATAGTTGAATTTTTTTTTTTGGAACATTTGATAAATTTATTATTACTTTTATTTCTCCACTTTGTGATTTAAAGAGTCAATTTGATGATAATATTGTTGTAGATTTTTTTTTAAAAAATGCACTAACAATACTAAAATACCTTTAAAAGGTTCTCGGTAAAAAAGTCTATGACAGGCCATAGGCCTAAAAATATGTAGGCAAAAACTTGTGTGCGACCGTCTCACAGATCTTTTTCTGTGAGACGGGTCCTTTTAACCCATATTTCAAAATTTTGGGTAGGATAATCAATTTTTTTTTTCCAGATTTTAGTTTGTAAAAAAGTGATAATGTTTAAGTAAAAAATGTGATAATGTTTAATAAAAGTGACTATCACTTTTTACTTAAAACACCATCACTTTTTGCTCAAATATTATCACTTTTTATATATAAAAGCCGTCTCACGGATCTCATTCTGTGAGACGGTCTCACCCAAGACTAGCCCAAATATGTAACATGCCAAGCTTTTTTTTTTCTTAAAGCCTATCTTGGTCTGGACCATTCTCACCCCTAATCACAATAACAATCTACGGTAAATTATTCCAAATTTTTCGTAACACGAAGAAATTATGGAAAGGTCTGATTCTTCAATGCTAAGTATAATTGAAAAAATTATGGTTTTCGATAATTAATTAATTAATCCCAATAAACTCTCGGAACGGATCTTTATTTCTTTTACATGTTTCATTTCGTGTTTCATTGTCGAGTCGAGCTCGTTCGATTATATTAACGAGCTAGAAGTAGATCGGTATGACTTGACTCGCAAATAAGTCTAACAAATCTAATGTGAGACAAGAAAATTCGTAAATATATATCGAATCTGACGAAACAAGTATTTCACAAGATCTAATTCAACTCTTTATTAATATAAACCAGTCGAGATCAAATTTTCACGAGTGAATTCAAATAACAGCTCGACTGAAGCCATTTTGTGTATTTAAACTTTTTTTCCGAAAAGTATTTTTATATTTTAACTACAAAAAAATGTACTAGATTATACTATCTCTATCCAACAAAAGAGTGTTCACTTACCATATTTAATTTGTCCGTCCATAAAATTTATGTACGTAGCATTTTTTTATTGAAATATCATTTTTATTTACATCCTCTATTCACCACTTATTTACTCAAATGACCACTTAACTTTCCTTACAAAAATTACTTTATTATAAATAGACCCAATATCTTTATTTTATACAGGGAAGTAATTTTTAATATAAAAAAATCTTTTTTTCAATCATCTTACCCTTTATTTTTAATAAAGTTAATACTACTATGAAGTATAAATTACGGTAAAGTCAAGTATGCACTCGAGTGCATGTTGCCCTAGTCCATGTTGCACTTTTCAGTTTTACTGACTTACACTTTTTGGTAAATGGTGTTGTACTTTTCAATTATTAAACTGTATAATAATATTTTTAGTATAATAATTGAAAAGTGCAACACCATTTACCAAAAAAGTGTAAGTCAATAAACTGAAAAGTGCAACATGAACTAGGGTGCACAACATGAACTCGAGTCCATAGCAGACCAACCTATAAATTATTGATCACACTCATTTTTTAAAGTTTGAATTTTAGATAAAATTAACTTTTTTAATAGTATCAATGTACACAACATTGACCATTGAACATCATAAAAACTAATAATATTGTTATTATTAAAAAGACTGATACTATTATTTATAAAAATTAACATTATTGCTATTGAGTAAGGTGTACTGTGTACATAATAAATTCTTTTATTAATTTTTAAATAAAACTCCTGTAATATTGGACGGTAGGTTTAATATGGAAAGAGTCGTGTACTTAATTTTATTTGCCATATATACTTCATTTTGTTCGTCAAACACTTGATAAATTTGTTTTTGGACGGCGGGCTGGTTATACGGCAGGTGTCCTCACCCGGGCCAGTAAAATACCATATTTCATTTTCAAGTAATCATTGTTGTGATTTTTCCCTCACTCTTTCGAATCAAACAAAAATGCCATCAACTTTCTAAGGACCGTCCAAATCTTCTCTGATTATCCGCCGACTCGTAATTACTTGTACACTTTCTTTATTGAATTATTTTAAGATTACTAGTACACTTTTAATTTTTTAACAAGGGTTGGGCTGATGTGTACTCAAGTACATGGTATATTTGAGTACAGCTATATAGAAAATATCTCATATATATAGGATACATAACATAATATTTAACAAAAGTCATTGTAGCTTAGTGGTTGTCTTGAAATGTCTTACTACAAAACAAGTTATAGATCATACATGAAAAAGAAAAAAAAAGTCAACGGTCAATTTTTGACTAGTCAAAGACTACTCAAGTACACTCAAAGTCTACTCAAGTAACATACCACAACTTTTGACTAGTCAAAATCTATTCAAGTACACCATATACTTGAGTACATACAAGACTTTGGCTTCTAACAATATCATTTAATTTTTAATTATAACTGAGTCGATCAAAATATGCAAGTCATGATAAAGAACCGTCCAAAAGATACATTGTACTCTTATCATTTAAAACATCTACTTAATTTTTTGCACATTCAGGTACACAAATCTAGTGAACGATCGTACCACGTAAATTATCAAAATGGGACATCTATTATCTATATATATATGTACATTTTTGGATAAATTCCATGATCGATAAAAAAAAAAAAAAAATTAGTTTGAGCCCACGAATCCGTCAACGAGATGAAGGTATGTTTTGAGATCATGACACGTGGCAATGTTGATTCCGTTTAAGTGCGGCGAGTCACGGCTGCTCAGCCGTAGTTCGCATCCGACGTCGGCGTAGACCCACGGCGTGTCCTCCACCAATTTTTGAACCCATCCGGCCGCCGCCGCCTTGTTGTCGATGACAAATCCGGGGACTTTGGTGATTAGATCATCGGAGTTGACAATGCGGAGGACTTTGGTCCCTTGTTTCTCCAAGTGGCACCGGAAGCTCCAATTCCCGACCCGTGGGCCCGCGAAGGAGATTACGGTTACCAAGGGCCAGTTTTCGAACGTTTTTTTAATGTCGTAGGCCGCGAGTGTGGCTAACGCGGCCCCGAGCGAGTGGCCCGTGATGGTGATACTCAACGGCTCGTTACCGTACTTTTTGAGGATTCTTTCGATCTCGTTTCTCACTTGTTTTTGTAAACTCGATCGATTTCCAATGCTGGAGGTGTATAAACTTAAGAACCCCTTTTCCACCATTGGCCCCGACTCTGAATCACATTCGCAATCCGAATCTGAATCAGAGTCGGGTATGGGAGTTAATGTGGCACGGAAATTTTCGAGCCACTCAGGGCCTGTTCCCGTGCCACGTAATGCGATGACCACGTCACGTCGCCCTAGCCTGGATATCTCTTTCCTATCCTGGCAAATGGCGACGTATCCAATCCAGCTGGATTGCGTGGTCATCCAGTTGAGGGCCCAGTTGGGTAATTGTATTCCCGAGGTGGCATTAAGATTCCTGGTGACTCGATAGCCCGATGTTGGACTGAGCAACTTCATTTTGGAATGGCGACACGTGGCGTAGGTCGGAGACGAGGGGTCGAAATCGTAGGCTTGATATGCGGCCTCGACTAAGTGTCCGTAGCGGATAATCTCGCGACGTAGGTTATCGTCGAGGGGGTCGAGCATCCCCTCCCAATTCTTGTACCCTTGGTAATCCTTCCATCTCTTGCCCAACTTCGTCGTCGTTGGAGTGGCTTCGAGAAACGACGACGAAGAACGGTTGAGTTTGAGGTTGGGAGATGGATTTTTTATGTTGAGTTTTGTTGGTTTGGAGGGGGTGGAGACATGGTTTTGTGGTTGGGGGGCAAGATCATATATTGAGGTGCATGGCCGTACATAATATTTGGTAGAAGTAGTTGAGAGCCTCATTGTGTTTGGCAAAATTTTGGACTAATTGAATTGATGAGCAATGAACTATTTGGCCTTTTTATAAGGCAAAAGTGTAGATATAATTCAATGCACAAAGTTTGTGGGAAGCTAAAATGGAGTCACTCTTGTACCCACAATCTTTAAATAATTCATACTCCTTTGTCCATTATAAGTTTTGCTCTATGTGTTTTTATTACTGAATATAATAAAATAATAGATATAGTATAAATAATGTGATGGTGAGCAAGGGAATAATGAATAAGTATGGAATAAAGTACGATAAAATAATAAATATTTCGTGTAATGCAAGTAATGTAATTGAGAGATAAAAAAATAATATGCAAAAAATGGAATGAGAAACTTATTGTGGGGTATCCATAAACAATAGGAAAGAAAAGTGAAAAAATTATAGTGAAAGGGAGGAAGTAATTTTTTTCTACTTAACATTTATTTTTAATTAGAGTACAAGAAAATGTACTCTAACACTATAAGTAAATTAAATTTTAATGAAATTATAACCATGCAAAATAATGCAATTCAATCCCATGTTAAAGATTATTCTTCCTTTGGGAACTGTATCAAGAGCTGCAAGAGAATTTTAAATTCATTAAATAGTTGTTCGATTTAGTTTGTAAAGCGTGATGTCAATACTTATGCACATGTTATTACTAAAGCTTCCCGTTCCTTTAAAAGTCACTTTAATTAGGATGATCTCCCAAAATTTGTGGTGGAACTTCTCCCAAATATTTGCGTTTGCAATGAAAAAAGACATTGGTTGTAATAAAAAAAAAAACAAATATTCTCATCCAAAAACACATTTAACCCTATTATATTCCTACACTCCTATTAATATCGTATCATATGTCATTCTCTCTTCTACTTTTTTACATAACTCATTTCTCTCAATTTTTATACATGATCGTTGTCTACGCCAACTAACAATAATAAAATTAATCATTATCACTAAAAAGTATTCCCTCCGTCCTATAAAGATGGTTACATTTGACTTTACACACAGATTAAGAAAAATCAATAAATGTAGTCAAATTTAGCTAATGTGCCAATTTTGTCCTTAAAATCACATTCTTAAAAATCTGCTAAGCCTTAATTACTCTTATTAATTAGGGGTAAAATTGATAATAAAACATTTAATACTAAAGTAAAAAAGGAAATTGAGCTATAATTTGGGACATTCAAAAAAGAAATATGGAGCTATTTTTGTGGGATGGAAAGAGTATTGAATTGATTTAAAGTTTCATTCCCCTTTACTCCTACGTCACACTATAATACAAATTTACTATTAAATGAATTTGCCCCATACCATGCACCCTCCCCAGCCCCAAAAAGCCGCAATCTAATTGATCAGTTTTATGTGAAATTAATTAGCTAATAATAATACAACATTTTTTAATATTTAAATATTTTTTTTAATTTTTATACTTATTTTTTTCTATTGTTATCGTGTCACAGTGACACGAAAAATATAATTTTGTTATCATATCATGTTAATACGAAAATTAATTTTATCGTATCGTGTTACTATCATGACGACACGAAACGCAACAAAACAAGATATCATGATTTGACACTATACACATTTATATGGAGTGAAAGATTGCATTCCAACGGATCGCATTCAATATGTTGGTCGGAGAGACTGAACAGAGCTTATTGGTTATTATGTCTTTTAGTTGGAAGAAACTTAAATGATTGACAAATATTTTAATAAAAGGCATAATAAATCATTACTCCACTAATTATTATTAATAATAAAATAATACTCTATTTTTTTAACAAAATAAAATAATACTCTATTAATTTGAAATAAGTACTCCTTCCGTCCCCAAAAAGTTTGCGAGGAATTTTGGGCAAATGGTTTAAGAAAAAAGTGTAATGATAGAGTGTTGAAGGGTAATTTTGTAAACTTTTATGTATAAAGTAAATAAAGTAGGTGGGTTGAGTCTATGGTGGGTCTCAAAAGTAATTGTATAAAGGGTAAATATGTGTATAATGTGAGGGTGGAGATTGTAATGATTATTTCTATTTTGGGGTATGCAAACTTTTCGGGGACAAACAAAAAAGGAAAGTATGAAGACTTTTTAGGGACGGAGGGAGTACCTCTTTTACCATTCTTTACTGGCACAGGATTCATATAATGTACAAAATGTTAAACCCCAGAAAGTTGACCTAATGGTGTAGGCTCGCAAAACTTTGATTTTAAACGGAGTCCACACAAGTGAACGGTGGAATTGATCCAAAAAAAAAAATGTACAAAATGTTCATTGCTTACTTGCATAGTTACATAATCTTTTGGTAACTTTCTTTAATGTAAAACATCTACTAATTTTTATTCCACCTACTAGGCTACTATCATCACATTTTATTTTATTTTTCAATACCACTGCTGTTGTGGGAGACATGTTTTTCTTTATTGATCTTGGAAAATAATAAACTAAAAACAAAAAAATGAAGAAGCTGGACGTTATTTAGGGCTAATCAATCTGACTTTTATGTGGGCCCATTGGTCTAATAAATATGGGCTGCAATTATTTTCAATTTGTGGCCCAATGCAATAATAGCCAATACAATGCAAAAAGATACCCCATGATTAACTCCCCGACTTTATTGAGGCCTAATCAATCTGACTTTTATGTGGGCCCACTGCCCTAATAAAATTCTGGGCTGCAACTTTTTTCAAGGGCCAGGCTATATACCCCTCCAGCTTTGTTAAGTCTACTCCCCCCCTCCCTTTAATAAATTTGGTCTACTAAATACACTGCCCCATACACTATAGCAATCGTCGCCTCCGGCGTCACCCACCACCACCGAAATTCCATCCAAACATAATAAAAAAATATTTTGTCAACAAACCAACATAAATTCCACCCAAAATACTTTGGCACCCGAATTCCAAAAATATTCCGACCAACAGAAATTTAAAAAAAAAAAAAACACATTTACGACAAATCAGTGTCGATAGTATGCATTACTGTCGACAACAATTCGTTGACAAGAATGCGACATATTTGTCAAAATTTGACAAACCAGTGTTGAATAAATAGGGGTAGTGTATTTATTTGACCAAATTTATTAAAAGGGTATTTTTTTTACATATTTATTAAATTAATAAATGAGTGGGGAGTAGACTTATACCTGGCCCATAAATAAAATCTGGGCTGCAACTTTTTTCAACTTGTGGCCCAATGCAACAACCAAGTATTTTACTGCTCGCCACAATGCACAAAGACCCTACGATTAACTCCTTTTTCAAATAATCATTTTTCCTCAATCATTACTATACCTCAACCAACTTTTTTTTTGGTACTTAATTATTCCAAATTTAGAGCATAGTAGATTGTTTTTTCTGTCCTTAATTATTCCAAATTTAGAGCATAACAGGCGTGCCATCATTTTCATAGTAACTCACTTCTCACTGAAGAATTTGATTCAAGAGCCCCTTACGGCATGTTTGTTTTGGGACTATCACGTCCGGATGGGGGACATAACGTCCCCCGCCCTATTCTAGTTTGAGATTTCACATTCGAAATTCACCATCCAACTCCATCCACCCCTAATAATACATACTATTATAATAATACAAAATCATACTCCCTCCATCCACCAAAAGTAGTCCCATGTAGGGTGGACACAAGTTTTAAGAAAAAAGTAGATAAAGTAAGGGTATTATAAGGTATTGTGGGGTCCATTGTGAATAAAGTGATTGTTTGTGAATAAAGTTGATGGCAAATTGAGTAATTAAGTGATGGTTGAAGGGTGATAATTTTCATAAAGTGTATGAGACTACATTTGGTGGACAAAGAATATAAGGCTAATGGGACTACTTACGGAGGGAGTACATTCTTACATAATTGATTTGACATACCCTTAGGGGTATTATTAGGGGTGGTGGATAGAATTGGATGGTGAAATCCGGATGTAAAATCCCGAACTAGAACAGGACGGGGGACGTTACGTCCCCCATCCGGACGTGTGAATCCCAAAACAAACATGTCCTTAGTTATTTATGCAGAGTTTTTCTGGTGTCCCTAACTATTCCAATATTAGAGCAAAACACTAACAATGTGATCATCATTTTCATTGTAATTCACTATTCAATGATTTCCATTGAAGAATATGAACCAACCGTCCTGTTCTAGTTTGAGATTTCACATTCGAAATTCACCATCCAACTCCATCCACCCCTAATAATACATACTATTATAATAATACAAAATCATACATTCTTACATAATTGATTCGACATACCCTTAGGGGTATTATTAGGGGTGGATAGAATTGGATGGTGAAATCCGGATGTAAAATCACGAACTAGAACAGGACGGGGGACGTTACGTCCCCCATCCGGACGTGTGAGTCCCAAAACAAACATGCCCGTAGTTATTTATGCAGAGTTTTTCTGGTGTCCCTAACTATTATAATATTAGAGCAAAACACTAACAATGTGATCATCATTTTCATTGTAATTCACTATTCAATGATTTCCATTGAAGAATATGAACCAAATGCCCCCTAGATATTGTTCTGGTGGAACATATAATGATAAAACTGCAAATCTCTATTTCAATGCTCAAAATCGATATAACTTAATAATGATAATTGTGTTTGGGGGGCAAAAATCATGAATTAATTTTTATGAATCACTGTCTTTCCTAATCCAATGTCTTGCATGCTTACTTGAATTTTGTGTCCTGTGTTTCCTCATGTTTGAGTTGTTTTGCTTCCTAGGGCCTGGGCCGGGCCTGTTGAACGAACTTCCTGGATTCGTATCAGCTCTGCCTGCTTCGTCTTTCTTTTCTGATATACTGGAAATGCCTTCAGCCTCTGTTGGGTTTTGCTTCCTAGGGCCTGGGCTGGGCCTGCTGAACGAACTTCCTGGATTCGTATCAGCTCTGCCTGCTCCGTCTTTCTTTTCTGATTCACTGGAAATGCCTTCAGCCTCCGTTGGGGGCAAGCTGACTGGCTGTGGAAGAAACACACCGGGCAATAACACCTCGCTTTTTCGAGGCTCAATCAACCCACTGTTTTCTTGCTGGATTTTTAGTATAGCCTCAAATTTCTCTCTCCTTGTTTTTTCATAATCGGATTGAAGGACTTCTCTACCAATCTCCGTCCCATCAGAGTCCTGTAATCAACACATGCAAATTAATCTCTCTTCATACAAAAGTCTAACATTCCATAAACAAGTGATTATTTTTTACATAAAATGATAAAAAAGCAGAGAGAGAGAGAAACAAAAATAAGCAGTAACAAAGGCCATATTGACATACCATATTGCCACCATTCCCAACCAAGTCAAGCACGTGTTCAATATCCTTGGCAAGAAACACTTTACGACAGACCGGACACGTCCCCGTGTTTTCATCCATCATTTTGACCATGCCTATGCCAGAGAACAATCGTGCAAAAACTTTAACATAAGAATAACATAAGGTAATTTCAATATACATAGAAAATACAGACCCAAGACGAAGGTGCAAATTCATTAGGTTGGACAGCAGCACAAAATTTTCTAGTATTGGAAAGGTTGAATATGAGAGATAAATATATGGGGGGAACACTTTGATTCTAGAACTCAAGCATTGACGAGGTTTTTCACATGAAGAAGCACAGTATCAGTTAAACAGATAATTCTGCTTAAATCAGTATTAACATGTTTGGTATCATATTGAAGTGATAAACAGCTAAAATTGTTTGGTGATCTATAATAACTGTACTGCCAAAGAATTCTAATAAAAGTGAGATGTTAGCTAGATATAATAGCAAAGGCAAAAGTTTCATCGTATTACCAAGCCAATAAAAGAAACTAAATAGAAAATAGTGGTGATAAATAATGATATCTTATAACAATACTGCCAATACCAACCGTTATCTTATATATAGGAAAAGGAATGACTTGAATTCCATTTGACCACAGCATAAGTAAATAATTTATGTTTTAAAAAAGGGCTAATACTTAATTGCATAAAATTCACGAACTAATTAATTGTTGCAATTCAATGCACAAGGCTAATTTCCGGCATGACTAAAGATGATGTGGCAGCCAGAGCCTCCATGAAATCCACATGATATACAAAAATAATTCAGCTTTGTGTGCCTTTCACGGCACCTCCAGCTGCCACATCATCTTAGTCACGCCAGAAATTAGCCCAGTGCATCGAATTGCAACAATTAATTAGTTTATGTATAAAATTTCAAATTTTGAAAAGACATGTCATAATTGATAAACACTCGAAAAGAAAGTCCTGATTTTTTATGCAAATAACCCTTTTAAAGAAAAATTATCTGATAAAATGCCAAGCTTATGTTTCTATTGTTTGCATACAAACCTTGTTGGTCTTGCCTACTCCTACGAGGAGCTGAAGATGCTGAACTCGAACTCTCCTTTACTCTTTTCTCGTGGTTCCAATTCCACCACCTGATGATGCACTCACTGCAGTAGAGTCCTGTATGAGATTTGAATTTGAAGTATCCACAATGCAAGAAGACAAAGAACATCAAATACACTTACCAATGAAAGCAATGGAAACACGACATTAACTTCATAAACGGTGGTGAGTTGCTACCAGAATCTTCATCAAGTAAAGGATATAAACATAATGGGCAGTCTCCATCAGGGTGATTCATACTGGAAAGCTTATCCACTGCTTCCTGAAGTATCATCCACTATTTATATCTTGAATAATTTTGATGGGTATACACTCAATAATATATATTGACCACCAATGCATTAATAATAATCAGTAACAAGTATAATGTTCAAAATCAAACACAAATAAAGATCAAGGACACTAGTATGCCCTTTTTTAGTGCACCAGGATACTAATAAAAAAACAACCCATAACATGTGGCTGAAGGCACCAACCATTAAGAATGAATAAGCTAACTGATGTAAGCATGTATATTACTACCTCACAAAGTGCCACTAGCATTAAACACGAGGCAAGTTCAAAAGCTTTGCAACAGATGCTATCTATAAGATGTTTCTGCCTCTTCTCATCAAGACCCTTGGAATCAAGAACAAGTATCTCTGGTGGCTCTTCAGGGTACTGCCACAGGAAATAGTTAACAATGAGGACAATTAGATTATGCTACTCATCTATTTACAATCAACTTTTTTACAATACAGGATCCCAAAATGTAAACTTTTTTATAATACAGGTGCCAGACTATATGTAAACTGTAAAATGAATAATCACCTGAGGACCAGCACGAATCCCAATAGTGGCTTCCACAAACTGTAGATGAAGTGTTGTCAGTATTATTAGCTCAAATACACATGAATACAAAGGAAATTATTTGAATGTTACAATATCTGAACACAACATCAGAAACACAAAATGCAATGAAAAGGGGAAGTGATGCAAAATTAAAGTGGAAAACAAAGAAGTATTCCATACATCTGCAGACTAGTAAGGCTAAGACCGATAAGGCTGGAATTAGGATTATATCTAAACTTACAGATTTAAAAGCACAATCTACCCTTAATCTAAGCTATCAAACAGCCTATAAGGGCTGAGATGGAGTTAATCTACCCTTAATCTTAACTATCAAACAAGGCCTAAGAGGTCTAATAGTAATAAACAAAAAAGACCAAATGCAATATCTGAATTCTGTATGTAATGTGCACCATTATATAGCATCTGCAGCGCTTTATGCTGCTCAGATCAAAAGGCAAGAGATTTGGTATTACTACTGTGCTTAAAGTTCATATCCATGAGAGGGATATCATAGAGAAAGAAACACAGTCCCCTTACGAAAATTCAGATATTCACAGTCAATCAGGAAAAAAAAAATTGAAAAAAGGATAAGTAAACATCATCATCTAAACTGATTTCTGAAATTGACCTAAGAATTGAAATACCTGCTGAGAGGTGACATCGGCGGTGCGCGGCACAAGATGAAGGAGGAGATGGGGAGGGTAGGTTTCAACGACCTTGCAATCGTCACCGTACACTGACTCGACTGCCTCCACTTCTGCCATAACTTCTTCTTCGGCCATCTGCGGCGGCAAAATCGAGGGCTTATTGGTGGGATTGCCGATTGCTACAATCGGACAACTGGTGGGGGTACAAGAATTTGTATGGTTTATGAACCGCCTTCAATTGCCAGCATTACAAATTACTGATTCAACAAATGCCTAAAGATGATCTTGGAAATGGAATGCACTGCTCAAAGGATAATCAGCAATTTGAAGATGAAAATAAAGAATTATAGAAAACACTTTTTTTTTGGAAGATGGAATCTTATCAATGTCGTATTACATTCGTTTTAGGTATAAAACTAACTTGTACTGCAAGTTTTTGTATTTTTCTAAATTATTGCACATTCCACCGATAGACCATTGCTCAACTTTTAATACAGTATTCTTCCTCAAAAAAAAAAAAAAAAAACTTTAATACAGTATTTATTTTAAAACGTGGTTTGTATAGAATTATAAGTTTTTGTCTTATACTCAGTATTTTTATTGTAAAAAAAATACTTCACACTAAAAATATAAAAAAGACAAAACTAACACATAGTAAAAAAAACAGCGCATTTGAGGAAAAAATATGTGTCAAATGCGGGTCAAACTTGACTAAAATATGAGTCATGTATTGTTTTACTACATGACCAAATTATTGTTATTATAGAGTCAAAAATGTATTACTACAAGTCTAAAAATATTCTGAACATTTAAATTTTTTTTGACAAATTTTTCAAAATATTTTTTAACATGTAAGTAGTATACTTTTGAACCTGTAGCAAAAAGAGTTTGGCATTTTATTAGTTTCTAGGTTTCAAATTTGTGGAGAAAAAAGTGTTTTTGAAGTGTAGAAAAAAAATTCTATATATAGTTTTGATGCGAATATTCAGATTTGGAGCATGAAAAAAAAAAGAACTTTGCCTGTTTATGTGCCACCAGAATCTTACACACAATTTCTGAAACTCCACATTCTTATTTCTTAAGAAATCATTATACATAATTTACAAACTATAAATTATTCTTCCATAATTATAATCTACACAAGCCGCAGAGAAAATTATTCTTCCTACAGCAGCAATAGCCATTATGTAGGTTCAAACTGTAGTCATACTCATACACATTCCTCACAAAATTTACTTTCGTCGTGTTTATCTTCGTCTCCCTTCAAATGGGATGGCAACAAACTCGAACACCATAATTGGAAGAGATGAGTTTTAGAAACCGGGCAAAATTGAGAGGTCTACTATTCCCTTGGGAAGATCTGAGATTTTACGTAGGAGTGCAAGCCTGTTCTTTCTTATTCTTTCGTCTTCCTGCAATCAGAGATCGGAACAAATGATAATGATTCTATCAAACTCCAAGAAACAAGAAGCTCCCTGGCAATATTATATTGTGTTCATTCATACAGTACTTAATAAGTTGCATTTTAATGGAACCAATTTTATGTTAAAACTAATTTTATGTTAATAAGTATATACATGTACATATATTAGTACAAGACTTCGTGAGAGATTTCTAGTCATTCTTTAAAAATGCTAAAATCACTTAACGAAATTATAAATATATAAACTAATTGGTAAATAGCATGTGGCAAAATAAATAAAAAGATTATGAAGTTGGTTGAAGAAACATACCACCATAACAAATACATGGTTGAAGAAGTCCTCCAGTGGTTGTACTAGTTGGAGAGAAGCTTCAACAAAGTCATCCACTTCCATCTCTGTAAAATGAAAACTGGCAAATTGAATTCCGCAATTGGATCAACATATCAGAGAAGGGGATACGATACCTGGATGAATTTTACTCCTTAACGACATAAAAGTGCTCCATAAAGCTCTCTCTTCCTTTGTTTCAAAAGCTGTCTCATCCACCTACCAAGATTATTTTCATTATTGTAGATGAATAAACTGAACGTAACAAATGAAAGTGTCATATATTCGGACGACGTAACATTTTTAACTATTAACAATGAAATTTCCGATTGGAAAAGCCCAACAATCAAAGTAATATCATAACTGAAATAGTTAGTACATGTGCACTTTTACCCCTTTCCACGGGAGAAAGAATGGGAGTGCAAATTTACAGTTCAGGACTCATTTTTCTTTGTTATACAAAAAAAGGAGAAATTTGCCTTCTATGTATAAACATGAAGCATGTTATTATGATTTGTGTGAATGCACCCAGCATCTTCCATAGGAACAAATTATCTATATAGAAAACTTTATGCCGGTCAGGAGAATAAAAAGATCAGTGGACTAAGAGTTAGTGAAACTTAGGAAATTATTTCCGCATTTGATGCTACTTCACAATGCAAATATATATTTAGTAGCACTATTAGAAATAAAACTCGAATCGACATAAGAACTAATAAATTTACTTAAGAAATGCTATTAGGTTGATGGATCCTGGCTTTAGCTGATGAATAAGATCCTAAGTTTTGCATTAACTTATGTTATTAGGCTACCACAAGCAATCACTGAATGCAAGATCCTTCTACAATGAACGCCATCTAACACTAAAACTCAATAAAAGCAATCCATAAAAAAAAGGAGCATCACAATGGAACATATGAAATACAAATTATCAGGCTCAAGGAGAACAGTCATTCATTAAACTTAGCTTAACTGTCAATCAAGTATAGAGAGAGATGTGGGGAGGGGGGTATTTCTAAAGCCAGTGCATAGGGTTATAATAGGCAAATATGCATATGCAATTTAGTTAAGCAACAAAAGCCACCTCTAAATCATCAGTGGCCTCCTTTCCACGAACTATTCTTGTTGGGCGAGAATATGCCTCGATAATTTTGGGCAGTAGCTCACCTTCTGATAAGCCTTTCATCTGAAAATAAACAGGTAAAATAGAAGTAAAATAAGAGTGAAAGGCATACTATATTCCTGACTCCTGGACTACGGTACTTAGGGAACATACAAACACAACGAATGCAGCACTTACTTTATGAGCAGACTTGGTTGCCAGACCAGGCCAATTTGCACGCTCTGCAAGAACAGAGCGAACTACTTCTGGACTAATGTCTTGGTCTATCTGCCAAATATGGGTTAAATTCATGAAATCATCCAAAAGTATTGCAACTAAAGAAGGTGAAAATCTTAGAACTCATTAGACTATCAAATTCACCAATATAAAGCTCAATATCTGGTAGCATTAATACAAGGCAACGAGATTAGATTTTCATAGATAGAAGATTTGCGTACCAAAAATTGTTCAAGTCTCCTTGTAACAAATTGATGTGCCTGAAAGAAGAGAGTAAAATTTCATAGTTCACTCAACAGGGGGGAGAAAAATGACAAATAGACGAATAATAGGAATGAACAGAATAGTTCTATTGTTATGGCCTAAGTCCCAATTCCTATTTCAATTTCAGTATTAAGTTGCATTTTTGTTTTAAAAAGTGTAGTTGTCTTTTATTTTGCCACGTGACAAACATCCAAGCCGCCACCTGCATTATGGAATACAGTCCATGTAACTTAATTGACGCAGCTGGACCTGGCAGTGGCGTGTGAATTGTGAGGTAACACCTCTCCTTCGCATGTACCTTTTCCAACTAATTATCTGTCCTTTTTCCTGATAACATAAATTCTTCTCAGGTGGACGCTCATTGGATTCCGGCGAGCTGAAGTTATTTTCATTTACTTTATATACTGTAATCGAGCTGTCTTCAATCCAAATATTGGAATCCTTCAATTGAATTTAACCTTGCTGTACTCTGTATATTTTATGAGAATTGGGTCATAACATCTATATATGGTGAAGTAGATCCACATTGGAAGCTAAGTCCTAAAAATCATTAAAAACTCCGAACTTGCAAGTGCATATTCATCAGAAGGTAATAGATCGTAATGGGTAGGAGAGACTATGACATCCAACTTCAGTAACGGATAAATTTTTCTTCGCATTTAAAGCAAGTAATCAGCATTTTTTTAAGTAGTCAGTAGAATAAAGTGTATCTTACATCATCTATCGTTTTCGATTCTACTTTTACGGGCTGGACTGCTGCAGCAAGTTCCAGAGCATGCCTGAGCTCCAAATTTCGATTGGTTTCTAATAACAGTTGTACCTATAACACATGAAGGGAAAACAAAATTATACCCCCCAGAACACAATGAGATTCCTATGATTATATTGGTTACGTCATACCAGACCATAAGAGATTCTTCGTAGACCAAAGGGATCATTAGTGGAGTTAGGCTGACAACCAGCAGCAAACAGTCCAACCAGGCTATCCAACCTGTAGAAAGGTATTAGAATTTAATAAAACTGAAAAGAAATGAGAAATTAAAATCAGGCAAAAGACTGAGATACGAAGTCAAGAGAATAGCATCACAGAGATCAAAAGCCAAGCTAGTTTGAATTCTCCTGCGGAAACCTAGTTGCAGGTTTTGGACACGCAATGTTTCATGGATCTGATTGATATTAGGCTGAGCTTTGTATATGATGTTCTGAGGATTGGCCAGACTGACTAGTAAACAATATGAAAAAGGTTTAGGCTGAAAACGTAAAAGTAAAATTGATGGAGCAGTAAGCCTCCTAAGTTATCATAAAAATTACATTAAGATAATATCTTATACATGTGCATTATATATGCATTAAAATTTAGAAAACAAGAACCCACTGACTTCAAATGTTACCACCCAAGCCCCCAAGAGTCTAGTAGAAGAAGGATAGGAGAAGAGCTATTTTTTTTCATTTATATGGTAACTTCAAAAAGGACTGGTCTTACACATAAAGGAAAAAAGGATTCTCCCCAACTGAATTGTATGAAAAGATAAATAATAATAAACAATAAGAATGAATAAGTAACAAACAAAAATCACTATAAAATTTATTTAGATGTTCGATAATTACATTTTTTAGATGTTCTGTTCTCTGTCTTTGATAAGCTTCAATAATTACATTTTTTTTCTGCTGCTTTTGTAATCTTTTCTGTTTTCTGCTGTATTCTTTGGTTTCTGTTTTCTGCTTATTCTTTTCTGCTGCTTTTTTGGAATCTTTTCTTTGGGCATCTCTAATGCCCTTTTTCAATATACTTTGCTGCTTTCCAAAAAAAAAATATTTACATTTTTTTATTTAGATGTTCAGTAACATGGAACACCTAGAAGTCTAGAACTATGGTAAGTTGGATGAAGGGAATACCCTATGGCTTAAAATGAACTTTTTCAGAGGATGTCTATTCATCTTCATAAATTTTTTATTTATTTTAAATAGCAAACACTCATCATAGAACATAGAAAACGTTAAAAGATATATAGAACATTTTTTTTATTTAGGAATCGCGTGTAAGGCTGTAATCTTTGTAGTTCTTAAAAATGTATGCCCATCACTATCTGTGGTGACAGAGGTATATCAGATTAGCTTCAGGGTTTAATAATAGCTGTTTTTTTGCTTATATCTAGAATTATGCAGCAGCTAAGAGCTAGTCTATTCTTAGGTTTTAATTGTGTCCTTTGGAACCAACTCTGTTTTGTTTTTTTTTTGATTTAATTGGAACCAACTCTGTTGAGCATACTTTTTTTACATCAATAATCACATTATATTCATCAATTTAAGGGAAAAAACAGGCATAAACAAGAGAGTATCAAGTTTGCAGCGTACACTTCCTAGTTGTTGTGGCTCGTGGGAGGAGTTGAATTCATCTATTACCAGTTTGTCATTTCAGAAGTACAGAGAACAAAAGGTTATACGTGAATGAATAACATTTCAATTTTGACATTCTAGATCCAGGCAAGTGACTCAATAAATCATGTAACAGAAGATCAATCTTGAATTAAAAAGTTGAAAGCAGTACCATGCATCATCTTAGGAAATTGGAAAAAAACTGCTCAACAAAGGGGTCTCACAGATATAAGAATAGATTGTGTTGTACCTGTCAGCTATTGCCAGTACAGTCCCAGCAACAGTTTTTGGAAGTACATCACCCGAAAATCTTGGAAGTGTAATCTCAAATAGTGCCTCAGCAACCTGATACATAAAGAAGATGGCAACTTAGAGAGTAATTTCATTTGACACACGGAAACTTCATTTTGTAATAAATAGGTTTTAATCTACCAATATAATAAGCATGCATTTTATTCTCAGATAAAGAAGGGACTCAAGAAACATCCATCTGAAGAGGCGAAAGGGAATAATGAAAAGCTCATTGCATTTTTTTAGTCCCTTCGATATTACAAATTTATACTTTTGGCAAGTCAAAATCTTATTGCAGTAGCACTGGAGGTAAAACGTATCGATTTGCAGAGACCCTGCACGAGCATCAATACGGTATTATCTTGCCACACTGAAAGGAGAACTTAAATCTTATAGAGCATGAAAAGCATTACTATTTCCGTAAACCATAACCAAGAAGTCAAATTAAATAGTGTAATTAGCATTAGTGCCAGACAAGTCTTTTCAACAATCAATTCTGAAGTAGTTTAAAATATGGGAGCAGACAAAGAATCACCATAGAACAGAAATTCATTGAGAGCAAAGAGAATAATTGAAAACTGCAATAAATTAAATGAGGGCTTTCTGCTGATAACCTGTTCTGAATAGCCGTCTCTCAGAGCATAGTGACGCGCCATTACCCCAGCAAGGGAGGTAAATTCTGTAACAACAGCAGTTGACAGATCTGACATGGCCAAAGATGCAGCATCCTGAATGACTTGGATTGTATCTTCAGCTACCCCCAGCAACAAGCCAACTTCAGTAACCAGACTTTGGACACGGTCCATCTTGTCCAGCATCGTCCCCAGCTTTTCCTGTATTACTCATGCCAAAAAATAAAATTGCAGGAAACTTTGAAGATCATACAATAAAGACATGTTTGTAAACTCGGCAGTTAAAAAGTGATATTCACTCCATTTCAAGTTATAGATCAGTTTAAAATTTAATGTTTAGTAGATGATTATCTTTATGTTCAATTAAAAGTCTAGGAGGAGCATTAGTTTTTGGCTTATCCTAGAAGTTTATGAAAATGAAACTTCCCCAAATTTAACATTCAAGAAAATTCAAAGCACTATCTAAGACACATTAAGAATAATAGAAACTTACATGGAAAAGGATCCCCTTCAGTTGATGTCGAAATTCAGAAAATCTTTTACTTGTATCCAACTCATAGAAGAACTTTGCATCTTCATATCGAGCTCTGTGACCATAATTATTTACTCAGTCCATAGCTCAAGTATTTGGAATATGTGGGGAATAAAATTTACATCAAAGCTGGATGTCTTTCAGAAAAATGATAAATGCAACATGTATCCATCTAGATGCAGAAAAGTGCATCATTGGTGCAACGGTATATATGTTAGGTATTGTATCCACCTGAGTACAGCTTCATTTCCTTTCCTCACGACCTTTTCATTAATTGCTCCATTTGCAACCTGAATAAAAAATTAAAGTTGCTAAGCTATATCACAGTGTGATGAATAATACAAAAAGGTTATAACTTAATCTATAGAAAAATATGATTAGCACGTCTCACAGCAATAAAATGTGGCAATAGCTTTCCATCTTGATCGGTTATTGCAAAATATCTCTGATGCTTCTGCATAACCTGTGTAGATTCAAGTTATGAGATGCCTGGCAAAAGAGTTCATGTGTAAAAGAGTTCACGTGCAAAAAAGATAAAAAGAATATATCAATATTATGAATAACAGATGGCAAACCATTATTAGCAGATCTTCCGGAAGCTGGAGGAAGGACTCACTAAACTTGCCAAGAACCAGATGAGGAGCTTCGACAAGATTTACAACCTAAACAATGATCAAAATGTTTCAGAATGGTTCTCAATGGTGGAAAAGGGGGGTGGGGGTGGACAGCAGGGACTCATTCCTTACCTCATCAATTAAACCACTCTGCGTCACAACAGAACCGTTAATGCTTTTCACAATGGAAGTAGAGTTCTCCAAGATTATCTTCTTACGTTGCTGCAAAAACAAATTATTAAAGCACTCCAACTTCTAGAATATGTTGATGTTAATAAGCATAGCAAAAAATACAAATATAAACATTAAAAGGAGAACTTCCATATCAATAACCTCAATATTGATGGTTATCCCAGCATTTTGCATCACGTCAGTATAAGATTCTGCACTTGTGACCTGCGGTGATGAAAAATGTATTCATAGAAAAATATATAATTCAATAAGAGAAACAAATTAGTTATAAATCTTCCAGAAAAGGTAACAATAGAGATTTGCTTCTAGGGTATATCGAAAGCTGGCATAAAAAGAATACAAGTATTAAACAGATAAGTCATTATACAAAAAACTTTATCAGCATCAACTAGCTTCAAGAGAACAACTGTCAAGTAATTCAGCAGCAAAGTGGCTCAATGGAGAGATTTTTCTCTATAAAATTAGCCAGAAGGGGTGGAAATTAAGAAAACTAGTTACAAAGGCGTTAGCTGCAGCTCCTTACACCACAAAAACATGATTCTGAACAATAAAAAAGAGAAGGTAGACTTCCAGATAATCTTTATGAGTGTACAAACTTACTTTTATAGTAGCCAATGGAGTGTTCCTGAGTCCGTGTGAAACATCCCCACTGTGACAGAGAACAAAAATAAGATCTATAAACCAACACAAGATTTACAATATATAAATGCACTTATAAAGTCTCCAATTCTGTGGAGATTTAGAGGATAATACATATACAAAGTTATAAGCACAATATCTAGAATTAATAAAATTAAAAATAAACATCCAGGTATTACATGTTTTAATTTGAAAAAGAAGTGATCAGAATAAATCAATCAAGCGTAACCAAGATCAGTTATTAAGAAAGGGTTTGATAATAGGGTTTAGTCATTTCCTGGTTCTTAATCTTTTGATTTGCTAGATCGTACAGGCCTATACCTTGTAGTGGGGTTGATTATTGCCATGCCATAGTTTCTTTCCTATGAAAGCAATGAGACACAAAAAAAAAAAAAAAAAAAAGAACACCTATAAATAATCACCAGCAGAATTAGGCTCACGTAAATGCAGAACTACACTGTACTCAGACGTAGGAAAATCCGATATAGATAATAGCGACTAGTTTAGATTGGCACAATGGATCAGAACCCTCCAGGCTCCAGCAAGCAATAGTTAAAAATGGAATATAGAATAAAAAGTAGTATTGAAGAAAAGGACAAGGCATGATTCCATCATTGAGCTAAACATGTGTAAAGATTTAGTGATTATCCGTGTGAATACTTCAGATAGAAAGAATCCTTCTGAACATTGAGATATAAAAGAAATTTGAATTATTTTCTGTTCCAAATTTATTAGCATAGATATTCCAATTAAACTTAATCCGATGTTAAGTGGCAATCAATATTATCTTCTGAGTTCATCCATTTAGTATGATGTCCATATGCAATTACCAGAACGGGTTTTAAAGCATGAGTATATGATAGTCATGATTGAAGGAAAGGTCTTCTTAGGTTAGCAAGAAGTAACAGGTTCAGGTTCAGGTTCACATTTGCACAGCAAGTAAACTGGTAACTATTTGAAATTTTGAATACAAGCCATATGAACATGCCTTAGAACACCAGAAAATGAGAAGGGAACAACTACATCTCCATGTAGCGCCAAGATCCATCGAATGGGTCTACTGAACTGGACCTATAATAACAAAAAATAGTGATCAGTTTTTTCAACAATTCCACATGACCTAAAATAATAGGAGCAGGCGATAGCAAAAAGTGGATAAATATAAGTTAAAATGGTTATGAAATGCCCAATCTACCAATCAACGATAAGAAAGGAAAAAATCTCCAATATTACAACTTGGAAATATAATCTTCCTCCACCCCCACTCTTTTTTTTTTATCAAAGTACAAAGCGATCTTTAAACAAGATAAGAGAATAACAAAGTATCTTTGTTGAAAGTTTTCAATGTACATACTAATAGAAAATATCAAAAAGGGTACCAAAGATAATTATAAATTAGACATCAAGAATTAAGTTCCTTTCTGAGGAAAGCACAAACCTCAGAGTTCCACCTCATCGACTTAGGAAATGATATTTTACCTAGGGCTGCAGGTAACTCTTCAGATAAAACCTGTTCAACATTACAACAGAATGAACAGTAGATGGTTGTGATTCAAAAGGAAAAATTGCGAACAAGCAGAAATAAAATAAATGAGTTCAAGAAGATGACATGGTGGATTTTTTTTTTTTATCTTTCTTTTTTGCTTTGTGAATTACAGAGAAGGAGGCATACCTCCAAAGCAAGCCGTGATGGCTCCATGGCTTGCACGTATACATACTCTGTTTTACCTGCAGAATTTATTTTTTATTGTGAAAGTGAAACTGAACAGCATCACATCTATCGTTTAAAAGTAGTAACAATACACTGATAACTTGTGAAATCTTCAACAAGCCTAAATAATTACTAAAAGAGATTAACGTTCGATGCCAGTAAATAAGTAGTAATATGAAAACAGTTGGCCAAATACTGTTATTCACCAATAGCTTGACAACAAAGAATATTCCCTTATCATTTTCTCGATTTAGGATTTTCTAGTTTCTTGAGATAATTTGGCAGAACAAGCTGTTCTCTCTTCTACAAAACTTATGGATCTTCCTTTTTTCTTCATGAATTTTTAACCTTCAAAGGGTCTCAGAACAAAGATTAATCATGATCATACGCAGCAGTATCTATTACCTTCAGTTGTTGCATTCCAACTATTGACAAAGTCAATATTTTTATCTTTTCATAGTGTCAAAGAAGGCAACACTAAAGTTCTGCGCAAGGTATTAGAACTTTTTCCATCATTTTCGCATGTGAATGAAAATATTCTTGAAGTGCATTATCATCATCTTAGCATGCCAAGTTTAACCAATAATAGATGCAGCATATGGAAGAACTTACTACAGCAAAAAATAGTTATTGAGAAAGAAAGATAACGAAAAAATTTAAGCAGACATAAATTGATATACCTTCAACCCTTCTACTCAGCGAGCTTAAAGGCACTCCATTTTTGCGGCAAAACCCTTCGGCAGCCTGACAAATGAATTGATGAGAAACCATAAGTGACAGACCACCAAAAAAGGCAGCAGAATATTAACATTTTGACAGTCAGCAACAAAAAAGAATAAATTTCATAACAGGATAACCTTGGTAGGATTTCCTTGCTGATCAAATTCCTTTGATGCTGGAGGCCCCCGAACATCAACTTGATTAGCCACCTGCTTCTCACATAGATTATCGACATGAACCTGCATGTGAAATCATACAAGGAAACTGAGATATGGAAATAAGAATGTCCAGAAAGTTTAATAAACATTCATCTGTGGAATAGATGTTGAGCTCAATCCACAACCACAGCAGATGTTAATAGAATGTTGTCACAGCATCTTTCATTCGAATCAAGATAGTTAGCCCAACAAATTTTGCATCAGAGAAAATGCCTTGTTAAAACCCCGGGGCAGCAATCCAGAAATGGACAAATTTAATTCTAGTGATCAAGTTATGGTGATTCTACCAGGGAACGTCTTGTGACCTTCCTTAATTGGAATTGTTCGATCAGGAAGGAAAACAAAAAGGGTGTAGCATCCCTTTGTTAAGGTATGATCATTTTATCACTAAGTTGGCCAAATTATGTAGGAAAATAAAGTTATACCATCCCCTTGGTAAGAATCAGAAAAAAATACTAAAGTAGGAAAAGTACAAGGGATGAGAAATCCCCAAACGAATTACAAACAGCTATAAAGCATTAACACAAATCTCTAACTAGATCTGAAACATGAAAACTTTGAAGTTTGAAGTTTCTAGGACTCGCATTACGAAATATATCAAAGTGGCATAATGACACCATACTCTTCATTTTCTTATTCCTTTTTTTGGACAACAGGCATCACAACTCATCTTAACAAAATCATGCTTCGTCAATGCAAAGTCAAGTAAAAATTAGACAACACTAACAAGATTTTAAGGAAAGTGAACTATTCAAGGTAACTACCAATAGGTGTTAGTGATTATATGATAAAAAATCATGATTTATCATGACGGAAACATAATTGATAATCTAACATGATGAGATGGCATTATCTTTCGATAAAACCCCCAAATGATTTACAGGAGAAACATATAAATTACACAGGACCTAATGATGCATGAGTAAGTTTTCTGTAGGCCTTGAGTTGTAATGGACAACACATTAAGGAGGCAAAGCTGTTTTTCCAGAACGAAGTGAAGAAAAATTCAGTAGCACTATCAAAAAGAATGTAACCATACCACAAGTCTACGTGGTGTTCCACTTGTATGCACATCTCCATGGCCCAATCTTTGTTTTTCTAGTAATTGCTTCACTAGATCTTTAAGCTGCAACAAAATGGCAAGGCATAATAAAACCTACATACTAGGATTGACATGAAGTTGAGTAAGAAACATGAATCAAATGGACTGCAGAAATGAGACCAGAGGCTACAAGATTCCTGGCTTGAAGATAGAGTAAAAAAAAACATGAGCAATGACATATATGGCAGGAAAATAGACATAGGGTATTGAGCCAGAAGAAGTTTGTCCAAGATAAATAATATGATGGAAAACCCTCATTACTTACTTGATTGCAAGAGTTAACAACATCAATTGGTGGCAACTCCTCTGTTCCGATTTCAAGAACAAATGCACGAGGTCCTACAGAAACCTGTATGAAATGGATTTTTTTTAAATCATTTAATGACAACAAAATAACTATAAGAATCTTTCCATCATCGTAATCAGAGTTGTCAAGAATCTGAATGACCACATAAGAAATTATTAATGTTTAGAAGCTCCTGATTTAAAAATAAATTATTCAAGAAATTAAACATACAAAAATATAATATATATATATTTGTTTCTTTAAAAATCTTTTGTTTTTACCAGAACTTCAACTCAGGTATACAAAAAAAGTAGAAGAATTTATCTGTTAAAAAAATGATAAATGCAACAGAAGAACATCAGAGGGTAAGAAAAGAGAATATCAAAAGAAAATAAGAAGAATAGCACAACAGATAGTGCTCCCACTATGGGGAATTGGGGATGATCAGATGATGATAAAAGGAAACTCAAGCAAGCATTATGTGTCAAGTTCATAAAATGAAAAGAATACAAAGGAAAAGTGCAAGTGATATCAGGTCAAATATAATAAGAACCACCTAGTGTTTAGATAATAAGAAGCAGCATCTTTTGTAGAAGGTTTTCAGAATCTAATGACCACTCGACTGAGAGGACAGAACACCTCTTTGAAGTCTTTAACTGTGTAGCTTACACAAATATCAAATTTCAAGACCAAGACTTTTTTGGAATCTACGTTGGAATTAAAGAGAGGTTAACTAACGTCCATTTTTTAAGTGTATTAATTATTATTTTCTTCTCTACAGTATGAACTAGGATGCAACATCCTCCACTGGCTAGCAAATTGAATTCTAAAGATCAGCAACCCACACACAGTCGAGCCATCATAGCTAACTTTCACCAAGAATGTTAAAGCAATGATATCCGTATTTTCGAGTATTACTAGATATTAACCATTGTAGATTAAAAAACTATATAATTTTTTTATGAACAAAACTATTGAGTAATTAACCAAGTTCCAAATCATCCAGGAATAACTCACATGCAACAAGTAAAGCAGAAACAAAGGCAATATAAAAGTTCCCAATTAAACCTTTTTCTTTACTTCCTCAATCTCTTCTTTCTGAAAGCCAAGATGATCAGGATTAGAAGCAATGCCCAAGGGGTGCCCAAGAGATTCCCTCGTCTTTAACCATTGTTGTGCACATTGACGAGCTAAACTGAAAGGCCAATAATTTTGTGAGTGATTTTGAATTTGTCAACCGATCATGATGAGAAAAATATATCCAAGCATCTACATGGCTGAGAATAGAATAGGCAGTAAAGATAGATTGGTCATGTTTCAAAAAGAACCGACACTCAACTCAAATGGGATGAAAAATCAGGCACTGAAATAAAACTATGTCCGGTAAGCACTTGCATCAACACCATAATAGCAAACAAGACGACTAACCTGCGCATACGACCAAAATAACGAGCACGTTCTGTTACCCCAATAAATCCTCTAGAATCCAAGATGTTGAAAGCATGTGATGTCTTCAAAAGCTGATCATACCTAACATGACAGAAATATATGGGGATGCATGTCAACTACAACCACAACTAACAGAATATTTTTTACTTTGCTGCATGGCATGAAGGTGAAATCAAGTAAGAAAAATACGCAGGAATTGCAAGGCCTAAGTCAAGCAAACGCCGAGCTTCCGCCTCAGATAGATTGAAATGATTATGAATGTGATCTACACTGGCATGCTCCAAATAATATGCGCTCATTTCCTTCCTGAAACAGATAATGAGAGTCATCACAGTTCTTTAAACAAGCAAAATATAGATTGCAAGATAACTACATATAATCATTGGCCTTTTAAACAAATTGACGAAGTTGGATAGCTCAAGTGGTTAGAGCACCACTACCTAGGCTTTAGATCCTGGGTTCGAGTCATGGGGAGGGGAAAAGGGATGGGTATTTAATGTAATTCAAAAAAAAAAAATTGGCCTTTTAAACAAACAGAAAATGAAGTAATTTGTTAAGATGATGGGATGCATAAGATAAACAATATAATGCAATTGAACCTTGCCAATATGTCAGTCTAGAATAGTATGATCCTTGTACAGATACTAGCCATATTGCAATATATCATGATGTTATAATAAGCTGTTTGCTGGACTGGGTGAATAAATCAGGCAATATATGATGATATCATATGCTTCAGAAAGTGCGTACAGTAAAATGTACTATAATCTGTATGATATAATGTGAAGGTCCTATATTTACATGCCATAAGTGTTGAAGTAAAAAGCATATATAAAATTAATTTCATATATTGGATTAATATTATAAACAAATAAAATGACCACTTATCAAGAAAAGGGAAAAACTTAATTAGTTTACTAACTCATTTTCCAGGAAAAGCTCTCCATAAGTTATCCCATTAGCATATTGAATTTTCTTGAAATGGTCAACTTCCTGCGAAAAAAAAAAGTGTATAAGCGATAACATCTATGGCACCATAATACATAGGAGTATAGGATGATGGCATATGAAAAACCTGAAGCAACATAAGGATCCGTTCAAGACCGTAGGTAATCTCAACCGAAACAGGCATCAACGGAAGACTTCCAGCCTGGATTTTGGAAAAAAAATAAGCAAACCAGAATATCAGAAAACCAAATCTGATCTGAAGCACCAGACATTGACCAATAAAAGATTTGCAAGCGGGAAACCTCTAGTGTACTTTTTTTTTTAATATAAATTCGTAATTGAATAGGTAAGATGACCTGCTGGAAGTAAGTGAATTGAGTAATCTCCATCCCATCCATCCAAATCTCCCAGCCCAGTCCCCAGGCACCTAACACCTGCAAGAAATAAAAAAACAGCAAAACAAATTATGATCTATGTAAACCTCAGATAAATGAAAACAACATTCTAATGGATAAAAGTAAACAAAGTAGCTGAACTTTAAGCAACAAGCAAGCAGCAATAACACAAAGCATAGAACGCCATAAGAAGGTCAAAATCTGAATATCCCTAAAGACGCCCATAACAGACATGTACTCTGTAAGACGTCTGCAACAGATAAGATGAAGGCTAACCGGACTCTCCCAGTTGTCCTCGACAAAACGAATATCGTGGTCATTGACATTAATACCTGCAACAAATAAAGTTAAAATTTAGATCAAATACAATATAAATAGACATTACAAAAGAAAAGGATTTCTCGAATGGTCACATCATGTCACAAAAAATCAAACAAAAACCATAGTAATTAATAAGCAAGAATAATACGTCAGGTAAAACTACAGTAGTCTGCATGTTAGATTCCTTCCCAATTGTGCATAAATGTATATCATGAGATAAGCATTAGAGAGTTTACCAATCATGAACATACAAGATCAACAATTGCTCACTGTCTCCAAACATAAAAACAATAACAGGGTAAATTCAGATGTAAGTAGAGAACCTAACGCTGATAAACTCCGAATGAACAAGTCTTGTGAATTTCCAGGATCAGGCTTCAATATTACCTGACATAAATTTGAAGTATGGTGAAAGACAGCATTGCTGAGATGTTTGAAGGAAAACCAACCATACACAAAATTTACCTGGAATTGTGTGTGTCTTTGAAGTCTATTCGGGTTTTCACCATAACGACTATCATCAGGGCGGATACTAGGTTCTACATACCTTCCACCCCAGATTAAAACATCAGTTATCACGTAAAAAATTATAGAAACTTTGAACAAATAAAAAGATACAGAGTGAGGGGGTATGTGAATATATAACATAATTTTGAAGAAGCGGAGATAAGTGAACGTCCAGATATTCTTTAGAAGAGATCGTTTCACAAGGTTTTAACTTTTATCTAGAGTTCAACACTATAAGTCTATAATGCTACATTTTCTGTTACTTCATCTGAAATTTAACCTAGCGTGAAAATATCCCCCAGATTCCTAGAGTGACATAGGTTCTTGAATTCATGGAATTTTTTCAAAGTTTCCCTATTCTTACCATATGAATCTTTTGAGAAATTCATACTAATGTTTCTATGTGGATCATATAAAGCCCTTTGAGAAGCAAGAGAGACAGCTATAGAGACGGGAAAAAATATGAATTTCATGAAGGGTCAAAGGCAAACTTACGCAACATTCCATGGTTCTGGACCAAGAACTCTTAAAAATGTAAGTGGATTCATAGTCCCAGCTCCAACCTGTTTGACATTTTCAGAACCTTAAAAACTAAATCAAACAATTTTGAGAAAGATGCGAGAATGCAAAAAACATCAAACAAGTAACCGTCGAGGGATATGAATCGTGAATTCAATTATGTAAGTATGTAACAGGTTCAGAGCAACCAGTATGCACAAGAATAAAAGAAATTTCATTTTTCTGGCACAGCTACATTATAAATGTGCAAAAACAGCAAGCTAGCAACGTTATAATATTCCCCTCAAACAACATAACGGTGCTATGAGAGCGACATTGAGGTAGATGTGAGAAGTTATGTCCATAGCATAGTCAGAAAAAAAAAAAAAAGATAAAATGAGTTCAAACTAACTACCTCTGTATTGCTGCATTGCATCACGGCACATCCAACGGAAGCCCAATATTCCTGCAAAAATTCAACTTCAAAACAACAGGATCACAAATTGATGCAGCAGAATATCACCCAAAGAGGGTACGAACACTATCGATACGTTGATGCAACGAAGATACCGTCAAGATAGAGAGAAAAGGAATAAATACTTTGATTTCATAAACTTCAAAACTACCGTCAATATACAAACCAGGCCCCTATATATACAAAAGGCGTAAAGGAAACCTCCACTCTAACTAATAAATGTGCTAATTACTAAACAAAAGTGCTAGCACAAATAACAGAATTAAAACAAACATAAATGATTAGAAATGCTAACTAGCAGTTGCATCTCCATCACAAATATTATTGTCAAATTATACGAAATTCATTACTTAGGGTACCAATTGCACACTATAATATATCCAATAAGAAACCAAGGTAAGCAATAAATTAGGTCCATGCCTGAAGTCGCTGAATTGCTTGCTGGAAAGTGAGAACAGGGGATGATGATAATGATGGAGATGGTTTCTGATTTTCCTGCTCTGTGAGGCTTGAAACAGAAGAGGAACTGGCGTGGGCGGCGGAGGAAAATCGCTTTGGCCGGAATATAATACGAGAACCGCTATCAATTCTTCCTACTACTGAAACCATGTGCAACTTCGGTGGCTTCATGAGAATCGACGTTATCAAAGGCAGCGAAATTATAGCCATTGTAGTACTGGTAGATATTGTGCGTGAGTGGAGGGGGGAATGGCGCAGGGGGTGGGGGTGAAATGGCGAATGGGGGAGGTACAGTGGAAACTCTGCAGGGGATTGTGAGAGGGTTTATCCGAACTCAGAAGTTCCAGTGGTGCTACCGTGTAGCGTAATCACAACGGAAAGTTTGAGCAGTTGGAGTTTATATATTTTTACCTGTCAAAAAAAAAAATGAATACTCCTTTTTTCCAAAGTTTGTAGTATAGGGAGTAATTTTTTTGGAACGAGTTTTAAGTGGGTTCAATTTTCGATACGACACGAATCTGATACGAAAATTACGGGTTAATGTTTGGTCGTGTTCGTGTTGGGTTCGTGTCGATCTGTTAAGCACGATAAAATCAACACGTAACCTAATAAGGGGTTGTTTTCAAACTCTACAAATTGCTTCCAGAATCACTTTTTTTAAAGTTCTCTTCTCACAGCTTTTACTTTTGAGAAGTGTTTTTAAGCTATTTATAGAGTTTAGAGTTTGCAAACACTCCCTAACTCGTTAATAACATGATAACATGTTATTTACCCAATACGACACGACACGATAATAACACGTATTTGATAATAATACGATATTTTGTATATTTAAATCAGTATTTTATTTTTTATATATTTAAATACAATTTTAAATTTATTTATTTCTTTATCGTGTTGTTATCATGTCGTGTCACATCGACACGAAAATTATCGTGTTCGTGTCGACACATATTCTTATCGTGTCGTGTCATTATTGTATCAAGACGGAATACGAAACGATTGAATGATTTGACATGCCTAGTTTTAAGATCATGTTTTTTTTTTTGTTTTTTTTTTGTAACGTGGCATGTGAGAACTTCGAGTGTAGAAATTTTGAATGGGGAAATTCAAATAAATAGTGATTGTGTGTTTGATATAAAATTTCAGGTAGGATAAAATGTAAATTTATGACGAATCAATTGTTATACATATATTTTTAAAGGTGGATATAGTTGGATGGTAAAATTTGGATGTTAAATTTTAAATTAGAACTGGACGACGTAGCATCCCACATCCAGCCGGATAAATCCCAAAATAAACATGGTTTAATGAATATTGATTATTTATGTATAAAATAGATATATAAAATAAAAGGCATCAGTGTATTCAGTATATTGGGTAAATAAATATTTTCATTTATATACGTACATATTAAGTTTAGATGGACAAAAAAATAGATTTATTAAAGTTGGACTCTACAGTGTATATAGTTTAATGATTTGGTTGATTAGGGTTTTTCAATCAAACATTACATAACCTAGAATTCAACTGTCGCTAAGTTTTTTTATGTTAACGGATTCTGGATGTAGTTTAGTGAACCAGTGAGAGCTCATTAGAATGGACTATTATACGACTTATGTGACCGTCTTGGTGGTCAACTCACCGAGACAACCAAACATCGAGTCACGATTGAGGACTAGTGTCAGACATAGTATAAAGGGTCTTGTCATACGAACAAACAAAATAAAACAGGTAAAGAGTGGCTTCTGCTCCTAAAGAGTGGTAATAATTCATAAATATAACAATTATAAATATTATGGTAATTTGCTAAAATATGAATCTATTGGTTTATTTTCTCCCTTATAGCCTCCAATTTCATTTCCATGTTCTGCATATCAACTCGAACCACTTTCTCAAAAAAAAGAAGGAACGATTTAATACCATGTCTTACCTTAAAATTTTCAAGCCAACCTTGAGAAAATTGATGCTCAGGAGGGTGTTGAGGATACAAAAGCTTCATTATATCCTTTGCTTTATACAAAATAAGCTCTCCGGTCATGTTGACTCAATATTGGTACTGAAGAAACCATTCATAAAGAACTTTCTCCATAATTGGATATTTCGCCAATTTGTGTCACTTAATATCCCCACCCTTCTCAAAGTTGGCTGAAAGGTACTCCGATGATCTCTTGAGAGTGTTTGATATTGTCCCTTGATTAACTTTCAAATGATATTTTTCATCAATCCACTCTTCTAAATTTTTTTGAGTACATGTGGGATGGTCTCTCTTATACTCACATAATGCTTTACGCATTTGATCATTCATGAATGATTTTTCGATGTCTTTTAGATGAGAAGACATGGTTGGGTGTTATGAATTATTTTATTTCTATATTGAAATTTATATAGTATATGTTTTATTCAAGAAGACATGGTTGGGTGTTATGAATTATTTTATTTCTATATTGAAATTTATATAGTATATGTTTTATTCATCATGCATGAATATATTTAAGTGCTACGAATTAATGTAAACATGTATACAATAAATATATTTAATTAGTTATAAAGAATTGGTTGATGCATGAATATAATCAATGAAACATCTATGAATTCATTTATTTTCAATACATATGTACTAAATTTGCTGAATTCAAAAAGTCTCTCTTTTAATTAATAAATATTAATTTATCGATAAATTAATACCTCTTTAAATTAATAAAATTACATGATCCCAAGTTATTAATTTAAAGAGGTTTAACTGTAGTTGAAAACAACGTCAATCAAGCCTGTCTTAATCATACTTCTATATATAAAAATAAAAAAATTCTATTTAATTACACCTATAATTTTCGTTTGAATTGTCACACGAATAAATCTATGAGAGACGTGTGGAGAGTTACGCGTTGTGTGTTAAATATTTAATGTGTAAAAACAGTTTGAATTTGATTTTAAAATTGGTTTAAAAATACACTTACTTTATATATGTGTGTTGGTTTATTTAAATTTAGTTAAAACTTAATGTTACAGCTAAGAATACGTGAACAATGAACATGCAAATATCGATCAAAAGGAATCATTTTATATAATTAAAAAAAAGAAAAGGATTGAGGTAATTGACTTTTAGTTGGCCGGCTCTTGAAGTGTCGTTGCCTAATACTATTAAAAAAGCAAACATTATCATATTTATAGTCAAGAACATTTTGGTCTATTGAAAGAACTTAATTTACTTTAATTGTATGTAAATTGTAATCCAATGAGGTGATATTTACGTGCACGTCTACTAGATTTTCATTTTTAGAATTTGGAATATTGGAGTCCTACTTTAATTAATTTCCATTTTACGAAATTGATAATTTCATTTAAATTAATGTAAAACCCATAAAGATCCTTTCATACAAGATTACAATGTCAATTTTCATTTTATTCATTCAAATTGATAGACTACACAACACGACAGAGTTCAAATTATGAGCAGAGTGTTCAGTTTATTGTGAAACAAACGAAAAAGTAAAATATGAATTTTATTGTGGAACGAAGAGTACAAATAGATGAAAAATAAATGAGTAATCTCGTTTATTCAAGCAAATAATAATATGGTAACAATAACAATCGCAAAGATGGTGACACAAAATCACAATAACATGTACACACGTTCTAAAATTAAAAAAAAAAAACCCAAAAAAAAAAACAGAAAATAAATAAATTCTAAACAATAACAGCACTGCCTCTTGCCTAGCCCATTAACCCGGCTACAAAAACAAATAACGACCCGACAATAAAACTATTTCTGCCACCCAAACTGGTTGCTGCACCGGCCGGAGGCGGCGGACTCTTGGCCGGAGTTCCCGAAGGTGGTGTTGGGGTGGCGCCACGGGAAGGTGGTGTTGGGGTGGCGCCGCCGGACGGCGGCGATGGGGTGGTGCCGGACGGCGGCGACGGGGAAGTGGTCCCCGACGTGACGGTGACGGCAACTTTCATGCCCTGTGCGCAGTGGTTGGATCTCGGGCATATAAAGTACCTCGTACCGGCGGTGGTGAGAGCGATGGTGGTGGGGCTCCTGGCGGAGGAACTAATGGGGCTGTTGGAGTTGCAACTGGTGTAATCCGCCTCGCTCACCTCATCGACCGTATGAGAGGAATCGAAGGTGAAAACTGGTTATCAAATGCAAGTAAGTTATTAGAAATGCAATTGAACTACAATTTTAATTTAGAAAAAAACAAAAAAAAAACTTTTATATTTGGGATGGTTGGTCCTATGGATTCAAGTGCATGTTGCGCACCCTAGTAAATTTTGATGCAACAATTCATAAGCAAAATAATTAAATTTTTAGAAACTGATTTAATTAGACATATTTGATGTGTAAAATATTTTATAGCTGTTAATTGACATGTGACATATGCTAAATGAAAACAATAGTTATTTTACTATAAAATTTGTAAAACATCTTCATAGTAAAATTATTTTGCATAAGGCAGCTATAATATATTTTATTCAAATTTTGTTTTGGTAAATGAAAATATACATTTTACAAGTTACAACTCACTATAAGTTCAAATACTTCCCCTAAACCTAAACATACCTCTTTTTTTTTTTTTAGGTTGGAATTTTTCAATAATGAACCTGGTCGAGTCAATTGAACTATAATTTTAATTTAAAAAATTTAATTGAATAGTGAAAAATATATTCAAATAACTTAAAATTCAATGTATACCAGAATTTAATGATAGCAGAGTTCTTACCGAGAGAGTCGGAGGTAGTAAAAGTGATGCTTCCGGCCCAGTCGTCGTAGTTGATGCCGGTGTTCCAGCCACCGTTTGATCCGCTTCCACCTACGGGGTACGTGACGGCGTAGGCTGCCGGAAAAACAACAAGAAGAAGAAACGAAAGAAAGACGATAGCTCTGGCCATTATAATGTAGTATGAAATATGTTTTATTTGCCAATACAGTTAATTGAGGAACAACGATGTGAAATGCGACTTATATAGATAACTTCCAAATTAACAATTATTTTAAGCCACCAATACTTGGTCTAATTTCACATTATTTTTCTTTACTTTTTAAATTGTCTTAATTAAATTATAGTAGTATATATTTTACAAAATCCTTGAAGCTTTCTTCTCTTTTCCTACTTGGGATTTTTTTATATTTTGTGATATTTAATCTATTTCATTAATATATATTGATGCAAGGTGGTGAACGGGTAATGGCATTATAAATTAAATTTATTTATGAGTAGATTATATTGGTATTAATGTTAAATGAATTTTTATTTCTGTAAAAAAAAAAAAGACAAAAACTTGTGTGAAACCGTCTCACAGAAAGATCTGTGAGACGGATCATTTTAACCCATATTTTAAAATTTTGGGTAGGATAACACATATTTTTTTTTCAGATTTTAGTTTGTAAAAAAAGTGACAATGTTTAAGTAAAAAGTGATAATATTTTTAACAAAAGTGACTATCACTTTTTTACTTAATCACTATCACTTTTTGCTCAAACATTATCACTTTTTATATATAAAAGTTGTCTCACGGATCTCATTTTGTGAGACGATCTCACCCAAGACTAGCCCAATATATATATATATATATATATATATATATTTTGTAATTCTTTATTGGATTTGTGAAAGTTGTTGAAAATGGTTTATGCTTAAGCTTTACAAGAGTTAGATTCAATCAGAAGGTCACATCTAGCCCGAAACAACGATATATGAGCAACACGTCAGTGCATCAGTTGCACCGTACAATTTTTAATATCACATCATTTATCAAGTAATACAACAATATTTTACATGTATAAACAAGCTAAACTGGATTAAAAAAAAAAATTGGTGTACTAATTTATAAACTTAGTAATATCAGTTTACATCAGTTGCAACGTGAGACCATCTCACAAACCTACAAATCAAAGTTGGGTAATGACGTTGTGATTTTATTTAGTGTTTTCACATAAATTTTAATAAAACTTTAGAAATTTATATACTATTTAATTTAGACTGAATAAATTATATATAGGTTCTAAAAAAATAAATAATGGGGATGCATGTCATGATGTTTTCATTCGTCCTTAGTATCTTTAAAGATATTGTTCACATAATGTAATTGTTTTATAATGCACGTTCAAGTCTAACACCCACCTAATACTTTTATTATATAGTTAAAAATATAGATTCCCACAATGTAATTAATTTTTTTTAATTCACGTTCAAGAAATAATACCCACCTAATATATTTTTATTTTATATGACAAGAGGGAAAATAAGAGAGTAGGTTGAGATGACAGTTTTTAATGATAGTAAATCATTGTAACTTATTGACTTTATCAAACAAATAATCTGGGGTCGGCATATATAGTCTGGATTTATTTTATTTTTATTTATTTATTCCTATTATTTGAAGAATAATTAGTTCATGGTCAACTTTAGGTAATAAATAATTGTATTTTATTAATGGATGGGAAGTGGAATATAATGACTTTGAGGGTCAATTATTTTAGTAAACCTTAACCAAACCCCAGTTAAATTAAAGCTTCAATCTCGTTGATTGAAGACCATACAAGTTGAATAATTAAATTTACTCTTAGTAAATCACAATCTAGATAAATACAGTTCATTTTTCTGTTTCACTGATATTTCATCCTTCTGAATTTTTAGCATGTGTCGATAAATATTGATTATTTTTTAATATGATACATGTTAATTATCTATATAGTAAAATAAGATTTAGAACACTCAAATTTGAACATGTGATCTCATTCGATATAAATTACACTCATAGACATTTTCAACCCAGGATTTTGTTATTACAAATTTCTCTTTTAGACTCGATCTTTGTCATTTTCTTATTGCAAGGTATATTAGTGAGTTGGAGAAATTTGAATATGGATTGTTGTGAAAATAAAAAATTAATTGTTTGATGTTAAATATTATCTCACTATCTCTCATTTGAAGATACCAAATTATTAATCTGAGTTCATCTATGGGTGCAACTGGATCACGAGTGAGTCATGTGTGCTACAATCGTATGCACATGCACTTGTATTATTTTTTTTTCATAATTGTTTGTTCATTCAAAAAGAAAATTTCACTAAAAACTTTATATTCACAATACTCACATATTTATATAAATTGTCATTACGTTTACCATCAATTCAACTATTATTTTTACTTTATTTATAAAAATCTATAAAATTACCTCTCAATACTCCACTAGCTTATTACACGTTTTTCTTAATTTATGTACTATAAATTTGATGCAAATAATTATAGAACGGAGTAAGTAATTATTTAACTTTATTTAATTTAAATTCAATGTGGCGTAGTGAAGGACACACATGTCATATCTTGCCGTTGTTGAAATCCAAAAGTTGTTGGGACATAGTCAATTGCGTTATTGAGATCAATTCAACCTATTGCCTAATCTTTTACTTTTTCTACAACTTTTTTTTTAATTCCTTCTTTATATATTATTTAATGTGGCCAATTCATTAGGGTGGTTATCATTCAATTTGTTTAACCTAGTCAAAAAAAAAATTCAAAACATATTAAATTGTATAGCATATTAGCATAAACAAATTATTAGCCGTAATAATAATAAGATATTGAAAAAGAAACAAATTTTCTGAAAAAGCCCAACACAAAGAATGGGGCCCTCAGAACTTTTCAAGATTGGGCCCTTCGGAGAACAGTTTGGATGTCTTCACCGCACATACATGAGTTCACCCACCTCCACCTCTTATTTTTTAAAATTACCAACCTTACTCATAAACCCGAATTTTCCTTCCATCTCATCCCCTTTTTTTAATTTCTCTTCACCGTGATTTAATTTCACACTCACTACTCAATATATGTGTAGTGTATTTCATTTTCGATTTTTTTTTTTTTTTTTTACAAAAATCACGTTTTGGAAAAACTCAGCACTGGTTCTCTGAGTTTTGTGAAATTTTTCAGAAAAAAGTTCCACGTTTTGAATTGTCGAGTTTTGAATCAAAACGTAGAAAAGTTGGCCGAGATTTGAATCATAACGTAGAAAAGTTGACCGAGTTTTGATTCAAAACGTGAATTTTTTTTTCGAAAAATCTCACAAAACTCGGTGAATCAGTGTTGAGTTTTTGCAAAACGTAATTTTTGTAAAAAAAAATTCATAAACGAAATACATTACACATATATTCATTACAACTACACAATCATGCAATAATACGGTCACATAAAATAATAATATAGGGGTAGTATAGTCTTTTTATCTATTAATTCAAAATATAAATTGGGGGCGGTGGGTGAAGACATAATATATGATGGTCATTTATCGTGGCCAACAGTTTTTCCTTATTGCGCCCAAGCTAGAAGGCCGTTTAGGAGTTTAGCCCAATAAAACAAGCAGGCCAATATAAAGCAGAATTTCAAGTGCTAATTATCACTTACGACGTTTTAAAATTAACTAGTTTTGTACCCGTGCGATGCACGGTAATATTTAATTAAAAAAAATTAATTTACTTAAATACTTTTGCAGAGAAAGTCATATAAATTATGCATACATATATACGTTGAAGCTAAGTAATTTCTATATGATAGAGTATTATGTGAGGTGGTTTCATATATATATATATATGAAATAAATTTCCATCTTGATATTTGAGTTTTGAGATATGTTTGGCTTTAAAATATAATTGTCCGCATATGTATATTTTTTTAGTAATAATATTAATTTCTATAAGTATTCACAGTTACAATTATCAGCGAGAAAGAAAATATATGGATTATTATTTTGAAAGGTCATTGAGAAAGAAAATATATGGATTATTATTTTGAAAGGTCATTGTGAGGCACTTTATTGCAAGTAGCAGTAGTACTCAAAATAGAGAAAGATGAGAAATGTTACATAAAATTAAAGCATTGGAGTCATAAATTAAAATCTATATATAATCTTGGAAAACAAAAGTATATGTACAAATATACATAAATTAATTACATATATTTTTTAATAATTAAAATTTATAGGAATATATTTAATTACAAATATTTTTTAATAATTAATTTGTAATTGGACTTTCAATAACCCAAAAACTAAAATAAGGGGGCCTTTACTTATAATTAAAAAAAAAAAAAAAGAGAGAGAGAAAAGTTGGGCCCAGCAATTTGGGCGGGAATTGACCAGGGTCAACTATGTTGTTTTTATATAGATATAGATAATTTAACAGCTAAGGTATTAATAATTTTTCTGTGGCTGATAATGTAATATTAGATTTTTTATTTTGAAAGATTGGTCTAAATTTATGTATACACTTCACTTTCACGTATGAGGCCAAAGAAGAAGCTCAAAGAGCCCAAAAATAGTATAGAATTTAGGTAGAGATTGAGTTCACAAGTACATCGATTCGCTTAACAACTCTACATAAAATGTACTCCCTCCATCCCGTGATTATTTGCACACTTTTCTTAACGGGCGTCCCAACATTATTTGCACTCTAAAAAAGGAAATAACTTACATAATTTTTACCAATATTACCCCTCCTTTATTTTACTTGGACCCACAACTTAACTCAATTTATAACTTTAATCAAATCTCCACCCACTTTAGTCAATGAATTACCAATAATACCCCTCCTTTATTCTACCATACATATCACTATATTCCATTTTCTTAATTTCCGTGTCGGTCAAACCATGCACAAAATTCTGGGACGAAGGGAGTAAGTATTATTTTTGAACTCATGTATACAGTATACTCACAAATCAACTTATTCCTTACTTTATACATAAATATTCACCAAATCACCGCTTAAAATTCTACCTTATTTTTTTTTAATATATATGTGTCCATCTCCATAAGAAAGTAATCCAAGAAAGAGTATATTTTATACCAACGATAACTTTACACAATTTTTTTATTTGACCTTTTTTTTATTATTACACAGAAATACGCATACAACTATATTTAGACTATAGTCGATTTAAAAATCCGGAATACATATCCTAACACTTATAATATTTTAAAACCCTAATAAAAAGTAAGATATGCACTACATGAAAATCCTATTTAAGCGCAACAGTTTCGTCATTTGCCAAAATCCAAACTGCACATGTATGCATACACATATGCATAAATACATAAAAACAAAATGATGACCAAAGACAAAGAAAGAAAGAAATAAAATGAAAATGGGGAAATCGATGAATGCATAGAATGCGGACCATGCGGTAGTAGTTAGTTGCCCTTTGCGCGTTGCTAACACCCAATAATGCCAAAACCATCTAACAAACCCGGCTGCTGGTTTTCAAGCTGCATGGTGTCATCTACTACTATGACACATTGACACGTTTCCCGATCACTTTTATTCATAGACAATCACTTTAATTGTAATTGAACCCCATACTACTTTCAACTTATCTATTTTATACATAAATTAATCAGTGTTCATGAAAATTCGTACTCAGAAAAATTAGCATAATAAATCTGGACGGAAAGAGTAAAACATATCTAGACGAGACTATCAAAATTCATAGAGTAACCACAAAGAATGAAAAAGAATAAGTAGTGCAAGAGAATAAAAATATACATAATTTAGATCAGTTTCACACATGTGAAAGAAAGACTCTTATTGAGGGGTCTCACGAGAAATGATCATATACTAATTAAAAAGAAAAATAGAAAGGACCAAATGGTAAATGATTAAGTGAGTAAAAAAACACATAATTGGACCAAATGGTAAATGATTAAGTGAGTAAAAAAACACACAATTTAAATCATTCCAACTTCTCATGCAAGGATTGCTATTATTTTAATAGGTAAAAGAGAATTTTCATTGCCCAAATTGAGTACCAGGGGTACAGGGTACTCACTCGTATCAATAATCGGATCCTCCAACCATTCGGCCAACGAGCTATCATTCATCTCCATCACTTTTGCAATGAACCAAAACCTTATGTTACACATAAAAGCTTCCATCGTTCTACGCAGCTTCGAAGATACACCATTGAACAACAATACATTGTGCAAAGATTGCTATTAATGAGTAAGGTGGTAATTTTTGTGAAGTTACACCAGGTGTTACTCATATTAATAATTGTAGATGTTATTAAGCTTAAATGTGTTAACATTCCTAATAACATTTGAATTCGACCTTTCTTAATTTGTACAAGTCTTTAATCTCACATGTTGCATTAAATGTTATTCGAGATGTTGTAACATGCAGCTTGACGATCTAAAAGGTTCTACAAGAGTCTGGATTCCAGAATCAAAGAGAAGAGTCTAGATCATACGGCTGCAACCTAGAACATGCAAGAACTACCTGGAACTGTGTGGAAGGACCTAATTTTTTTTTTTTTTTTTGAAGAAGGACCTAGAAGAATTGAGAAGGTTCAAGATCCTATATTTTAGAACCTTACATGGAAGGTGCTAGAATGCAGATTTACGCCTATTTAAAGCCAAGCCACCTTCATAAAATTCAAGCATATACTATTCAATTAACATCCTAGATTGAGTGTTCATCCTGTTAAGAGTTATCACCATTAGCTAAATCTTTTAGATTGTGCTAAAGTATACCAACTTCCCGTGCAACTAGATACTTTTATATTTATCTATAGATAGTGTAATCATAGATATAGATTAGTCTTTGGGCAGTGTTTATACACTTGACCGTTTACAGTTTTAGACTTGTTCTAGATCATAGTGTCAGTTGTGAATGTTAATGTTGTAACATTTCACACACCATTTGTACTTATCAATTAAATAAACATTTTTCGCTGTAAGGCTCGCATAGATTTTTAAAAAGTATTTCATTGTGTTCATTTTGTTTTTAGTGTTTAATCTTCCGTTGTGTGTCTTTATAATTCTAATATTCTGTTAGAGTCCGTGTTATACTAATTGTCTCAACATTCAGTGTAACATTGTTATGTTATATTGTTGGAGTCAAAGCGACATTGGAAGAAGAGTATGAAGCTTTACGAATAAAAACAACATAGGCCCTCATTTTATTTTATTTTATTTTTTGTAGGTAAAATAGTCCTGACCTCTATGACGTATTTCCTAAAATAGAAAGGATAGATTTCTTCAACTACGTGAAAATATTAAATAGAATTGGACAAAACTAATATTAGTCCTGATTTCGTTCAAGTTAGAAATAACCGGGTCCCATATAGCCTGAGATTTCGTACCTTTAAATTAGTAGTATAATAAACCTTCAAGTGGGAATTACGGCTGAGTTCCATCTTTTTTGATCCTCAGAACGATCAGTTCGATCCTGCGGCAAAAATTATTACGTATTAGCATGACAAAAAAGTCACCCAGTATCATCCTACATTCAATGTAACACCTTAAGAAAATATGTAGCAAATTGAAGCTTATAAATAGACACAAGCTCATTTTTATGTTACTTCAACTTGCAACAAAACCGATAAGTTTGGAGAATACGAAACCAGGATTAACATGGGCGAGAAGAAAGAGGCGGCAGCATGCTCCTTCACAAGTGCAATGGCACTTTCAGAAATGGGTATAACCAGTGTTCCCGAACGTTACATACTTCCTCCACTACAACGCCCTACCTTTAATGAAGTACTGCCACACTGCTCCACCAGGGCTCCGCCAGTTATAGATCTTTCCTCATTAGCCAACCCATCTCTTCGATCACGTGTGGTAGAGGAGGTGCATTGGGCCTGCAAGGAACTCGGGATTTTTCAGGTAGGTTAACACACTTTAACTGTTGCATGCAACACAAACAAGGTTTTTTCAGAACAATTCAAGAAACGTGATTTTAGGGTTATGCACATAATGTTTTTTTAGAGTATAAAAAATTAAGTGTGCCCTTGAAGCAATTTAGAGATAAATTCCAGTCTTCCAGAAGTGTACTATAAATGTTTTGAATGTCATGCTTGCAACTTAACCACTTGGAAAGATGCACTAAAATTGTTCATTCTGCAGGTAATTAACCATGGAATTCCATTGTCATTCGCAAATGAGGCACTAGATGTTGCTGCAGAGTTCTTCGATATGCCTAATGAAATGAAGATGTGTTTAGCCTCTACAGATGTCAGTAAGCCTGTAAGGTATGGCACAAGTCTAAATCACACAACTGATAAAGTTCAATACTGGAGAGACTTCATCAAACAGTACTCTAATCCAATCTCAACTTGGATAGACATGTGGCCTTCAGAACCTCCAAATTACAAGTAGGCAACTGAAATATAGTCCATGTATTCGTTGTTAGCTACTAACATATTATTATGACCTTGTTCTCAAGTATCCTAGACCCATCCCAAAAATGAAAAATACTAGCTCTAAAATTGTGTGTGTGCAGGAACAAAATGGGAATCTATGCAAAGGCTGTGTATGACTTGCAAGCAAAGATAATGGGAGTAGTATTTGAGAGTTTAGGTCTAAGATCAGACTACTTACAGAAGGACACCGAGCAAGGCTCCCAAGTCATAGCAGTCAACTGTTATCCTGCTTGCCCACAACCAAGTCTAGCACTAGGCCTGCCACCACACTCAGACTTTGGAATGTTAACAATCATTCTCCAAGACCAACGAGGGCTAGAAATCATGGACAGCAATGAGAAATGGCAAACTGTTCCAGTTATTAAAGAAGCTTTGGTGGTTCAAGTGGGGGATCAAATGGAAGTTCTAAGCAATGGTCGATACAAAAGTATTGTTCATCGAGCAGTCGTGAACTCAGAGAAGAAGCGTATTTCAATTGCTAGTCTTCACAGTCTGGCAATAGATAGAAAAGTGGTGCCTGCTCCAGAACTAGTGGACGAGAAGCATCCATTGTCCTACAAAGAAGCCAGCTTCGGAGATTTTCTGCAGTTCGTTAAAGATAATGGCATTGTGGAGGGCAGGTACATAGACACGTTGAAACAGGATTGAGAGACAGCATCGTGAAGCAGACTTAGGATTGGATGCATACGAATGTTATTGCTCCTTCAGAATAATTCTGCATTCAAAAGTGGAAAAATATGGTAGTATCAATAAGTACCGTACAAGTCTTGTAAGATTCTCGAATAATGTAGTAACGGAAATCAGTTATATGTTTGGTACATCTTTAATGTGGAAAATTTAGTCATGCAGGCAACTCCGAAAGATAGGGATAATTTGGTACACGTTAGGGTTTCTATTGGAATAAATTACACATCTAGTAATTTGCAGTTATGCTCCCATGTTATTTGTGATTAATATCGTCATAAATATTCAAAAAAATTACACATGCACGATCTTGAAAATGTTCGAATGGCATAGGTCAAGGAATTCCTTACCAGGTCAATCATTCGAAAAATGGAACTTAAAATAATTGTTAATTGAGGATTTAACAGAAAAGGAGTTCGTAGTAGTTTATTTAACCAATTTTGAATTTATTTTTTCATTCTTTCCTTATTGTAATTAAAAAAAAAAGTATGCTTCAGATGTAAATCTCTAATTAAATCTTTCATAACAAGTAAACATATGCTATTCTTGGCAGTTTGATGAATTTAAATCTCTAATCCTCAAATGAATCCCAACACTATAATGTAAGGGAACCTCATTATATTATATGAAAACGATGCTTATTAGATCAAAATATAGAAGTTTTATTTCAGACGTGAACTTTCTGTAAATGAATGACCAAGCATCAACAGGACGAAAATGAAAAGAAACGGTAGGCATCACAAACTCTGTGAAATGTTTTGCATTAATTCTCTATAACTTTGGTGATACAAGAAAATATTGATGACTGATCTTATCTGCACGGGTATAATCCAACATATTGAATGTTTAAAGTGATATCAACATTCACAAACATTATTGTGATTTGTGCCTATGTAATCCAACGTATGCTGGATGAGTTCAGGTTTAGAGTTTAGACTACTTACTTGGTTAGGACTTCAGTTTAAGCCCAAAACGTAGAATAATGAAAGGTGATAGTTGTCGATAAATATATGTACAGAGGAAATCATAAAATTTGTCCAGGACATTCTAAAGATTGATGTGAATGAGCTACATAGCCTACCAGAAACAAACAGGGGTTCATCAAAGTATTAAACCATAGTGCCCATGTCCAAACTCTGCAGACACATGGCCTCTTTCTTTAGTGTATAGTGATGTTAAGTGTTTGTCATTCATAAATAGCTACAAGTTGCATAAAAAGGGAAGGAAATAGCTATAATTTCCATATGTATGCACATATAAGCTATGTTGCTTGGCCTCAGACACGGGTAACCCAGTACATACATGTTCTAAGAGCTTTATCTTACACTTTTTAAAATATAGGTTTGGGTATTTTATGCACGCATGTAGAAATACAAATATAAATATATATTATTTCAAGTTAAAGATTAATCAAACTATAACATTAAACTTCCAAATAAAAATATTAATGATCAAACTACGTAGTTAAAAAGTCACCAGATGAACAACAAAATGACGTAACATAAAAAGTTGAGCAAAAACTCTAAAAAGGGTATAAGGTATTAAGTATCATTTTTTTGTAAAAGAAGGATTAACTGTCCACTTTTACTCTGGAGTCTGAGGTATCCAGAACAGGATCCATACCCATAAAAATTTTATACCCGAAAGACACGGTACTCCATTTTGGGAATGTCTGAGCATCAAATCATAAAAACAAGTTCACAGAAAACGACAAATTTCCAATCCCACGGTGACGAAAGATAATATATAATCTATAAATATCGCCTCATTTTGTCCCACAATGACGAAAGATACCATACAGCTCATAACTATCGCGTCATTCTTTGTCACAATATTTCAACTGTTAACGTCATACAGATTTAGGGTGAGTATATCTCCGAATAGTTTGGAAATTACAACCAAATTTTGGAAGAGTAGTCCGTTTTTTATTTGAATGACACTCTAGTGTGTAAGCATCAATTAAAATAAAAAAATAACTGAATGGAAACCCGACAAATTCCCACGTCGATGAATGATAAAATATAGTCTACCTCTTTGTTGCTAAATTTCAACTTGTAAGGACAGACAGATTCCTAATTTTTGGCTGCTAAAGAGGTTGAGTATATCTCCTAGTAATTTGGAGGCTACAACTAGATTTTGGATAAGTTGTCCTTTTTTATTTGTGAGAGTGAGTCTTTAAAACTTAATATTATATGGTCTTTTTTTTCTGGAGATATGCATATAACAGTTGGAAACTGCTGAGGGTGACTGCAGTCATCTCCTCATAGATAAAATTTCCAGTGCCTTATCAGTCTGGAAAGCATATCATGCAGTCATATAAGGTGGTTTGGGCATTTAAAACACAGGCCTATAGGTGCACTTGTACGTCAAGTGGAGTTTGTGGACCTGGGGTTCTTTTAGAAGAGCACACAGGGAGACCAAAGAAGACATGGCTTGAAGACATACATAAAGATTTGGAGACTAAGAGGCTTAATAAAGATCTACTTAGAGAGAGAAGCACCTGTAGAACTTAACGCATTATTCAATAATTGCTTCATGTAGCCTACTCCAACTACTCCAATTATTTGGGATTAAAGGCTCATTTTGTTCGTTTACCATAATTATCTTTTAGAAATTGATTCTTAATCTGCAAAACACATAAGAAATATCTTCGCTTCCCAATTCATCACAATTTCCCAATATCTAATCACTATTACCGAAATCAAATTCAAAAAAGCCAACAAGCGTTCATTAACAAAATCATGCATTGAATTCAAACTTGCAGGTACGAATACGATGTTCAATTTTTGATAAGAACTTCGAGTCTTCATTCATTAACAAGCGCTCATTTGGCATTGCAAAGACAATCCTAGAAACCAAAAGCAATAAACTCCAGAAAATATATCACTATTAAGATCATGTTTCTCAAAGGCGCAGCGACCAGATGTCGCCCACTAATGGCGGATATGAAGGCCTACCAGATGCCATCTTCTCTAAAACGCAGTGAATGAGCGCCTAGATTAAGCAATAAAGTATCGGTTAAGAAATCAGGACTTACCGGAATTCAACCCCTCCACCGTTCCTCTTCCTCCTCGGCAGTGCCGGCTATTCTTCATCTTCTCCACCATTGTTTCTCACTACTTTCTCTTCCTTCTTCCTTTCTTTTCTTACTTTGCCGGGTCAAATTATTGGCCCACTACTTTTTGGGGCCCAACTCGCCCCAAAATGAAAATGAGGGTGTATAAAATTGGATGGATATACCCCTATGTCCGCCTATAAATTTCCCATTTTTGTTCATCCACATCTCAATCACATGACTTGCACTATATCTATTATTTAATTATTTTTCTTAATCTTTAGGGCAAAAAGTAACATAAAATTATATCTATATAATATTACTTCAATCATTATATTATTTCTCAACAATAATATAATAATACAATAATATAATACATTTAATCATTACACAATCAACTAATTTATAATCTCACCAAATAATAATATAATAATACAAACTCATTCAATCTTACAACTTGATTTGATATAAAGTTAAATTCTCAACTATTCCAAAACCAAAAGAAACATTCATATTACTATTTTTATAGGGATTTCAAAAATCCGATTTTTAAAACCACTCAAAGTCCAAAGTAAACATCCCCTTAGATTTTAAATTTTATCTTAAATTATTTGTTCTTTTATCTATTTTTATCCAAAAAAACAAAATCAAATTTACCCATTTTAGATTTTAGGTATAATAAAAATGATAATATGAAGAAGACTGACTATAAAAAAAATGATTAGGGATAAAATTGTTTTTTTTTTTTTTGTAAAACGCATACATGTATGCTGACCCAAAATTTAAAAAAGTGGAGGTACGATCGTAAAAAAAGTTTCTTTGGATATTGTTTCTACTTTCAAACACCATATAGTGGATTTTTTTTAATAAATAGATCCTTCGTTAGACTGACATTTTTCTCCACCACAAATTATATTCATTTGTTTTACATTTATTTCACACCCAAAAACAAAATTACTACATTCATTACAATTCGCACTGGAAACTTTAGTGTACATATTCCTTTTTTAAAGTTAAAATCGAATAATTTCATTACACACTCAATAGCATAAAATTCAATTGAATCACATAACTTGAGGCAGACAGCAAGAAAAAGAAATCAACACTTAAAATTAGATAATTTAAACTGACAGCAAAAGAAATCAACTACATACAGATCCTGCTGCAACGCAATAACACTCTCATGAGAGTTGTAACTTGTAACCTGCTGCAAAGCAATAACACTCTAATCAGAGTTATATTGCATTTGCTTAATGATTCAGTATTCATAGATGAGCAGAACCAAAACAAAATTCAAAGCTTCTTGAGAGAGGGTTAAAACCAGGATAATACAACAATCCCACAGGTACCAAACAATGCCTAAAAACGTAGCGTTAACACAACAAAAACGGGGTTTTTCAGATTCATGAGACAAAACTGAGCACCGAACATGATAAATTAATAGGTTTTTGTGCCACCAACTCTAGAAAAGCTAAAAAACATGCATTGCGGTAGAGAAGAAGCTATATAGAAATCACAGATGTACATCTGAAGCTGGAACTATAAAGGAACTTTTTGATACAGAACATTCCATTATTCCACTGTTCTCCCGTCCAATTAGAAAGCAGCACACTTCATTGAAAGGCGGAGACGGGAGCAGAGAACATCTCATTTGCCGGCTAAAGTGGGGAACTGCCCAGGGTCTTCAATGGCTGGGGCCCGGACATTGCTCGTCTCACTGACCCCATTGTACCCTCCTCTGGGCCCACGCCCACGGCCCCGTCCACGACCACCGGGACTGTAGTACTTCTCGCCCTCAGCAGGCTTCAGGAATTCATTGATGCTGACAGACTAAACAGGCAATTGAGAAAAAAAATATCAAAATTCTGCAGGACTAGATCTCATTTCTCTTCCAAACAAATTCACATTTCTCTTTCAAGAAATGGCTTTCTTGGATCATTTTCCAAATTTATTAGAACATAGATAATAAATAACTTGTAACAGCATTTCTGGAAAATGGCCAATGACGATGAATAGGGCCAAAAGACTCATTCTAAATGGAATAGAACATAGATAATTTAAACTGGGAGCTGCAGATACAAGGTAGACAATAAAACACTTAACTACAACAAATTTATGGGGGTGATCGGCAACCCAAAGTAAACCAGCTAATACTCCGCAAACAAAAACACAAATTACTAAGGATGTGCAAACAGTACCTTTTTGGCTCTCTCTTCTTTCTCAGCTAGCTCTTTCTTTTTATCCTTCTCAGATCCCTGCAACGAGATCAAATAGATAATGAATGTTACTTTAAAAAGAAACATTCAGCAGGGGATCTAATTTGGCCAAAATAAACAAGAAAGGAGCAACAAGCAAAATTCGCTAGTAGATGGAGTTGAAATAGTTCACCAATTTGATGAAAACATCATCATTAGTCTTCTTGCTCGAGAGTGCTTGCATGGATGCAAACTCTTTCGCATCAACCTTCCTTTCTTCAGATTTAAGAGCCATCAGAGCCTTTCTTTTCTCCTCAAGAAGCTTCTCATACTCTTCCAGAGTCATCTCCTATAAACCGTAGTTTTCAAAAGTCAATTATAAAATCAAATATAGTCTTTCTAATTTAAATGCAATTGATAGATTAGCTTTGAAAAAAGTGCATGATAAAATTTTGTTGACCAAGCCTTTGATATGATAGCATCAAGCGGCATAACCATCAACTTAAAACAAACACGTTAATAAAACACCATAGTGAAGCCTTGCCAAGGTGAAATAAAGCATTCTAGTTAGGTTCAACCATTAATGTAAAACTATATCTTTTCATTACCTTATCCTCGGGTTCTTTCTCTTCAACTTCAACTTTAGTAGCTTCCTTCTCTCCATCTGCTGCAGCATCCTCCACTGCAGGCTTCTCCACACTCAGATTTTTCTCTTCTTCATTAACAGCTTCTTCAGTCGCTCTAGAAAGAAAAGGTAGTTAAACAAAAAGTAGTTCATGAATGAAAGGGAAACATTTTATGACCCAGAGAGATAAGAAAGCAAGGAAAGTCTTACGGTGCCAAGTCATCATTCTGAGTCCCCCAGTTTCCTCGGCCAGCACCTTCCCGTTTGAATTCATTTCTGCAAAAATAAAGCCAGTATATGAGACGAATATCAATTTTAGAGAAACAGAAATAGGATGCCAAACCAATAGAAAACATATATTACGCACCCACGCCCAGTTCCGCTACGACGATCATACGACCTATGTGGACGGTCACGTTCTTCGCCAGCTTCTCCATTGCTGAAACCACCCCGTCGACCACCACCACCGCCGCGGGGGGGACCGCGTGGTCCACCATTCCCACCACGCCTCTCAGAGTGTTTTCCATCAACCTCATCAGGTGCACCTAGACCAACAGATACTTCCCTGTTAGTGTTACCATATGATTCTCCATTGTTTGCATAGTCCCTGTTGAACCCGCCACCAGTACCACGAGCACGACCGTACCCACGTCCACCACGGCCACCTCGTGCAGGTTCAGATTTTGCCTCTCTGACTGCTCAGGTATACAAGTTAAAGAGTTTATCAGAGACAAAACACAACTCAAAAAGCCAGTCAAACAAATACTGAAACTCTAATCAAATCCAATCTCTCCAGCTTAAACAAAAAACCGCAAATAAATCATCCAGAGAAACCAGAACCCAAATTATCACTTAAATATATATAGTTCGATTGACACAAATAAAAATTATGTACATTAGAAACGACCTACGATAATCTAACAACCCAACAGAATATTTTTAGATAACAGTTTTTGAAACTCATACACATGAACAAAATCCACATCATGACAAATCCAAAATCATCAGTTACAGATTAATATTCATTATGATAGAAAAAAACCTTCACACTAAAAAAATAAAACTCGCTCCATAAAAAATGTTCCGATAACTTCAAACACGCTTATACGCATACAGAACATATATACATTTTTATACGATTGAGTGGTGAATGATTGAAAACTAACCGGCATCGGCAGGGGAGAGCGGTTTGGAGGGGAGCTTAGCCGCCGCCGCCGCCTTGTTCTGCGAGGGCTGCTTAGCCGCCGCCGCTGGGGCTACGATTTTCTTCGGCTCAATCTTCGCAATAATCAGCGATGGATCCTCAGCATCATCGTCTCCCAACAAATCAAAAGGATTCAAAGTCGACATTCTCCCCAACAAACACCAAAATCAAACCTCTGATTATCAACAATTATCAACAAACAAGTACTTAATCCAGATTTTTATTCATGGTTGAATTTTAACAGATCTATAAATGATGAAAAGGTGATAAGGTAGGCAGAGAGGTAGCCGAAAGAGTGAGGAGGATTTTACCAAACCCTAGCCGCAATAAACAGTGGATAGAAGGAGTGAGGTTTATCTGAAAGAGCTCGTGCGTGGGCTGTAATAACCTTTTGCTTTATATATACACGAAAATTTGTGATTATCTTTGTACTTTTGTTTTTTATTTTATTCTTTAAATAATTACTAATATACCAAAAAATAAAATATGTTTTCATTTTTAATAATAATGTAAATATAATTGGAAATTTTGTATTGTGCTTGACAAATTCAATGACAAATATGGTTTATAGTAATTCTAATATAATAAATATTCGATATTCGATTTTTTTACATACTAAAGTGTAATATCTCATGTATTTGGAAGGTATTGATTCTACTCGTTTAGCATCCTCTATCCACAATCAAAATTACCATAGGCAAGTTGTTATACTATTTATTCCATTTAAATCATTTCTTTAACTTTATAATTTTTTCCTAATGTTTTAACTACTTTTATAGTTTTATTAACTAATATATCTTTAAGGTAAATCTATTTTTTTATAAAAACTTGTCACATATAATAAAAAAAATAAAAAATCCTTTCTAAGTGTGATTAGAGACTTTATTTATTAATTATCATTTTTTTATTCTAATAAATTTCACGAAAACTTCACTTATTAAAAAATTGGGGAAGTATATTGTATAATGTATAGGCTAATTTGATTAAATCAATCTACGACGTGATAACTAAGAGAAATACATTTATAAATAGGAATGAATATCGAGAATGGTGTGTAAATTAGTAGTATGGAGTAATTTTTATATGTTGGGTTGAAATTCCAAACTTGAATTTTGGAGCTATCCCTTAAAAAATCGAGGACCAGATTATTTGTAGAATAGTTTTATTTTAATGTTCTCGAATATTCAAATTTGTTGTGAATCATGTGTTAGTATTTAAACATTATAAAATTATAAATATCCCATACAAAATCAACAATGTGTGAGTGTTACGTGTCTTTATTGCTATTGTGTTTATATATATATATATATATATACAAGGATGAAAATATCGTGAAATTTCGTTGAAATATCGGCGATATTTCGAATTTTTGGACTCTCCGATATCGATATGCACCGGAACGAGATATCTTTCAAAATATCGATAAAATATCGGAATATATCGGAAAATATCGGTATCGGTTATGTTTAGTACAAATTTTTCTTGATATCGTCGAAATATCGACGAAAAATCGGAAAAAAATCGGTAATATCGGTTTGAATTGTTTTGTTCCGTTTTTTCAGAGTTTTAATTGTTTTGTTCATTTTTTTTCAGAACAAGCAAGTATCTTGTGTCTTGTCTATCATTTTGGTAATAATTGTCTAGTGTGAAATATTTATGAATAGATATTGTATTGCTTTAGACTGATTTTGTATTTTTTTACTAATATGTTTGTCATAAAAAAATCATTTTGTAGTGATTTTAGGCTAAATTTATATATTAATATTAGTTATAATATTTTCTAAAATTTCATCTTAAATTTTCATCATTTTAATAAGATTTCCGTTAATTTTCTATATTTTACCGATATCGATATTCGATATCGATATTCGATATCGATATTTCCATCGATATATCCGTAAATTTAAGGTACCGATATTTCCACTGATATCGATATTTTCATCCTTGTATATATATATATATAAATGTATATAATCTAATCTAATATTCAGTCCATCCAAAATTAATGAATTTAATTTTCATTTTTGTTCTTTTAAACTTAACTTAATGCATATGTGTTTTATAACTGAAAAAATATTATTTTCTTAATACATTTTTACCTAAACAATAAATATTTTTTAACCTTCAAATAAGTTTATATTTCAGATTCGTAATAGTAGATGGTGGTCGCCGGTGAGCTGGCTAACCGAACCATCAAGCGAGCAGATTGGGTTTAAGAGCAGAAGCTTCATGCCAACTGGTCTTCAGTTATATTTTGTTTTAATTTAAAGTTTTAATGGGACCTAATATTTATAAAGAGATTTTCCGAAAAATTATTATCTTATTATCTTATCGAAATTGATGATTTTTTACAAAGGCCCAAGTCAGGACCGAAAGATTTTATTATTTTAGAGAGTTTATTAATTTATAGAGTATTAATTTATGGAGGTTTTACTGTAGTTGAAACTTTTGATCTGGGACTAATATTTTACTTGGAAGGATTTATTTCTTTCACTAACATATGTATGTTTCTTTTGCGATACTTAGGACTTTACAATCTCCGTCTCATACGAATTACGAATTTCAAATTGCACACTCAATCCACACATTAAATTATCTATAAACAAATAAATTAATCCACTTTTTTTTCACTACAATCTACTTTATACACACTTTAAAATATCTCACCACTAAAATCCCAAAAACTCAAATTAAGCTAAACATGATTTTTAAAGCTCATTCAAGTTTTCTGCATTAAGACAAAATAAGTGTAAAGCTAGCTCATATACAAACACAATTTTTAAAACTGGATAGAAACTCAAACAAACTATTCAACTTAATTTTAATATCTATAATAATCTAAAAGAAATTATGAGTTACAACTTACATGGGAGGAGGATTATTCCATCTTCTCTTCATCTCAGACTTGCATCTAACTTCCTTAAGTTTGCCATCTAATCCATAGTCCCTTTCCATTACAAGGTTGATACCCTCCTTCGAATACCACCCAACACCTATACAAAGGATTCCCTCCTTTTTCACATCAACGTATGCAGTCACACCTCCCGGCAGCCACAGGACCGACACATCTTGCATGTCTAGCATCTCTTCCTCTCCAAAGTAAACGAGATTCTCGGGCAAGCTTCTCTTCTTCAGGTTTTCGGTGCACAGATATACGTAAGGGGTACTGCTGCCATTTTCTTCCATCGTGATATCCTCACCGTAAATAGGTGTGGCGCTCATCTCAAACACCTTCCAGGACCCACTCAGCTCTGATGGTTGGACTCGTTTCCTCTGAGAAAATGGCTTCAAATCTGACTCCGTCTCACTGTCACATAGAGTACATATGATAACAATTCAAAAACAAGTGATAAATGATACCCTGTATCAGAACCTATAAGGATATGGCTTGAAGAATTTTCCAGTAATCAAAACAATTTGAATATACTGAAAAATCAACAAGTGATAAATGATACCCTGTATCAGGGATATTGGATGGACTAGCCCATTCTTCTTCATAAACAGCAATGCGCATTATTTGGATATCTGAACCCCCATTGCTGAATTCTATAGTATGCACAACACGCAGTCGCTTGTGGCAGCCTTTAACCAAACACTAGAAATGGACACAAGAGGCAGATAAGTTCTTTGATTGAAGTGAGTAAGATGAACTGCACATTTATATGAAATTAAAAAAAATCAGGATAAGGTACATTCGATAATTCAATACTAAATAGGGTGCAGGAGAAATATGAAAAGAAGAGGAGGTAGAAGAAGCTTATATTTAGCTATCTATAGTAGTTGTCGACAAATCATTGTTTTCTCTCTGAAAAAATCATACACGACAGTTACTAGGGGCTCAGCAGGGGCCAAAAGAGAAAATGGTCATCGATGCTATTGATGAGAGAGCGGCAAAACTCTTCCGCAACTGTGCCAGAGGCGTAGTAGTAGTCAGAGATTACATCAAAAGGTATATATCTTATATGTCATGCAAATGGTAATAACAAATGCAAAAGGGGATTTCATATATTCAGCTTCTATGTTATTAAAGAGAAGTAGCCCAAATGATTTGTGTTTCTGAGTAATATTCTGTTGCAAATGCTGATTTTCATCGAGATCTTATAATTTGCTTCTACTCGTCTGCTTCAGGTGTTATGCAATGTACTAGAGGAAGTCAATTCTAGCTAGCAAAACATTCCACAGTTATCTGTAAGGATTACAAAAATGGTACGGTTTGGAGCAAGCAACACAAGTAAAATCTAGGGCAAGATGGAACATACTTGTTCAAACTTGAAAGTTGGGGAAAGGTAATAATTAGACTCGTCCAAATCGCCAATTGGGATATCCAGTGGGCCTCTGGAATAAGATCCATCCTGAAAAATTCATTGTTGATTTTTTTTTAGTAAAATATCAGTATCCTGCATATATGATACATTAAAAACATCAGCAGACAAGATCGCTGCAGGTGCGCATTTAATTGTAATAGCACCTAACTTAAATGTCCATTCGTAATTCATAGCTAATAATCGAGTTTTGTTCTGATATAGGGGATTATATATCAGGACAAAACAAATCAATTGAGTATTACCTCAAAGAAAACAAGACCAGGTTCCATCCCCATAACATCTTCTTCCATCACATCACTCCTTCCAAAGTCGTATGATTCAATTTTTGGCAAATTATGGCCCGTTGGTTTTCCATCAGATGTTGAGGCAAAAGATGCATCTTGTCTTTTATATCCAACATCAGCTCCATTATTCTGAGCTTCGCCATGAGGGTTCAATGTAACCCAATTTATTTTCCTCTGTATTTGAGACTTCTGAGCCCCAGAGGTGGATGGGATTGCCTGAATATGTGAGACGGTGTAGCAGTCAAATAAGTTCTCGTTCCTGCTACCAACATCAACTGGCTCCATTTCTGCAGTGATAGGAGAATAAACAGCACCCACTCCCTTCCATATCCCACTCAAGCTACTTGTAAATGTATGCCATGCAGGCATAATAACAGGTTCCTATTACCACAACACTTTGTAAATTCAGAAACAAGCAATAGACTAGTATACTCTTAAATCAAGTCATGGAGTAAATTACTCTTCATTCAAGCGTCATATCACAGAGATTTCTGCAAAGTTGAGATCAAGAATTCAAACATTTAGCAGTTTACCTGGTTAATTATTTTCAAACTCACACCCAAGGACCATTCCTACTTTTAAAACTCATATGTAGGATTAATCGACAAGCACAATATCATTGCTACCCATCTACATTACAAACACATGATAAAATTTCTGCACAATATTCATTTTCCACGAGTGATTGATTTCGATGCTAAGGAAAGAAAATCCCAGCTTAACTATGAGAAGAGTCCACTCTTAGAGTAGAGTATAAGCAGTTAAGCACTCATATACGCAATTCGAATCCGATTATTAATCGTATTAGACACAGTTTGGCAGTTTGGTAGAGTAGAATCACACTCAAGATAGATGTCTAATCAATTAAGATAAAACACAATGATTGTCTGTATACTAAATGATAGAGAGTGACATCTGCAATTCAATCATCATATCTACCAAATGAGGCCTTAAACTGTTGATAGTAAGGCGCATATAGCAAATAAATACAAAATATACCTGCGCCTGTAAAACAGTTTCAACTTCCATTAACATGGAACCAGAAACAAGAACTCTATCACCTCTCCTATTTACATTCCTCACTCTCTTCCCTCCTCTCTTTTTCCTGCGCCGCGTTCTCTCTGTTTCCTTCTCAACTCTCGCCATCTCGTTGTCAATACTCCACACATTCTCCTTCCCCTTAGCTCCCACTTTCCCTCTTCTACAATTATCCTTGAATTTAACAACGCGCGGACTACTTTTGTCGTCGAAATTGCACGAAATACACGGATAAGAACTGTGCCGCTGCGTCGGAAAAGAGAAATTTGAGCGATAATCTAACTGATTTCCGAGGAGCTGTTGATGGCACCGTTTTTGGAAGAATCCATTACTGATAGCTTTGCAAGCGTCTATACATGGAGATTGCATCGCTTACAGTGTACGCATATACTAAAATCGATAATCAGGGTTTTGAATTTTAGGGTTTGGGGATTATTTGATTATGGCACTTGAACTTTGGGGATGACACTGAAACCTTCTTCAATTGCCATTATCTCCTGAATTCCATTGCTCCGTTGAACCAAAATCGTTGATTGGGAATTTGGAAAATCGCGCTCTCCTTCTAGCGACTTTAGTTGGAATTGTACAAAATTGTCGCAAAACCACGCGCGGATATATGCAAAAGGCCCACTCCTTAGCCCAAATTGTCCGGTGTCTCAGCCCAATGATTTTCCCACTTCAGTTTGGTTAGGCACTGACTATATACCCCTCCAGCTTTGATACATACACTCCCCAAAAAAATGACTTACGTTAGATGTACTCCCCCAAATTATCCAAATTACTCTCTTCCTCAATGGCATAGGTTAAATGCACTCCCCATTAAAACCTTAATTCTTCCCCCTCCATTTTCTCTCTTATCCCTCAAACAAATCTTCCACCAGCCATTGTCCCTCCAAATCGCCGGCCACGGCGCCGCTCCTGCCGCCGACACGATTGCTCCCGTCGCCGAACCCCTTTACTCGTCGCCTCACCCCAGCCTTCGTCGAAAATTTTAAGTTTTTTTTTTCGACAAACTAGTGTCGATCGAATGCATTATCGTCGACGATAATGCATTCAGTCGACCTGGTTTGTCGAAAATATGTTTTTGATTTTTATTTTATGTTTTAAATTTTTTGTGTAGAAAATGGGTTGGTATTGGTCGCCGGAGGAGGCGACGGCGAGTCGGCAACGGTGACGACAACTATTAGGATTTTAAAAGTGGGAGAGTGTATTTATCATGATTATTTTAATTTATTTTAATATAAGGACAATTTAGGTATTTTACACGAATATTATATTAATAAATGGGTAGGGGGAGTATACTTAACAAAGCTGGAGGGGTATATAGCCAGGGCCGTTTGGTTATCTACACCTACAATATTAGTAAATACACATGAAGGAGTAGTTTGGCCACAATTGTTTTGTAATTAGTTAATACACCCACATTAAACTACCCATTCAACTATTTCTAACAATAAGCCTAGTTCTCTTTTCCCTCATTTCCTTCTCTTTACTATTTGGGTCCAAAATTTCCTTCTCTATGAGATTTGTGTCCAGAATCGCCGCTCTCACTTCAGCTTTGGCGCTATTTTTTGGGAAAATAGATTTTTTATTCGAAGTATAATTTAGACATTTTATAATTACATTAAAAAAAATTAGGTTGTATCAACTGAGTTTTGATTTGGAATCAAAATTAATTTACCATGAAATCCAACCTACCACATCTGTAAAGTTAGTGGCAATTTCTGCCGGATGTGATGGGCTTAGTCCAAACATAAAATAAAAACTTGTAAGCCTATTTTTATTATTGTTAATTATAGGTATGACATCATGTTATAAAAATAAAAAATAAAAAACTAATGTAACATTATTTGACGCAATAAACTCTACGGATGTTATCGATTCTTGCTTTGATGATTATGTTTCAGTTTGTGGAGTCTTATTGGCTCAATTTGAAAATGTTACAGTCGTCTTTGCTAGACGTAGTGCTAACATTGTAGCACACACGTTGGGTAGGGAGTCTCACCGTTCGATAGTATTTTCGTTTGGGTAGACTCACCAAGCTTTGTGGTTGGACTATCATCGTCTACTTGCATTTGCAATAATGGAATCTAAACTCACTTGAATTAAAAAAAAAATGTAGAAATGGTCTTTTTCAGAACAATATAATAAGAATATTTATCAGGAAAAACATAAATACCGTTTTTATTTTATTTTTTTCTAATATTTTTTGGGTTAGTCTTATGTGAAATATTGCATACATGCATTCAATCCCAATTAGGCAAGTCAAAACCCTAAGTCTAAAAGTCAAATTAAGTCAATTTAAAAAAATTCGCGGGTCATAGGCTTGGATCCGGGTTGTCCAGAAAATTCGCGGGTTGCAAACAGGTGGTTTACTACATGACCAAAATATTGTTACTACAAGGTCAAAATATTACCACTACAAGGCCAAAATTTTAATACTACATGTCAAAACATTCTGAAAAATTCACAAAAAAATAAAGTTTCTAAAATATTTTTGAACATGTAGTAATACACTTTTGACCATGTAGTGATAAAATTTTTGTCTTGTAGTAACATTGTTTTAGTCATGTAGTAGCCGAATAAGTCAAAATTATTTTTGTAATTTTGCCCAAAAAAAATAAGTGTCCAGAATATTTTTGGACTTGTAGTAATACACTTTTGACCTTGTAGTGACAAAATTTAGTTCTTGTAGTAACATAATTTTGGTCATGTAGTAAAATAATACTCCCTCCGTTTTTAATTAAATGTCACTTTGCATTTTTTAATATTTTCAAAATAAGTGTCATTCTACACCTTTTTCTTTAATTTTAACAATTTTACCCTTATACATTATACTCCCTTCAATTTTTTTACCTTGATTTAAGTTTTTTCCCTTTTAAATATAGTAATATAGCATAAATAATGATAAACCTTAATTATTATATACATGAATATCACCTACAATATTGACCACATTCATTACTAAACATAAATTTAATATTAAAATTAGTTATTATTAATGAAGGGTAAAATGGTCCATAATTATATATCTTAATTTGTTAAAAATTGTTAAAATGACACTTATTTAAAAGTGGAGGGAGTAATATATTAGAGTGAAAATAAATATTTTAATTAAGGTTGACCCGCTTTGACCCGTGTTGACCCGCGTTGACCCATGTTGACCCACGAATTTTGACCTAATTACCTTAATTAGTCATATTGCATGTATGCAATATTGCATATAAGTTTTTGCGATATTTTTTTATTTTTAAATATTACTTTTTATTTATGTGAAATTATCTTTTTGCAAATATTACTCAAAAGCGATCTTTTTTTTCTTTCTTTTTGGGTGTGGGGTGGGTTTTGTAGCTGATTTTGGACGCAATTATGTAAAGTTAGATGGACAATACATTAAAATGTTTCATAAAGTCTCAAACAAGCTTTTGTCAAAAAAAAAAAAGTCTCAAACAAGCTGTGTCAATTCAATACCCAATTAATGTTAATTGACACTCAAATTTATCTTGTAATAATGTAATATGTCCCTCCCACCTATATAAAAGGAGATTCTACATCATGGGTCTTAATTAAATTACTTAAATAAAAATCCACAAAAGATTCGTGGTGTTAGTCTATACAGATTAAAATTCTAATTTTAAACGGAACATCCACTAGTAAACGTTGGAATTGTTTTCAGAATAAAATTATATAATCCAATATAGTAGCATAACTAGTCATGGCTCATATTAAAAGAAAGAAGAAATAAAAAGACATATAGTCACAAGTTCATAATAATTAGGTGGATTAATATAAAGTTTGCACTTGAGATTTAGTCTAATTGAAATGGATTCATGAAGATTAATTTCCATGCTAATTGTAGTTGCACCAATTGAGATAAGAGTTAGTAACTTATAAGAAAAATACAAACCTTATGAGTTATTTGTAAGTTGCAACTAGGGGTGGGCAAATATACCGAAAATTCGGTATATCGAACTTTTCATACCGAAAAATATCAAAATTTTCGGTACGGTAACGGTATGGAAAATGATCATACCGCGGTACTTCGGTATACCGAAAAAATTTCGGTATTCGGTATGAAACGGTATATCGATATACCGAAATATCGAAACCTTAATAAAATAATAATTTTATATTATTTTTAAATTAAAATAACTTTAATTATTAAAACTTAAATAAAATAAACCTTAAATAATTAATTTTGATATAAAACAATGCTTCAATATTTTCGGTATGAATTGGTATACCGGTATTTCGATATGAAATGATGGTTCAATATTTTCGATATGAATCGGTATACCGATATGGTACGGTATATCGATATACCGTACCGAAAATTCGGTATACCGAAATTACGGTACGGTATCGATATGAATTTTTACATACCGAAAATTTCGGTATACCGAGATTTCGGTACGGTAACGGTATGAATTTTTTCAATATCGAAATTTTCAGTATGATAACGGTATGGTTCAGTATTGTCGGTATACTGTAACGAACCACCCCTAGTTGCAACACTATAATAAATGAAGTATTTTAAAAAATGCAAACTTCATGCTACTTAGGTTTAATTTAAAATAAATAAATGTATGCTTGTAATTATTTCTAAGAGGAAAAAGAAAAATCATCATATGTTTTAGTACTGCATGGGAGAATGGCAAAAAAAAAGGCAAGTATGAATCTAATATAGGCATGACAATTCTGGTCCTAATATGATAGCAAGTCAAGAATTCGACTAGAAAATTATAACTTAATGCTTGGTTTTATTGTTTTCGTGTCGTTAACAAAAATTCTGTGTTGGGTTCGTGTCAGATTCGTGTCGACCATTTAAGTAAAATTAAATTAAAAGATAACATATTAATCCGTCAACAATCTATTACCTATTAGAGCATGTTTGTTTCATGGGTTTAGGGGGTTTAGTGATGGATTTGTTATGTAAACTATCTTCTCCCATGTTTGATTTCTTATAATTTTAAACACTTTGACCCGGGTTTATAATTTGAGCCGGTTTATATAAAGTTATAAACTAGATTTCATGGGTTTAAACAACCTAGCCTAGGGGTGTAAGTGAGTCGAGCCTACTCGCGAGCTACTCGTGCTCGACTCGAAAAAAGATCGAAATCGACTCGAAGTTAATCGAGTCGAGTCGAGTCGAGTTTCGAGCTACTCGAGTACCTACCGAGTTCGAGTTCGAGCTCATAAATACTCGACTCGAAAGGCTCGCGAGCCTAATCGAGCTTGAACAATATTCACTACAAAAAAGAGGTGTTTTACCGACGGTTATACCGACGGATATTCAGTCGGTATTGGCTCTTACCGACGGATATACCGACGGATTTTATCCGTCGTCGATGAATTGGTCGGTAGTGGTTACCGACGGAAAATATGCGTCCGTCGGTATATACCGACGGATTCCCGACGGATTCAAACCAACCCGTTTTCAAACCGGGTCGCCTGTACCGACGGAATCAATTCCGTCGGCATTCAAGCCAACCCGTTTTCAAACCAAGTTTTCAAACCGGGTCGCCTTTACCGACGGATCCCAAATCAATATTCCGTCGGTAGATCCGTCGGTATATGTTGGACTTAAATTTTATTATTTTAATTTACCGACGGAATTTTCCGTCGGTACGTATTAAATGTTTTTAAAAAAAACGGAATTCCGTCGGCTCGCCCGTCGGTATTACCGACGCTACACCGACGGAATAGTCCGTCGGTAAGTACCAACAATTTTAAAAAAAAAAATTATTTGCGATCGGGATCCGACCCGGTCCCGATTGCTTACATAATTGATTAAAATTCAATACATGATCAAAATTCAATACACGATCAAAATTGCTTAAATAGTTCAATACACAAATCTACATTACATCTACATTACATTCAATAGAATAAACAAAATCGTGCTAAGGCATCGAATGGTGTTCCGGAATTGGCAGCGGATCGATCAAGTAAGAAGCAAATAGAATTTTGCTACTTATTATGACAACTATACCCCTCACTAGAATGCTTGAAAAAACTCTGTGAAATATTAAAACAATATATTAAAAATTAACAAAAACTTATATGAGAAATAATTTAACAAGAATGTGAGTATATTAATACGTACCGTGGAGTATATTAAATTGTCCTTCGCTGACTCGACTCCATCCCTGCCATTTCAAAATCAATTCCAAAGAATCAAGATTCAATTGTCATTTTATAGATTTAAACATAAATTAAATTATCATAAAAATTGAACATACCTCAACAGAAATCAAGTAACTTCATTAGGCTCGCATAGTTTCGGTCATGCTGGTAGTTCAAAGATAAGAGATTTAGAGTACAATAAATAAATCAATAATTCAAGGAATAATTATTAATAAAATCTGATAAACTGATTTTTTTATCAAGTGATTAGGCCTTCAACAATGCATCATCGATCCAAATCGAAAGGAAAACATAATCATAAGAAAATCAAATTCGGTGAAATGATTTTTAAGATACAAAGCACAAAGCATATATAGATACAAAGCACAAAGCACATGTCATAATCTTAATTTACATGAAAAGAGAAAATATTAAAATCAAACAAAAAATAACAAGTACCGTTCGTCCAGTAGAAGACGTTGACGTCGGTGGGCAAAAAAAACGTACCTTTTATATGAAGACGGCGACGGCAGAGGAGGCGGTGGGCGACGACAGAGGAGGCGGTGGGCGACGACATTCTTGGAGACGACTGCAGGTAGGGAGGATGGGCGGCGGCCGCGACCACGGCAAGGAGGCTTTACATTCGGAAAGGAGGTGGAGGTGGAGTGGGGGAGGGGAAGAGGGAGAGGGAGAGACATAGAGAGTTTGAGGGAAAATACGCGTGAAATGAGAGAAAGTTGCATTTATATTCGGAAATGCCGACGGAAATGGCGACGGATATTTCGGTCGGCTTTGGCTCGTTGCCGTTAGCGACGGAAATGGCGACGGATTTTTCGGTCGGTTTTGACTCGTTGCCGTTAGCGACGGAAATGGCGACGGATATTTCGGTCGGCTTTGGCTCGTTGCCATTAGCGACGGAAATGGCGACGGATATTTCGGTCGGCTTTGGCTCGTTGTCGTTAGCGACGGAAATGGCGACGGATATTTCTGTCGGCTTTGGCTCGTTGCCGTTAGCGACGGAAATGGCGACGGATATTTCGGTCGGCTTTGACTTGTTGCCGTTAGCGACGGAAATGGCGACGGATATGTTCCGTCGCCATTGGATTTTTATAACCAAATGATAAATAATTAAATTAAATTATAAGTTAATTAATAAAATAACCAAATGATAAATAATTAAATTATAAGTTATAACCAAATGATAAATAATGAAATCTTATAAATTGTACAAAATAAAATAGCTAGGTTACATTAATTTAATATTCATCTTCGTCTTCATTTTCATTATTTGACACATCTTCCTCTTCCTCCTCATCTTCTTCATCCTCATCTTCTTCATCCTCCCCCTCGTCGTGTTCATCCTCCTCCTCATGTCCACTATCGTTTTCAATAACAATCAATTGTGGATTTGCAGCCGTCAAGTCTACCGAAAGATTAAAATCTCCCGCAAACACTTCAGTTTGATTCTCTATTTGTTCCATTTGAAACGGAGGTTCATCTTCATCGTTGTTTTCCTTTTGGGGGACCTCCACCATTGACCTTGCCTTCACTTTGCAAACAGCGTGCCATTCTGATCTATTACGTTTTCCAGCTCCTGGATACGTGCAGTAGTAGACTTGAGATACCTGAGAGGCAAATACAAACGGATCATCCCCGCTATACTTCCTTTTCGAATTAACATCCACAAGCTTGTACTCCGAATGAATTTTGGTTCCTAAAGGGGATGTGTCAAACCAATGGCACTTGAACAACATTACGGTTTTCACTGGATATCCCGGATATTCAATTTCAACGACTTCGTGCAACACCCCAAAGTAATCACTTGCATCTGCATTATAATTCGCACCCCTAAGACAAACACCACTGTTGTTAGTCGTTCTTGTTGATGCATACTCTGATGTATGAAACCTGTAGCCTTTCACAATATAGCCGTTGTAAGTCCTCACACGCCGTAGTGGTCCTTTGCTGAGATCCTGTAAGAACCGGCTCTGAAAATCGTTCGATTGTCCCTATACGTACAGTTAAAATTAACATTAATCAAAACAATTATTTGTTCACGTAAAATTCAATTAATGATACTCACATAACGTTGGAACCATCGGGCAAATTGACGTTGAAGACTAGTATATATGTCTCTATCTGAGATGTTTTGATCTGCATGTCGTAGTTCTTGTGTATACATCCTAATAATTCACAACACAATTAGATGATAAATGACGCACGTTTAGTGCTATTTAATTAGATGATAAATATATGAAATACTTACTCAATGTAAGGCTGAACTTCATCACAATTCAATAACACGTACGTTTGTGCTATTTCAGCCTCTGTGTGTGTTGACCAATATCGTTCAGTGGCTTTTCCTATAGGTCGCCCCTTAGACTTGAATACAGAGAGCATGCCATCGACTTCTTGTTGCGTACCTCTACCATCGAAGTTACGTGGTTCATTCCTGATCCTCGTGTTGACATGGTCTTCAAAATAATATGAACAAAACATGCCAACCTCTTCATTCAAATACGCATTAACAATCGATGCTTCGACGTTTGCCTTCTGTTTAGCATTGCGCTTCAAGTTGTGGAGATACCTAAAATTATAATAGTTAACAAATTAAAATAAGGCTCCATATACTAAAAACTAATTAAATGAGAGAAATAGAATTGTTCACCTCTCAAATGGGTACATCCACTTGTACTGCACTGGACCACAAATCCTAGCTTCATACGCTAAGTGAACAGGTAAGTGTTCCATCGAGTCAAAGAAGCTAGGTGGGAAAAAACGTTCCAACTTACACAAAATAACTGGAATGTCTCGTTCCAAACGATTCATATCATCAACCTTGATTGTTGTAGACGTTAAATCTCTAAAAAAGAGACTTAATTCAGTGACAGCCCTCCACACATTCAGAGGAAGAAATTCTCGAAACGCAATAGGTATCAAGCGCTGCATAAAAACATGACAATCATGACTCTTCATCCCTGCAACTTTACCTTTTGTTGTGTCTACGCATCGACTCATGTTTGACACGTAGCCGTCTGGAAATCTTAACTCTTTAATACACCTACACAATTCCTGTTTTTGTGCCTTATCTAGTGTGTAGCAAGCCTTTGGATATTTACCTGTACGGGTATCCTGTTCTAACTCATCACGGCGACAGATAATGTTCAACTCTTCCCTGGACTTTGGAGTATCTTTCGTCTTGCCTTCTGTGTTCATGATTGTGTGAAACACGTTGTCAAACACATTCTTCTCAATGTGCATGACATCCAAATTGTGTCGGAGCAATAGTGAACTCCAATATGGCAAGTCCCAAAAAATACTCTTTTTCTTCCAGTTACCTGGGATTCCTTTGTTGTGTTCTTCTGCATTTTCCTCCGTAGTTTTTTTCAAACCCGTCCACTCAATCTCATGTAACAGACTTTGTCCTGTACGATTAATAAATGTTAGAATAAATGTAACCCAAAAAAACATGTTAAAATAAATGTATAAAATACCATTTCGAAGGGGCGGTCGATTGTTTGTGACTGTTCTATTCTTCGTGAAGTCCACCTTATTCCTTCGAAATGGATGATCTCGAGGTAAAAACCTTCGGTGATTATCGAACCATGAAACTTTTCTACTCTTCAGGAGACTGAAAGCTTCAGAATATTCCATACAATACGGACAAGCTTGCTTTCCGGCTGTACTCCACCCGGACAACATAGCATATGCAGGAAAGTCGCTAATGGTCCACAATAAAGCAGCACGCATCGTGAAGTTCTGTTTCCTAGAAACATCATACGTTTGGACTCCGTTATCCCATAGGAAGATCAAGTCTTTAATAAGAGGCTGGAGATAAACATCAAGTTTATGCTTTGGATTCGACGGACCAGGCACCAATACAGTCAGAAACATTGTTTGAGGTTTCATGCACATCCATGGAGGTAGATTATACGGAGTCAGTATCACCGGCCACAAAGAATACTTCTTTCCATAACTCCCAAACGGTGCAAAACCATCAGTACTCAAGCCTAATCTCACATTCCTCGGTTCACAAGCAAATTCTGGAAACACATTATCAAGGTGTTTCCAGGCTTCAGAGTCGGACGGATGTCTCATATCCCCAGCCTCAGTATCTTCAGAATTTCTTGCATGCCACGTCATGTGTTGAGCTGTAGCACTAGATTGAAACAATCTCATTAAACGAGGAATGATAGGAAGATAATACATCCTCTTGTGTGGCACTTTCTTTTTTGTCTTGCTCGATTGACCACCTGGTCCCTTCCGTCGTGGCTCTTTGTACCGGGGATGGCCACACATTCTACACATAAGAAGATCGTTATCGTCATCACCCCAGTATAACATGCAACCATTCACACAACAATCAATTTTCTCAACCGGCAAACCCATATTCTTCATCAGTTGTTTGCTCTGATTAAACGTCGTAGGTACTTTATTATCGACAGGACAAATCTCACTGCATAATTGTGTCATTTGCTCATATGCTCTGTTAGATAGCTTGTTCTCCGTCTTGATAGCCATAAGTCGAGCATTAAATGACAACTGAGAATGAGAATCACACCCTGGGTACAAATCTTGATCGACTAATTTGAGCATCTCATAAAACTGAAATGCTTCATCCGTTGGTTCCTCCTCTATATTTGACATACCGGCTTCCATCACCATTGTTTGATACATATCGGGTTCTTCCACCCCAAACTCTTGATCGTTACTGGTGTCGACATGCTCAACGTGTACGGGTTGTTCATAAATTGCAGTAGTGTAATAGTACAAGACTTGATCAAAATTATAAGGCCACCGTTGTTCGCCATGACTTGTCCAATTATAGTAATTATCAACGAACCCATTCATAATAACGTGGCATAAGACTTCATCAATGCTTTTAAATGATCTATTCCTACATTTCTTAGCATTACACGGACACCTAATACAATCCTCAGACATGTAATGTGGGTGTAGCTTTGCAAATTCAACAAATGACACGAGTTTATCATAAAATTCAACATTCACATTTCCTAAAACGAGCCTAGGAGTACAATACATCCACCGACGATCCGGCAATTCCATCTGTTAAACAATTTGACCAAAATAAAATTACACACTAAAAATTAAACACTAAAAGTAAAAATTATGTAGTAAAATTACACACTAAAAAACTAAACACCAAATTAAAATTACACACTAAAAAACATACCTTAAATTTTCGCTCCAATCCAAATTTTTTGCTCCACACTAAAAATTTTCGCGTGTTTTGAGGTTCTGGAATGTTTTTCAATACTACATGCCGACGGAAATGTCAGTCCGTCGGTATATCACGCGCCGAAATTCCGTCGGTATTGCCAATACCGACGGATAATTTCAGTCGGTAACACATATTTCAAATGTATGTCAAATCAGTCAGATTCCGTTGACCAATTTTCAGTCGGTATTTACATTACCGACGGAAATTCCGTCGGTATTGACACATGTTCAATACCGACGGAATCACTTTCCGTCGGTAAAAACGCGTATAAAAAAAATTTAACTACGTATTCTTAACACTCCAACTACACTCAAAACAACCTACTTCTTCACAAACATCAAAATTTAAAAAAATACAGAAACTCATGTCTTCATCTTCGACATCCATGAAAATTGTGGTATGCCATTGTGGAAAAGAAGCTCGTGTGTGCATGTCGAAGCAAGAAAGAAGCAGAGGTAGACTATTTTATACTTGCCCAGATTCACTAAATGGTAATGGATGCTCCTTTTTTGTTTGGGCCGATGAACACGAAATTCACGGACAAGGAACGAGTTCACACGGAATGTTTCCGGGCATGGTGAGGAGAATTGACTCACTTTTGCTTGAAAATCAAGAGCTCAACAACAAGTTGAATCATGCGCAACTAGTTGGGGATATGTATAAGGATACATCTGACCAACTAACCTCAAAATTAGGATTTGAAGCTGGAAAAGTTGAAGAGCTAAAGAAGCAGAGGAACTTTCTTGTTGTGGCCATAGTATTCTGTGTTCTACCCTATGTGTTCAAGTTTATAGGTTGGATGTAATCCTAAGTTTATGTCTCTAATATGTATTGCTAAGTTTATGTAATGTTAAGTGTATGCATGTAATGTAACCACAACAACAGCCTTTCTTCAAGGCAATTTTCAATGAAAATGTTGTTTATCTATCACATAAAACATCCAAATTTAAATATACACATTCTTAACACATAAAACACACATAACTAAAATTAAACAACTGATACTTAAACATAAAAGTAAATAGTTCAACAAAAATGCAGATAAAAAATAAATAGTTCTACGAGACATAAAAGTAAATAGTTCTACGAGACATAAAAATAAAATTGTTAAACACATAAAAAAAAAATTATTCAAAGTCACTCATTGACGTCCATAGTAGAATATATCATTAAGGTCGTTATCGTTGCCAACGAACTGACCAATGATGTCATCATCGTGCTGCATGGTCGGGACATAGGGGGAGGGGGCTGCGGGGGCTGAGGGGGCTGGGGGAACAGGCACGTTCACGTTGGCCGTCGGTGGAGGAGCTTGCATGGTTCTCCGATAAACCTCCTCGATCCTCTCGTCCGACCACCCCATCTCTCGATCCATATTCACATGCATCACATGCATGTAATGGTTGAATTGTGCCATCGTCACATCAGGAGTTGGGGTGGAAGATACGGAACCCTGCGATGCCGTCTGGGACGGACCAGCGCCGGAAATGACATCAGCGCTCATACGACCAAGGCCCAGAACTCGTCCGCGGGTGGTGGGGGCAACTTCCAAATAAGCCCGGTCCACCTCCTCGACTGTAGGGGCACTGCTGGTTCCGGGTTGAGTAGGGTCGACTTGAGTTCCGATCTCGGCAATCCTCCGGTTCATCTCCAACTACATAATTAATAATTTTAAATTAATAGAATAAATTATAAAAAATGTATTTAATTAAACAATTTTATTACTTACGTGGAGGTTAGTTGTGCGCCCGTATGTGGATTGCTGTGTTTCAGCATTAAACGGATGAGCAATGCTCATCCGGTCCAAGTGAGTGGGTACACGCCCCGTATCCCGTTCCTAATAATTAAATTTATGTATTATATATATTAAATATATAATTAAATTTATTGAAATTAATTAAAAAATTAATAAACACTTACAATGACCATCGACTGCTCAAGGATGGACCGGGCTCCAGTCCGATGCCTGGACATCCCACCCCCATCGTCGGATCTCCGGTTGCCCTTAGCAATCTCACACTTCCTGATGTAGTCCGGATCCAGCCACTCCCTCGTCAATGAATCCCACAACACAACATCATTATCATCCTTACCCAAGCTCTGCGTCGTCCCATCGCGCCGCCATGCCATTCTCCATTCGTACATTAAATCCTTATACCGCTGTTGCGCCGATTTACAGAAATACCTGAACATAGCCTGGTCTGAGTACATATTCCGATCCCAAGTGGTTTGTTTCTGCACATATAATAAATTGTTTATTATTGAACAAATTAACAAACATTAATTAAATAATTAAGTAATTACTTACTACCTGAAATTCCTCGAAGTACGCCAACTTTTTTGGTTTTGGGACCTTCGACCAGGTATATGCACCCGCAGAGATCGGTAAAGAGCCAAAAGCAATCGTGCATGCCCTGGAGACCTCGTTACCAGGTAACAATCTGTGACATTAATTAACAAACAAAACACATTATAAATTAAAACGAATGTGAAATTAATTAATTATTAATTATTAAACAATAAAAGTATTTAATTACTTACACTCCTCCACTTGTAGCCCAAACGCGCTCCCGACCATCCTGAGCAGGAACAGCAGGATGGTCCCGGACAGACGAATGAGACGACGACTGATCAGGCGACGGGTGTGGAATGGGTGGCGGAGGCGACGATAATGGTGTTCGTGACAGTGTAGGCGCCGGCGCCTCGGGTCTAAGTTTGGATCGACTCTTCCTCGATCGGCTACGTGACCCGGAGGCCCCGTGAGATCCCGAGCCACCAGAGGCACCAGCACCATTTCCAGTCATCTATTTAATTTAAACATTTAAATTAATAAATTATATATATAATACTAATTAATTAATAATAAATTTCTTAATTTAATAAAAAACAATAATCTAATAAATTAAAATTTAATAAAAACCTAATTTAATCAATAATAACCTATTTTAATAAATAATTTCCTATTTTATTCAACAATAACTAATTTCCTATTTTATTCAACAATAACTAATTTATTCAATAATTTTCAACTTTAATTAACAATTTTCTATTTTAATTAACAATCTATAACCTAATAAATTTAGTAACAATTTTTTCTAACTTTAAAATAACAATTTCCTAATATAATTAACAAAGCCCCTAATTTAATCAATAATTTCATAATTAGTAAATCAACAATATTAATCTAGCTAATTATAACGTACAATATCATAATTTAATTATGTAATTAACTCCACTCCAACGTATATACAAATTCAACAATAATATCAATTATATATATAACATCAATTATGCAAAACATGCAATATCGATCTTAACAAATCACATCAATTTATTATAAATAACTATATACATCAACTAGCTAGCTATACATATAGGCAATTATCCACTTACAATATCAACTAATTAATTAGATATATCAACTACATACATTCAAAATAATTAACTATATACATCAACTACAAACAATTAATTTCATATTAATCTATATAACAATTTAAATTAACACATGCAATTTAATTCATAATTATAGGCAATACATATATAACTTAAAAATTAATTACTAACAAATTAAGAAAGCGTACCGTATAGATTTTCTAATCGAGTCGAGAGATCACCTCGGCCGAGCCTCTTCTTCGCGCGATGAAGATGAAGAAGGAAAGAGTGGGGAGGGAGGAGGGAGGGTTTCTGTAATCTGTTCTTCAGTTTATATACAAAAAAAAAATTGCCTTTACCGACGGATATTTCCGTCGGTAATGACCAGATTAATTATGGTAGTTATTGCGGGTCGGTTACCGACGGATATTTCCGTCGGTAATGACCACATTTAATTTTGGGAGTCGATCAAGAAGGCGGTTAGTTAATGCGGGTCGGTTACCGACGGAATATTTCCAATACCGACGGAACACTCCGTCGGCCGGTGACCCAAAAACGACACCGTGTAGAGAGTTCTGAGTGTCCGTCGGCATATCCGTCGGTATCCCGTCGGGAAAGCCGACGGAAATTGAATTCCGTCGGCAGAGTCTTCTGACTTTGAATTCCGTCGGTAATCCGTCGGTACAGCCGTCGGAAAGGAAATCCGTCGGTATACATCCGTCGGCAAAAACATGCGTTTTTGTAGTGATTTACTATTTTGCCATTAATATATAATTTATATTTATATACGAGTAATCGAGTAGAGTCGAGCCGAGTCGAGCTCGAGTTTATTTTAGAAAAATATGTTTTAAAATTAATTTTGAAAATTATATAGGTAATCGAGTCGAGCCGAGCTCGAGTTTATCGAGTCGAGCTCGATCTTTAAAATTTTAGGCTCGGCTGAGTCGAGTCGAGTTTCGAGCTTCGAGTATAACAATCGAGTCGAGTTTCGAGCTCAGCACTACTCGGCTCGTTTACACCCCTAACCTAGCCTCCCCTTGAGTTTATGAAGCATTGAAGCCAAGATTTACATATTCCACCACATCTAAACATCTAAATCCATCTTATCTCAATTCATATAGCAAATATACCCTTTATAGTATTGTTGACCTGACTTGACACGAAACGAAAATGACACATATTTGATAATAACACAATACTTATGTTTAAACGCAATTTCAAATGTATTTATTTTCTTATCGTATTGTGTCGTTTCGACACGTATTCTTATCGTGTTAATACAAAACGCGACACAGTAACACGAAATACGATACGATGACACGATTTGTTAGACTTAATCTAACCTCGTTGCGCCACTTGCGCTAGATACATGGATACAATTCATTTTGATTGGAGTCTTTTACATGGTCACCCTTTCTTAAAAATATCAAGATTCCCAAATCTCGAAAACATTGGATCAAGAATTTTATACATAATAATTTTATAAGAAAACATTGGATAACTACCTAAGAAAACTCAATATTTTATATACCATTATTCCTCTCCATACGTAGTGGAGTCGAATAATTTATTTTAACTTTTATATTGCATTTTATTATTTAATCACCTAGTTGCAACTTGCATGTCAATTTTTTTTTTCTCAATATATTATACGAAGAAATTTGATATTCAAATATCTCTAATAATATAAAAATATATATATATATTTTTTGATGGAATATATAATATATTGATAATATGAATTTAGCTTTAAATTTGTCTAAGTATCCATTTGATTTACGTTTGAATTGAAAGACCCATTTTAAGTCAATAATATTCTCCTTTTGAAAAAAAAAAGTCAATAATATGGTAATTACCTAATTAATTACTTGTAAATTATACTTCATTTGTCCGTGATTACTTGTATATTTTTCTTATTGTGACGTCTCAAGATTAACTGCACACTCTCAATATGAAAATACCCCCACAAAATTAATATCATTCCAACATCATTTTAATTTTAAAATTGTCACTTTTTTTTACCTACAATTTATTTTATATCTCACTAAATTTATTTTAAATCTCACTCAATCATCTAAAATACCTCTCTTTTATCTTACATCACTAATTACTATTTTTTTTTAAGTGTGTCGGTCAAATCATGCGAATCATCCCGGATGGAGGGAGTACAAAATACAAGCACTTTTACAAAACTGCATACATATTTATAATATAATTGCAAATTCCACAAAAAATAATAAACTAGATTGCAGAATTTCAAGAATGCATAAATATTATTTAATGTGAATTATTCTACTTGGGAATTGGGATTTATGGTCGGTAGCACAACATGATGTCTAAGTTTGACTCACTACTCTAACTTGAAAGACCAGCAGTTGAACCTAATGTTGGTGTACCTTTCTATAAATAAATATACTTTAGTGGGTCATAAATAAATAAATCAAAGTTGTAAGGAGTAATTAACAAATAATACTTTCATGTTGGGGATCCAAGAATTCATAAGATGCTTTTAATTTGAGCAAATTTCTAATGATAATTAAGATACTTCTTAACAAATTAATGATAAAATAAATAAAGATTACCAAAGTTCATATTTCTTTATTATCACTTTCTTGTGCTAAGTAATTGGTTTTAATATTTAGAGGGTGGGGAATGGGATCTAAATGGAGTAGTGTGTACTATAATTCACCCCATCTCATCTGAACTCCGTTTCGGTGAATCAGATTCAAGATAGATTTAATTTTTGTATCGTTGGTTCACTACTACATATTTGGTCTTGAAGAGCTTTTAGAAAAGTTTTTCAAGTGGGAGCTATCCAAGTTAAATTGCACTTGGAGAGCTCTTTAAGGGCTCTCCAAGTGCAAAAAGGGCTCTCCCAGTGCAATTTAGCTTGGACAACTCCCACTTGAAGAGCTCTTCTAAAAGCTCTCCAAGACCAAATATGTAGTAGTGGTTAAAATTCGACAGATCAATTTTACTGTTCACTAACAAGAAATAGAACTCAATATGAACTCGCCCTTTATTTTAATATAATTAATGATCTAACAAGTACAATAAATTGAGGACATTGATGTTGAAATCTAACTTAGCTTTGTAGCTTTCACCACGTATTCTTTGATATTTAGGTTGGATTCATAAATGTCACCAATAATTTCAGTCAGATTCAAATGTATTGAATAAATCAATAATTCTCTATCTCTTTACAAGTTCGAATTTTTAGATAAGATAAAAAAAATTCATTGTATTAGAGTTTCAGACAAACGACCTGAGTTCAAATTGTTCAATCTCTGCTGAATGCAACTCCAACCATTAAATTGTCCAATCAATGAACTTTCTCCCAAAAGGGTAAGAGGTGATAATTCAGCTCACGATGCTAGACTAAGAAGGATTGGATTATGCAAAACCTTGCTATTTTTTTAAAAAATTTATCTAATTCATCGATATGGATGTATAGTTTAAGAATGATTGAGGGCGTTATAACTCGAGAAATTTCACACTGAACTTAGAATCGTTTTTTTGAGTTTGCAAACAAGTCACCAAAACTGAATGAAGTCGAAAATTAGGTGTCCTTGTAAGAAAAAGTTAATGTCAAGACATGCTGTTTAGAGAAGATATTGACGCAAAATTGCATTTGATTAGAAATAGTATCCACTCCGTTTACAAATAATTGACATTTTAACATCCTAATCTTGTACACGATAAATGACGTTTTAACTTTTTTTTCACAAGCTCTTTCAATTTTACTCTTTTTTTAACTTTAAAATATTTAAAATGTAATATATAAAGATATTCTACTTTTTTAAAGCTATAAAAATTATAAAGAAGATGGAAAGGCAGCGTATTGCAAATAGATTTGGGACCACGAGCACATGAAACTCCTAAGATCCCCAAACTCACACTCCTTTACCTAAATCAACCTTTTTAGCTATTTTTTTTTTTTTTTTTTGCAACGAATCCATTTAAAACACTATTTCTAATACAAAATTCCACTATATGTTTTGTGGGGTTACATCTTTTCTACTTTCGTTAGTTTGAAGTGCACAAAATGTGCTCTAAATTATAAAACTTTGTTCTGACTTCAATTGAGATTCTTGTTAGTGAATGATAAAATCGACTTTTTAAATAGTTAGTCATTGAGCTAGATATACAAACTTCACTATTTAAATCAGTTTGAACATGATTTCGAATCACTATCCTATATAACACTCGATAAATCAACGGCAACATATACAATTCAACTAATTAGTTAAAAATTAATAACTATATGGTCCAAAAAAGCTTAAAAAAAGAGTCCCACCAACATGCAATGATGCAAGTTATTGCTTGGATAGCAAAGAAGCAAACAAACATATTTTCAAGATTGTTGACAACCCCCATGCTTGTAGGCCATGGCCATAACTTGGAGAGGCCTTGATCATTATGCATGTAACCACAAGCAAAATATAAATATATTGTGAGTAGGGTCGATATCAACTTTAATGGAGTCTAACACATGGTCACAATGTCCATGCTTTGCCAACACCCCATGTGAGAATTTTGCCCAACCTTTATAACCATTGCATATCCATTAGTTAATCCATACTCACATTAACTTTATTAATCTCTAAAGTTGTTATACTTTCATGTTTTTTTAAAAGAAAACTGTAGTTTAAAGATCTCTAAAATATGAACGTATTTGATGTAATACTTGTGTGCATGTACAATTTATACAGAACTTGACTCTGTCTTTACACGGAACCCCCAACTAGTAGACGGTGGGACTAGGGGTGTGCACCGGTCTAAAACCGGACCGGGACCGGAATCTTACCAAATGGTCGGACCGGAGATCGGACCGTAATCTATCCGGTCCGGGTTTGGACCGGATTTTTTTTTAAGTTTATGGAAGCAAGAACAAAATTGATGAATTTGTGTATGAAAATCAAAGTGTTGCTCTTTATTTTAAATCAATCTACGTCAATGTGAATTTTATTTACATTATTATTAATGATTTTTGACCCTAAAAATAAATTAAATATGTTCGTTAAATTATATATTTGAAAAAATGTAATAGATCTCAACAATTTTACCTCACATCCTCACCAATTACTTGGTTTTGAAAAATAAGTGAGAGTGTATTAGTAAAAAAATATTAAAAAAATTCCGGTCCAAACTGGTCCGGACTGGAAAATTCCGATCTTAGACCGGACCGGAAAACCGGAATCCAAAATTTGAAGGACCGGAGTTTCCGATCCGGTCTTTTTTCCGGTCCGATCTTATTTTGTGCACTTCTAGGTGGGACTGGTCCATTAAATTAATCAATCTTACAATCTAAGACTTTAAAAAAAAAAAGGGAAAATATCACTTTTGTCACTGAACTTTACCACTTTTCACATTTGGTCACCCACATTTCATTACTATCAAAATTGGTCACTCACTTATTAGTGACTCACTTATTCTTTCTCTATCAATTTTGATGCTGATGTTAGAGAATCCGTCATTTACTAACGGAGAAAATGTTTGAGTGCCAACTTTTATTTTCCCTCTTTTAATTTCTGAACCCTAACCTCCTAAACCCATTTTTTTTTTTAAATTTTACTGAATTTATCTTCAATTAATATTATTGGTGTGTGGTTAAGAATAAATTATCAAATCTGAATAAGTATAAATGGGGAAATGAATTCTAATACTTTCCTATTTTGAAATAAGTTTCTATTCCCAATCATTATACAAATTCAATATGAAAATCAGTTCGAATTATTAGTAAGAAATTCTCATGTATCTTCTAGAACATTGGGTGATTCATCAACCAACCATTTCCAAAGTAGCTAAGAATTATCAGTAAGTTATTAATAATGATATAACTCAATTATATTTTATTACCATCTCATTATTGTTGTTGGTTTACTTTTCATTTTACTCATGAGGGGGTAGGAAAAGAAAAAATCACAATGAAGCAAATGTGAGTGTGTCTTGGCTTACAATGTCATTTTATAATTACTGTACATCACTATGTCAAATCTAGCTACTTAAATCAGAGAAAGAGTGATAGTGGTTCATCAAAATGACCAAGGAAAATACCAAAGGAAAAACAAGTGAGAGTGATGGCAAGCCAAATTAGTCAAATTGTGGTGGTCATGTACTAGTTATGTACTCTGTTTTTATAATTATGGTGTGTAGTTTGATGGTTTATGTATTCACTGATTGAAAATTATTTAGATTTGCTTTTGTACTCTGTTTTTCAGACTTTTTTGAATAATATTTTAATTTCTGATTTTCATATTGAATTTGTATAATGATTGGGAATATAAACTTATTTTAAAAGAGTTAATTATTAGAATTCATTTCCCCATTTATACTTGGGTTTGATAATCTATTCTTAACCACACAACAGTAATTTAATCACACACTAATAATATTAATTGAAGGGTTAAGGAATTAAAAGAGGGAAAATAAAAGTTAGGCGCTCAAAACCTTTTCTCCGTTAATAAATGACGGATTCTCTAACAGTATCATTAAAATTGATAGAGAAAGAATAAGTGAGTGACCAATTTTGATAGTGAGGAATAAGTGAGTGATCAATTTTGATAGTGATGAAATGTGGGTGACCAAATGTGAAAAGTGGTAAAGTTCAGTGACCAAAAGTGATATTTTCCCAAAAAAAAAACAATAAAAAAACTAGTTCACGTGATAAAAAATTGAGTATTATTTTGTGGAACAAGTTTTATATGAACCATTAATATTCATATTATGATTTTGAGTCTTAGACGGACCCAAATTGACTAAGACAAGAACTTATACACGACCCAAATTAATAAAAATGTATCCAATTTCACATTAAACTACACAATACTTTGTGTATTTTGTATATTGAAAAGTGCTAATGAGGTTCAACATATATATAAAATTACTATTTTTCTTTTTCACAAACTTGTTGTATGAAATAATTCATACATGAATTTTAGTTAATAAATGTAAATTAAAGTAAAATTTTACAAATAAAATTGATCCACGAATTTTTAAAAACAGTTTTAATTAGCATACATCCAACTCTCAAGTGCATCCAAATATTTGTACGTGCAAGTCCAAGGGCAATGAATGAAAGGTGTATTGTATTAGTCACTAATTTATTTATTGACGAGTATTTTAAAAGATTCAACTCTAATGAAAATGGTTGAAAAATCTTTATCAAAGTTTCAACATCATTTGTATAATTTATTGTACGTTATTCAAAATATCAACGATTCTCCTCATAATTAAAATCTCCTCTATAAATAAAATCTTTCTCAATCTTCTTCCATACTTATTTCACAATTCCCTCAAATTTCCCTTCCAATTTTTGAATAAAATTTTAGAATCCACAATGGGCTGTTTTTTTTTTTTTTTTTTTTTAAATTTGGTACACCATATATTTTTTAATGTGCTCATTCAAAATAGAATGCACGCATAATGTTTCTGTTACAGAAATATTTGCACCTAACAATTTTTCGTAATTTACCATTTCACGTGGCCTAATTCAATTGACCCAATCCTTTAACTTATTTCACTGAAATTAAGTCCAAGATATGTGATTAGATGATAAAATGCTTAAACGTAATTAGAGGCAATAATAAAAGAAATAATTATTGGTTTCATCAAGTCAGAAACGTGAAAATTTACTTCAAATCAATTATTTGATGGGATATGATTGAAGATAATAAAACATTTGAAGTTTGAATTTTAAAGCTAAAAATGATTAATTTCGATTCATCTGTATTTGTATTTCATTTGTTGAGTATTAATACATGCATGTATGGTGCATATCGTTCTTTATCCACCATCGTCATTTGTTCAAACTGAACACAAGAAATCACTCAATAAATTTTACTTCCTCCATTCCACAAATATAGTCACGTTTTTTTTTTTTTCAACTGTCCCAAATTAGTAAGGGTCTAGTATGCACTCGAGTGCATGCTGTGCACCCTAGTCAATGTGCACTTTTCAGTTTACTGACTTACACTTTTTGGTAATGGTGTTGCACGTTTCAATTATTACTCATTTACTAAAAAGTGTAAGTTAGTAAACTGAAAAGTGCACATGGACTAGGGTGCACAGCATGCACTCGAGTCCATAACAGACCAACCCCCCAAATTATAGTGACACTTCCTCTTATACTTAAATATTAGACCCTTTATTTTTTTAAATGATGTTTTAAAGTAATTTGTTAAAATTAAGAAAGAGTGTGTATTAACAAGTATACCTTAGATAATAAATGATGTGTCTAATTACATTAATTTGATTCCATACTGCACATTAAATTTCATACCGTATATTTCCAAAGTTAAAGGGGGGACATAATTGAAATAAATAATGTAAACATTCTAAAACGTCGTTTAATTATGTACAAGAGTAAAATAGATACTCCGTATATAGTTAAACCAGAGTAAAACAGATACTCTATATTCTATATTAGTTAAACTTGATCACATTTATTGATTTTTCTCAATCTATGATTCTGTATAAAGTCTAACTATCTCTATGGAACGACGGAGAAAGTATATTTTATGATCCATACTTTTACACAAAATTACATAAATTTTCGAGCTTCCTCCACCCCCTCCCATTTTTTTTTTTGAGATTCTCCCATATTAAATTTAGGTTCGAGAATCAAAGGAAAACGGTGGGTGGGTGGGTAGTTATCAAAAAATATACAGAGAATCAAAACTCAAAAAGCCAGATCATATTCCATTAAATAAAAAAAATATTTTCCTAAAAAAAAAAAAAAAAGGAAATACATCCATCGCCCAACTCTCTCTCTCAAAAACAGACGCGCAGGCCACCCAACTCAACAGAACTGCAAAACCTCCTCCCATGGAGAGAGAAACCTCATTACATACACTGTATATATAGAGAGAGAAACCTCTGATCACCTGTATTACCAGGCTTGCTTGAACAACCTATACATACATATACAATCTCAACAACATTCCTTGTTGATATGTAATGTTCAGGCGCAAATGCAATTAACTGCTGAGGTTTCCTTTGTTTGATGTATGGTAGATCTTGAAACTAACCGAGGAATCTTCCGTTTCTTGTGAGTAATCAATCGGTCCAAGAAAAGCCATCGGTTTATCCAACTAGTTCGCCATTTAGTCTCAGTTTTTCGAGATTTGAATTTCATTTTGTGCCAAGTTTAATTGGAAAGAGGCCTTGCGAGTTAAAGCTGATTTTAACTTCGGATTGGAGGAAATTTGTGAAAAAATCAAAATCAATTTGAAGCCGAAGTAGCAGCAGAGGAATGGATGATAGAGGAGGGGGAGGAGGATCCTTCGTGGCAGTGCGGCGAATTTCTCAAGGACTCGATCGGGGTAGTGCGTGTAATTCTTCTTCCGGTATATTCCTTTCCCTTATTTCCTTATCCGTTATGTTTATCTTCTCTGACTCCTTTTGATTGTTTGGCCTAACTTTTGTAACTTCACTCTCAAAAAAAAAAAAAAAAACTCTCTCTCTTCCTCCTTGGTGTATTATTGTGTGAACAGTGTATGATTAATGGGAGGAAGCTCTGGTTAATTTAAATTTAAAAGTTTACGTTAATTGATTGATGCCTACATGCATTGAGATTTGTGGTTAATTTTTCCCCAAAATATCCTATTTTGATGTACTTGTGCTTTTTCCATAAACTGTAAGCCTGGAGATTTGTAGCAATCCTTGATGTTTAACTTTCCCTTTTTTCTTGTGTGTTCTATAACGGTATATGCATATAATAAATGTAAAACAGTCTCAAGGCTATATCACTTGCTCATATAGGTATTAGTACTGTAGTTCAAAGCGTAATCAAGCGGCAAGCTCATTGATAAACTGAAAGTTGAGCACATTTTGTGTGTTGGATAAGAAATTATTTGCTAAAAACATTTTGAGGTGTGAGGCTTCTAGGCCAATGAATCCAGGGTGAACTGCACATTCAGTAAGTTAAAACTCAAAATCGCATTTGCTTCACTAAGTATGCTTTAATTCATTCCTCTTTATAGTTATGATTAAACATAACTTTTAATCATTCTACTATAGAATCTGATATATGTACATACTCTTCATCTCCTGTCTTGAGCTGCAGAAAAGGCAAAATGACAATAATCATAAGCAAGTACCATTTAGTTCTATTCAAATAATAATAAACATAAGAAAGGAAGATTCAAAACCTCAACATTTTTGCTTGAAGAAAAATTGCTTGCTATTTACTGATGTGCTATATTCTTCTGGGAGAAACCAGGAAGCTAACTTTTATTTTTTCATTTGTTTGCAAGTGTCAAGTCTTAGCATATCATATTCATGATGAGCACATTACCAGCAATTTTTTTTTTCCTCCAATCATTTTCTTTTGTTACAGTAGAGGCTGTGGCAGGATCTGCTGCATGGCTAGGAAGAGGCCTTTCTTGTGTTTGTGCACAAAGAAGAGATAGTGATGACCGCCCATCATTTGACTTGACATCTGCGCAGGTGATATTCTTCTTCCTTGGATTTTTTTTTAATGTTCTGCTTCTCTTGTCAGCAAGTCAGTCACAAACAAGCGGATTATTCACTATTTTTTGTTACGTACTGGTTATTATCTGCTTTCTTTGATGACTTATAGTGATTTAGTTACTTTATCCTTTAAGTGACCTTGTTAATTTTTTAAATCTGGTACACCATGAGTTAGCACAGAATGTGGTGTAACTATATTCGTATACTGCCTGTGTCACACTTGCATAGCTGCTTTGTTGCAAGATCCTGCATAAATATGTAAATTAGGATCTGGGGCATCTAAAGTATGTTTGTTGATTAGATGAAATCACACGTTCATAGAGTGGTACTGTAGTACTTTGTTATTCTTATTTTCACTTGCTTCGCTAGATCCTCATGTTTTTATGTGATTTTATGTATCAGGAGGAATGCCTACAGAAACTACAGAACCGGATAGATGTTATGTATGATAGCTCTATTCCTGAACATCAGGTGTAGTTTCAATCAGTTTAGTTTTTCCAATGATATTTTGCAACTTCATTGGAAAAGCCTTCTTCTTAGCTAATAGAAATATAACCTTTTAATAAAGCTCTTTCTCATCAGAACTTTTGCTTCTTAGGAAGCTCTAAGGGCATTGTGGCATGCTGCCTTTCCTGGGCAGGAATTCCAAGGCTTAATATCTGAGCAGTGGAAGGAAATGGGTTGGCAGGGAAAAGATCCATCTACAGATTTTAGGTACACTTCATTCTTGTAACATTCTTTGGATCGTTATTCCAATTCGGCTGAAATTTTAGTCATCTTCCTGCTTGCTGCCTTTGACATTGCTTCCATTCTTACAGGGGTGGTGGCTTCATTTCGCTGGAAAATTTATTGTACTTTGCGACAAACTTTCCTGTATGTTTTCTCCAGCTGTTCCATCTATCTTTGACTATCCTTCACTCTCTGCTTGTATTCCTGTGTGCACTTGGCCACCTGCAATTTTTTCTGTTTAAGCTAAATTTTTAATTACTTTTAGCATTATCTCTTATTTTGTAGGGTTTTAGTTGATATTATACTATTATATTTTAAATTTATGAGCCTGTATGTATACTCTAAATTTTTTATCATTCAATTAATATTGGGGGCTTAATACTACTCCGTACTATTTTGTATTTAAATTATACGGAGTATATAATTTGGTCTTTAATTCAAGAAGGGACAAATACAATTTCATGCTGTTCCTTTTCCCTGAGAGCATGCATTTAAAGTTTATCTGAAGATGGTTTGTATGCTCCGAAAATGCAAAATAAATTCATTTTCAACGGACTCACTAGCATTCCAAATTTCCATATCTAGTACTGACTAACAAGATTTGACATTACATATCTGTTCTTATCAATAGTTTGCCTTGAAGTTTATGTAAGGATATTTATCCCCCTTAAAACTTATCAAACATTATTTCATAGAAATCTTTTCAGGATCTTCTTCATAAAAAGGAAGGCGAAAGGGCATTATGGGAATACCCTTTTGCTGTAGCTGGTGTCAACATTACTTTCATGCTGATTCAGATGCTTGAGCTTGAAGCAGGTAACTTGTTGATAGATTTGATGCTAAGTGGCTAACTTCTATCTTCGTGAAAATCTATTTTGTCTACTTTTTTTGTAATATGCTCTTCAGTGGACCTGAATCCTCTTAATTCTTCTAGTGTTCGGCTCTTATAATTTGTTCACTCGCTAATCTATTGATTCATCTTTGCAGTGAAGCCCAGATCATTTGTGGGAGCGACCTTCTTGAAGTTACTTGCAGGTAACGGTTTCAATCTCCACTATAATCTTATCCCAACATTTGCTATTGGTTTGATTAACATCTACTCTTTGTATCAATTAAATTAATAATAATAGTTATAACTTATTCTATGCTCCAAATCTCACTGCGCTTATCCATTTTGGCTGTCAGAAAATGAATCGGCATTTGACCTTCTGTATTGTATCACATTCAAGCTAATGGACAATCAATGGCTAGCAATGAATGCTTCTTACATGGATTTCAATGTAAGTATGAACGAATAGGCAGCCTTTGTCCCAAGTGTTGAATATATTTATTTATATTTGTAGTGGTTAGTTTGTTGGGGACTTTTCCATTTCTCTTTTATTTATTCTTGCTTATCCATTACATCTGAAGTCATTCCTAACAAATCATTTTTTTATTTCCTGAAAAAGACGGTTATGAAAGCTACTCGTCGGCAGCTGGAGAGGGAGCTTCTGCAAGAAGAAATTGAACGCCTTGAAGACTTGCCCTCCTTCAGCCTCCTCAGTCGATAGAGTAGTAGATAATGATAACTAACATTTTTTTCCAAGGTATACTTCTTCCACAGGGGACCTGCTATTTGCTCGATGCTTTCTACTCGTCGTTTTTGGTGTTTTCAACTAGAATAGATGGTTTTGGTTGCTTACTCCCCAGTAAGAGATTATAAGGTTTGTGGCTTTGTTATTTCAACTGGTTATTCTTGTTTGGGGGGTGGGTTGGGGTGGGGTGATGACTATAACCAAGTTATTAGAGTGATGTTCCTTGCTGTAACTTTGAATAATAGTTTACAATTCCAGTGTGCTGATAAATAATAGTATGAATCTGCTACATCTTTACTGATATGGAAATGCGAACAGGTTAGGCGAATGCAAATATAATATATACAGACAAGAATTTGTACGAGACGGTTTCATATATGAAACGGGTTCCCTATACATATAAAGGAGTATATGATTGTGTGCTTATAATTCTGTGTGAATCATGTGAAGTGTTAATTCCAAAGTGGAACTCTATTTCATATACATAAAAATGATTATTTTATGTCGAAATGCTATTTATAAAAATTGGAAGATGCGTAGTCCGTAGATCATACAACTAATCTCAGTAGTGTACGAATCAACTTTTCACACGAGATGTAAATGTAATCATGTTGTGCGACTTTGATAGGATTACAACATGCGCACTTAAAAGCGCGTTTGGTGTTAAATATAATAGATGTGTCATTGTCAGGGTTGTTGGTTGCTTGCAACTAGAACTGACAAATTGTGCTACCCTATCAAAAATTGTCACCCCACTTGCATTTGACAGTAAATTAATACTCCAAAATCTTCAATTTCATTATTTCTATGGAGTATTTCTATTTTTTGAAGTAGTATTATTCACCATTCAAGTATCACTTATTTATTGGAGTATGTAAAAAAAAAAAAATGTATCACTTATTTATTTAAATTATTATTACTTTATTAATAAATGATTATTTTATTTAAAAATGGAAAACCATCAGAAAAGAAAAAATCAAGTTGCAGTACCAGTTTATTCATACAGTTTCATTATTCTTAATTTGGAGTATATTTTTATTATTATTACTTTCTTTTTCTTTTTGTCTAATTTTATTATTCTTATTTATATATTTAAAATAATACTCCCTCAGTTACTTTTCACACTTTCCTTTTTTTCAGAATGTCCCAAAATAACTTTTACACTCTTAAAATGAAAAATCTTTATAAACTTCATCCTCATAATATCCTCAATTTTACACAAATGTCTTTACTTTTTTTTTTTCACATATACATAAAAGTCAATCTATTTCTTTATTTTATACATAAAGTTTTATAAAATTATTCTCCGAAACTCCACTCATTATTACATTTTTTTAATATGTGTGTTCATCTACCTATGAAAGTAATTTTGGGACGGATGGAATATTATTTTAAATCACTTTATTTTGTATAGTGTATTATACCGAGTATACTTTTTTGTTTATTTTAATATTATTACACAACTTTATTTTGTAAACATGTGAATAAATAAGCTTTCCAAATACAAGGTGTGTTCACTATTCAGTTTATTTATAACACTTTGTGGGAAGTGACATTATTAACACTTTGTAGCTTTGTCTACACTTGAAGTAGGCGGCGCATATTAACCCCTCATTTTCACCTAAATTATCTTTTTAGAATTTAAACTATACAATTTAAATATTTTATTATCTGTCAATTTAAAGTTTAATGGAATATAATTTTAGAAAATGTAGGACAGATCATTGATTTATTTTTTTTTAAAAAAAATTGTAATTTGTGGTGTATCTAAATATAAAAGAAATTAAAGGTGTGAGATGAGGAATACAAATTATTCTTAATTAAAACTTTACCCCCTGTGTACATTGTGAAGAAGTGGGGGAACATAGTTAAGGACAATTAATTAAAAATAAGATTTTTTAGACTGTAAAGCTTTAAAAAAAAATGTGGAGCTTTTCCTTGAGTTTTGAGTGATTTAAAAAATTATATTTTTCTGTAATTCTAATGAATTGTACTCCGTAATACGTGATTTCATTTGTGTTTTTGAGTGAGTGAATATTTAACTCTACGTAAATTCAATATATATATATATTTATTTATTTTTTGACATGCGTAAATTCAATATGTTGAGAAAGGAAAGGATCCTCTATATATAATTAGTGGACGAATGAGAATTTTCTATACAGAGCAAGTTGAGTTTAAATTTCGAATTTTCAAATTCGATTCCAGAGTCTTCTGAAAGGTTCTGAATAAAGTGTTCGATTTGGGTTTGACCCATAACAAAATTCGAATGGATCTGCTCAGTGAGATGGCCTTTCGAAGTTTTTTATTCTGTAAAAAAATAGAATATTTAATTTTATATCAAATCAATATTAAGTAGAATATTTAAAGTGAAGAGTGACACTGTTGTGCACTCGAGTCCACCTGAAATCGTTTATATATAGTAATTGTCGCAATGATAAACATACTTTCTTTGTAGCCCAGTGATAATATCTACTTTGTTCTACACTAGTACCCTGTGTTTATACTTTTTAGTAATACTTACAGTGTTACATTTTTAAATTAAAGTGAATTATGGTATATAGTATTATTGCACTGTTTAGTTATAGTAAGTTGCACGGTTTAGTAATAAAAATGTGTTACACTTTTCAGTTATAGTGACTTACACTTTTTAGTAATATTGTGTTGCATTTTTTAGTTATACTGACTTGCACTTTTTTTATAATATTGTGTTGCATTTTTCAGTAATATTGACTTACACTTTTTAGTAATATTGTGTTGTAATTTCCAATTATACTGATTTACATTTTTTTATAATATTGTTTTACACTTTTTAGTAATATTGACTTACACTTTTTTTAGTTATATTGACTTACACTTTTTATTAATATTATGTTTTTTTAATTATATTGAATTTTTAAATTTGAGGTACATAATTCAAACTCTTTACTTATTTATTTAATTAACCAAAAAATAGGGAAAAAAAACTAATGTTGCGTTTGGATAGAGGGGTTTGATTCGAGGAGGCATTTCAAATGAGAAGAGTTAAAAATAGATGGATTTCAAATTACATGGTGGAATTTGAAATCTCTCTCAATTTTAACTAAAAAAATGTGTTGACACAAATCTAAGTATTTAAAATTCATTCTAATCCAAACATGTAGAATGGATTTAGAATGTGGATTTAAAATCCATAAGCCCACAACCTAAGATAAGTAAAAGTTTTTAATTAATAAAAAAAATAGGGAAAAAAAACAAAAAAATATGTAAAAAGTCGAATTAAAAAAAGAAAGAAAGAAACTGGTGGAAAAAGAGGTCCAGTCAACACCCGTGTTTATGAGACAAAGTCTAAAGTGAAATAGATAAATCGAACCGATTTAATGTGATATGGTTTTGAAATGATTTTATATATTTGGAAGTAAATCTAGTTTATGTTAGGAAGTATTTGTATGCCCTCAAAAAAAAAAAACAAATTCATGAATGGAGCGACGTAGATCATTCATGGTGATATTACTACTCAGATACTATAAAAGTCAACTTTGGTAGTTTATTCCCATTCCCATTCCCACTTTTTCTCTTAGAATAATTATATTCCAACCACCTACTAACATTTCTCAAACAGACCCTTCGCGCCCTCACGTAGAGCCAGTATCCATGGACGACGAGTCTGCTCAAAATTATGGTCCGTTTCAAGAAATAAGTCGCGAAGAGGACGCCGGAGCATCTTTCGTTTTACAATCTAAAGGTAACCGAATTTCTGTTTTATATCATAATATCCCCTTTTTGTTAGTTGTTACTACTGATTGATTGAGTGAAAATAATGTGTAATTTCACGCTCAAATGATGAATTTAGAAATGTTTGATTCTGAATTGGAAGTTGGAAATTGATTAGGCACGTGGTGGCACGCGGGGTTCCATTTGACGACGGCGATAGTGGGGCCCACTTTACTGACGCTGCCGTACGCTTTCCGGGGACTGGGATGGGTGCCAGGGTTTATCTGCTTGACGGTAATGGGGGTTGTGACTTTCTACTCGTATTATCTCATGTCGTTGGTGCTCGACCACTGTGAGAAGGCCGGTCGCCGCCACATCCGATTCCGGGAACTCGCCGCCGACGTATTGGGTTAGTCATTTTGCACAAATTATGAATTATGTTGCTTGAATGGTGTGCCTCTGCTCTGCACTAAATTGATCAGAATATGATGAATAAATGCTGTGTGTATTGAATTTGCTACATGAACCCTACATTTATTTGTGCTATATATATATGGCATGTATGTTTATGTGACATTAATGAAGCATATATGGTTCTTCACATTAATGAAGCATATGGCTTTTTGTTTCTCTGGATTTTGGTATAGATTACTTTTTTCAAACACAATTTTCAATATCCTACTTTGAAACAAATATAAGATCCCAATACATGGTTTATTATTCATCAAAATCACTCAAGAAGGACGTAATTTGAGAGAGTCGACTTGAGAAGGTTGTGGAGTGAACGTATTGGTTATCATAACGTCGTAATAGATTATTTGCGAAGGTGGAACTAGTAATGGCACCACTAGTGCTTTTTGTGGAGAATTCTTTTGTTACGAGTGGGTGAATTGAAGATGAAACTAGATTGCTTAGATACGGCGTAATCAACACAAAGAATTTAGACAAACAAGCCTTGAGTTTTCTATGTTTTCAATCGTGTTTAGACAGTGTAAAAGTTAGTATGAAAGAAGATGCCCAATTTGGGGCTTTTAAAAGGAGATGACACCTAATTTTGTTCTCCTCCCACCAACTTGAGTTACTTTAGTAAACCCCTTTTTAAAAGACAGTATCCTCTAATTTGCATGTTTATAAAAGTTACTTAAGCAACTTCATGTAATCATGAGATTACTGGTTTTTTAGTTGGCTATTAAATCTTATATTCATTTCTCAAAGAAATAAAGTCTGATTTCCAACTCATGAAAATAATAAAATGTACCTTTATTTCTAACAGGGTCAGGGTGGATGTTCTATTTTGTGATATTTATTCAAACAGCAATAAATACAGGCATCAGCATAGGAGCCATTCTGCTTGCAGGGGAGTGCCTCAAGGTGTGAGTATCTAGTTGCTCCTTCAAGTTACTGAAAATAAAATCGCCAATTAAAATTCCTTATCTAAATGTTAATTGACATAAATATTAGAAGTGGGATGATCTTTTTAGTGCATAAGCATACCAAATATACTGATTAATGACAACACGAACACACAATAAATCATGCTATATAAGGCGTCGTTACTCCTGAAGAGAATGGACTACCGCAAATGACACATAAATTTACTAGTTCGTTATAAATGTTTTATGCAAATGACACATAATTCTTTAAACATTTAAGAAGTATGTAATTTACAGTTTCTTGTGTTTGTGTTAGATCATGTACTCAAACCTTTCTCCGGATGGATCGCTGAAATTGTATCACTTCATAGCAATGGTGACAGTAGTTATGATTCTTCTGTCTCAATTTCCAAGCTTCCACTCTCTCAGGCATATTAACCTCTGCTCACTTTTTTTGAGCTTGGGCTATACTTTTCTCGTCGTAGGTGCTTGTATATATGCAGGTAAACTTCGTTCGATCTCTATTTGGTATATTACCCAAATTCTGGCATATCTGAATTGTGCTGGTGATACTTTTTTTTTTTTCGCTGTCATGTAGGTACGTCTAAAAATGCACCTTCGAGGGACTACTCGTTAGAAGCTTCAGAATCATCAAAGCTATTCAGTGCCTTCACTTCCATATCCATTATAGCTGCCATTTTTGGGATTGGTATACTACCTGAAATACAGGTACCCTCATCACTCCGTAATATCATTTTAAAATGACAGATAACACGTTATATATGAGTACGAAATTCATCCTAAGCTATTGAAATCTTCCATCTATTGATCGTATTTTCTTTTCTCTTAACCAACACAGGCAACAGTGGCTCCTCCTGCAACGGGAAAGATGGTGAAAGGCCTAATCATGTGTTACACTGTAATTTTCCTGACCTTCTACTCTGCTGCAGTTTCTGGATATTGGGTATTTGGGAATAAGTCTAATTCCAATATTCTCAAAAGCTTAATGCCAGATGAGGGACCTTCCCTTGCCCCCGTATGGGTTTTAGGCCTCGCAATTGTGTTCGTTCTTCTTCAGCTCTTTGCTATTGGCTTGGTGAGATCATGCTCAATTATTATATCAAAATCATCATGCTCGATTATCATCTCAAAACCATTCTGATTTTCCTACTGCAAATTAATCCTTGATCCAGGTCTATTCTCAAGTAGCATACGAGATTATGGAGAAGAAATCAGCAGACGTGAATCAGGGCATTTTCTCGAAAAGAAACTTGATTCCAAGGATAATTCTACGTTCCCTATACGTGATATTGTGTGGGTTGTTTGCAGCTATGCTTCCTTTCTTTGGAGATATCAGTGCTGTTGTAGGAGCCGTCGGGTTTATCCCTCTCGATTTTGTGCTCCCAATGCTTCTTTACAACATGACATACAAACCAACGAGATCATCCTTTACGTATTGGATCAATAATTCCATCATCATCGTGTTCACCATTGTTGGAATACTGGGTGCGTTTTCGTCTATGAGGAAGTTGGTACTTGATGCTAAAGAGTTCAAGATTTTTAGCGATGATGTCGTGGACTGAGTACGTGATCTTGGATCTCTGCAATCGGAATACGAGATGCTTGTTTCTGTTTTCTGTACTGTGACGAAGATGAAGAAGGAGCCTACGTTCTGGGCTCAATTTGCTTCCACTTGATTTTAAAGATTTTTGATATTAATCTACTTGCATGTATACTATTTAGAAGTTTGGAGGGTTTTGATTAGTGTGTTTAATTCTGTAGTTATGGATCCATCATTTGTATATTAAATTTTCTATTTATGTATATCCTGTATAACCAAGTAATTTTATTTTATTTATATGAAAGGGAAATACAAAAAATGTATGGAGAGAGATTATATTATTTTCATTTTTTAACAGAAAAAAATAATGCTTCATTTGGATTCATTTTCTCATTTTTACCACTTAAATCACCAAAAATATATTTATGTAACATCATTATAATTTAGTAACTTTTATGGGATCTACGGACTTCTAAACTAATAATTACACTGCAAATTGCAAAATTTGATTTTGTAATTAATTGTGTTATATTTTCTATTTAAATTTTATTTTTTGTAACTCCAACTTTTAATATACTAGTATTACTTTCAATAAATTTATTTAAATTTCTATAAAATCTATGTATCCTATTTTTAGGCAATTAATTATTTGCTTATAATTAATACTCCCTTCGCCCGTCTATAAGCTTTTCATTTTACCATTTTGGTCCGTCTATAAACTTCTCATACCCTTTTTTGGTAAGTACTTTTTCTTACACACCACTTTATATACTATATCTATTATTTAATCATTTTTCTTAATCTCTGTGCCAAAAAGTAACGAAAAGTTTATAGGCGGACGGAGAGAGTATTATGATAGTAAAAAAAAACAAATTAAATATGCAACTGTGTGATATTACACATGAGATGAAATTAATTCTATAAAATGACACCTAAATTAAAATGAATGTAAAATAACACGTAAGCAATTTAAACTCTCTAGAGTATTTCTTAAAATTCGAGTTAACTTGTTTCTAACAAAAAATCATGTCAATAAGTAATGTTTATAAAAGTATAGATAATTTCCATAATAACATACATGATTGGAACTCATGATTGCCATACGTACAAATATGCACAATAATATCATTATCATACGATAACTTAACATGTATTATTACTAATAAACAATTTTTTTTTATAATACTATTTCCTGAAATTACACGTCTCTGCACAATGTCAATTAATAAAAGAAAATACTTTGACGAGATTCATTACATATTACTAGTTTATTTATTCCTAGCCAGCTCATCCTTTAAACCACTGTATAATTGGAAAAGGAAAATAAATATAAGTGAAAGATTAATAATTATTGAAAATACTTTTTTTTTTCATTGAGTTGTATCAGTTTTGACTGAATATTTGCATTCCACGTCTTACAGAAAAATGATTGGGTCAAATGTTTTTTCTTTTTATTATTTTTATTAATTAATTATATAATTTTGCATGTGATTCTCTTAATTGCGTACACTCCAAACCCGTGTTTATCCCGCAATAAAATGCTGAGTCAATGATAAATAATTTGATGACCTGGATTCTGATTAATTAATTATATGATGAATTTCACCATATTTTAATTAACATTGGGGTTTAAGTCGAACTATTAACCCATGGGGATAATCTACCCACGACTCAATTTAGATCAATTAAGATATTAGGAATTTTGCTATAAAAAAAGATATCAGGAATCTTATCATATATAATATCTCAACATATCAATTAAAAAAAGTCATAATGAATCCGTGAAATACCTTATATTCAAAAATAATATTTTATTTGCATCAAATTTATAACACACAAATTAAAATGAGTGAAGTGTTGAGTTTAATTTTGTAAATCTTTTCTTAACAAAGTAAAAAAATTGATTGATTTGAAGATAAAAGTAATGAGTTTGTAACCAATTAATTATTGTAATGTATAGGTGTTTACATGTTGCATATTCCACAATGTGGTCAACATGGAGATATTCACAAAGTTCAATCAAATTTTTACACAATTTAGTGATTAAATTATCAGGAAAAGGACAAGTTAAAATATATACTCCCTCCGTTCCAAAAATACTTTCATATGTTGATGGACATGCACATTAAGAAAATGTGTAATAATGAGTAGAGTTTTGAGGGGTAATTTTATAAAAAATTATGTATAAAGTAAATAAATTAGTTGACTTTTGTGTATGTGTGAAGAAAAAGTAATGACATTTGTGTAAAATTGAGGATATTGTGGGGTTGAGTTTATAAGAGAATTTTTCATTTTAAGAGTGTAAAACATCCCAAAAATAAAAGTGTAAAAATAACTGTGAAACAGTTTTATACAAATCTTTAATTTACAAATCAAATCATATAAAATGAGTAAATGCTCTTATACAAGTTTTTGTCAAACATTCTCATCATCAAAATTTATCAATTAGTCAAACTAAAAATGGATGTAAATTAGTAGTAGTTGATAAATTTATAATAAATGCATTTAATTTAATTTAACCCAATAATTTATGTGAATAATACTTACTTGAAATTATATCACTAGTGTATGATTTTTTTTTTATCTCGTCATCCGATTAATTCGAAGAACAAATCTCACCGTTCACTTACGAAGAGTCGGAGAACCCGTTTAAAAAAGAGCATGCTTCTAAACTTCGAGAATATATCAATTTGAGTGACCGTCTCATTAATGCAAAGTTTTTACTGATCATACTATATCTTGTGGTATACATCCAATAAACGTGACCCCCCACCCCACCCCACCCCACCCCCAAGTACAAACCCTTTATAACCATTTTCGTAGCAGAAGAAGATAGAAAAAATATGCAGAAAACAAATTCCAAACATGCTGTATGGGATTGTGGCAGCTCGCTCTACGACTCGTTCGAGTTGAAGGCGTTTGAAAAGCAACTCGACTCAGCCATATCTTCACGATCCATGTCGATGCCTCACTTGTCCGACCACCGCCGTCAGCCGCCGCCGGAGCCGATCACCAAAAAACCTACGATATCAAGGATACAACGCTCTCTGCACAGGCTCATCCGATCGATTTTCAGGCTAAAAAACAGCAGTAGCCCCAATTTTGGAGGAAGGTTTGTGCAGGATGGATTTTATGTTGATAGATCGGCTGTACTGTTTACCATCCCCGAGACGCCGGAATTCGATGGACTGTCGCCGGAGATCAGGTCATTGGTGACGAGAACGGCGTCGGATAGATTCGTCTTTCCCTCTAATTCTACTGGTATTTACTGTGTCTGATTACTTAATTAGAGCTTAATCAATTAGTGCTTATTGTATGCATATATATATATGTGCTTAATTAGATAATTACATGTAGTAGAGTGACTTGAATCATATGCTAGTATTTTCACCTTTTGATGTTTAGAACATAGATTTAAATGATGTTTGTTGTTTTAGGCCTGCAATAATTCCACACACAAGCTTAAAAAAAGTTATGATTACTCAACATCATGTTCTTTGTTTGAATTCTATGTTTTTTGCTCACTCTACAATTTATGAGAATGAAATATGATGTATAATCTAGGGGAGAAATATTCCAAAAAGTTAGGTGTTTAATTCCCCTTAATTACAATTTATTGGATGGTTTGACTTTTCTAGCTTGATTGTTTGGAATGACACGAGGATTATAATTATTTTATTTATTTTTAGAAACATACTTTCCCAAATTTGTTCTATTTTTTCTTTACTAAATTTATTTCCATACCTTTTATGAAACTATCAATTTATCATCAACTCCTAATCAAATCTTAATTATTCAAGTTTGCATTAAACTTTATTCAAAAATTATATTCCCTTTATCTAATTTTATAATTCACATTTTCATATTTTTGTACATTCAATTTTATAATTCTTCTTTTCTAAAAAGAAAATATTATTCTTACTCACTATTTTATTTCTACTTATTTTCACCTTCAAACTTTCATTTTTCTTTAAAACTCGTAATGGAAATATAAAATTGGACGGAACGATTATAATGGACCACATAGTAACTTTAAAAAAAAAAATCTTGTGTCAATTTTCATTGAAGTGAAAGAGTATTGTTTCTAAATGAGAGATGGTTTTCTTAAAAATATAATAAATTGGGCAAAATATAAGAGGTTTATTAAAATTATTTTAGCATTTTGAGAGTTTAGATTAATTCTTCAATATAAAGCTGTGGGTCAAACTTAAATGGGCTTAGCCAATTTCACAACTACAACATTACTTAATTGCCCTCAATCCCAATTTTAAGAAGAAAAAACGTGCAATAGTAATATTATTAAAATTATAAGAAAGGTACTTTATTAAAATTATACTCCAGTAAAAAAATAAAAAATAAATAAAAAAAATAGAAGATTTATTACAAAAGGTTGCAATAGTGATATTATTAAAATTATAAGAAAGGTACTTTATTAAAATTATGCTCCAGTACATTTGTTTAAAAATAGAAGATTTATTACAAAAGGTTGAAAAAATAATGATAAAAAGAAATTTTAAACAATTTTAAGTTCATCAATGACTACCAACTTAAATTAATTAATATTCTTTTTTATCATTTGAAAATAATGGTATATTCTTTTTTTTTTTGAAAAGAATGGTATATTCTACAGAATCAAACACTTCAAGTACTCTTTATTTTTATTTATTATCTGGATTCAGAAATTCAGAAGATAAAATGAGCAACAAAAGCCTTCCCATATATAAATAGTGAAACATCACACAATATATGAGCATCAACGTTCTCAAATATCAAACACCACAACACAAAGTAAAACTCGAGACAACAAACATAACGCCAAGTCTAATCTTAAAGCTTGCAGTTATAGATTAGCCATGATCGCGCACATAGGATAAATCGAAGATTTATTCGTAGATCCACGAGTGAAGGCTGCTCCTCCATTCAGCAATTCCCTCGGGGAACCAAAGAGCAATTTCCTTTCGTCCACTCTCCACTGCATCGCTGCCATGAATGACATTCCTGCACTCACAAGGAAAGTGATCTTATAAGAACTCCAAAAGATAAATCCATGTTTATGATATATACATTTCAATGGTGTAATTTTGTTTACTAAATAAAACAAATCATCGTTATAAGAGTGAAATTTTACCTGCCGATATCAATGGCAAAATCACCACGGATGGTACCAGGGGCCGACTCAGCAGGGTTGGTAGCTCCAATGATCTTCCTTCCAGTAGTAACAACATTCTTACCCTCCCAAACCATGGCAACAACAGGGCCGGAGATAATGTAGTCGACTAGACCACTGAAGAAGGGCTTTGCTGATAAATCAGCATAGTGCTTCTCAGCAAAGGCACGATCAACGGTGATAAACTTCAAACCTGTTCCCAGATACATGCACATTATTAAAAAGCAAATCAATATTTTACTACCAGCAATTGGATATAAATAACTTAAGCAACGGGGATCGGAAATATAAACCTCATCACAAATTAAAAGAAAATCAACCCCTCAATTTGCTAAGTATGAGTTGAAAGATAATGATTTACCTTTCAAAGTGAATCCCTTCTTCTCAAACCTGCTAATAATCTCACCAACCTGAATCAAACAAGCAACATAGGGTTAAAATTAGCACAAATGCACAATCTTATTTGCTAAATCAAATATTCAAAGACTTAATTGAATCATATTCTCAATTTGATCAAACTTATAAACAAGAAATACATCCAATTTCATATTTTAAACTAAACAAAAGCCATATAAATTAGTGATCACTAGATCCAGTTCGAATGAACAATTAATTGAGTCGTATTCTTAACTACATCAAGCTTAGAAACAAGAAATTCAATACAATTTTATACTTTAAACAAAACAAAACAAAAGCCATATAAATTAGTGAACACTAGATCCAGTTCGTTTCATCCTCGCGCTAAAATCAAATATGCAAACACTTAATTGAGTCATATTCTTAACTTGATCAAACTTAGAAACACGAAATTCGATCCAATTTCATACATTAAACTAAACAAAAGCCATATAATTAGCGAACACTAGATCCAGTTCTCTTCAGCCTATCAGTAAAATCATATTCTCAACATCAATAAAGTTACAAACAAGAAATTCCACCCAAATTCATAAATTAAACAAAAGAAAAGCCATATACATTAAAAATAACTCACTAAGCAAACACAGGATTCAAACAATCTAAAAACGCAATAAAAACAAAGACGAACCAGTCCTCTTTGGACGCCATCAGGCAAAACGCAATAAAAACAAAGACGAACCAGTCCTCTTTGGACGCCATCAGGCTTGATCATGATGAAAGTTTGCTCCATCTTTGCTGAGGCGGCGAATTACAAGGTTTTTGGTTTGTAGTTGGAAGAGGCGGTTAGGAGAGGGAAGAGGCTACAGCGGCGTTATATATAGAGAGAGATTCAATGTGGTACCTTAAAGCACACCACAAACCCTAGAAACCCTGCTTTGGAATATTCGGATTTTTGTTTTTAATTTCCTTTTTACCGCCCTTTCGATGTGAAAGATTTTCAAGAGGAATTTAATTATGAAAAAAAAAAAAAAAAGATTATTGTGTTATTTTTTAAATGTTTTTTTCCTTGACAAAAATCCACAACATGCTGTGGAGTTGACCCAAGTGTAAGAATGAAGACTTGAATCAAGTCAAACATCTTGAAAAAAGAGAAAGAAAAAACATTTTTCTTTCATATATTAGTATTGAAATTGTTCAACATTGATGGTCCAATCTCTCAATAAAAACTACTCCTATAAAGTAACAAATACCCAAAATTATTAGCTAATTCAATGAGGGTTTATTTTATTTATTTTTTTGCAAATTATTATTATTATTATAGTATATACAGTATATTAAAAGCTTTAAGTGGGGTAGGTGGTGTGGGTTTTTTTGGGTTAAACCAATAAAAAAAATGCATAAAATCTAGATACCCTTGTAAATCACAATTTTAGAATCACTCTTGCTTGTTTGGTTTTGGATTGTGGTGAATTGGATTGAGATTGTGATTGAAAAAAATGTGAATTGGGGTAATTCATTAATAGCAATTGTGTGTAAGTTGTGTTTGATTAAAAATTGAGAAGTATGGATAGATGTCACATCAAGAGTGATGTTATAATATTTTATTATTGTTAATTAGTGAAATAATTATTGAATGATAGTGAATGATATATTTTTTTATTATGGTTAATCAATGGGTACAAAAAAAAATATGAGAGAGAATGAGTGTGTAAAAGAAAAATAAGAGATAATGAGTGATTGAAAAGGAAAATAGTGATTTGATTGTATAAAAATATGTGTATTGTAGGTGTGAATTAGTATTTGAATTTGAATTTGGATTGAGATGAATTGAGAAAGATTTGATTGAGATTTGACAAATCCAAATTCGGATTGACCAATCCCAAAACAAACACCGCCCAAGAGTCTATTTGGTTTGGGATGGTGGTGAATTGAATGATAATGAAGATAGAAGAATGTGAATGAGATAATTCATGAATAATAACCATTGTTTGGATAGGGATTGAGAAGTAAGGGTGTATGAAAAAAATATGTCAAATTAAGTTTTATTATTGTTAGTTAGCCTGAAAAATATGAGAAATAATAAATGTGTGGAGGAAAAGTAGGAAAGATGATGAGTTATTACAATAAAAAAAATAGTAGTTTGATTGTAAAAAATAAGTGTGTATAAGATTGGGGGTTATCAAATGATACATAGTGCATTAAAGTCAAAACAAGGTATTCTGTAAAAATTGATACCTCGGCGACATATAAACTTATCAACAGATATTCCACAATTAAAACAATTGGCTGAATCCCATAAAACCATTTAATATAAGTTTATTGATATCTTCTTTTTATAGAGCAAATCCATGGATCGATCCCATCACCTCCACCTCGTAAGATCTACGAGATCACCCCAAGGACGTTGTATCTATTACAAAGATAAATTGATATTTGAATGTAAAGAGATTGAGAAAGAGGTTGAATGAAGAATGACTTATCCAAATTCGGATGAGCTAATCTCAAACCAAACACCGTCTAAAACATTGTCGATCCCTCATCCATTGTTCCTAATCCATAGATGTGCCTCCGCATCTTTAATTTTGATACTTAAAATGCAAACGTTTAAAAAAAAAACGAATTTTTTAATATATACTCCCTCCGTCTAATTTTATTATGTCCACTTCTCTGAGCACAGATTTTAATGAATATTGATTAGTTTATTTATAAAGTAGATAAGTTAAGTAGATAAGTTAAAGGTATGATAGGGTATTGTGATTTCAATTTATAAATAAATGATTGTTTATAAATAAAGTGAATGACAAAGTGGATAAATAAGTGATGGTAGGAGGGTGAAGATAAAATAATATAAATAGTATTGTTTCAAAAAATTGTATTTGCATAAAAAAAAATTGGACAATAAAAAAAAGAAAAATTGAAACTCTTTCTTGTGAAAGAATTTCAAATATATACTCCATCGGGTCTTTCTATGGTAAGGCAGGCTTCGCCCTGTCTTACAAAAGACAATACTTCAAATACCGTTAGATCGTTGATCTGACGTATGTAATTTATTTTATATGATTGCACTTCGCATTAGTGCGTTTGCTCTATGCATTATGCAATTGCATTGCATCGCCCTATTAATAAATTAGATGGCAATTTTTCATTCGACGCCTTATGTAAGACAGGGCGAAACCCCTGTCTTACGATAGAAAACCCCTACTCCATAACTTACTCTTTTACAACTTTTTTTTAAAAAATAGTCTACAGGCCCGCACCGGCGCACGGTAACAAAACTAGTCATTTATTAAATTAAGCGATCACCTTTTATATAAATGCTCAATTATTTAAAATAAAAAAAAAAATTGTAAAAATATACTTCCTCCGTAATTATTGCACACTTTCATTATTTGCACACTCTTAATATGGAAATACCCCAAAATTAATACCCTTCCAATATCATTTTATTTTCAAAATTGCCACCATCTTTTTACATATATTTTACTTTACACCTCATTATATCCACTTTACACGTATATAATTATTAATTACAATTAATATTTTTTTTATCTTAAAATATCAAACCCAAAATGAATACAGTAGCGTTTAGGGGACGCTAAAATAATAAAAGTAATTTTGGGCGGAGAAATTATTTCTTGAAACCTGATAAACATCGAACAAACCCTTCCCAATTGTTCACGCGGCCACACCTGTTGTTTTTTCCGGCGAAAGATTTTCCTCCTCCGCCGCCGTTCTTCTTCCGTGTACAGCCGCACAGGTTAGGAAACTAGAAATCACCATCTTCTGTTCTCACTAATTTGTTTTTTACGCTGTTTGAGATTCCTTCTTTGATATGCTTCAATTCTAGTGTGCAATTAAGACGATAGCCGTAAGTAATTTTCTATAAATCTGGACCATGTTGTTTCTGTAGGTGAATGATTGATTAATTACAATTGGGGGAAATTGCAGCAATTTGCTACTGGACTATGGGAAGTTGCAGCAATTTATGAATTATGAAGCGCTAATCTGAGATTAGGTAGTAAATTATTGGAAATTCAGGTATTTATAAATTCTCTGTTTCCTCATTTTTGTTTTCTCTGGGTATAAAGTTATTGGTAATTGAGCATTTTTATATGAGTTTCAATGAACACAATCCTTTTCAATTTGTGCAAGTTTTAGATTAGACAGATTTGTCTTTCAAATTAGCTCCATATTGAGCAGTTTGTTCTGTTTATCACAATATGGATTGAATCCAAAACTGCAGATTACTCTCACAGTCCAAAGGCAGAATGACCAGAACCAGGCTTCACTTGCCAGTGCAGCCTCTTGCCCCCTTTCATAAGTTTTGAGTTCGTCACTTTTCTTTGCAAATTTCCTTTCGATTTTTCAATTTAGCTAGTTTGTGGTTTGCTATATTTTGAGGTTACACGTATTTGGTAATCACATTAGTGTTTCTGTTTATGCATGCAATTGAAGGTATGTATACAATTGGTACGAATTGACATGCCTGGTTACTGATAACAGAATATTTTGAGTTATGGAAATGTCTTCTAGGTTATGATTTTGGTTCCTTTTCTTATTTATGGAGCAGATAACTCGCCTTGTCTGGCTTATGCAAATCCTCATTTATTCCTTGGTCGATGGCTTCATCGTGCTACAGATCAAGAAAAATAACTCACCATGTTTGGCTGATTATGTGTACTTCTACAATCTAGAATCGATGGGCCTCTCCGTCTTATTAGTTCAAAGGCAAGTCCCAACTACATTACTTTACCAGCAACATTTATCCCCCACTATTATTATGTACCACTATAATATAATGGTAGTTTATCTCATTTAGCATGGTGAGGATAATTTAAAAAAGATTTAGTGGTGTGGAAAAGTTCATATGTTTTTCAAGTATAAACCAAAGTTTTAAATCTGAAAAGTATTACAATTTGAGTATTAACATATTGTATTTCCGAATTCATACCAGGACAAACATTAATACAATGAAGCCTTTTTCACACAATGGATATGTGAAACAATTGTCCCCAGTTTTTCTTCGTTAACTCCAAGCGAGAATCAATAATGAATCGATCCAATCGCAACTTCAAATATGGAATTCAAACTGGATCACTACATGGTTCAAATATGGCATATTTGAGAACTCAGCCGTGCCCCAATATAGCAGAATAACACAAGGCTTGGAGTATGAGCTTTCAACTCGCCCTTAAATTCACACCGACTTCCTCACCTTGTAATGATCCTCATTCAAAAAGTTGAAAACTTCTAACTCACGAACAGAAATATTGAAAACATTTATCTTATCAAAATAACTACTCTCATAATTAAATTCTCAAGAACGACACAATCACTAAACAATTCCCCAGTAATATCAGGATTAGGAAACTGAATTTTGATCAACCTATAGTTTTGAGATTCCCAAAGGCCGTCAAAGATTGCTGCAAGTTAACTCGAGTATAAATTTCTTGTTTAACTAAAGCATTCTCGCGCATGGAGAACATCTAAGATTTAAATTTCCCAAAAGAATAAGTTCTTCCATATTCCTGATTACACAAAACGAGAGCAACAACTTAAATTGATCTTCTCCAAACATATCACACGAGAAACAATTGATCTTCTCCAAACATATCACACGAGAAACGCAGTTTATATGTAAGAGACGTATCTCTGATGATTAAATTCTGCTTGACAAGTTCCCAGAATATTGACAGACATTCACGTCTTGTATAATTCAAATGATCCTCATTATAGAAGGCTAAAAAATTATAGTGCAGGGTGAGACACTTATTTCTAGATGTATCTCAATTTTCTCGAAAGCAACCCGGTTTTCGCAACCTCAGTAGTGTTAAGAAATGAGAGGGTGTAATTTATAATATCAATAGGTAGATTACTAAGCCGATCATATTGTTGTTATAAAATTTGCATGTGCTCGAGGCACGTTCTACAATTTTCTTGTGAAGAATCCATGAATTATATGTCAAAATCTAGCACCAAATTTTTGTCTAACAAGTAAACCAGCCTTGTTACAACATGGACAATGTTAGAGGATTAGAGCTCATATCCAGCAAGAAGAACAAGACATCTTGTGCCATTGACAATTGATCAGAGAAAGAACAAACTCTTTCCATCATTCATTCTCAGTTAACAAGTTTTGTAGATGCTGCTAAGAAGTTTCTTTCAAAAGATTGTGTTAAGCTCGAGAATGTTTAGAAGATTGCCAATTCAGAGATCTTGAAGAGACTGATTTTCAGTCAGTTGTAAATATATGCCCTCATTTTTGGGTGTAGGTTGTTTTGATACTAAGCCTGTCATTTCTTCTCCAAACTTGCTTTATTTGTTCTACATTGGAACAATGCTACGTGGTTTCAATTTAGTGAGTATGATATCATTGGAGATACCTTCGTTCGCCTTCTATACGACACGTACACCATAGGCATGGGGATGTATACAAATACCTTTTGGGCTTACCAAAGCTTTGACTTTGTCCACCCCCGTTATTCAGGTATGTGTTACGACTTTTTCGCTCATATTTTTCTGCTAACTGTACAAATAATATTGTTGAACATAACGTTCAAGTGTTCCATACGACACAATTCATCAAATGAAAATTCTAATTTTTATTATTTGTTACTTCTTGAAACAACTCTAAAGAAATGGTTATGATGAGTTTTTGTAATGTTAAACATTGCTGTTATACAGATGCATGGATGTAGATATTATACAGTTTGACTAAAGTACATAAATAAACACAACGTGCTAAATTATGACATTATCTAAATTCCAAAGTTCAACATAGGAAACATAAACCCATAGTGTTGCTGTTAGTAGAGGAAAGTGTGTCATGTTCCTGAAAATAGATTACAAATGAACCTAAGTCACATAAATACTCATAATTTATCACAATTTAAAATAAACCTTGACATAGACTATAAATCGTCATAGTTGTGCAACTATCGCGGAATGTCTTGAAAAGATGAATTCATCATGTTTTGAGATGGTGCGTATGTATTTGTATCTGCAATTGTCCCATAAATGTGCAAGTCCACAAATTAAAAATGTTGTCTATACTACTTAATACTATTTGTTTGGATATTCTGCAGAAGTTACTTAGAATCTTTCAAATATGTGCTGATTGTGCTCTCCATAAATTTACCAAAAACATCTTTTTTGCTGAATTTTTATTAAATCTCGGTTTGGAAATAATAATAGAGTATTCAACGAAGATTTACATAGATAATAATGTGGAAAAATACATACTTAGAGTAACTTTTGATAATTATTCTAATACTATAATTCGGAGATATGGATTCCTACTTTTTAGAGTAACATTTAGTAGTTCAGTTTCTTTCCGGTTCCCGGTTGCCCTAAGCGGCAGCTGGAAATTCACATATCTACATTCTTTGACAGCTGTCCTCTCTCTCTTTCGGTCTTTCCTCTTTCCTCCTTCATCAAAATTCTTTATTTCACTCGCACAACTTCCTTACCCCACCAACTCCACCGCTCTCCCGAATTCCGTCTCTCCCACCTAACCTCCATCGAGGACCTTGCTAGGCCAGTTTTCCAGCATCTCCGCCGCAACAGCCCCAAAGTTTTCCTCCGTCTCTCTCGCGTTCTCTCCGCTGTTCTTGTGTATCCGATTCTGTCTTCCCTTTTAAAAGAAAGGTATTTAATTTGTTGTTGTAATTCTTCTTGTAGTCATACTGGATTTGTTCATTTAAAAAAAGATCATTTACTTGGGTTTATAATTTTGTTTAGCCCTGGGTTGCTCCTTGTTTCCTATGTCTCTAGAATTTTCTAGGGCTCTGTTAATGAATTAGGTTTGTTGTACATTTATATGCTCACGAATTGGGTTTTTCTTAATTTAATTTTCGAGAATGCAAGATAATTGTGGAGTAATCAATTTAAATGACATATGGACATATTTTTAAGGGTAGTTTTTAAGGATTAACATTATGCTTATATGTTCTTCTCTGTAGCTTTATTAAGGATTAGCTGAAAACAGGTATTAGATGTTTCCTTTCTCAACCCTTTTGGCATAGGAAGCTATTTCAGATTCAGTTAAGAACAATATCAGATTGCAAGCCTTAGCTAATAGTAATATCCGCAAAAATGGAAACGACTATAATTTCTATATAATGTCATACAAATGCATTTTAATTTCATTTGTCATTGGATCTAAATTGGGCTTCTTATTCAATTTTTTAATTTCTGATGGCATAAAATGCTTTTTATGATTCACTCAACCTAATTCTTTAGAAGCAGCTATTTAAGTAGGACATAACTTTCTAATGAACTTAGTACATGGTAAATAATTTTGCAGTTACAAAGCAAGTAATTGCAGTGTTATCGGTAACTGGTATGTGCTTTTGTATGGGAATGACTCTGCTGGTATAGAGACTTATAATTTTGGTGTCCTTGTGTTGCATTAGTAAGCATGAGAACTCTATGTTGAATGTTTGTGTGTTGCATTAGTAAGCATGAGTATATATGATGATATTGGGTTTACACTCAAAACATAAATTTATTACTATGTGTATCTATATGCCAAATTTGGATTGTGCTATTGTCGCTTGATGAAGACACAACTTTGTAAGCATCATTAAGTCATAATTTCCAAGTTAGGGTCATAAAAAAATAATTTCTTAATTACGTCTGTTTAACATGTGTTGTTTACATTTTGACCTGTTTCTGGTTGCAATTTAAATGTATTGGGGCTGATTAGACTTTGGTGCCATTTGGATAGAGTTTAAATTCAAAATTATCATCGAATGCATTAAACCATTGTCATTAAATCTTTTCTGATTTTGCTTCTTCTTAAGGTTTTTGTAAAATAACATTTCCTTTCGTCAAGGGCAAGGTTGAAATTGTTCAATTCACTGTCATTGTGGGTATTATCTTTCTGATTTCGTGATTGGTTAATTCTACATTTATGTGTATTATGTATGAACAATGTGTTTAACACCTTTTTATAATGAAATTCAAGAACTATTTAGGGTGTTACTTGTACAATAAGACTTCTGTAGGATAATAACATCGGATCATTAAACATATCTACATGACAGTTTTTTAGCCAAATAAGTATAAGCAGTTTCTTACCCAAAATGCAGTTTCATATCTATAAATTTGGAAATTAATTTAAACAATGCATGCAGTCCATGTATGCGTGTACGTTCTTCGACTCCTAGGTTTCACCTCCTCCTGGTTAATTTATTGTTGCTTGAATAGAGGTTAGGTCAGTTTAATTGACTAATTGTTTTGTGTGGTTATTTTGTACATATCTCGATTCTACTACTATTTTGATTCCATTTGGTTTATGTTTAATGTCTTTGAGTGTGTTTTGGGAAATTTTCTGACAATCTAGTGCCAAAATTATTATGGTATCCAGTTATATACAATTCTCTAATTTTTTGGCTTTTTAATGTGTAATTTCCCAAGGCTTCTCGTGCTTTGTACTTCCATGTTTTCTCTAAATTTAATTTTGTTAAGGGTGTGTAAACGTATTGAATGATTTGAATCTACGGTGCAAATCCATTCATAGTTGTTTGCATTGATATGAATTTGAAATTAATTGCTCTCATTTTGAAGTCACATTTGAGTGGATTTGAAATCCCTTCATTACAATCTTGCGCAACATTAGGTTTTCTTTTAGACATAAAATATTGCCTTTTGCTAATTACCGAAGTTCTTTATATTTTGTAGGTAAAAAGTGTTCACCAGTTTGGAGGACCTTCCTACCGTATATTTTCTGCTCGATTTTGCCATATTTCTCATGGATCTTTCACAAGAAAACTCTAAACGATTAAGTCCTGAGCGTAGACATAGTCTAGAACTACAGTATGACCGACTTAGTAATCTACCTATAGATATTATAAATTACACCCTCTCATTTCTTAACACTACTGAGGTTGCGAAAACCGGATTGCTTTCGAAAAAATGGAGATACATCTGGAAATCAGTGCCTCAGTTGCACTATAATTTTTTAGACTTCTATAATGAGCATCGCTTGAATTATACAAGACGTGAATGTCTTTCAATATTCTGGGAACTTGTCAAGCAGGATTTAATCATCAGAGATACGTCTCCCATATATAAACTACGTTTCTCGTGTGATATGTTTAGAGAAGATCAATTTAAGTTGTTGCTCTCGTTTTGTGCAATCAGGAATGTGGAAGAACTTATTCTTTTGGGTGACTTATATCTTCAATATTCTCCATGCGAGTCTGCTTTAGTTAAACAAGAAGTTTATACTCTAGTTAACTTGGAGCAATCTTTGAGGGCCTTTGGCAATCTTAAAACCCTGGAGTTAGTCAAAGTTCAGTTTCCTCATCCTGATATTACTGAAAAATTGTTTAGTGATTGTGGTGCTCTTGAGACGTTAATTATGAAATATTGTTGTTTTGAGAAGATAAATGTTCTCAACATTTTAGCTCATAAGCTTAAGATCTTCATCTTTGTGAATGTGAACGACGGGCGTGAAAATTTGTGTGCATTTGAGGGGGAACTGATAGTTCATACTCCAGAGCTCTTGACCTTTGCCTATGTTGGTCTACAAACACAAACCTTTGAGTTCTCCTCAGATATGCCATTACTGCACCATTTTATGATCAAATACCTGTTTGAAGTTAACGAACTAAATTGGAGTCCAAAACTGGAGACAATGATTTCACGTATCCATAGTGTGAAAGAGTTGTCATTGTGTAAAGCTTCTGTCCTGGTATGTATTCATTCATATACTATGTTACTGCTCGGATTGTTATACTTGTCACATTTTTGAAACTTTGGTTTTCTAAGGCATTGGAATACTATATGAATTTTTCCACATCACTAAATCTTTTTAGTTTATCCTCACCATATTATATGAGAGACTACCATAATATTATAGTGACATTTAATAATGGAGGGGGATAAGTGTTTCTGGTTTAGTAATGTTGAAGTAAAAATTTAGACTTCTTTTAAGCCCGTAAGTCGGCCTGCTTCATTGATTCCAGATTTTAGAAGTACACAAAATCTAATATCTGACAGGAGATTTAAAGACCTTAATAAGCACCTTCATTCTTGTTACTTGCTCATTTTTTGGGTACGGTTATGTTAGTGATCTGGTTTCACTTTTCACTATATTTTATTGGCATAACTCCAAATAATGCCCTTAACTTGTTTACTTGTTGGCAATTTGTTTTCATATTTGTGATTACCTTGTATAATCTAATTATAACATGTCGTTTGTTTTTATTACTTTGTTAGTACTTCTCTCTTGGTAGACCATGTTGCAAGTTGAACTACCTAAGGTTCTTGAAGCTCAATGCTGGATGTCAGGTAGACTTTATGGAGGGTCTAATCAACTTACTCAAGCTTTCGCCCAATCTTGAAGCCCTATGCCTAGAACTTATTCTGGTACATGCTTATATTCTTACATTGTTTCGTGCAAGTGGTTATAGAGTGTATTGTGTGCATATAATGCCTTTTTTTCTCATGTTCCTGAGAATGGAGTCAATGGGCTTGCGAAGAGTCAGATATTTAATGTTGTCTGAAAAATATTCTGCATTAATTTATGTGATTAGGATTTTTAGGCAGTTGCACCATTGCACTTGTTTCGTCATGATATTTGATGGTCAAAGTAAGTATATCACTATATCCTCCTATCACTTGTCATTGAGATGATTGATTCTTCAATGAGTTGAAAGCTCTATACCATATTTTCAATTTATGGATTATGCATCTGAATTGAACACTTATTTCAACATTCATCGGCATTATAAGCAGCAACACAATTCTTCGAGCTTGAGGTTCTGTAAACACACACACACATGCTGATGTATATTAGGTTACAGCATTTATTCTGCTGCTTGTCTAGTTATAAAATAAGTGTGACATTTGCTTTGCTCATGCCTGTTATATGCAATATGTTGGAATAGTTAACCTATTTTAATATGATTTTAGTGCACAGACCTTTCCAAAAGGTAAGTTCGATCTTCGTTTTGATTCAGAACAAGATTTTATTGGCCATTCAGTTTGAGCTCATATTATGTTCTCATTATGGTTTACGATGTTTCAGTGCTCTAACCAAGGACGAAGAACAGGAATTTGGAAGTCCAGAAAAGAGGATGTGCCATGTTTGTCAAATCGCTTACGAACAATTGACATTTCTGACTTCCATAACTCACCCCCATGGGAACTTGTCAGGTTTTTTCTTGAAAATGGAAAATCTTTAGAAAAGATGATGATTGTGCAGAAAAAACAGAGCGGAATATGGAGTCGTTTGATGATGAATGAATTGCATACAATTCCGTTAATGTCTGAAGCACTTTCAGTGGATGTCGTTACAATCTCCTATCCCAAAAAAGAACTGAAGTATCAGTATATATCTGAAGAAAGTGCACGGGACAACAATAAGTATTTGAGGATGAAACCATCACGAAGAAGCTCAAGGTATTGTTATATTTTGACTTAAAGAAGAGATATTATCAGATTTTGCCATGCCTTGTACCACAATTGCATTATTATAAGTCGTGATGGGCTTTCTTTAAGTGCCATTATTATATTTTGCTCCTCATACACGTAACAATGTAACATAACATAGACTGCCCTAACCAATTACTCTCGTCTCCCGATTCTTTTAGATGGTTGTGAATTTGTATGATTCTTTATGATAACGTATTAATTCTTTCAATCCTTGTGGGTTTATCACTCGATACATTGTTTTTTCTTTTCTTTTTATCTCCTAGTTGCTTGCGACGAGAATATGTAATTTTCTGGAATCTGATACTTATTTTTGGCCTATTTAACAGAATTGCAGCATTGAAATTGAAATCGAAATCTCGTGGTTCCTCCTCTTAATGGCGGTTAAAGAGGTGTTTGACTGAAAAGCATTCGTGATGGCGACTTGTACTGGTTTCTCCCTATCATCAAATAAACAGGTGTGCTCTTACATTTTTAGATTTGGTTTGTAAGAGAGAACATATTTACCCATGTCTGTTTCAGAGTTATTACCATTCTGTTGTTTTTCAAGTGACTTGGAAACTTGAAACTGTGTGATCCGGAATAATGACTGAATATTCGCTGGTTGTTTTTTCACTTGCATCTTTTGTTTCAGAATCACCTACTTTGGATCTCTTGTTATAAAGTGATGACTATTTATTTTCGTATTTTTTTGTGCGTCGGTGTATGCAGTATATTTTGAGATAATTTACTTGAGAATATCTCTTATTTACTTGGAATGATATTGTTTGGGATTAGAGGGATAAATGCATTTATCGAATTACTTGAACTCAAAAGTTACATTTTAGAATATCTGTTCCAAACCAATTTTGTGGTTTAGAAGAGTTTTTGGCAAAACTTGCAAGCTCACGAGGCTGCTCATTTTTAGCCCGTGGAGTATACGAAACGTCGTACACTGGGCTAATTCAATGAGGGTTTATTTTGTACTCAAAAACTTTGAGTGAGATTGTTTCATGTATTTCATTTCGTAATAACAGGTGAACATTATATTAAGAAGGGATTAAAAAAATATGCTACCCAATTAACAACAAACATCAATTTTTAAAGTTAATTGTCAAAAGGCTTTGACCTAGGAACAAGAGAATCGTCGCTCCAATATTAACTCTTTTTGACCATATCGCAGGGCTCCTTATCCTCCTAGCATTATTCTTGGCTATGCGAAATGGATAAAAGCGTATGCTAACTCTTTCTTTCATTCAATTTCTCATGTCGAAAATGTCGTTGAAAGATAGAAGCATCTCTTCCCACGGTGGAGTCACCATTGACTCGGGCCCACTTGGGGACTTGGGATCTCAACAGGAAATGCGAAGGTTGCCGAGGGAGTCCCACGAAAAGAAAAGGCTCAAATCGTCCGCAGAATCGCTAGTTTGAGTCCTCAGATGGGTTCTCGCATCCTTGTGCCCAAAAGGATGGGCGAGTTCGATTTGAGTCGGGTGGATCTATATGCTCCGGGGTGGTGAGACGAGGTGTAGCGCAGTCTGGTCAACGCATCTGTTTTGGGACAGAGGGCCATCTACTCCCTCCCATCCCATAAATAATTGAAGAGAACTATCTGCAGTTGATGAGAACCACGATACTAAATACGAATAAATCTGTAATCCCTAGCTCAGGCTAGCAAGAAACGGGGCTGCAAACGATTTTGCAAAATTAAATCTATTATTTTCTTCTCTTCTTTCTTTACACGATAGTTTTCCCCCACAAATATATAAAGATTTAATTCTCCAACAAATATGAAAATATCCTAATAAACTAACTACTCAATAATATCTTTTAATTAATATTTAATAATATCTTCTAATATTCTAACTAATCAAAATATATTCTAAATAATGCATAATTTATTTTGGGCCTCGACTTCACCTTGGTCTGTTAAATTTATTGGGCTGCCCTTCAACCCGGCTCTCGACTGTACGTAATTTTGAGCCCACGATCCTCATTCCCATCTCTTTCACGAACATCCTTGTCCTCAAGGTTGAATTCAAAATTATAGGAGTCCGAACCACAGGTGTTGATCAAGAAAACATGTTTGGCCACGATCCTCATTCTCATCATTCCCATCTCCTTCACGAACATCCTTGTCCTCAAGGTTGAATTCAAAATTATAGGAGTCTGATCCACAGGTGTTGATCAAGAAAACATGTTTGGTCTTATCCGGTTCAATCGAAAGTGCTTTTCTGAAATATTCTTCACAAAATTTGAAGTCTTTGTGACATGCTAAATTTTCCAACAATCTCGAACAATTTTTCTCAACCATGATCTGAACCTTCTTCCCTTGAGATCTTACGAACTTTGTTCTTTTTTCATAAATTGTTATTTTTGCGTATTGCAGTCAATTCCATCTTCATCATCAACCTCAACAAACTACTCGAAAATTGGTGGTACATCATAACCACAATTTTCATCGAAAATTGGTGGTCCATCATAACCACAATCTGTTTTGATTTTTCTTCCCTCGTCCTCCCTAGGCGTTGGGTTCACCCCTTCGTCGTAGCTTGTACCGAAGACGCGACGTTCTTTAGATGACGAGCTTGACTTGGATTTTGATCCGTTTCTTGATGATTTCTTGCGTACTAATCTGGCTAGCCTTCGTTCCATCTTCTCCATTGTGGAATTAATTTTTTCCACGCGATTGCCTATCCCATTAAACCGAGCTTCTAGTTGATTGAATCTTGCCTCCAATATTTCGATTCTTTCACGGTGAGTTCTTGTCATGACGATCGTAATTCTCGAATACTCTCAATGAAAGCACCGATTTGATGAGAACCACGATACGAAATACGAATAAATCCGTAATCCCTAGCTCAGGCTAGCAAGAAACGGGGCTGCAAACGATTTTGCAAAATTAATTCTATTATTTTCTTCTCTTCTTTCTTTACACAAATATGTAGAGATTTAATTCTCCACAAAATATGAAATATCCTAACAAACTAACTACTCAATAATATCTTTTAATTAATATTCAATAATATATTCTAATATCCTAACTAATCAAAATATATTCTAAATAATGCATAATTTATTTTGGGCCTCGACTTCACCTTGGCCTGTTAAATTTATTGGGCCGCCCTTTAACCTGGCTGTCGACTGTACGTAATTTTGAGCCCACGATCCTCATTCTCATCAGCAGTTAGGGGTGTGCAACGCAACCGAACCGAAATTGAAAAACCGAAACCGAACCGAATTTCATTGTAATTAATCGAAACCGAACCATAGTAAGATAAAACCGAAAATAACCGAACCGAATAATTCGGTTCGGTTTCGGTAAAAACCGAAAATACCTAACATTTTATATGAAATTTTAAATAAATGTCCAAATAATACAAATAAACATTTAACAAACATTTAGTGATTTAACAACCATTTAATATTAAACCTAATCTATCAATTCTCAACAAATTTTATTAAATCTAACATACTAATAGTACTAAACAAATAAATGAAAAACTAAGTATTAAACCTAAATGAATTCGGTTCGGTTTTCGGTTAACCGAATTTTTCACTAATAAAACCGAAACCGAAATCTAAGAAAAATGCTAACCGAACCGAAATCGAAAAACCGAACCGAATTCATATTTCGGTTCGGTTCGATTTTTCGATTTTTCGGTTTTTTTCGGTTTTTGCTCAGCCCTATCAGCAGTTACCAACATTTATTCAAAAGGGATAAAAATTTAATTAAAAAGTCATAATAATTTGATCAAAAGTGACTATTATTTTTTACTTAAATATTATTACTTTCTTAATTTTAAATTAACAAATGAGATTATATTTCAATGGGATGATTTTACATCAATTTTTGGGTTTATTAACATTTTATTTGGAATAATATCACTATGAAAAAAGTGATAAAAAATTATTGAAAAAATGATAATATTTTTATTAAAATTGATTTCACTTTTTATTCAAATATTATTATTTTTTACTAAAATCAGATGAATTTTTAAAAGTGATAACTCTTTGTTAAAAATTGTTGTGCCCTCTTTCCTTAGAATATAGAATGGTTGAGATGTTAGAAGAAAATGGAGAGGAAGAAGGGTCTAACTATTTATACCTTCATTTCGATTTAGAATACTCCCCCAATTGATGCATCCCTTTAAATTTGTCAAGATAGATGCACTTCCCATGAAATTGTCTAAATACCCTTTTCTCCCTTTTATCTATATAATACCCATTTACTAACCACACCCTCCTCCAAACCCTAATTCTCTCCACATTTACCATCCCTTGCCGCTGCCGCCCCCTTCCTTCCCCTCCCTCTCCCTCCTTGCCGCTGCCGCCCCCTTCCTTCCCCTCCCTCTCCCTCAGCCGCGGCAACCTCCCCCTCCCTCTCCCTTAGTCGCGCCAACTTCCGCCTTCTTCTTCCTCGGCCGTGGTAGCCTCCCTCTTCTTCTCCCTCGGTCGCGATGGCCTCTCCCTCCCTCTCCGATTTTTATTTTGTTAAACTCGTCGTGCCGCTCCCGATCGACCTCGTCGCCCCGCCTCCTAGTCGAAGCTACCGGCCACCCCCACCCTAGGTAAGTGTATCGACCGCCACCGCCCGGTAAAAGTTCGGTTGGCGACAATTTTTTTTTTAGGTTTTTCTGCTTGTAGAAACTTTTTTTTTTTAATTTTCGACGATATAATGTCGACCATGTAACCGACATTACATTGTCGATTTTTATAAGTTTTTTTTTTTAAATTTCGACCTTCTTATGTAGACCATATTCATTCTCGTCGACATTAGGGTGTCGATGAGAGTTTATACGATCGACCTAAGAAGGTCATTTTTTTAAAGTTTTTTTTTAAATTTTATTTCTACAAACTTAGGTCGACCATATTCACTCTCGTAGACAACAATTTGTCGATGAGAGTGAATATGGTCGACACTGGTTTGTCGAAAATTTTAAAAAAAAAAAATTGAAAATTTTCTTAAATTCCTGAATTTTTTTTGTTTGTTGTGAAATTTTGTTGTTTATTGTTTTTGGTATTGGTGGTGGTGGTGACAACGGTGTTGGCGCGGCGGCAGTGGTGGGAAAAAATTTAGGTTTAAAGTTTAAAGGTGAAGGAGGGGTGCAGTTAGTAATGAGGGTGCATTTAGTAGTGTAATATGACTTAAATGGTATTTTTGGTTTTTTACATTATTATTATATTATTAAACTTACATGGAGAGTGTTCTAAACCGAAATGGAGGTGTAAATAGTCAGACCCGAGGAAGAATCGTCTTCTAATCCAGATTTATCTTATTGGGTCAAAATAGACCCGTCTCACGAAATTTGAGACAGTTTCATCCTAGACTAACTCTATTTTATTTTATTTTTTACAAATTATTATTATTATACATACTATTATAGGCAGATTTTTTTTTTTTGCTTCTATAAGTTTAAGAACTTACAAAATAAATATTTTAAGTTTTAACTTTATAAAATATGTAATTTATGTTTCAATTTAGTTTTTTTTTTAATCTAATTTTAATTTTTTATCTTTAAAAATCATTGAAGTTAATTAAAATAATTTTTAAAAAATGGTCTTGACAATTTTTGTAAACATATGCGATACCAATTTTAATTCTTCAGTGATTTTTTAAAGCATAAATTATTTTAAAGATCATTAGAAATGCTGAAGAACATGTTACTACGTTTTTCTAATTAACACAGAATAATAATAAAAATAACTTGAGTTGGTCTGCTATGGACTCGAGTGCATGTTGTGCACCCTAGTTCATGTTGCACTTTTCAGTTTACTGACTTACACTTTTTGATAAATGATGTTGCACTTTTCAATTATTAAACTGTATAATAATATTTTTAGTAATAATTGAAAGGTGCAACACCATTTACCAAAAAATGTAAGTCAGTAAAATTGAAAAGTGCACATGGAATAGGGTGCACAGCATGCACTCGAGTGCATACTAAACTTTACCAAATAACTTACATTCATGTTAACATTTATTTATAAAATAAATAAATTGAATTGTGAATATGTGTGTGTCAAAATATAATGATATTTTGTGTAAAATTATGGATATTGTGATGATAAAGTTTATGGAGAAGTTTTCATTTTAAGAGTGTGGATTTATTATGGGACGAATAAAAAAAGAAAGTGTGAAACTTATTTCACGACGGAGAAAGTAGTATTCTTTTGTCTTGCAAGGTGCAAACAATTTTTATGGATAACAAATTTTCCCCTATTGGCTTTAAGTGGGTAGGTGGTGTGGTTTTTTTATTTTTCTTTTCTTTTTAGAATAAATAGTTTCATTATTAGGAGAGCACGAAAACAGAAGTTTAATCACAAATTCGGGTGGATCAAACTAATAAAAAAATCTATAAAATCTAGATACCTTGTAAATTTGTATGTTATAACATTGACACTATGTTTTACGAAAAAATAAAAAATAAATACTCCTACTAAACAAGAATTTCAAAGTTTTATTCTACACGCATTGATGTAATCTCCAAATATCGAACACAAATTCCGTGAAGACTTGACAATATCCCCCCACAATTTTAAAATTACCCATAACTAAGGGTGTGTTTGGTTTGGGATTGGTCCATGCAGATTTCGATGGGTCATCCCCCATCCCATTTCTCTCTATCCAAATACTTATCCATTTGCATAATACATATATGGTAAAGTCTAGTATGCACTCGAGTGCATGTTGTGCACCCTAGTCCATGTTGCATTTTTCAATTTACTAACTTACAATTTTTGGTAAATGGTGTTGCACTTTTCAATTATTACTAAAAATATTATTATACAGTTTAATAATTAAAAAGTGCAACACCATTTACCAAAAAGTGTAAGCCAGTAAACTGAAAAGTGCAACATGGACTAGGGTGCACAACATGCACTCGAGTCCATAGCAGACGATCCCTACATATATATACTTATTTTTATATAATCATATCATCCTTTTTTTTCTTCTTTTAATTAATCATATTCTCTCCTACTTTTTTTTCCACACATTATTATCTATCCTACTTTTTTGACGCATTTATTTTCTCTTCTACTTTTTTTTCTTACACTAATTACTCCACTAACTAACAATAATAAAATAATACAACATCACTATTGATTTGACATAAAGTTTTCCATTCACACCTATTTTTCAGTTTCTATCCAAACACAATTATTATTCAATTATGGATTACCCCATCCATATTTTTTCAATACCCATTCCCATCTCATCCACCACAATTCATAACCAAACAAGGCCTTAATTGTGTATGAAGATGGAAAAATGTGGATGGAATAATCCGTGAATAACAATTGTTGTTTGGATAGAGAGTGTGAAGTAGGGTGGATAAAAATCTTTATATCAAATCAAAAGTTATGTTGCATTATTTTATTATTGTTATTTAGTGGAGTAATTAGTGTGAAGAAGAAAAATTTTAAAAATAAAAAATGTGGATGAAATAATTCATGAATAACAATTGTTATTTGGATAGAGATTGTGAAGTAGGGTGGATAAAAACTTTATATCAAATCAAAAGTGATGTTGTACTATTTTATTATTGTTAGTTAGTGGAGTAATTAATGTGAAAAAAAATAATATGAGAAATAATAAATGTGTGGAAGAAAAAGTTATTAAAAGAAAAAAAAATATGTGTATAGTTGTATTACATTGAAAGAAATTGAATGAGGACGACTCATTCAAATTTGGATGGACTAATCCCGAACGAAACACCACCTAAGTCATTGTCAATCTCTTGTTTCCGATCCATAAATGTGCCTACGCGAAAGTCAGGAATCTAGGCTTTAATTTTGATACTTAAAATACAAAATGTTTTTATAAAAAATTAAAATAATCATACGAATTAAGAAAAAATATTCTTTATTAGGCTTAACAAAGTTGTTTTCGGGAAATTATTTAATAGTAATTTAATTATTTAAAGAAAAATCTACTTATCACTTATAAGGATTTTTTTTTAAGTGTCACCAATATATAGACATTATTTTTGTAAAAATGTATATTAATCCGGAGTAGCGTTTAGGGGACGCTAAAAGTAATTTTGGGCGGAGAAATTATTTCTAGAAACTTACTGCCTAAAAAACATCGAATAAACCCTTCACAATTGCCTCTCCTGTTTTTTTTTTCCGGCGAAAATTTTCCTCCGCCTCTATTCCGCTGCCGCTGTTTCTTCTTCCGTGTACAGCCACTCAGGTTAGGAAACCAGAAATCACCATTTTCTGTTCTCACGTTGCTCTTTAATTTGTTTTTTCTTCTTTGATATGCTTCAATTCAAGTGTGCAATTCCATAAGTAATTTACTATAAATTGGGCCATGCTGTTGCTGTAGGTGAATGATTAATTACAATTAGGGAAAGTTCGAGCAATTTTATACTGTTCTATGGGGATGCTAAGTTTCTACATCACATTGTCATTTATGAATTATGAAGCGCTAATCTGAATTTAGGTTGTAAATTATTGGAAAATTCAGGTATTTATAAATTCTTCGTTTCCTCAATTTTGTTTGGTAATTGAGCATTTTTATATGAGTTGTGATGAACACAATCCTTTTGAATTTGTGCAAGTTTTAGATTAAACAGATTTGTCTTCCAAATTAGCTCCATATTGAGGAGTTTGATCTGTTTCTCACAATGTGGATTGAACCCAAAACTGCAGATTACTCTCACAGTCCAAAGGCAGAATGACCAGAACTACGCGTCACTCGTCAGTGCAGCCTCTTGTCCCCTTCCGTAAGTTTTGAGTTCGTCGCTTTTCTTTGCAAATTTCCTTTCGGTTTTTCAATTAAGCTAGTTTGTGGTTTGCTATATTTTGAGGTTACACGTAATCGGTAATCACATTAGTGTTTCTGTTTATGCATGCAATTGAAGGTATGTATATAATTTGGGGCATGTTTGGCTGATTACGTGTACTTCTACAATCTAGAATCGATGGGCCTCTCCGTCTTATTAGTTCAAAGGCAAGTCCCAACTACATTACTTTACCAGCAACATTTATTCCGCACTATTATTATGTACCACTATAATATAATGGTAGTTTATCTCATTTAGCATGGTGAGGGTAATTTAAAAAAGATTTAGTGGTGTGGAAAAGTTCATATGTTTTTCAAGTATAAACCAAAGTTTTAAATCTGAAAAGTATTACAGTTTGAGTATTAACATATTGTATTTCCGAATTCATACCAGGACAAACATTAATACAATGAAGCCTTTTTCACACAATGGATATGTGAAACAATTATCCCCAGTTTTTCTTCGTTAACTCCAAGCGAGAATCGATAATGAATCGATCCGATCGCAACTTCAAATATGGAATTCAAACTGTATCACTACATGGTTCAAATATGGCATATTTTGGAACTCGGCCGTGCCCCAATATAGCAGAATAACACAAGGCTTGGAGTATAAGCTTTCAACTTGCCCTTAAATTCATACCGACTTTCTCACATGTAATGATCCTCATTCAAAAAGTTGAAACCTTCTAACTCACGAACTGAAATATTGAAAACATTTATCTTACCAAAATAACTACTCTCATAATTAAATTCTCAAGAACGCCGCAATCACTAAACAATTTCCCAGTAATATCAGGATTAGGAAACTGAACTTTGACTTTGACCAACTGTTTTGAGATTCTCAAAGGCCTTCAAAGATTGCTGAAAGTTAACTCGAGTATAAATTTCTTGTTTAACTAAAACATACTCGCATGGAGAACATCTAAGATTTAAGTTACCCAAAAGAATAAGTTCTTCCACATTTCTGATTGCACAAAACGAGAGCAACAACTTAAATTGATCTTCTACAAACATATCACACGAGAAACGCAGTTTATATGTGGGAGATGTATCTCTGATAATTAAATACTGCTTGACAAGTTCCCAGAATATTGACAGGCATTAACGTCTTGTATAATTTAAATGATGTTCATTATAGAAGGCTAAAAAATTATAGTGCAAGTGAGACACTTATTTCTAGATGTATCTCCATTTTCTCGAAAGTAACGGTTTTCGCAACCTCAGTAGTGTTAAGAAATTAGATGGTGTAATTTATAATATCAATAGACAAATTACTAAGTCAATCATATTGTTGGTATAGAATCTGCATGTGCTCAAGACACGTTCTACAATTTTCTTGTGAAGAATCCATGAATTACATGTCAAAATCTAGCAGCAAATTTTTGTCTAACAAGTAAACCAGCCTCGTTACAACATGGACAACGTTAGAGGATTAGAGCTCATATCCAGCAAGAAGAACAAGACATCTTGTGCCATTGACAATTGATCAGAGAAAGAACAAACTCTTTTCATCATTCAGACTCAGTTAACAGGTTTTGTAGATGCTGCTAAGAAGTTTCTTTCAAAAGATTGTGTTAAGCTCGAGAATGTTTAGAAGATTGCCAATTCAGAGATCTTGAAGAGACTAATGTTTCAGTCAGTTGTAAATATATGCCCTCATTTTTGGGTGTAGGTTGTTTTGATACTAAGCCCGTCATTTCTTCTCCAAACTTGCTTTATTTGTTCTACATTGGATCAATGCTACGTGGTTTCAATTTGGTGAGTATGATATCATTGGAGATACCTTCGTTCGCCTTCTACACGACACGTACACCATAGGCATGGGGATGTATACAAAAACCTCTTGGGCTTACCAAAGCTTTGACTTTGTCCACCCCCGTTGTTCAGGTATGTGTTACGACTTTGTCGCTCATATTTCTCTATTAACTGTACAAATAATATTGTTGAACATAACGTTCAAGTGTTCCATACGACACAATTCATCAAATGAAAATTCTGATTTTAATTATTTGTTTTTTACTTCTTGAAACAACACTAAAGAAATGGTTATGATGAGTTTTTGTCATGTTAAACATTGTTGTTATACAGATGCATGGATGTTGATATGAATATGATACAGTTTGACTAAAGTACATAAATAAACACAACGTGCTAAATTGACATTATCTAAATTCCAAAGTTCAACATAGGAAACATAAACCCATAGTGTTGCCGTTAGTAGAGGAAAGTGTGTCATGTTCCTGGAAATAGATTACAAATGAAGCTAAGTCACATAAATGCTCATAATTTATCACAATTTAAAATAAACCTTGACATAGACTATAAATCGTCATAGTTGTGCAACTATCGCGTAATGTCTTAAAAAGATGAATTCATCATGTTTTGAGATGGTGCGTATGTATTTGTATCTGCAATTGTCCCATCCATGTGCAAGTCCACAAATTAAAAATGTTGTCTATACTACTTAATACTATTTGTTTGTATATTCTGCAGAAGTCTACTTAGAATCTTTCAAATATGTGCTGATTGTGCTCTCCATAAATTTACCAAAAACATCTTTTTTGCTGAATTTTTATTAAATCTCGGTTTGGAAATAATAATAGAATATTCAGCGAAGATTTACATTCCATTTATAGATAATAATGTGGAAAAATACATACTTAGAGTAACTTTTGATAATTATTCTAATACTATTATTCGGAGATATGGATTCCTACTTTTTAAAGTAACATTTAGTAGTTCAGTTTCTTTCCGGTTGCCGGTTGTCCAAAGCAGCAGCTGGAAATTCACATATCTCCATCTTTGACAGCTGTTCTTTTTCTCTTTCGGTCTTTCCCCCTTCATCAAAATTCTTTATTTCACTCGCACAACTTACTTACCCCAACTCCACCGCTCTCCCGAATTCCTTGTCTCCCACCTAACCCTCAATCGAGGACCTTGCTAGGCCATTTTTCCAGCATCTCTGCCGCAACAGCCCTAAAGTTCCTCCGTCTCTCTCGCGTTCTCTTCGCTGTTCTTGTGGATCCGATTCTGTCTTCCCTTTTAAAAGAAAGGAAGGTATTTAATTTGTTGTTGTAATTCTTCTTGCAGTCATACTGAATTTGTTCATTTAAAAAAAATCATTTACTTGGGTTTATAAATTTGTTTGGCCTGGGTTGCTCCTTGTTTCCTATGTCTCTAGAATTTTCTTGGGCTCTGTTAACGAATTAGGTTTGTTGTACATTTATATGCTCACCAATTGGGTTTTTCTTAATTTAATTTTCGAGAATGAAAGATAATTGTGGAGTAATCAATTAAAATGACATTTGGACATATTTTTAAGTGTAGTTTTTAAGGATTAACATTAGGCTTATATGTTCTCCTCTGTAGCTTTATTAAGGATTAGCTGAAAACAGGTATTAGATGTTTGATGTTTCCTTTCTTAACCATTTTGGCATAGGAAGCTATTTCAGATTCAGTTAAGAACAATATCAGATTGCAAGCCTTAGCTAATAGTAATATCCGCAAAAATGGAATCTAAATCTAGCTTCAACTCACATTTTAATTTCATTTGTCATTGGATCTAAATTGGGCTTCTTATTCAATTTTTTAATTTCTGATGGCATAAAATGCTTTTATGATTCACTCAACCTAATTCTTTAAAAGCAGCTATTTAATTAGGACATAACTTTCTAATGAACTTAGTATTTGGTAAATAATTTTGCAGTTACAAAGCAAGTAATTGCAGTTTTATCGGTAACTGGTATGTGCTTTTGTATGGGAATGACTCTGCTGGTACAGAGACTTATAATTTTGGTGTCCCTGTGTTGCATTAGTAAGCATGAGAACTCTATGTTGAATGTTTCTGTGTCAATAAATCCTGTTCCATTGCTTTTCTGGCATCTACCAATATTGAGTGACTAAATCAAATACTTACGGGATGGAATATGGAAGTGTGACGTCCAACATTTATTTACTCAGTTTGTTTTCAGAATTTGTTGACGAGTATATATGATGATATTGGGTTTACACTCAAAACATAAATTTATTACTATGTGTATCTTTATGCCAAATCTGGATTGTGCTATTGTCGCTTGATGAAGACACAACTTTGTTTACCTTTTCACCTGTTTCTGGTTGCAATTTAAATGTATTGGGGCTGATTAGACTTTGGTGCCATTTGGATAGAGTTTAAATTCAAAATTATCATTGAATGCATTAAACCATTGTCATTAAATCTTTTCTGATTTTGCTTTTTCTTAAGGTTTTTGTAAAATAACATTTCCTTTCGTCAAGGGCAAGGTTGAAATTGTTCAATTCACTGTCATTGTGGGTATTATCTTTTTGATTTCGTGATTGGTTAATTCTACATTTATGTGTATTATGTATGAACAATGTGTTTAACACCTTTTTATAGTGAAATTCAAGAACTATTTATGGTGTTACTTGTACAATAAGACTTTTGTAGGATAATAACATTGGATCATTAAACATATCTGCATGACAGTTTCTTAGCCAAATAAGTATAAGCAGTTTCTTACCCAAATTGCAGTTTCATATCTATAAATTTGGAAATTAATTTAAACAATGCATGCAGTCCATGTATGCGTGTACGTTCTTCGACTCCTAGGTTTGTTTTGAGACCTTCTCCTAGTTAATTTTTTGTTGCTTGAATAGAGGTTAGGTTAGTCTAATTGACTAATTGTTTTGTGTGGTTATTTTGTACATATCTCGATTCTACGACTATTTTGGTTACATTTGGTTTATGTTTAATATCTTTGAGTGTGTTTTGGGAAATTTTCTGACAATCTAGTGCCAACATTATTATGCTATCCACTTATATACAATTCTCTAATTTTTTGGCTTTTTAATGTGTAATTTCTCAAGGCTTCCCGTGCTTTGTACTTCCATGTTTTCTCTAAATTTAATTTTGTTAAGGGTGTGTAAACGTATTGAATGATTTGAATCTACGGTGCAAATCCATTCATAGTTGTTTAGATTGATTTGAATTTGAAATTAATTGCTCTCATTTTGAAGTAACATTTGAGGGAATTTGAAATCCCTTAATTTCAATCTTGCGCAACATTAGGATTTCTTTTAGACATAAAATATTGCCTTTTGTTTACCGAAGTTCTTTATATTTTGTAGGTAAAAAGTGTTCACAGTTTGGAGGATCTTCCTACCATATATTTTCTGCTCGATTTTGCCATATTTCTCATGGATCTTTCACAAGAAAATTCTAAGCGGTTAAGCCCTGAGCGTAGACATAGTCTAGAACTACAGTATGACCGACTTAGTAATCTACCTATTGATATTATAAATTACACACTCTCATTTCTTAATACTACTGAGGTTGCGAAAACCGGGTTGCTTTCGAGAGAATGGAGATACATCTGGAAATCAGTCCCTCATTTGAACTATAATTTTTTAGCCTTCTATATTGAGCATCATTTTAATTATACAAGACGTGAATGTCTGTCAATATTTTGGGAACTTGTCAAACAAGATTTAATCATCAGAGACCCATCTCCCACATATAAACTGCGTTTCTGGTGTGATATGTTTGGAGAAGAGCAATTTAAGTTGTTGCTCTCGTTTTGTGCAATCAGAAATGTGGAAGAACTTATTCTTTTGGGTAACTTATATCTTCGATGTTCTCCATGCGAGTATGCTTTAGTTAAACAAGAAATTTATCCAATAGTTAACTTGCATCAATGTTTGAGGACCTTTGACAATCTCAAAACCCTAGAGTTAGTTAAAGTTCAGTTTCCTCATCCTGATATTAGTGAAAAATTGTTTAGTGATTGTGGCGCTCTTGAGAAGTTAATTATGAAATACTGTTGTTTTGAGAAGATAAATGTTCTCAACATTTTAGCTCATAAGCTTAAGATCTTCATCTTTGTGAATGCGAACGACGGGCGTGGAAATTTGTGTGCATTTAAAGGGGAACTGAAAATTCATACTCCAGAGGTCTTGTCCTTTGCCTATATTGGTCTACGAACACAAACCTTTGAGTTCTCCTCTGATATGCCATTATTGTACCATTTTATGATGAAATACCCGCTCGAAGTTAACGAACTAAATTTGAGTCCAAAATTGGAGAAAATGATTCCACGTATCCACAGTGTGAGAGAGTTGACATTGTGTAAAGCTTCTGTCCTGGTATGTATTCATTCTTATACTATATTAGTGCTCATATTGTTATACTTGTTACATTTTTGATACTTTGGTTTTTAAGGCATTGGAATAATATATGAACTTTTGCAAATCACTAAATCTTTTTAGTTTATCCTAACCATATTATATGAGATAACTACCATAATATTATAGTGACATTTAATAATGGAGGGGGATAAGTGTTGCTGGTTTAGTAATGTAGAAGTAAAAATTTAGACTTCCTTGAGATAATAAGACACCCTGCTTCATTGATTCCAGATTTTAGGAGTACACAAAATCTAATATTTGGCAGGAGATTTAAAGACCTTAATAAGCACCTTCATTCTTGTTACTTGCTTATTTTTTGGGTACAGTTATGTTAGTGATCTGGTTTCACTTTTCACTATACTTTATTGGCATAACTCCAAATAATGCCCTCAACTTGTTTACTAGTTGGTAATTTGTTTTCATATTTGTGATTACCTTGTATAATCTAATTATAACATGTCGTTTGTTTTTATTACTTTGTTAGTACTTCTCTCTTGGTAGACCATGTTGCAAGTTGAACTACCTAAGGTTCTTGAAGCTCAATGCTGGATGTCAGGTAGACTTTATGGAGGGTCTAATCAACTTACTCAAGCTTTCGCCCAATCTTGAAGCCCTATGCCTAGAACTTATTCTGGTACATGCTTATATTCTTACATTGTTTCGTGCAAGTGGTTATAGAGTGTATTGTGTGCATATAATGCCTTTTTTTTCATGTTCCTGAGAATGGAGTCAATGGGCTTGCGAAGAGTCAGATATTTAATGTTGTCTGAAAAATATTCTGCATTAATTTCTGTGATTAGGATTTTTTTTCACCATTGCACTTGTTTCGTCATGATATTTGATGGTCAAAGTAAGTATATCCTCCTATCACTTGTCATTGAGATGATTGATTCTTCAATGAGTTGAAAGCTCTATACCATATTTTCAATTTATGGATTATGCATCTGAATTGAACACTTATTTCAACATTCATCGACATTATAAGCAACAACACAGTTCTTTGAGCTTGAGGTTCTGTAAACACACACACACATGCATATGTATATTAGGTTACAACATTTATTCTGCTGCTTGTCAAGTTAAAATACGTGTGACACTTGCTTTGCTCAGGCTTCTTATATGCAATATATTGGAATAGTTAACTTATTTTAATATGATTTTAGTGCACCGACCTTTCCAAAAGGTAAGTTCGATCTTTGTTTTGATTCAGAACAAGATTTTATTGGCCATTCAATTTCAGTTTGAGCTCATATTTTGTTCTCATTATGGTTTACGATGTTTCAGTGCTCTAGCCAAGGACGAAGAACAGGAATCTGGAAGTCCAGAAAAGAGGATGTGCCATGTTTGGCAAATCTCTTACGAACAATTGACATTTCTGACTTCCATGACTCACCCCCATGGGAACTTGTCAGGTTTTTTCTTGAAAATGGAAAATCTTTAGAAAAGATGATGATTGTGCAGAAAACACAGGGCGGAAATTGGAGTAAAATGATGATGAATGAATTGCATACAATTCCGTTAGTGTCTGAAGAACTTTCGGTGGATGTCGTTGCAATCTCCTATCCCAGAAAAGAACTGAAGTATCAGTTTATATCTGAAGAAAGTGCACGGGACAACAATAAGTATTTGAGGATGAAACCATCACGAAGAAGCTCAAGGTATTGTTATATTTTGGCTTAAAGAAGAGAGATTATCAGATTTTGCCATGCCTTGTACCACAATTGCATTATTATAAGTCGTGATGGGCATCCTTTAAGTGCCATTATTATGTTTTGCTCCTCATATACGTAACATAACATAGACTGCCCTAACCAATTACTCTCGTCTCTCGATTCTTTTAGATGGTTATGAATTTGTATGATTCTTTATGATAACGTATTAATTCTTTCAATCCTTGTGGGTTTATCACTCAATATATTGTCTCGTTTCTTTTCATTTCCTAGTTGCTTACGACGAGAATATGTAATTTTCTGGGATCTGATATTTTTGGCCTATTTAACAGAATTGCAGTATTGAAATTGAAATCGAAATCTCGTGGTTCCCCCTCTTGATGGCGGTTAAAGAGGTGTTCGACTGAAAAGTATTCGTGATGGCGACTTGTACTGGTTTCTCCCTATCATCAAATAAACGGGTGTCATCTCTGATCTTACATTTATACATTTGGTTTTTAAGAGAGAACATATTTACCCATGTCTGTTTTCGAGATATTGCCATTTCTGTTGTTTTTCAAGTTGACTTGGAAACTTGAAACTGTTTGATCTTGAATAATTACTGAAAACTCGCAGGTTGTTTTTTCAGTTGCATCTCTTGTTTCAGAATCACCTACTTTGGATCTCTTGTTATAAAGTGATGACTATTTATTTTCGTATTTTTTTGTGCGTCGGTGTATGTCGTATATTTTGAGATAATTTACTTGAGAATGTCTCTTATTTACTTGGAATGATATTGTTTGGGATTAGAGGGATAAATGCATTTATCGAATTACTTGAACTCAAAAGTTACATTTTAGAATATCTGTTCCAAACCAATTTTGAGGTTTAGAAGAGTTTTTGGCAAAACTTGCAAGCTCATGAGGCTGCTCATTAGCTAATTGAGGGTTTATTTTGTACTCAAAAACTTGAGTGAGATTGTTTCAAGTATCTCATTTCGTCAGACGGATCCTTTCAATGGCTCACGTAACATCCATGTGGGCTTTATGTTCCAAGCCCCCTAACATTAATTTATTTACATGTTGTTAAAAAAAATTAACTATAAATTTATATTATTCTTATAAGTTAGTTATAAAGTATTTTTTTCAAAAATATTAATAAAAAATTGATACATACATTTTACATACGAATAAAAGGTGAACATTATATTAAGAAGGGATTAAAAAAATATGCTACCCAATTAACAACAAACATCAATTTTTTTAGTTAATTGTCAAAAGGCTTTGGCCTAGGAACAAGAGAACCGTCGCCACAGCACTAGCTCTTTTTGACTATATCGCAGGGGTTCCTTATCCTCCTAGCATTATTCCTGGCTATGCGAAATGGACAAAAACGTATGCTAACTCTTTTTTCATTCAGTTTCTCATGTCGAAAATGTCGTTGAAAGATGGAAGCGGCTCTTTCCCACGACGGAGTCACCATTGACTCGGGCCCACTTGGGGACTTGGGATCTCAGCAGGAAATGCGAAGGTTGCCGGGGGAGTCCCACGAAAAGAAAAGGCTCAAATCGTCTGCAGAATCGCTAGTTTGAGTCCTCAGATGGGTTCTCGCATCCCTGTGCCCAAAAGGATATATAGGTGAGTTCGATTTGAGTTGGGTGGATCTATATGCTCCGGAGTGGTGAGACGAGGTGTAGCGCAGTCTGGTCAGCGCATCTGTTTTGGGTATGGAGGGTCGTCTACTCCCTCCCATCCCAGGAATACTTGAAGAGAGTTATCTTCAGTCACCAACATTTATTCAAAAAGTGATAATAATTTTATCAAATGTGACTATTATTTTTTACTTAAATATTTTCACTTTCTTAATTTTAAATTAACGAATGAGATTATATTTCAATGGGGTGATTTTGCATCAATTTTTGGGTTTTTATTAACATTTTATTGGAAATAATATCACTATTAAAAAAGTGATAAAAATTTATTGAAAAATGATAATATTTTTATTAAAAGGGATTTCACTTTTTACTAAAATCTGATGAATTTTTGAAAGTCTCGGAGGGTGGTAAGAAAATCCTTATTAAAGCAGTGCTACAAGCTTTACCTACATATGTGATGTCATGCTTCAAAATTCCCGTCCAAATTTGTGGTGAAATGGAGAAGATTTTGGCAAACTTTTGGTGGGGGAATGACAATGGAAGAAACAAAATGCATTTGTTAAGTTGGGACAAACTTTGTAGACCGAAAGATGAAGGTGGTATGGGATTTCGTAGAATGGAACAATTTAATCAGGCGCTTCTGGCTAAACAAGTATGGAGAATATTGGATAAACCGGACACATTGATAGCAAGGGTCTTTAAAGCTAGATATTTCAAACATTCGGATATTATGGAGGCTCATAATAGCAACAATCCATCTTTTGTTTGGAGATCCTTAGTTTCGAGCTTTCTGAAACGTATTTTTCAATACTCGCCTCTCAAGTATAAGAGGTTCCTCGTAGTAAAAGTAAGTGCCCGGTTAAATTATCGAACCACGGGACTAGTTAGCTAGCGTAGCCTTAGTGTTATACGCGTCACGTAATTATAGTGAAAGAACATGGGGGTGAGCTAAAGACTAAATATAAAAATCAACAAGATAAAAACTAACTAGGAAAAGCAAGTAAAACGATGATCAAATATCAAATGTGAGAAGTAGTGTTCGGGTGTTCTTCATTATGTGGAAATCGATTAAAGCTTAACTTGGACGTTTAATTCATTGGTTGACGTATGATAAGAGCAATCACTAAAAATGTATCTAATAAAGCACCTAAGATCGAAAGGAAGAATAGAGTCGTTCTTACCCGGGTAATCACACAATTAGGGGGTTCTACTCTATCTAAATTAATCTAATCTAATCCCTAATCATACTTTTCCACTTGAATACTAGAAACCAAACTCCTGTAGTCTCTTCACTAATCACTCAAACTCTCATTCAAATAATTTGTGTAGATTAATGGGGTTCTAATGAAAATTACCCAACTCTCGTTGCGATAATCCAATATAAACTCAATTCACTCGACTCCAACCCTCGATTATACGATCTATCAAGACTAACCAACTCTCGTTGCACTAATCATGCTTCAACATATAATCTACTAATTGAATTCAAGTAAATGATCATGCAAAACCCATTAATCTAATTAATACACTACCAATATAATTAAACAATTCAAATCAAACTAAAAATCTAATTCCATCATAAATCCAAACACCCAAACACCAACAAACTAGCCAATAACTAAATTAACAATTAAAATCAAGTTTATGAAAGATAAATAGCAAAACATGGAATTAAGGAAAAATATCACCTCAAGTGGTCTTCAAATCTCGCAATAAAGTAAAATACTGCATTAAAATCTATCTAAGAAATGATTAAACTAAACTATTGACTGGGTGGAGTCGTGCCCAATGCGCTGCTCTGTGTTGCCCTTCTCTCCTCTCTAGCTCTCTCCCTCTGGGTGTGTTCTCTAAAAATAATGAAATGACTCCAGCTTTTCTTTTAGTATTGGCCCACAAAATAAAAAATGGCCCATTTGCTTTTCCCCACAATCAAATCGCATGAGCCCTGAATGTTTTAAATGACAAGCAAGCAAATGGGCTGCCTATTATAATGGGCCGCGTACATGGGCTCAATTTTGAGCTCAAACAACTTAATTAAATGGGCTGCAAAAATAATTGCAAAACCCAAATAATTTCAACTTTCAATCTTTTCTTGTTTCGACCCTAGTCTCGTTTTACTCCTCTAATTGACTTCATAAAGTGATCGAGGCGTATTTTGCTCCAAAAATGTTCATTTCCCTAAAAAAATAGCAAACAACATACCTCTCTCCAAATCAAGTGCAATGAGTCTATTTAGTGTAAATAATGCACGAAATTCTATAAAATTATGCAATTTAAACACATGAATTTCGAGCAATTTTCACACTAATCACTTTCCGATCCTTCAAAGTGGCTTAAGATGGACGATAGGGAATGGAAAAATAGTTACATTATTCAAGCATGCATGGGTTCAAGGCCTGGATGAAGGGATGATCAAATCAAAAATTGCAGCTGGGAATAATCCTTCCTTTTTACTAGATGAGGATTGACAATGGAAAAAAAAGATAGTCAATATGGCCTTTTGGCCGTTTGAAGCCGAAGGAATATTGCGGTCGACGGTTGGTAAGCAGGATGAGGATGACTCCAGATTTTGGAAAAATGAAATTCTAGGCAATTACACGGTTAAATCTAGTTATCGAGAGAGCATCAAATTCATTAACAAGAAAAAAGAGATGGCAGGAGGCTCTAATGACGAATCATCCAGGGCTTGGTGGAGATGCATATGGAACCTCAATGTCCCACCGAAAGCGAGGATTTTTGGATGGAAAATGAGTCTTGATTTGATTGCTTCTGAAGGTAATCTTATCAATCGACATATTCAAATTGAGCCAAAGTGTGGATTATGTGGAAATGGTATGCCATCTACAGTGCATGCGATTATACATTGCTCAGGGGTCCGAAAAATTTGGAAGCAACTGAATTGGTGGAATTTTTTGAAAAATGATCACCTCTTGAGCTCATTCGAACTCCTCTGAAAGTTTAAAGAGAATCATTCAAAATATGATTTTGAGAAATTTGTAATGGTGGCTTGGGGAGTTTGGAAAAAACGATGTCAGATTATTCATGATCAAGATTGTAAGAAGTCTCAAATCCAGAAAAACATTGGGAACCAGGTTTTGGAATATCTATCTAATTTTCAGAATTTACAAAAATCTAGATGCATTGTGGATAAAATAGCAAATAAGAGTGAAATACATCATAGCGATGATGAGAATGGTGTGTGGAATTGTTTTGAAGTTGATGGAGCCTTCAATTGTGAACGACTTTGTTTTGGAGTAGGTGGGATTCTGCTTAATATAGAGGGTGAAATTGTGGACTCGTTTTCTGAAAAAGTCCAGCCACAAAGAAGTTCTTTGGGATCTGAATTATTGGCTGTTGAAAAGGCAGTGTTGATGGCTATTGAAAGAGGTATTACAGCTATTGAAATTAAGACAGATTCAACTCAAGCCACTGCATTGTGTTCACAAAAAAAGCAAATTTGCTCCAATGCGCCGGAATGTAACATCACCCGACGGATTATTGAACTCAAAGGTAAATTTGTAGTGTGCAAGTTTACGCATATATCCCAGGACATCAATCAAAGAGCGCATCGTTTGACGCAAATAACGTCTTAATCTTCCAATTTTCAAAACAGAGTTGGAGATCTCTTTTGAAGAAACCTTAGTATTTTTCTGGAAGTTTCTTTCCCTGGTCTTTTATGTAATAGGTTTCTTCATTTAAAAAAAAAAAAAAAACTCTTTGTTAAAAATTGTTGTGCCCTCTTTCCATAGAATATAGAATGGTTGAGATGTCAGAAGAAAATGGAGAGGAAGAATCGTCTTCTAATTCAGATTTATCTTATTGGGTCAAAATAGATCCGTCTCACGAAATTTGAGACAATTTCATCCTAGAGTAGCTTTATTTTATTTTATTTTTTGCAAATTATTATTATTATTATACATAGTATTAAAGGCTTTTTTTTTTTTTTGATCATGTAAGTTTAAGAATAAATAAATCATTTAAGTTTCAACTTTACAAAATACGTTTTTTTTATTCAATTTTAATTTTTTATCTTTAAAAATCATTAAAGTTAATTAAAATAATTTTATAAAAAAAAGGTCTTGACAATTTTTGTAAACATATGCGATACCAATTTTAATTCTTCGGTGATTTTTTAAAGCATAAATTATTTTAAAGATCATTAGAAATGCACAAGAACATGTTACTACGTTTTTCTAATTAACGCGGAATAATAATAAAAATAACTTACATTCATGTTAACATTTATTTATAAAATAAATAAATTGAATTGTGAATATGTGTGTGTCAAAACATTATGATATTTTATGTAAAATTATGAATATTATGAGACGAACAAAAAAAGAAAGTGTGAAACTTATTTCACAACGAAGAAAGTAGTACTTTTTTGTCTTGCGAGGTGCAAACAATTCTCACAGGGACAAATTTCCCCCTATTAGCTTTAAGTGGGTAGGTGGTGTGGTTTTTTTTCTTTTTTTTTTCTTTTTAGAATAAATAGTTTCATTATTAGAAGAGCACGAAAACAGAAGTTCAATCACAAATTCGGGTGGGTAAAATCAATAAATAAATCCATAAAATCTAGATACCTTGTAAATTTGTGTGTTATAACATTGACACTATGTTTTACGAAAAAATAAAGGCCAAATAATCAATTATAGCCTATACTTTTTCCTTTTTATCAATTCTAGCACATACTATTTTTTTTTCTCCAAATGATACCCATACTTTTAATTAGTACTTAAAAACATCACCGTTTCCATTTTTCGGCAAAGCCCGTCCGATGTGGACGTCGAATTCCACGTGGACGGCTGACATGGAAATTAGTAATTGTCCAAATAATCTATTATATCCCATACTTTTCATTTTTTATTAATTTTAGCCCATACTTTTCATTTTTTATTGATTTTAGCCCATATTTTTTGTTTTTTCAATTCTAGGCCATACTTTTCATATTTTCATCAATTCTAGCTAATACTTAAAAAAACCTATCCGATATCATTTTTTGCAAGGTTCGTCTTACATGACGCCAAAAATAAATTGATAATAACTTGAAGGAATGCACCCATCAAATATTCACACTACTATTGCAAAATAAAAATGTCATTACAATGCAATTACCGCATTTATTACTTACAAAATAAAGATGTCGTTACAAGACATTTGATCATAAGTTCTGTCACTGCATGACACATGCAAAAAGAAAGATGTCAACATGACATATCCAAAAAGATGTCATAACAAGGCACATCCAGTACGACCTAAAATATAGATAAAATAACGATCTCATGTTGTGTGACTTTATAATGTTGGTGGTGAAGTGCAATAGTCAACACCATCTGATTTTTGGCTGCTACGATCTTCAACTTCACGAGCATTTATTCGTACTCCACTAGCGGCAGCAGCTGCAGTAGCTATAGGACCACTCACTGTCCTTGGTCGACTTTGATTGGACATCTAAAATAACACATATATAACAACTCAAATACCATAACAAAATTAATTTTAAAATATCAAAGTTTAATATGGATAACCTTATTTCAAACACTTTCTCTATAATACACTCTTTCAGAATTAGCCAAAATCATACCTTCTCCTTACCTAGAATGAAAGAGACATTTAAATATTAATTACTTTAGTACCAACGAAAAATTGAAATTTTAAAATAGAAATAAAAAAAATCACCCTATAATTTGCTCATACGTTTGAACATTAATTAATCTCTCCAACATGAATTAGAAACAATGATGAAATAGTTGAAAGTTGAAACACACCCTTCAAATAAAGAATACTAAAGTATATCGTGAAGCTAGACCACGAGAAACAGGTTGAAATTTAGCTTCTTCCCTGAAATGTGCAGCCAAAACTAAAGAATGTAATCTAAAGAATGAACTAGAATTGATGAAAATATGAAAAGTATGGGGTAGAATTGAAAAAATAAAAAATATGGGCTAAAATTAATAAAAAATGAAAAGTATGGGCTAAAATTAATAAAAAATGAAAAGTATGGGATACAATAGATTATTGGGATAATTACTAATTTCCATGTCCGGCGTCCACGTGGAATCCGGCGTCCACATCAGACGGACTTTGCCGGAGAATGAGAACGGAGATGTTTTTAAGTACTAATTGTAAGTATGGGTATCATTTGGAGAAAAAAAATAGTATGTGCTAGAATTGATAAAAAGGGAAAAGTATGGGCTATAATTGAATATTTGACCAAAAATAAAAGATACTCCTACTAAACAAGAATTTCAAAGTTTTATTCTACCCGCATTAATGTAATCTCCAAATACCGAAAATAAATTCCGTGAAGACTTGATAATATCCCCCCACAGTTTTAAAATTAGTTTTAAAATTACCCATCGCTAAGGGTGTGTTTGATTTGGGATTGGCCATCTGGATTTGGATGGGTCATCCCTCATCCAACTCTCTCCATCCAAATACTCATCCATCTGTATAATACACATATATACTTATTTTTATATAATCATATCATTCTTTTTTTTTCTTCTTTTAATTAATCATTCTTTCTCCTACTTTTCTTCCACACATTTATTATCCCTCCTACAGACATTTATTTTCTCTTCTACTTTTCTTCCTTACACTATTTACTCCACTAACTAACATTAATAAAATAATACAACATCATTATTGATTTGACATAAAAAATTTCATCCACACCTATTTTTCAGTTTCTATCCAAACACAATTATTATTCAATTACTATTCATGGATTTTCTCATCCATATTTTTCAATCTCCATCTCATCCACCACAATCTATAACCAAACAAGGCCCTAAGGGCATGTTTGTTTTGGGACTCACCCGTCCGGACGTGGGACGTAACGTCCCACGTCCTTGTTCTACTTCGGGATTTCACATCCGGATTTCCCCATCCAACTACATCCACCCCTATACATCCTACTATTAAATCCTACTATTACATCTCATCCAACTACTCTTACACAATTTGATTTGACATAAAGTTACATTCCATCCTACTCAAAATCCCAAAACAAACACACATAATTACTATTCATCAGAATTTCCACATCCAGGATTTCCCCCTCCAGGATTTCCCCCATCCTACATAATCCCAAAACAAACATACCCTAATTGTGTATGAAGATGGAAAAATGTGGATGGAATAATCCATGAATAACAATTGTTGTTTGGATAGAGATTGTGAAGTAGGGCGGATAAAAAACTTTATATCAAATCAAAAGTGATGTTGCATTATTTTATTATTATTAGTTAGTGGAGTAATTAATGTGAAGATGAAAAATATGAGAAATATTAAATGTCTGGAAGAAAAAGTTATTAAAAGAAAAGAAAAAGATATAATCCCCTTATATACTAATAGGGAGTTTAAATTGATGATGTGTCATTTTGGGGTTAATTTGGCTTATGTGTCATTTTGTGGTTGATTTGGCTTATGTGTCATAATTTAATGAAGTTGTTAATTTTAAAAAGAGGTAATTGCAAATTAAATCACGACCTTTCGCTCATTTGCAATCTAATCTAAACCTTAAAAGAATTGCAAATAAATCACAAACTTTAAATATTATTGCAAATTAGACTTCTTACAAGTTTACTTTGTCCCTAAATCATAACTTTTGATATTTGGTTTGATTGAAAAACAATATTGTTTTATTAAGGTGTTGTTATGTCATTAAGAAGTCTAAATTATGTTAGATTCGAACACAATTAAAATTGTCAAAAAGACTAAATTGCAACTATATTTAATGTTTGTGATTTATTTGCAATTACCTTAAAGTTTTGATTAGATTGCAAATGAGGAAAATGTTATGATTTAATTTCCAATTAACTAAATTATTTATTTATTTAATTGTGTAATGGTTGATATGGAATGTTTACTTACAATTTATTAAGAGTTATTTTAATATTATTTAAATTATTTGTTTCCGAACTTTTATAATTTTTTTAAAAGTTATTTTCATATTTATTAAATGTAAGGTGTTGTGGTTGATATTGAAGGTTGACTTACAATTTATTAAGAGATATTTTAATATTACTTAAATTGTTTGTTTCCGAAATTTTATAATTTTTTTTTTTTAAAGTTATTTTCATATTTATTAAATTTCAATGTCACATTTCGTTTGATTCTCATAAATTTTCTTAGAAATTTACTTTATAAAATTAACTAACATAACATAAGTGTAATTATTTTGTATAATTCAAAATATTATGTTCATTAAACTTTTATATTATAATACAACGTTATAATAAATATAATTAAAAAAAATGTTAATTTTTTTTAACAAAATAATTATAATTCTTGCGAAATTATTTTTTTTAAAATATAATTATAAAAATATGAAAAATTAAATTAAGTAAATAAATAAAAATTTATTATTAAATATTTAAAAATATATTTAAAATTCCGTGTAATACACGGGTTCTACACTAGTTTTGGATATTTTGGAAAGGGTTAATTGTAAAAAAATTAAAAAAATGGTATACAAATTGTAAAGAAAAAAAATTTGTAATGGATAAATACCTAAAGGTGGTTAATTTTTTTAAATTTTTTTACAGTTATATATTTTCCAGCTTTGGAATTTGAAAATAAAGTTGTAGGATAAAGTTGAAAGAATCCTATTTTCATATTCTAGAATCAAGCCTTCTCTACGTTTAGCCGCAAATTAGATTCGTGTACTTGATTATCAATGAATCAAGACTTGTAGCTGTTGCTTTTTAGCCACAAATTAAATTTGTTTGGACACCCTTTTTTAAATTCTATTTTATTTTATTATAACCAATAAATTAGAAATTAGTTAGCAAAAAGCAAATGTCAAAAATACAAACGGCAAGTAATTATCCAGATAATTTTTTCTAAAATATTTATAGTGTGTATAAAAACTTGGGTTGGTCTGCTATGGACTCGAGTGCATGCTGTGCACCCTAGTCCATGTGCACTTTTCAGTTTACTGACTTACACTTTTTGGTAAATGAGTAATAATTGAAAAGTGCAACACCATTACCAAAAAGTGTAAGTCAGTAAACTAAAAAGTGCACATGGACTAGGGTGCACAGCATGCACTCGAGTGCATACTAGACTTTACCTAAAAACTTTTGTGATCAAGTCAATATCATAGCCATTAATTTACTTTACTTGCTCCTTTTGATTAATTTGTTCATGTTACTTTACTATTGTATATAAATAGGGGATTTTGTATAAAGAATTGTTCTCTATTATTTTTTATCTATGTTACTTCGATATTGTGGTATTATTCCAATAATGCAGAATTGTTCTCTATTGATTTTTTAAATTCAATTAATTGTTTTGGTATTCCACATCAACATCTTATTAAGATCGGGATCCCGATAATACTTCTTCGTAATTGTTTTGGTATTCCACATCAACATCTTATTAAGATCGGGGTCCCGATAATACTTCTTCGTAACATAGATAAATAAAAAAGTGGTTTGTGCAATGTTATCAAATTGATTGTTACAAAACTGTAAATTCACGTGTTAAAGTTCAAATGATTTTAAGTAGATATATTAGGAATAAGGTATATAGGATAGGACAAACTCTCTCTTACATTGATATATTCCTTTTCAACATTGATATATTCCTGTCCAGACCTGTATTTATCGAATGTGGTTTTCAGGATAAAAAGTGGCTTAAAAAGACTTTGTTTTGGTAATGATATAAAACCTCTTGCTCAACTAAACTATTAATCGAACGAAGGCTATATCAACAGGCTTGAAAACTATGGACTCCAGACATTGATGAAGCTGAGAAGACCACACGTGGAACATCATGCGGGCTGCTGAACGGGCAGGGCCGGATAGCCGATTCCCATGGCTGTGAAGTCGGTTTAGGGAAGGCGACCCTTAAGCGAGCTCAGGCGCATCAACGGCGCGGGTGCCCTGAACAGCAACAGCAGCCGCTTCTGGCAATGAAGGTGGAGTTGGATCAGCTGATTATATCGATTTTGGATGACCCTGGCGTGAGCCGAGTGATGAAGGAAGTCGGGTTTCACAGCACAACGGTGAAATCGTCGATTGAGCATTTGGTGAATCCCCAACGACCTCTGGTTGAGTGGGGCAAGATTGGGGATTTGAGGGGAGAGGATGTGAACAGAATGTTTAAAATTATGAGGAGGAACACGAGAAGGGATCCGAGTTTGGTGGGCAATTCAGAAGCCGCTAGTGAGATTAAGCAACGGTTGAGGCTGATAACGAAAAATGACTTGAAAGATATGACTCTGAAAAACGTGACCATTATTTCAACATAAAAAGGAGTTACTTTGGATAGAGTTAAGGAATTGAGCGAGACAATCGAGAGTAGAAGTGTGTGTGAAAGGATTATTCTAGATTTGGGTAATTTGGAGTGCCTTACGGAGCAACAAGGACAAGGGGAGCCAGTTGTGGCCGAAATATCCAAGTTACTGGAAACATTTAGGAGAGAGGGTAACAGGAAAATAAGATTTGGATGATTGTAAGTGCAAGTTTATGTGAGACCTTTCCCCTACCCACTGCCCATGACTTCCTTTCCCTACCACTCTAAGGTATTGTAGAAATAATCCATTGAATTCACTCAGGACTATAACCGACACTTTGAGCAGAGTGGGTGGGGCATGGTTATGCTGATGAAGATTCAAGCAGATTTCCTTCAATTTCTTGTGCAATTCTTAAGTTTTCTCAAGAATATTGGTTTTCACCTGTAAAAACATGAAAAACAACTTGAGTTTCTTATCTATTCTAAAAAAAATCTTATTTTTGCTCTTAATACCTTTCATTAATTATAACTATGAAGTAAGTATATAAAATTTATTCAATAAACAATCTTGCAAATTTTTTTTTTTTTTAAGTCATCTGATGTAGATTATTGAGAAACCAAAGTCAGAGTATGGAAAGATAACTAAGGAAAATATATATTTTTCATAAATGAAGGGTCAAATTTATAGAAATATACAATATTAAAAAAAAAAAAAAAGAATGGAGTAGTTAAGAGAAGATATACTTGTGAATGATCTTGAATAGCATTGAGTTGGTGACTGTGGCAGCGATGTTTCGAGAATTGAGTTATGGATAAGTGTGAGTTTTGCCAAATCTTTCTACTAATTTTGGCAACATTAGGGCATGGATTATTTCTCACAAGTGTATCCAGTAGTAGTCTGTATAAAAAAAGTGTATAAATAGTCGACAAGAATAAAAAAAAAAACATGAATAAATGTAGTAAAAACATAAATAAATGAGATATATACTACAGTACCTTAGAGGTGGTGGGGGAAAGTAAGTCATGGGCAGTGGGTGGGGGAAAGGTCTCATGTAAACCTCATAAATAGCACTTCCAATCATCCAAACATTATTTTCCTCCTTACCTTCTCTCCTGAATGTTGCCAGTACCTTGGATATTTCCGCCACAACTAGCTCCCCTTGTCCTTTGCTCCGTAAGCCACTCCAAATTACCCAAATCAAGAATAATTAATCCTTTCACACACACTTCTACTCTCAATTGCCTCGCTCAATTCCTTAACCCTATCCAAAGTAACCCCTTTCTCTGTTGAAATAATTGTCACGTTCTTCAGAGTCATATCTTTCAAGTCATTTTTCGTTATTGCCTCAACAGTTGTTTAATCTCACTATCCGTTTCTGAATAGCCCACCAAAATCGGGTCCCTTCTCTTGTTTCTCAGCATAATTTCAAACATTTTGTTCACATCCTCTCCCCTCAGATCCCCAATCCTGCCATACTCAACCCAAGGTCGTTGGGCATTCACCAAATGCTCAATCGACGATTTCACCGCTGGGCTGTGAAACCCGGCTTCCTTCATCACGCGGCTCACGCCAGGATCATCCAAAATCGATATAATCAACTGATCCACCTCCACCTTCATCGCCAGTAGAAGCGGCTGCAGTTGTTGTTCAGGGCACCAGCGGCGTTGATGCGCTTGAGCTCGCTTAAGGAACGTCTTCCCTAAACCGACTTCATAAACCTGGGATTTTGTTATCCGCCCTTTTCACAGCAGCCCTCTTCAATGTCTTGAGTAAGGGAGATCAAGAAGGCAATCTCGTTGAAGTTCTCGATGGTGGATAACAACGTGTCACTAGAGTAGAAGATAATGGGATAGAGAAGGTCTTAGGAAACTTGTGACATGATCGAAAGTGTCTTAAAAAAAGGATTATAAAAGGGTTTTGGGGCCGAGTTTGTATCAGCTCAAACTCCAGCGCATGGATTGATGGTTCGTATGGTGGTCGAATCGGATTCCGGCGCCCAAGGGAGGTCCTTGGCGCCGGCTATGTAAAGTGTTTGCTAAATAGTCTTAGTATGAGAATATGAGTGCAGTGTAAATATGGGGTGTAAATATGGAGTTAAAGGTTATGAAGGAAAAAAGAAGAAGAGTTTTTTTTTTTTTTGAGGGGGACATAGGGATAGGGAGTACATCAAATGGGGAAGAAAAATAAAACTCCTATGACCCAAGAAAACACACTACTCCATTTCAATCAAGAGAAATGGTAGAGTGAACTGAAGAAGAGTTGAGACTGAGATATAGAAGAGTTTGAGATCTCACTTTTTATTCATTTATTAATTTAATTTTTTTTTAATTGTTGATTTATTTATTTATTTTTGTTAAATGTTAGGCTATGTTATGTTTATCAGCAGTGCGCCACGCACTCCCAACCATATGCACGTGGTAAGCGTACAAGGCTTGTACATGCCACTTATCGATTTTTTTTAATGTTAAGCTATGTGATAAATGAGAAATAAAAAAAAATTAAAATGTTACGACTCTACACGTGACCGACAAATGTGGACTTGGTCCAGCGCTGCCCTATTTAATGTCACTGGTCATTATTTAAGATTTTTCTTTAATAAATTTTATAATTTTATAATATATATCCTCTGTCAAATAAAATTTTGAACACTTCTTTTTATACATATTTTTAAAAAATTCATATTTTAATTATAAAAAATATACGTGGGATAAAGAGTAAAAAATATTTTAATAAAGTGAAAAAAATACTCAAAGTTAATTATTTAAATATAATAAATATATACTTTGTGAACTCACAAAAATTGGTCAAGATAGAGTGTATAATAGTGTAAGACCAGCTAATTTGGCGGGATTGAAAAAAAAATTATATTATTATTTAGGAAAATATATGCATGTAACTGGATCCATTTTTCTAAATGGGGTTACAGTTATTTGCCCCTTCTTTATTTACTGAGTTCACCCTCAGTTTTTTGTAAAAAAAATATTACCCACTTATCAATTAAATTAATATACAATTCATTAAAATTCTAATTGTACACCCACTATCAAGTCACCAACAAATCGGCGTTGAATCACATATTATAATATTTTTTAACAATAACTAATTTAATCAATAATTTCCTATTTTATTCTACAGTTAGATAGAGAGTTCCCACTCCCTAACTTGACAATCTAACTTACAATAAGACAGAATAATTAATATTCAAAAAATTTAAAAATTATTAAAATATTCTTATAATATTTTTTTTAAGAATATAAATCTACAAATTTAACCTTTAATCCTAAAAATGATAATTTAACTTAAATTATAATAAGATGTTCCTTTAATTACTTTTTTTTTAGTCCTCTCTTTAATTAATTAATACTTCATCTGTACATTCTCATTTTTTTTACATGTTTTAGGAATAATTTATATTTTAATTAAAAGGAAGATATGTGAAGATAATGAGTAAAAGGTAATTTCATCATTTTATAATTATTTTTAGTATTATTTTAAATTTATTAGCAGTGCAATATGTGCACAGTGCAAACACATTAATGTGATAAGAAATCATTAAAAATAATTTTGAAGCATTAAATTAACCATTCAATGGTATTTAAATAATTATAATAGAAATAGAAAAAGATTGAGTACTTTGACACACTTTCTCGTTGCAAAAATTTTAGAATTCTAATTTGTATTGCTATGAGAAAAACTGATTTATACTCAAATGTGATGTTGATAACAATTTTTTTACATAATGCGGTTATCCCCTTATATACTAATAGGGAGTTTAAATTGATGATGTGTCATTTTGTGGTTAATTTGACTTATGTGTCATTTTGTAGTTGATTTGGCTTATGTGTCATAATTTAATGAAGTTGTTAATTTTAAAAAGTATGATGTGTAATTAAGTTATTGGTTGAGTAAGATATGATTAATAAACTATTTCCAAATATTATATTCTTATTATTTTAACATTGACTAATTAAATTAAATTTTATTTTATTTACTTAACTTTATTTTAGTATTCATTTTATTCTTTAGTTTAATTTATTTTAGAACTATTTAATGTTTTTCTGAGTAAAATACATTAATCTAAAATTTATTTTTATTGGGGTGTACAATTCTTTATTTAATTAGTTGCAATTATTTTAAATTTATTATAAGTTTAATGCATTTAAAAAATAGAGCTCGAAAATATATATGTAAAACTTATTATATAATTTTATACATAATATTTATTATATAAATAATTATATTATTTTACAAGATTACCAAATTTGTTATATATACATAATACACTACTTCTATAGTATATAATCCCCTTATATACTAATAGGGAGTTTAAATTGATGATGTGTCATTTTGTGGTTAATTTGACTTATGTGTCATTTTGTGGTTGATTTGGCTTATGTGTCATAATTTAATGAAGTTGTTAATTTTAAAAAGAGGTAATTGCAAATTAAATCACGACCTTTCGCTCATTTGCAGTCTAATCTAAACCTTAAAAGAATTGCAAATAAATCACAAACTTTAAATATTATTGCAAATTAGACTTCTTACAAGTTTACTTTGTCCCTAAATCATAACTTTTGATATTTGGTTTGATTGAAAAACAATATTGTTTTATTAAGGTGTTGTTATGTCATTAAGAAGTCTAAATTATGTTAGATTCGAACACAATTAAAATTGTCAAAAAGACTAAATTGCAACTATATTTAAAGTTTGTGATTTATTTGCAATTACCTTAAAGTTTAGATTAGATTGCAAATGAGGAAAATGTTATGATTTAATTTCCAATTAACTAAAATATTTATTTATTTAATTGCGAAATTATTTTTTTAAAAATATAATTATAAAAATATGAAAAATTAAATTAAGTAAATAAATATAAATTTATTATTAAATATTTAAAAATATATTTAAAATTCCGTGTAATACACGGGTTCTACACTAGTTGTATAAAAATATGTGTGTAGTTGTATTACATAGATAATTTGGTATTTAAATGGAAAGGGATGGAGAGAAATGGAATGAGGATAACTCATTCAAATTTGGATGGACTAATCCCGAACCAAACACCACCTAAGCCATTTGTCGATCTCTTGTTTCCGATCCATAGATGTGCCTCCGCGAAAGTCAGGAATCTAGGCTTTAATTTTAATATTTAAAATACAAAATGTTTTTACAAAAAATTAAAATAACCATACAAATTAAGAAAAAATATTCTTTATTAGGTTTAACAAAGTTGTTTTCGGGAAATTATTTAATAGTAATTTAATTATTTAAAGGAAAATCTACTTATCACTTATAAGGATTTTTTTTTAAGTGTCACCAATATATAGACATTATTTTTGTAAAAATGTATATTAATCCGGAGTAGCGTTTAGGGGACGCTAAAAGTAATTTTGGGCGGAGAAATTATTTCTAGAAACTTACTGCCTAAAAAACATCGAATAAACCCTTCACAATTGCCTCTCCTGTTTTTTTTTTCCGGCGAAAATTTTCCTCCGCCTCTATTCCGCTGCCGCTGGTTCTTCTTCCGTGTACAGCCACTCAGGTTAGGAAACCAGAATTCACCATTTTCTGTTCTCACGTTGCTCTTTAATTTGTTTTTTCTTCTTTGATATGCTTCAATTCTAGTGTGCAATTCCATAAGTAATTTACTATAAATTGGGCCATGCTGTTGCTGTAGGTGAATGATTAATTACAATTAGGGAAAGTTGCAGCAATTTTATACTGTTCTATGGGGATGCTAAGTTTCTACATCACATTGTCATTTATGAATTATGAAGGCTAATCTGAATTTAGGTTGTAAATTATTGGAAGATTCAGGTATTTATAAATTCTTCGTTTCCTCAATTTTGTTTGGTAATTGAGCATTTTTATATGAGTTGTGATGAACACAATCCTTTTCAATTTGTGCAAGTTTTAGATTAGACAGATTTGTCTTTCAAATTAGCTCCATATTGAGCAGTTTGTTCTGTTTATCACAATATGGATTGAATCCAAAACTGCAGATTACTCTCACAGTCCAAAGGCAGAATGACCAGAACTACGCGTCACTCGTCAGTGCAGCCTCTTGTCCCCTTCCGTAAGTTTTGAGTTCGTCGCTTTTCTTTGCAAATTTCCTTTCGAATTTTCAATTAAGCTAGTTTGTGGTTTGCTATATTTTGAGGTTACACGTAATCGGTAATCTCGTTAGTGTTTCTGTTTATGCATGCAATTGAAGGTACGTTTATAATTTGGTACGAATCGACATGCCTGGTTACTGATAACAGAATATTTTGAGTTATGGAAATGTCTTCTAGGTTATGATTTTGGTTCCTTTTCTTATTTATGCAGCAGATAACTCGCCTTGTCTGGCGTATGCAAATCCTACATTTATTCCTTGGTCGATGGCTTCATCGTGCTACAGATCAAGAAAAATAACTCGCCATGTTTGGCTGATTACGTGTACTTCTACAATCTAGAATCGATGGGCCTCTCCGTCTTATTAGTTCAAAGGCAAGTCCCAACTACATTACTTTACCAGCAACATTTATCCCTCACTATTATTATGTACCACTATAATATAATGATAGTTTATCTCATTTAGCATGTTGAGGGTAATTTAAAAAAGATTTAGTGGTGTGAAAAAGTTCATATGTTTTTCAAGTATAAACCAAAGTTTTAAATGTGAAAAGTATTACAATTTGAGTATTAACATATTGTATTTCCGAATTCATACCAGGACAAACATTAATACAATGAAGCCTTTTTCACACAATGGATATGTGAAACAATTGTCCCCAGTTTTTCTTCGTTAACTCCAAGCGAGAATCGATAATGAATCGATAATGAATCGATCCGATCGCAACTTCAAATATGGAATTCAAACTGGATCACTACATGGTTCAAATATGGCATATTTGAGAACTCGGCCGTGCCCCAATATAGCAGAATAACACAAGGCTTAGAGTATGAGCTTTCAACTCGCCCTTAAATTCATATCGACTTTCTCACCTGTAATGATCCTCATTCAAAAAGTTGAAACCTTCTACGTGGTTTCAATTTGGTGAGTATGATATCATTGGAGATACCTTCGTTCGCCTTCTACACGACACGTACACCATAGGCATGGGGATGTATACAAAAACCTCTTGGGCTTACCAAAGCTTTGACTTTGTCCACCCCCGTTGTTCAGGTATGTGTTACGACTTTGTCGCTCATATTTCTCTATTAACTGTACAAATAATATTGTTGAACATAACGTTCAAGTGTTCCATACGACACAATTCATCAAATGAAAATTCTGATTTTAATTATTTGTTTTTTACTTCTTGAAACAACACTAAAGAAATGGTTATGATGAGTTTTTGTCATGTTAAACATTGTTGTTATACAGATGCATGGATGTTGATATGAATATGATACAGTTTGACTAAAGTACATAAATAAACACAACGTGCTAAATTGACATTATCTAAATTCCAAAGTTCAACATAGGAAACATAAACCCATAGTGTTGCCGTTAGTAGAGGAAAGTGTGTCATGTTCCTGGAAATAGATTACAAATGAAGCTAAGTCACATAAATGCTCATAATTTATCACAATTTAAAATAAACCTTGACATAGACTATAAATCGTCATAGTTGTGCAACTATCGCGGAATGTCTTAAAAAGATGAATTCATCATGTTTTGAGATGGTGCGTATGTATTTGTATCTGCAATTGTCCCATACATGTGCAAGTCCACAAATTAAAAATGTTGTCTATACTACTTAATACTATTTGTTTGTATATTCTGCAGAAGTCTACTTAGAATCTTTCAAATATGTGCTGATTGTGCTCTCCATAAATTTACCAAAAACATCTTTTTTGCTGAATTTTTATTAAATCTCGGTTTGGAAATAATAATAGAGTATTCAGCGAAGATTTACATTCCATTTATAGATAATAATGTGGAAAAATACATACTTAGAGTAACTTTTGATAATTATTCTAATACTATTATTCGGAGATATGGATTCCTACTTTTTAAAGTAACATTTAGTAGTTCAGTTTCTTTCCGGTTCCCTGATGCCCAAAGCAGCAGCTGGAAATTCACATATCTCCATCTTTGACAGCTGTCCTTTCTCTCTTTCGGTCTTTCCCCCTTCATCAAAATTCTTTATTTCACTCGCACAACTTACTTACCCCAACTCCACCGCTCTCCCGAATTCCTTCTCTCCCACCTAACCCTCCATCGAGGACCTTGCTAGGTCAGTTTTCCAGCATCTCTGCCGCAACAGCCCCAAAGTTCCTCCGTCTCTCTCTCGCGTTCTCTCCGCTGTTCTTGTGGATCCGATTCTGTCTTCCCTTTTAAAAGAAAGGAAGGTATTTAATTTGTTGTTGTAGTTCTTCTTGCAGTCATACTGAATTTGTTCATTTTAAAAAAATCATTTACTTGGGTTTATAAATTTGTTTGGCCTGGGTTGCTCCTTGTTTCCTATGTCTCTAGAATTTTCTTGGGCTCTGTTAACGAATTAGGTTTGTTGTACATTTATATGCTCACCAATTGGGTTTTTCTTAATTTAATTTTCGAGAATGAAAGATAATTGTGGAGTAAACAATTAAAATGACATATGGACATATTTTTAAGGGTATTTTTAAGGATTAACATTACGCTTATATGTTATCCTCTGTAGCTTTATTAAGGATTAGCTGAAAACAGGTATTAGATGTTTGATATTTCCTTTCTTAACCATTTTGGCATAGGAAGCTATTTCAGATTCAGTTAAGAACAATATCAGATTGCAAGCCTTAGCTAATAGTAATATCCGCAAAAATGGAATCTAAATCTAGCTCCAACTCACATTTTAATTTCATTTGTCATTGGATCTAAATTGGGCTTCTTATTCAATTTTTTAATTTCTGATGGCATAAAATGCTTTTATGATTCACTCAACCTATTTCTTTAAAAGCAGCTATTTAATTAGGACATAACTTTCTAATGAACTTAGTATTTGGTAAATAATTTTGCAGTTACAAAGCAAGTAATTGCAGTTTTATCGGTAACTGGTATGTGCTTTTGTATGGGAATGACTCTGCTGGTACAGAGACTTATAATTTTGGTGTCCCTGTGTTGCATTAGTAAGCATGAGAACTCTATGTTGAATGTTTCTGTGTCAATAAATCCTGTTCCATTGCTTTTCTGGCATCTACCAATATTGAGTGACTAAATCAAATACTTACGGGATGGAATATGGAAGTGTGACGTCCAACATTTTGTTTTCAGAATTTGTTGACGAGTATATATGATGATATTGGGTTTACACTCAAAACATAAATTTATTACTATGTGTATCTATATGCCAAATTTGGATTGTGCTATTTCCAAGTTAGGGTCATAAAAAAATAATTTCTTAATTACGTCTGTTTAACATGTGTTGTTTACATTTTGACCTGTTTCTGGTTGCAATTTAAATGTATTGGGGCTGATTAGACTTTGGTGCCATTTGGATAGAGTTTAAATTCAAAATTATCATCGAATGCATTAAACCATTGTCATTAAATCTTTTCTGATTTTGTTTTTTCTTAAGGTTTTTGTAAAATAACATTTCCTTTCGTCAAGGGCAAGGTTGAAATTGTTCGATTCACTGTCATTGTGGGTATTATCTTTCTGATTTCGTGATTGGTTAATTCTACATTTATGTGTATTATATATGAACAATGTGTTTAACACCTTTTTATAATGAAATTCAAGAACTATTTATGGTGTTACTTCTACAATAAGACTTTTGTAGGATAATAACATTGGATCATTAAACATATCTGCATGACAGTTTCTTAGCCAAATAAGTATAAGCAGTTTCTTACCCAAATTGCAGTTTCATATCTATAAATTTGGAAATTAATTTAAACAATGCATGCAGTCCATGTATGCGTGTACGTTCTTCGACTCCTAGGTTTGTTTTGAGACCTTCTCCTAGTTAATTTATTGTTGCTTGAATAGAGGTTAGGTTAGTCTAATTGACTAATTGTTTTGTGTGGTTATTTTGCACATATCTTGATTCTACGACTATTTTGGTTACATTTGGTTTATGTTTAATATTTTGAGTGTGTTTTGGGAAATTTTCTGACAATCTAGTGCCAACATTATTATGCTATCCTCTTATATACAATTCTCTAATTTTTTGGCTTTTTAATGTGTAATTTCTCAAGGCTTCCCGTGCTTTGTACTTCCATGTTTTCTCTAAATTTAATTTTGTCAAGGGTGTGTAAACGTATTGAATGATTTGAATCTACGGTGCAAATCCATTCATAGTTTGTTTAGATTGATTTGAATTTGAAATTAATTGCTCTCATTTTGAAGTAACATTTGAGTGAATTTGAAATCCCTTCATTTCAATCTTGCGCAACATTAGGATTTCTTTTAGAAATAAAATATTGCCTTTTGTTTACAGAAGTTCTTTATATTTTGTAGGTAAAAAGTGTTCACAGTTTGGAGGATCTTCCTATCATATATTTTCTGCTCGATTTGGCCATATTTCTCATGGATCTTTCACAAGAAAATTCTAAGCGGTTAAGCCCTGAGCGTAGACATAGTCTAGAACTACAGTATGACCGACTTAGTAATCTACCTATTGATATTATAAATTACACACTCTCATTTCTTAATATTACTGAGGTTGCTAAAACCGGGTTGCTTTCGAGGAAATGGAGATACATCTGGAAATCAGTCCCTCACTTGAACTATAATTTTTTAGCCTTCTATAATGAACATCATTTTAATTATACAAGACGTGAATGTCTGTCAATATTTTGGGAACGTGTCAAACAGGATTTAATCATCAGAGACCCATCTCCCACATATAAACTGCGTTTCTGGTGTGATATGTTTGGAGAAGATCAATTTAAGTTGTTGCTCTCGTTTTGTGCAATTAGGAATGTGAAAGAACTTATTCTTTTGGGTAACTTATATCTTCGATGTTCTCCATGCGAGTATGCTTTAGTTAAACAAGAAATTTATACTATAGTTAACTTGCAGCAATCTTTGAGGACCTTTGGCAATCTCAAAACCCTAGAGTTAGTTAAAGTTCAGTTTCCTCATCCTGATATTAGTGAAAAATTGTTTAGTGATTGTGGCGCTCTTGAGAAGTTAATTATGAAATGTTGTTGTTTTGAGAAGATAAATGTTCTCAACATTTTAGCTCATAAGCTTAAGATCTTCATCTTTGTGAATGCGAACGACGGGCGTGGAAATTTGTGTGCATTTAAAGGGGAACTGAAAATTCATACTCCAGAGGTCTTGTCCTTTGCCTATATTGGTCTACGAACACAAACCTTTGAGTTCTCCTCTGATATGCCATTACTGTACCATTTTATGATGAAATACCCGCTCGAAGTTAACGAACTAAATTTGAGTCCAAAATTGGAGACAATGATTTCACATATCCATAGTGTGAGAGAGTTGACATTGTGTAAAGCTTCTGTCCTGGTATGTATTCATTCTTATACTATATTAGTGCTCATATTGTTATACTTGTTACATTTTTGATACTTTGGTTTTCTAAGGCATTGGAATAATATATGAACTTTTGCAAATCACTAAATCTTTTTAGTTTATCCTAACCATATTATATGAGATAACTACCATAATATTATAGTGACATTTAATAATGGAGGGGGATAAGTGTTGCTGGTTTAGTAATGTAGAAGTAAAAATTTAGACTTCCTTGAGATAATAAGACACCCTGCTTCATTGATTCCAGATTTTAGGAGTACACAAAATCTAATATTTGGCAGGAGATTTAAAGACCTTAATAAGCACCTTCATTCTTGTCACTTGCTTATTTTTTGGGTACAGTTATGTTAGTGATCTGGTTTCACTTTTCACTATACTTTATTGGCATAACTCCAAATAATGCCTTCAACTTGTTTACTAGTTGGTAATTTGTTTTCATATTTGTGATTACCTTGTATAATCTAATTATAACATGTCGTTTGTTTTTATTACTTTGTTAGTACTTCTCTCTTGGTAGACCATGTTGCAAGTTGAACTACCTAAGGTTCTTGAAGCTCAATGCTGGATGTCAGGTAGACTTTATGGAGGGTCTAATCAACTTACTCAAGCTTTCGCCCAATCTTGAAGCCCTATGCCTAGAACTTATTCTGGTACATGCTTATATTCTTACATTGTTTCGTGCAAGTGGTTATAGAGTGTATTGTGTGCATATAATGCCTTTTTTTTTCATGTTCCTGAGAATGGAGTTAATGGGCTTGCGAAGAGTCAGATATTTAATGTTGTCTGATAAATATTCTGCATTAATTTCTGTGATTAGGATTTTTTTTCACCATTGCACTTGTTTCGTCATGATATTTGATGGTCAAAGTAAGTATATCCTCCTATCACTTGTCATTGAGATGATTGATTCTTCAATGAGTTGAAAGCTCTATACCATATTTTCAATTTATGGATTATGCATCTGAATTGAACACTTATTTCAACATTCATCGACATTATAAGCAACAACACAGTTCTTCGAGCTTGAGGTTCTGTAAACACACACACACATGCATATGTATATTAGGTTACAGCATTTATTCTGCTGCTTGTCAAGTTAAAATAAGTGTGACATTTGCTTTGCTCAGGCTTCTTATATGCAATATATTGGAATAGTTAACTTATTTTAATATGATTTTAGTGTATTGACCTTTCCAAAAGGTAAGTTCGATCTTCGTTTTGATTCAGAACAAGATTTTATTGGCCATTCAGTTTGAGCTCATATTATGTTCTCATTATGGTTTACGATGTTTCAGTGCTCTAACCAAGGACGAGGAACAGGAATTTGGAAGTCCAGAAAAGAGGATGTGCCATGTTTGTCAAATCGCTTACGAACAATTGACATTTCTGACTTCCATGGCTTACCCCCATGGGAACTTGTCCGGTTTTTTCTTGAAAATGGAAAATCTTTAGAAAAGATGATGATTGTGCAGAAAAAACAGAGCGGAATATGGGGTAAAATGATGATGGATGAATTGCATACAATTCCGTTAGTGTCTGAAGAACTTTCAGTGGATGTCGTTACAATCTCCTATCCCAAAAAAGAACTGAAGTATCAGTTTATATCTGAAGAAAGTGCACGGGACAACAATAAGTATTTGAGGATGAAACCATCACGAAGAAGCTCAAGGTATTGTTATATTTTGACTTAAAGAAGAGATATTATCAGATTTTGCCATGCCTTGTACCACAATTGCATTATTATAAGTCGTGATGGGCATCCTTTAAGTGCCATTATTATATTTTGCTCCTCATACACGTAACATAACATAGACTGCCCTAACCAATTACTCTCGTCTCCCGATTCTTTTAGATGGTTGTGAATTTGTATGATTCTTTATGATAACGTATTAATTCTTTCAATCCTTGTGGGTTTAACACTCGATACATCGTTTTTTTCTTTTTCATTTCCTAGTTGCTTACGACGAGAATATGTAATTTTCTGGAATCTGATATTTTTGGCCTATTTAACAGAATTGCAGCATTGAAATTGAAATCAAAATCTCGTGGTTCCTCCTCTTGATGGCGGTTAAAGAGGTGTTCGACTGAAAAGCATTCGTGATGGCGACTTGTACTGGTTTCTCCCTATCATCAAATGGGTGTGCTCTTACATTTATACATTTGGTTTGTAAGAGAGAACATATTTACTCGTGTCTGTTTTTAGAGATATTGCCATTCTGTTGCTTTTCAAGTGACTTGGAAACTTGAAACTGTTTGATCCGGAATAATTACTGAATATTCGCAGGTTGTTTTTTCACTTGGATCTCTTGTTATAAAGTGATGACTATTTATTTTTGTATTTTTTGTGTGTCGTTGTATGTCGTATGTATTGAGATAATTTACTTGAGAATATCTCTTGTTTACTTGGAATGATATTGTTTGGGATTAGAGGGATAAGTGCTGCATTTTTAGAATTACAGGTTTCATTTTAGAATATCAGCTCCAAACCAATTTTGAGGTCCTGGAGAGTTTTTGCAAAACTCGCTGCCTCGCAAGCTCACGAGGCAGCTCGTTTTTAGCCTTTAGAGTATAGGAAATGTCGTAATCTGGGCTCGATATCTTTTCTCTCTTGCATAGTCTGCACCAAATTTATTGAATCCGTTTGAATGTCTCATGGTAGCACAGCTTTTCATTGACAAATTATTAAATTGCTACAAAATTGTTTATAATCATAGAGGGGTTGGGAATAGTTTAGATAAGATAATAAAACAAAAAAAATTGAAATTTCACCTAAATAGGAGAAAATAAAATAGACCCACCAAATATATGAAAGTGATGTTAATGATGAAAATTGGAAAGAATATTTTGAAGTTGATTGAAAGAAAGGGTGGCATTGATTGTTGCATGGAATTCAGCATTTAGAATTTTGCTTCAACTTGTCATCTTTTCATTGTCTATTTCTCTTTTGAATTTTTTGTTAGTGCATATTAATCATGAGATTGCTTGGTAAACTTCTTTTTCCATTTCCACTATATTTCCCTTTTAATCTTTTTTCCCAAACAAATTATAGTATTTTTTACAATTATCATCTATTTTACTCTACCAATATTATGATTGTAAAATTGTGGTTGTTGAAGATGAATATGTTAGAAATTTTGAAATATATATGTACTTATCGACCAACTAAATATGATATGTGCAAATAATTGAGATAAAATGAGTCTCTTTTTGACTAAATATCTTGTGGTTCTCGTTGTATAATTTTAAGATAATTATAATATGATTAATCTTGATAGATTAGGTTCAATGTCTGAATTTGCAAATTTTGTCAAACTAAAAACACACAAATTGTCTTACTTGGGTATTTTGGCAATCCCACGAGATAATAGTACTATAGAACATATTTGTTACTGAATTTATGATATACTTATCAAATATAAATTTTAAATGAAATCCCCTATTTCATCTAACTACAAGTCTACAACTAGCAGCAACTGTGTATATTTTATACATAAAATATGACTAAGACAATTTTTAAAAATCAGTGAATTATATTTTACATATAAATTTATGTCTCATCTTAATTTAATTATTATATATTTCATATAAATTTTTCGAACTACAATCCTGAATTTTAAAAGAAAAAGAAAAAAAAAACTCTAGAACCCATTGCAATCTCAGAAGTACAAATATACTCTTAAAACAACATAAAATACCAAAACTCCCAATCAGGACTGAAATTCGTGTTTAAGCGAACCATTGTATAACATCTTGTATTTCGATCTTTCGGGTATTCCTTATACCCTATTAATAAAGTTTTGCCGTTTCTAAAAAAAAATTAGTTTAACCATAAAAAAATAAAAAATTATGCGCACTAGGTAGGAAAACGAAAAAAAAAATCGATGAAGACAACATATATATTATGGAGTACTAGAAAAATTGAGAAGTTGTAATGAGTATGGTAGCAGTCTAAATGAAAACGTGACAATTTTCTAAACACTAGGTACACGTTTTGATGGCGACCTTCAACTTGTTGCTCTGAATTTTTATCAAGATTTTAATTTTTTTTTCTCACCTTTAGTCCTGTTGTCAAAGTTGCAACATTCCATATTATTCTTGCCATGAAGGTTCATAACAAATGGCATTTACCTAAGTTTGATGTCAAAAATGCATTTTTTTCATGAAATTCTTCCTAAGTCAGATTTCATGGCTCAACCCCTGAGAAATTTTGAACCAAGATTTTTGAATTATGTATGCTGCCGTCTGAAAAAGGCACTATATGGTCTTTGACAAGCTCTTCCGACGTGATTTTGTTTGGTTTAGTAATTTCTTGCTCGGTCTAAAATTTCAATGTAGTAGGGTAGATCCCTCTTTATTTTACTACTGTAACAATACTATCACAATATATATTAGGAGTATATTGTATGTTGATGATATTTTTTTAATTTTTTTTATCAGTAAAAAATATTTCATTGAAACGAAACATGTAATAATTCGAGTTCCCTAAAAAAGATTCATTGCTAAAACTACTTTTTTTTTTTTGATCTTGAGGTCACACAATCTTTTGATGGTCTTTTCGTCAGTCAAGCCTAATATGCCTATGATATTGTTACTCGGGCTGATCTCTTGAATTAGAAGCTTGTCTCCGCACTAGGCGATTTACTTATTAATATCGATTCAGGGTTTAAAAACCCTACTCTTTATCGATCACTTGTAGTATCTCACTATCACACGGTCAAATCTCTTTAATGCCGTTAATCATGTTAGCCCGTTTTTGCAGTCTCCCACCGATAATCACTTCTTCACCATTAAGCGCATTTTTAATACAATGAATATACAAGTTTTCATATGAGATGTGTGAAAGATCATGGAATCACATCTCATGAAGAAATCAACATTAAGTGTAAAATCATCACTTACCTACTAATCCTTATTCATTTTTTTCTAATTAATTTGAAATGAATTTTGATAATTTCAATGTGCAAGAGATGTCACATAACGAACTCAATTTATTATTATATATTTAAATCATAAGTAATTTTAATATTTTGTAGGGTGAAAAAGGTAAATATTGAGTCAAGAATTTCAAATTCAATTGAATTGAGCTAATGATTAGTTCTACATATTCTCTGTGAAGGTTTTTGTACTTCACCTCAGCTGTCTAAGCAGAAAGATGGACTGAAATTTGTCCATTTTTACTAACTTTTTGGGTTGAAATTTTGACTATAAATGTAATAAAAAAAGAAAAAAAAAAGTAACAGTGTGTACACAGTGTTTTTATTAAAGATGTTGGAGTATATTTTATAAATCCGTACATATGAGAAAAAATAAAAATAGTAAATCATTACAAAAAAAAAACTTTAATAATAAAAATTAACTTTTGGTGACAGATTCTGTCATTAATTCTTAATTTTCCGTCACTAAAAACTTTTAGATAAAAAAAACATAATGTGAGAATTTTGTCACTAAAATGTCAGTTTTATCGTCGTAATGAATTGTTATGTGCAAAGTTTAGATTAATTGAAAGTGATTATTAGTTGGAATGCATGAATAGTTGAGAGCAAAGTAAAAATGATTGCAAAATGTCAAAAATTTCAAAAATTGCTTTCAACTTTCTGCAGAATCAATATATCACAAATGAGGTAACTTTATCGACCAAATCTTCTAAAAACAAAAAGGAAGATATCTTTTATACTTTGGGAAAATAATTCTATTATTACTGCCTAAAGACACTGCCTACGCAGCTTAGCTACATCATTCAATATTCTTTTGGATTATTCTTGATTGTTTTCGGAACTCTAGATTTTTAAATTAAATATTATTTGATGATAGATTTTTTTTTTAATTTTTTTGACGAGATTTGATGATAGAATAGTGTATCCTCCACCCAACAAGTAAAAAAGCATTTTTAAATGTTATAAGTTGTTACTTTCCAAAAAAAAAAACTATACTAGATAGGAAGACACAAAATAAGAAAGTGAAGTATTGATTTGAATTTTAAGAGGTAATTTTGTAAAGTTTTATGTATAAAATAAAGAAATTTATTGAATTGTGTGTATGTGTGAATAAAAAATAATGATATGAATATTGTGAAAGTGTTATTTATGAAGGATTTTTAGTTTAGGGGGGTCTGAATGTTATTACAGAATGTCTGGAAAAAGAAAAATGTAAAAGCTTTTTTAACGGGATAGAGTATTAGTTAATTAACATTAGTTATTTTCACTTAACAATATACTCCGTAAGTTAATTTACGAAAAGTTGGTGTACAAGAGACTTACTCTTATTTGATAAGATTGGGAATTTGTATGAAACTAGTTCACAGGTTTAATAATGGAAGACTATTGATTCTACTATTGGAATCTTAAAATGAATTATATATATAAAAAGTTGCTTGTGTGACTCATTTTTAAAATGAGTTAAAAATGAGATGATCACATGAAATGAAATAGTTCAACAAGTGTTATGCGATATTATCTAGTGCAGGTTGTTTAGTATTTCTATTTTTTATTTTTTTTACTAAAATATATTTTATTATTGTATACATATTTTGAATTAATAATATTAATGTAATATTATTGGTGTGGTGGATTTGAGCAAATTAAAATATAATTAGCTATGAAGATTTTACTCACTTGTATAGTACTATTACTATTTTACTCATCTAAATAGGACTACTTTATTATTTAATTATATTCATACAAAATAATATAAGGTGGGGTGCAGTGAATAAGACTACCACTAAATCACTTATCATATATATATATAACTTCCATTTTGGAAACATCTACAAATCAAAATAAAATTAATAACTTCCATTTTTTTTTTTGCTCATGAACTTTAAAACTCTAGGACAGTAATAATTAATTACATTAACATTAATAAAATGTTGAAAGAATTAAATAATCAATTGCACTTGTATTTATTTAAATTTTAAAGAAGAAAAAGGAAAAAGGAAATAAAATTGGGTAATGATGAATGTGTAGACATAGATAATATCCTGAACCAATGCATGTTGTGTTAAATCTTTGAAAATCGATCGAGTGGGATCGCCTGTGCCTGTGGGGAATATATACCAAATTATATAATATTATTATTTAATTATCTCTTTTTCTTTTTGCAGGTGAAGGGTGTGGAATGAATAGACATGAATTGCAGGGTTTCATCAAACCCCTATTAACCCTATTTCCACTACATTCCCCTTGGATTTTAGTTACTCCCTCCGTGTCAAGGATGAATTTGCACATTTGGGATGACACACATTTTAATAAATGTGTAAGAAAAGGTGTAATGAGTGATGTTTTGAGCAATAGTTTTGTAAACTTTTATGAATAAATTAAAGTAAAAAGTAGATTGAGTGTGGAAAAGTAATGACATATGGGTAAATATGTGTATATTTTGAGGGTGAGGATTATGTAACAATATTTCTTTTTATGGAGTGTGCAAATTGGTATGAGACATCCATATATGAAAAATGTACAAATTCCTATGGGACAGAGGGAGTATAATACTACGTTTATGTATAAAAGTAATTGCATTTTGTGTAAAATTAAAAATATTGTAAAAATAGAGTTTATAAATGATGTGAAAGTTATTATGGAACAATTGAAAATTATTGTGGAACAGACGGAATAGTAACTTTTATAAACAGTTGAACAGACTTATTTAAGAATGCCATGATAAGTAAAGTTTTGAGTATATTTTTATGTAAGTAAAGAAATAAGTCGATGTGTACGTATGTGTAAAATTACAAATATAGGAAAAATGGAGTTTATAAAATATTTTTCATTTCAACATTGTAAAGTTATTGTAGAACATCCGTTAAAAAAAGTGTAAAAATTATTACAAAACGAGCATATATTTTTTTTTCGTGTTTGTTTCATCACATCTCATCATCAACAGACAATATTAGACATGGATGGGAACCTTCTGGGACCCCACTACTCCATTGCTTCTATGAACATTTTTCGTCCTCTCCCAACCTCTCATTATTTTTAATTAATTTTCTTAATTTAATTGTACAACAAATTAAATTAATATAAATTATAGCGAATGCATCATATATAGAGGGTCTATAGTTTATTGTAAATGTTATTTAATTAGCATTGGATAAGAGATGAAAATAAGTCACAATATAAGTTAATAATAAGTGAAAATACTAATACCACCCTCTATTTAAATTAAAATGAAATAATAATATCTAGAAGTACTATTAAATAAAGTAGATATTCAAAATATATAAATATTTTTAAATTGTTTTAGTTATATACTGTACATAATAAATAGGAGGTGCAAAGTTCAAATTGATCATATATATGATTGCAATTAAACTAATTAATATATTAATACACAAGCATAATGACACGTACCAAACATATTCAATAGGAAAATAACATTTCGCAATACATTAAAAAACTTCAAACTCAATTAAAATTTAGTATAAATTGACACATAAACTAAATTAATAAAAAACCCTAACACAACAACCTTCTAAACTAAGTACCTAGTATAATAATACAAAATGAGGAACATATTTTTTTGACTTTCATTAATTTTTCTCTTTTCCACCTTTCATTTCTACTCTTCTTTTAATCTTTCCAAAAAAAAAATTATTAATATATTTCTAAAAAAATAGGGGTAGTTTAGGATCAAAAATCATTGATAAAAATAGGAAAAACGACAAACTTTTTAAAACAAAATTTAAGATCAAATGCGATAAACTTTATGAAACGGAGGGAGAATATTTCTAATAAAGTAGAAATACTTATAATATCCCTCTTAAAAGTTAACTTTATCACTTTTTATTTTGCATTCCATCTAAAGATCGACTAATCTTAGGAGACATACAGAAGTATACACTCCTAAATTACAAGCCTACACTGTACACACAAACAGTTAAATATGGAAAGAGTATTGGATACTATAAAAAAGAAATGGAATAGTTTATTTCTATATATATAATTGGTTTAGGATACACTAGGCCGGCACCACATATATATTTCAAATAATACAAAAGTTGACCTAATGTGGAGTATGTTCCCCAATTTAGCTAGCTATAACTTCTTATATCTCCCTTTTCACTTTCAATTTTCACATGAGAGATATAAAGCTACATTTTACATGTTTTTTTAATGTGTTTAATTTCTATTTTATCTAGATTATATATAACATTGAATTTATTTATTTATCCAGTTAATTGCAAGTGACGTACGGACAAGAAATTAATGATGCAAAGTTTGGATTAGTACATTAATATTGTGACTGCTAAATTAAATCGTGTGAAATGTGAACACCTATTAGGCTATTACTACATGATTTAATCCTTAAATTCTAAGCTAATTATTAGGAGTCATTTTCACATTCAAGTGAAGTTGTAAGGTTTTGTTTTTTTCTGCACCATTGTTGTCCAACACCCCACTCAATAATAATATTCTATAATTCTTAGAAATCAAGCTAGTTTTATTAAAATTGTTCCTTTAGGAAATAAAAAACCCTAAATATCACTCAAATATCCAGTTCCTTTTTGACTTATTATAAACTTCAATTTCAAATATCTAAATATTAATTTTATTCTTCTTCGATAAGTAAATTTCTTCCCTCCTATTCTATTTGTCATTCACACCCCAATTTTGAAAATACGAACATTTATAAAATAGTTAAAATAATTAACTTAAACGCTTCAAAATTTTAGTTTTAAGTTTACAACGATAAAGTAAAAGGGTGCAACGACTATTATAATTAAAATTACGTTAACTTTAGCAGCAAAAAAAGGTTGTAATAAAATCGAGAAGTTCACACTTAACTAATTAACCAAACATCCATAAAAATAACCACAATCCAATTTAATAAACATGCAAACGAATAATAGTCTTTTATTCTTAAATAAATAAATATCGTCTGTCATCACCACTCCTCGTCGTTCAACCTGAAATTGCAAATTATTGAGGATGAGCATGCGATCACATTCAGTGAGATTAAGTCATTCAATATTTAATGTCTTAATGACTCATACGAGTATTACACAAACACACAAAAGTTAGCTCAACTTTTTACCGTATACATAAAAAATTACAAAATTACCCTTTAAAACCTTATTCTTCGTTACACTTTTTTAATACTTTGTGTCTATCTATGAATGAAAGTTATTACGAAACGGAGACATGCAGGATCTTAGCTAGGTCGTGTGCTTTACCATTTTTGAACCCACCGCAAGGGGTAACTGTCTCTTATCTCTTGACACTAAACTCCTGATGCTTCTGCTTCCTTCTGCATATCCACACAATATTTTTCAAGCGTGATCAACAGAGCTGTCACCACCACTGCCAACAGTAATATATATAGTATTACTTCAAATTATTCCTTCAGACAACCTAAGAAACAAAAGAATATAATCTCCCCCCTTTTACCATTTGTTGACCACAATAATACTGTCACGTATATCAGATCAAACGAAAAATGAAAGTTGAGTAGCTTTTACCAGAACGGACGAATAATATAATCTCCCCTCCCCCGCCCTTTTACTACTTGTTGACCACAATAATACTAATACAAAATATACCATACAAAAAAAAAAGTTGAATAGTTTTTATTGGGACAGACGAATACATGTACATATATAGTACCCCGTATGCACTACTACATATTTGGCCTTGAAGAGCAATTTAGCTTGGACAGCTCCCACTTGGAGAGCTCTTCTAAAAGCTCTCAAAGGCCAAATATGTAGTAGTGGCGTACTACTTGTTGACTACAATAATACAGATATCAGACGAAAAATGAAAGTTGAATAGTTTTTACTGGGATGGACGAATACAGGTACATATATAGTACCCCACACGGCATGGATTGTAGTGTGAACATGCAATAATATATCCACTAGCTATATACAACACTGAGAGTGGTAGATACAATTTGTTCAATTCATCATCAAATATTACATTGAAAATAATTTTAAAAAATAATTAGATAATGGAAGGAGAAAGAGGGTTGTCTTATGATCATCATTTTTCTCAAGAGATGGGTTTCATACAATTTGAAGGTGATCACAGCCAGGTTTTAAGTTTTCTGGTGGCGCCGCCTCCTCTCCACGGCGGCGCCGCCCCTGCTAAGCCTACCGCCGCCTTTAATCATACTCATGACCACCTTCTAAATAGACCCTCATGGAATAACCAACAGGTGTGTACTTAATTAATTAGTTTTTTTTATTTATTTATTTAATTGATTTTACTCATTGAAAGTTTGAATTCTTGGGGCTTATTATTGTGATTTCATTTACAATTCATGTTAATTGTTAAGTTGCTTCATTTTGAAGATCTAATTTTTTGATTAATTTAGGTAGGAGGAGGAGGGGTGGATCCAAAGGGTGTTAATGAAGAAAATTGCAGTGGTAACAACAACAATGAAAGTGGCAATTCATGGTATCATAACATGATAATTTCTCTCAATCCCTTTTTTTTTTTTTTCTATTATATTAATCTTGTAACTTCTTGGGTGCTATCTTACCAGCACTATTAATGCACTAGATCCCATCACAACTTCGAAATTAAGCGTGTTACTACACCTTTTTTTTTTTTATCATAAAATGAATTTCTCTCAATCCCTCTTTTTTTTGTTTCCTATTATACTAATCTTGCAACTTCTTGGAGGAGTAACCGGATTCAATCAGAACTTCGAAATTAAGCGTGTTACTGCACCCCTTTTTCTTTATCATAACATGAATTTCTCTCAATCCCTCTTTTTTTGTTTCTTATTATATTAATCTTGCAACTTCTTGGGTGCAACCGGATTCCATCAGAACTTCGAAATTAAGCGTGTTGGGGCGAGAACAGTACTATATACACCCGTTTTTGCCTCGGTTTTCTTTTCGTCGGAAAAAAGAAAAGAAAAAGGAAGTCTTGCTACTTCTTTAAGGGCATTGATATGGGCCTATCTCTATCTCTTTTCATTCAATGATGACTAGTCATTAAACCCTAATGATCTTTCTCATGAATCTAGCTTTTTTCATTTGGGAAATTGCAAGATTTTCCAAACAAGTAGGAAACAAAAAGGCTTCTTCTTGTTCATTATATATATATATATTCAAATGATCTACATGATGGGTTTTTTATTTGGGTGCATGGTGTGGTGTTAAAAGTATGATGATACATACTATTGTGAAGTCTGAGAAGGGGGCAGTGGTGCTTCCACTACAGTCAAATCTTGATCAGATTTCCACGTGATATCTTTCTATTAATATTACTCATAATTTTTTGTTTAACAAAGATTAATGATTGAATTATATTGTTATATATATAGGTGGAGGAGTTCTTCAATAAATTCAGACAAGAACAAGGTGAAGATAAGAAGAAAGTTAAGAGAGCCAAGATTTTGTTTTCAGACAAGGAGTGATGTGGATGTTCTTGATGATGGCTACAAATGGAGAAAATATGGTCAGAAAGTTGTTAAGAATAGCCTTCATCCAAGGTAATTAAAATCTTTCATTTCATGGTGGATATATTAGTCTCATTTTGATCCCACATTATAATCAATTTAATATATATACACGATTTTGATAGTGAACCAGTTGGCGGGTTCTTCGTTGTTAATATATATACTTATTTAAAATTTGGAAAAATTAAGAATAGTAATCATCCTAGCTAGCTAGATGCTATGACAAATTAAGTATCATCATTGTGGGGGGTTTGTATCCAATCACTTACAGCTGGGTGGGTGTTATTAATCTAAGTCCGGGCTAAACAACTTGTCGGATCTAAACTGTACACACCTAAAGGAGTTTAAGTGAGTCGAGTCAACTCGCGAGCTACTTGTACTCGATTCGGAAAAAGATCAAAATCGATTCGAAGTTAATCGAGTCGAGTCGAATTTCGAGCTACTCAAATAGCTATCGAGTTCGAGTTCATAAATATTCGGCTCAAAAGGCTCGCGAGCTTAATCGAGCTTGAACAATATTTATTATTTTGCCATTAATATATAGTTATTTATATGCAAGTAATCAAGTTGAGTCGAGTTCGAGTTTATTTTATAAAAATTATATTTTACAATTAATTTTAAAAATTATATAGGTAATCGAGTTGAGTCGAACCGAACTCGAATTTATCGAGTCGAGTTTCGAGCTCAGCACTACTGAGCTCGATTCGACTCATTTACACCCCTACCTCAATTACTATTTATATTACATCTTATTTAAATTACTAAACACGCCTCAACTTTATACTGTTATTGCTAAAATAATTTTAAAAAATAGCACAAACAAAAGGAAGACACATTTTCACTATAGGGGAAATAGATGGTCATTCACAAATTGACCTATCTTAGTGTATAGGGTTTCAAGTTTTTTTGGTTCAATTTTGCTATTTTTGAGTATTTTAATGTAAAAAAAAAAAGACTGGTATAATGGTTTTGGAGCACTATTTATGATTACTTTTGTAAAATTTGAATTTCATTAGGCTATTGTTTTTTTAACAATATTTATATATGGGTACGTAATATAGACATTTAACACAAGAGTGTTTTTGTCCAAAAAAATCTCAGGATATGCATGTATGGTAAATTCAGTGTAGTTTGATCCCAAAAAAAAAAAAAATCAGTGTAGTTTGTTTAGCGCTGCATTAATTTAATCAAGGATTATTATTTATTAGCACATTAATTAGAAACAATTAGATGGCCAATATGCCTAATTTAATTAGATAGACAACTAAACCAGAAATTCACACTCTAGCTAAGAAATATTTGTTGGTTAATTTATTTATTTAATGGCAATCTATACTTTAGTCTTAAATCAGATAATAAGTTCTTTAGCACATTCTTTTACTTAAAAGGATATACGGAGTATACCCTTCTCCAAAAAATTTAGTTCATATGATAAAAAAATATCACAAAAAATATTAGTTATATATTGAAAATGAACTCGTTTGATACTTCTCTTATTTATTTCAAATTTTCGGAGGAATTTGAGCAACCTTTGAAAAATATTACAATATGTAAATATTTGTAAATTGGTACTGCAGTAGTTGAATAATGTTTTATTTAACTAAAAGAAAATGTTGTTTGCAGAAGCTACTACAGATGTACACACAGCAACTGTCGAGTCAAGAAACGGGTCGAGCGGCTGTCGGAGGATTGCCGGATGGTAATAACAACGTACGAAGGCAGACACAACCACATGCCTTGCGACGATTCAAACTCGTCCGAAAACGACTGTTTCACCTCATTTTAAACACTCCATCAGGTCTCTCCTGCTGCAGCATGCATGTATACTATGACAATTTGTTGGTATATATATATGACTCACGAAATCTAGCTCGTATATGTTAAGGTTCTCATTTGTTTGTTTATTACTTAGGCTTATGTGGATAGCTCGTATTTTATTTCTAATTTCAATTTTCTACACATGCAATGCTATATATATTAGTGTGTCCCACAATCTATCTCTTGTTACACAAAATTGTATCAATCTTTGTAATGATCTTGCAAACCCCTAAAAAAACGAGGACACACATACTCTGAAAACAGGGCCTAGGTAGGATTGATCCTGACCGTCGGATGGAGGATAAGGAGAGTTGCTCTCCGCCTCCCTCAGACGAATGGTTCGTAGTTCGTACATGTAGTAAACAGCGAAATCAAGAGTTTTATAAAGATTCAAAGAATAACTAACTAAATAAATCCACAGATATTTCCAAATGCCCTGTCCGGTTAGTTAACTAGCTAGCATCAGATCATCGGTGTACATAGCGAGAATGTGTGCTATAATTAGTCCTTTAAAACTTCAAAAAATCCATCTAATGACGTGCTCCAAGCCAAATGATTCAGTCGATTCTGATAACGTTCCAGTTCCTTGCAGTCAGTGCATTCTTCAGTCTGTTATGTTGTTAAGAGTAAAAATGGTTAGCGTGCAGTCTGTTGATCAATAATTTGAACAAAGTAATAGGCAAGTTGGAAAACTTGTCAATAGCAAGTGTGAACTTAACACAAAAAGGTGAAACGAAATGAGACTTTAGTATTATCATGTTGACAGCAACGAAAAATTGCACACACATTTGGTATGAATCTATGATCAATGTTGTGTTTAAGGTTGCAACACTTCAATGACTCCTCATTCAACCTTAAATGCGATTTTAATGCCGTAAACAACTCTTATGCCATGGAGCTCATCAGTTATGACCAATATTATTACAATTTACAATTTTGCAGGAGTCATAAACATATTCAATGCCGCTTTGGAGCAAGTCCAGCTCAAGAAAAGAGTCGAACATCCTGAATTTTGATACACTCGGGATAATACATACGACTTTCTTGTATGTCTAATTGATTATTCCTACATGAAGCTGTGCTAATTTACAACGTTTTTATCCTAGAATCTGGTTCCTCATTGACCTGTTAACATCATATTTCACAGCTGATTATGCAAAAACTCAAAAGCATGGACCAATGAACTGAGATTAGCACTCAGTAGATATGACTCAGTTTTGAGATAAAAAGAAACTGCAAAAAAAGGTTCTTCATTTCTCAACCTAATATAACTACTAACTAACAGTTTCAACGATCACCAAAGTGAGAATTGCAAAGTATTTATAAACACGAAGTAATGCTTCCTATAGACAATGCCAACCTACCAGAGTCCTGTAAGTTCACACTTCACATAATCGTATAACGGAATAAGCCACATATTTACCATAGGTAAACACAAAGTAAACCAAGAGACACTAAGGGCTTGCTTTGTTGGACTAGAAGGAATGGATACTTTTATCCCATTTATCCCGTGTTTGGTTCATGTGACACCTGCCCGTGATGTATTGCCTGCTTGGCTAAAAAACTCTACTTCTCCCATGAATGAGGGATAATTGGTCACGGGGGAGGGGTCGGACTAGTTGTCCTGTTAGTGAGAAATAATTACTTATCTATTGTATCCATATAATCAAACGAGCCCTAAGCTGACAAGCTCCAAATCTTCTAGCTGCTAACACTACATAATCGCCTATATATACAATCATCATATGGTAAATCAAATTTACTGACAAATCTATAATCAACGAATCATCTGTAGCTTAAAAAGTTAAACATCAAATTGTAGATGATACCCTATGAACAACTCAGCGTGCATTATGCATATGATCTAAGTACTACACTTGCATTATCCACTGTACATTCACATAATCATCCAAATGCAAAGCTACTAAAGATACTGGCCTGTGTATTCTAGCATGATATATGCAATCTATCAATATTGGTATTTAAAGCACAATTACATTAAACCTAACAATTCGAAAGCAACATTACCTCAATAATCGAATCATCATATAACAATTATCAGCCGAGAAAAACCAATTTCTCGGCGCCGTTAATCGTGATTCCTGTCCGCTTAACGGATTCAAAAAAGGGGCCCAACATCTTGCGATAATATATCGGCCTCGAAGCCTCTTCTAGCACATCAATTCCAACGGTGGAGACGCCGGTTTCTCTGAGTCGGACGCCGATCTTATCGCCGATTCGGGAGGCGATTCTGGAGTCCCAATATATCTTGGAGCGAGGGAAGCGGTTGAGCTTCGCCATGTATTCTTTGACGAATTCTTGCTCGGTAGATGAGGCAATAGCTATGATGGAGTTGGAGCTATGGCACGTGACTTGAGCGCTGATTTTCCTGCAGGAGAGAACCAAGCGGAGGAGGTGCTCGGTCTGTAATGTCGCCGGAGCCGCCATTTCTTATCGGCTGCCAAAATTGGGGGAAAAAATAATCCTGCCCTTTTCTCAATTTTATAAGATACCAATTTATCCGGTTTCAACAGCTGGTTTCCCCGCCAGGTTCCGAACCGGAATCAGCTTTTGCAATTTATTTAAAATAGGAATAGGAATCGAAATCGAACCGGTCTAGAATCGATTTTAGACTATGTTTATCGGGCAATTGACGATCAGGGCATACATATGCGGAAAAAAAAATGAAAATTGATTTATTTGGAATCACCTTGGTTGTCCGTCAACCAGAGATAACCAAGTGTGTGTGGGGCCATGGGGATAATGTTTTATCCCAAAACAATCCAAATATGCCACTTGTCAAAATTTTACTCGTGGGTTATATTTTATTTTGATAATTTCTGATTTTCACTTATCTACTTAATTAAAAAAAAAACTAAAATTCATAAAATTAAATTCTCTATCTATAAATTGATATATTTTGGATCACAATTTCATACACTCCCTTCTCTCTTCTAAATTGTTTTAATTATCTTTTTTCTCTTCTAAATTGTTTTAATTATCTTTTTTCTCTTCTAACATGATCCAAATGATCCCAATTATCATCATGACTTTCAAAACCAGTCAAGTTCACAAAATTTTCAATTGTTTTTTAATATTGATAATTCTCAATTTTCTCAATATTATCAAAATTCTCAATTTTCTCCGAATTTGAACCAAGTTCCTATCTCCGAATTTTAATATTAAATAACGATATATATTTTTTTAATATTGTGAAAATATTATAAAGAATTAATAATATATATAATTATTATATTATAAAAGAAATAATTTATTAAATGTTGGTTGTGGTTGTGGTGGTTATGAATAAAGTGTGAAAAAAGATAAATTTGGGTTGTGGTGTAAAATGGATAGGTGGAGGAGTGAGAAATAAATTTTATATTTGATGACCCGGTCATGACCGAGCATGGATAAACATGGTCTTACTGTCAGCTGACCGGATATAGTACAGATTGATTTGGCCCGTTGATCTACAACGGTCAATAGATCTCAACCATTGAATTATAAATTTAATTTTTATACATAAAAAATGATCAAATCGTAAGAGGCTGTTTTTACACCCCTAGAATCGAAATCGAACCGTCAGCATAAAGATTTTGATTCGATTTTTTAATAGAAATCCGATATTCTTTAGATTCAAAGATTATGTTGTATTGTAGAGTAGTACTAATAAACTGCAAGTGGAATTAAAATTGCATTCTCGTTAAGTACTTCATATGTTGGAGGATGAATTGTCTTCATGAAATTATTAGTCGTGTAATAAGAGAGTGGTTGTAGAGAAATAGTATTGCATAATCAAACGGGGATAATAATTACCTTATTTAAAAAGAAAAGTAATTTAATTGATCATCTTTTATTCTCGTTAACGAAACTCAACGTAAACTATTGTTATCATTAGTGGTTTAGTCACATTCTTCCACATATTACAAGCTCCCCAACCCCCACCCCCCCTAAATATGATTCTTCTATTAATAACTAAAGAATAGTTTTTTACAACATTCTCAATTGTTATCCAAAATGTTCTTCCTAGAGAAGAATTTTTGACCTAAAAAAAACATTTTCTTGTTAAATCCAAACATTTTTATTTACTCTGGCAATACGCAATTTTTCCCTTGAATGTCATATTCTACTCTGTTTTTTCCTAAAATAAGTTTCTACATTTTTGTCCCCTGCACTTTTATTTCTATTAATTATTGTCCTTTCATTGACAAAGTCATGGGCAAATGCCTCATAATAATAACAAAAGAGTCAAAAAAATTGACTATGAAAGTTAAGGAGGAAAAGGTCAAAACTTTTTGAGTGCAAGTTGGGTAGAATAGGAGTCTTCCCATTTAATTCTTAGACCCTATATTACGTTCTCGGACTTCTGTTGCACGGATGAGATCACTTATTTTAATTTTTGTGTTTATATAAATTATTGACCTGTGTTATATTAAAAAATAATTAACATAATCGGTGGTGCTGTCAATTTCCCGGAAAGCAAGTTGGATATTATAAGTCTTGCATTGACTTGAATAGTCCCCCAAAATCACTTCCATTTATAATGCTGCAATTCCCATGAACAATTACATCTTCCCCTCACTCAAACATGGCTACACAAAGGCCCTCCGCCGCTCCTCCGCCGCCTTCCGCCAACGACGAAACCCCCCGGAAATATCATTACACTTTAACCCTTTCATTCCCCTTTAACATCCCTTCTTCCCCAGAATCAGCTGCAGTAAGAATAGTAAAAAACTTGGAAAGATTCGGTTTATACTATTCCACTTTCATATGGACAGTTCTATTCATTGCCCTAGCGCCTGAACGTAAAGTTTCTGTTATATTTCTTGTTGCAATGACTGAAGTCACTTTTCTCTACTATCTTCTTCTCCGTGCCCTCCCGGATTCTGTGATTCTTCACAGGATAATCGATAAGAGATTTGTGTTGTTTCTTGTGTTTGTTGTGACAGCCGTTTTGCTGATTTTGACACATGCTGCTGCTCATCTTTTTATAGTCCTTGGAGCAACTCTGCCCGTTGTTCTGCTTCTTGCAGCCTTGACGAAGACGGAGGAGGTTGTGTACGTGCACGAGGGGGGCGAGATGGCTCGTCTCGTGCAAGAAAAGCTCGATCGACCTCAGCCCGAGAGTTTGGTTTGAATTAAGTTGTTGTGTTTGTAATGAAATTTCGTGTAAAATTGTGACAGCTGCTCGCCTTATATTGCTTATATTTGCAATGTGGAATAAAGTGTTGGATTTATTAGGTGTGTCAAGTGAAGTTGTGTTGAACTCGATTTTTATACTCGTAGCTTGAAATTGGACTCAAACTTAGTCTATACTAAAAATTTGTTTTGAGGCATATTCAATATTGAGTGAGGTTTGATGACATTTCACGTTGACTTGACATTGACTTCTATTTGTAATTGTACCATTTAACCTTTAATCAGTTCAAAGTAAGTAAAATTTACAAGTATTAACAATAAAGTTGTATAACAAAAAAAAAAGACAAGGTAACAAAACCAACCACTAGTCGACCTCGTATTGGCCAGAATAGACATGTCCAACCGGCCGAAACCGCCGGTTACGGTTAAAAATCGGCGGTTTCGGTTTTGCATTTTTTGTAACCGAAACCGAACCGGCAAACCGTCGATTACGGTTTTCTAACCGCCTATTTTAATACACCATTCTTTTATTTTTTATGTATAAATTTAAATTATATAATTTTTATTAAATTCTAATAATATAGTTTCTAAAAAAAAGAGTTGAAACAAATAAAAAACGAGCAAAAACAGAGAAAAAAAAAAAACAAAAAAAAACGACTGTTTCGGTTTGCCAAAACCTGCAACCGAAACCGAACCGCCATTTTCCGGTTACGGCCGGTTTGAAAAATCGCCGGTTAAAAACCGGCAGTTTTCACGGTTTGGCGGTTTTTCGGTTTTTAACGCCCATGTCTAGGCCGGAATGGAAGAATTCGAAAGGGTTTGGTGTGATTCATGGCACAAACCTGCGACAGGGATGCTTAAAGTAAACGTCGACAAATGGAAAATCAACACAAACGAGTGGAATAATTTCATGATTTTAATATCTGATAGTTACAGTCCTGTGGAAATGAAGAATCCATTAAATTAAAATCGAGTGTTTATTGGATGTCCAGTTTTTACATTGAAGCTGCTGTTGAAACTTGAAAGTGTGTTATTAAGAGAATAATGGCTTTCTGTTAAGCGATTTGAGGATGTTCGTCTTGATAATTTGGTGGGGGCCTGTAGATACTTTGAGTTATTCTTTATCTTCTTTAGTTTTTGAGTAATTCATGTGGGAATGAAGAATCCATTAAAATCTTGTCTTTATTTGAAGTCCAGTTTTTTCATTGATTGTACAGAACAAGCTGCTGTTGAAACTTGAAAGTATGTTGTTAAGAGCATAGTTATTAAAGGCATAATATACAATGTTATTTCGTATGACATTTATTGATATTTTTCGAAATTTATCGATATTTTCTCGATATTTTACCGATATTAGGCTCGATAATTTTAATTTTTTTACAAATATCGTGGAAATATCGGTTCTTCCCAATATCGATATCGGTGACCCCGAAAAATGAATATATCGGGGATATTTCCGGATATTTTCATCCATGGTTGTGTGGGCTCTTTCCTGGAAAGCCAAGTTGGATATTATAATTACAAGTCTTGCATTGACTTGAATAATCCACCAAAGTCGCTTTCATTTATATATAATGCTGCAATTCCCATGAATAATTACATCTTCCTCTCAAACATGTCTACACACAGGCCCTCCGCCACTCCTCCGTCGCCTCCCACCACTCAGAACGACGACAAATCCCACCGGAAAAATCCTTACACTTTAACCTTTTCATTTCTCTTCAACAACCCTTCTTTCTTAGAATTAGCTGCTATTATAAGAAATTTGGAAAGATTCTGTTTATACTACTCGACTTTCGTATGGACCGTGCTATTCATCGCCCTGGCGCCTGAACGTAAAGATTCGGTTATAGTTTTGGTTGCTATGACTGAAGTCACTTTTCTCTACTTTCTTCTGCTCCGTGCTCTCCCGGATTCTGTGATTCTTCACAGGATAATCGTCAAAAAATTTGTGTTGTTTTTTCTGTTTGTTGTTACAGCCGTTTTGCTGATTTTGACAGAGGCTGCTGATCATCTTTTTGTGGTCCTGTTAGCAACTGTGCCCATTGTTGTAATTCATGCAGCGTTGGTCAAAACGGAGGAGGGACTATATGTGCAGGAGGTGGGCGAGATGGCTCGTCTCGTGCAAGAAAAGCTCGGTCAATCTCAGCCCGAGAGTTTAGTCTGAAGTTATTGTGTTTGTAATGAAATTTTGTGTAAAATTGAGACGATTGCTCTTCTTATATTTGTAATGTGGAATTAAAAAGTGTTGGATTTGATGAATTTAGATGTTGAATTAAAATCAGAAAATTCAGATAATTGATTTGATGGGATCCAAACTCACGTTGACTTCAACAATAAGAAAATTTTGGAAGAATCTTCAAAGCTTAAGAATCCACCACCCATAGTAGCATAGCGTGTTCTTCGTCTCCCTCTTATTTTCTCCCTCTTATTTTCAGCTTTGCTGCCACTGTCGCCCCACCTTATTGCTTGCCGCCGCAATTGGTTAGCGGGATCAACGGGTCGACCTCCTCGACGGCGGCATGGTGGTAATCGTGTGAGAGATTCGTTGATCCCGTTTATGTTTTTCTTTTATTTCTAGTCTTTTGAGTTCTTAGTTTTGCTTTATTTTTCTTCCCTGTTTTTTCGTTTCTTCTTTCTAGTTTGTTGCTTTAGCTTTCCTTCAGCATGTCCGACACTCCTCCCTTTTTCGGGTTTGTTCCTGTTTGCAAGGGCTCTCCTATGGTTTCTTTCTGCATGGGTGTTTATGTGGTGGGGTGGATCTTAATTTTAGGTGTTCTTTACCCTTTATTCTTTCTCTAAATTTCTTAAATGAGAGTACTTTAGTGTGGTGGGGTACTCTTCTTTTGAGAGTGGAGATTTGGACTTATTTGTGGACAATGAATTCTCTTGTCTTCCCACTTCCTTACGATTGGATGGGACAGCGTTTTTCGATTGATCTACCTCAAATTGAAGATTTAGTGCTTAGAATTGTTTTGTTTTGATTTGTTTGGATCTTGACCAAACCTCAAAAAAATAAAAATATCTATAATTAAAAAATTTAAATATTAACGATGAAGTTGTGTAACAAACAATAAATAAGACAAGGTAACAATTCACACTTATATTACGTCTAAACTTATCAAGTCTCATTGGTTTAAATTTAATTTAAACACTTTTATAAATAAAAATATTTAATTTATTTTATATATCTTTTTATATATATGCAATCAATATTTATTAAAATTTGTGTAAAAATAAACAATAAATCTCAATTTGCTCAAATTGATTCGGCCCAAAATAAGATTAGCCATTGGAGTTGTTTTGGAAATTAGTAGAGTTGAGGGGCATAACTGAAAATAAAGAAAAGCTCAGAATAAAATAAACAAGAAAAAGAAGCCTTATCTTCTTCAATCCAAACAAAAACCCTCAAATTGTCAATTCCACTCCCAGCATAAACCCTAATCTGATTTCCGATTCCGTCATCGTAGCAATGATACTTCAACCCACCACCCAGAAATGCCCTCCAAATTATCATCACCAGAATCAGAGCCATTTACTCTTTTCAAGCTCCCTCTCATTTTCATCTGGGGTTGTACAAAATTCAAATTTCCTTCTCAAACAACCCATTTTATCCACAATCTATAAGACCCATAAAAGTCCTGGTGTTATCACGTGTTCGTACATGTCACAGGTTTATAGCTATGGAACAGTTGATTACGAGAGGAGGCCCATGCTGAAATGGAACGCTGTATACAAGAGAATATCGATGTTGGAGAACTCGAATTTGGGCGCTGTTTCTGTTTTGAATCAGATTGAAAATGAGGGGAAAAGGCTCACGAAATGGGAACTCTGCAGAGTTGTGAAGGAGCTCAGGAAGTATAGGCGCTTCAAGTACGCTCTTGAGGTAGGTCCCCCTTTTTTCTCTTAGTATCTGATAGTTACAGTCCTGTGGGAATGAATAATCCATTAAATTAAAATCTTGTCAGTTTTTGCATTGAAGATGCTGTTAAAACTTGAAAGTATGTTGTTAGGAGTATAATGACTTTCTTTTTAAGAGATTTGAGGATGTTCAACTTGATAATTTGGTGGGGGCCTGGAGATATCCTTGAGTTATTCTCTATCTTCTTTACTTTTTGAGTTATTCTTTTGGGAATGAAGAATCCATTATTTATCTTGTCTTTATTGGAAGTCCAGTTTTTTCGTTGATTGTGAACAAGCTGTTGTTGGAAAACTAGAAAGTATATTGTTAAGAGTATAATGGCTTTCTGTCAACAGATTTGAGGGTGTTCAACTTGATAATTTGGTGGGGGGCTGGAGATACCCTTGAGTTATTCTTTATCTTCTTTAATTTTTGAGTCATTCTTGTGGGAATGAAGAATCCATTAAAATCTTGTCTTTATTGGAAGTCCAGTTTTTACATTGATTGTGCGGAACAAACAAGCTGCTGTTGAAACTTGAAAGTATGTTGTTAAGAGTATAATGGCTCTCTGTTAAGAGAGATTTGAGGAAGTTCAGCTTGATAATTTGGTGGGGGGCTGGAGATATCCTTGATTTATTCTTTATCTTCTTTAGTTTTTGAGTAATTCTTGTGGGAATGAAGAATCCATTAAAATCTTGTCTTTATTGGAAGTCCAGTTCTTTCATTGATTGTACAGAACAAGCTGCTGTTGAAACTTGAAAGTATGTTGTTAAGAGTATAATGGCTTTCTGTTAAGAGATTTGAGGATGTTCAACTTGATTATTTGGTGGGGGGCTGGAGTTATCCTTGAGTTATTCTTTATCTTCTTTAGTTTTTGAGTCATTCTTGTTTCAGAGAGTCGTTTTGCCGTATTGGTTATATGTTGTAGTCTTACTTGACTTGGGACATTGCTGTCTTTGGCCTTTCCTTGTAATTGGAGAGCTAGATTTCTATACCGATTTGCCAATTACCATGTCTGCTTTCTACAGGCTATTGATATAATTGATGAGCTAGTGTAGTTGCTTTATAAATTATAGAGTCATTTTATATCATGCAATCTTAGTATCTGTAAAAAAATTGTGTACTGTAGGTTTACGAATGGATGAATAATAGAGCAGAGAGGTATCGAATAACCACAAGTGACACTGCTATTCAACTGGATTTGATTGCTAAAGTACATGGAATTTCGAGTGCTGAACAATATTTCGAGAATTTGCCAGATGCCTTGAAAGATAAGAGAATATATGGGTCTTTTTTAAATGCCTATGTCCGTGCTAAAATGAGGGAAAAAGCTGAATCCTTAATGGATAAAATGAGGACCAGAGGTTATGCTAGCCATTCGCTTCCGTTTAACGTGATGATGACACTATATATGAACCTTAAAGATCCTGAAATGGTTGAGTCACTAATTTCAGAAATCGAGGAGAAGAACATACCGCTTGATATTTACACATACAACATTTGGTTATCATCCTGTGGATCTCAAGGAAATCTGGATAAGATGGAACAAATCTTTGAACGAATGCAGCAAGATACCTCCCTAAATCCCAATTGGACTACCTTCAGCACAATGGCGACAGTTTATATTAAATTCGGGCAACTCAGAAAGGCTGAAGACTGTTTGAAAAAGATTGAAGATAGACTGACTGGCCGGAACCGCATGCCGTATCATTATCTTATTAGTCTGTATGGAACTGTTAATAATAAAGACGAGGTTTATCGAGTATGGAAAATCTACAAGGCTACCTTTCTCAATATTCCAAATTTGGGTTACCATGCAATGATATCTTCTCTGGTCAGAATGGACGACATTGAGGGCGCGGAGAAGTTGTACGATGAATGGCTTTCAGTGAAATCAATTTATGATCCTAGAGTGGGAAATCTTCTCCTGAGTTCATATGTAAGAAAAGGGCTTTCTCAAAAAGCAGAGACCTTTTTCGACCAAATTATTGAGACTGGAGGAAAGCCTAATTCGGTGACTTGGGAGATCGTTTCAGAAGAGCACATTCAAAATATGAGGATTCCGGAAGCTTTGTCTTGCTTACAGAGTGCTGCTTCAGCTGAGGGCTCGAAGAACTGGAAGCCAAATCCGGCCAATATGTTGGCCATTCTCAAGATTTCTGAGCAACAAGGTGATGTAGCAATTAAGAATGCTGTATTGGATATTCTAAGGCAACAGGGATTGCTAGACGATGCAAGTTATATGTCGTTTATACCCTTATCGGAAGATGGCACAATCACCAGAAGCGTAGATGACATAGCTGAAATCGAAGGGGACAACGATGGAGATTACGAACTTCTGAACCAACTGGAGGAGAGCTTGTGAGAATAATGAATTTACAACATTGTAAGTAAATATTGTACTGCTCTTTTTGGGTAGCAATGAGTTTTGTCAGTAAATGAAATTGTGCTGAAACATTATTTACTTGCTTTATTAAAAATCCCTTTCTGTACTGAGTCTGTGAATCTGATTAAGTTTTAAAAAAAATCCAAATACAGCAGCAGCTTGGCATGGAGGAAATTGCAAGTAGGGCCTCCAAATAATGATCAATTGTTATAGAAACCATTTTATATCTCAATTCTCATAACTTATGTTTTCTGTATTTTGATTTTATCTCATTTAGAGTTATAGTGTCAGTGATATGTCCATCCAGTTATCAGACATGAGACACTATAACATGTCTTGCATCATATATGCATGTGAAATGGAAGAAGGGGATCCTTAAATTATTTTAGAATTAGAAATTTTATTTTTATTTTGTGTAAATGTGCAAACAATTTTTATGATTTTTTTATTTTATTTTTTGTAAAAATCTAATGATTTTTTTTAATTTGTGGGTCACATCAGGGAGTATATTTTATTGAGGATGCTATGAATAAAATTGGTATATTTGAAATTGGCAGATCTAGAAATGTATAGACATGGACATAGGCGAATATATTTAATTTAATTTAATTTAGTGGGGCGAAGGAAGCGGAAGTCACATGGCCAATGGGAATTATTGGAGGTATACGAATGCTGCCAACATCAAACTTTGTGTTCTTTTTTTTTTTTTTTTTTCTCTCGGTGTAATTGAATCACAATTTTAATTCGATTTAATGTGGAGTGTCAAAAATTTAATTGAGCAATTTGTTGGGATTTAGCCCAAGTGTTGTTTTGGTCATTGAGTCTTCACACAAATGTCCAACTTATTGTTGTCCTAAGTTATTCACAGTCTTTCCATTTATATTGAGTCACCCTCTTCATTGACAATGACGTGTGATGAAAACGTGAGATTAGAGAGAGAGAAAAGTGAGGGTGAAGTGCTACCCATTTTAGTTTTTTGGTTATCTTCACTACGTCCCCATACAATCCGACATGTGTTAGAGCCCGTTCGCGTGACGTGACCCAAGTCGAGTGACGGCCGACGGCACCGAAACGGCGAAACCCAACACAATTGAATACTATATATTTAAATCACTTCAAATATAATCTGTCTAGTTTTTATAATCTGTTTTAACTAGTATATATACTCCCTCCGTTTTAGTGAAAGCTACCAAATTTTTCTTTATTGTCCGTCTCAATGAAAGTTATCCATCTTTTTTTGGAAACTACTCCCCCTCAAATTTTATTATATTCTTATTTCTCTAAATCACCACCTCTAATACATCTACTTATTCTATCATATTTTTAACCTCCGTGTTCAAAGCTTCCGGGTAGCTTTCACCGGGACGAAGGGAGTATAAAGTTTATTATTAAAATACATTGTATAAAGTGTAAAAATGAGAAATAGTTGACAGCAGTGTATGTGGAGAGAAACAGGCTGGAGAAGTTTGTTACACGATATGCTTTACTCTTGTTCCACTCCAACAAAGACATGCATCAACCTTCTCATTTCTTTATTTTTATTTCTACCTTCTTTTATTATATGTCAAGTTCTCTGTATCTGGACTAAAGTCCGACTAATTCGAAAGATCGATTTCACTGTTCGTTAGTCTCAATTGAAACCTGAGACGTAGAGACGGGCATAATCCTGAATTATGAACACTTTTATGAATGAACCTTTCCTTCATGAGACAAATTATCTGCAATAGTGTTCACCTTTCTAGGTACATGAATAAGTTCAACTTGTTAGTTCATGAATTAAAAATATCTTGTCAAATAAATTGTGTTGTCTGGATGTCTGATAATTCAAACAAGAATACACACAACAAGTTATCTAAAATTATGGGTCCTATATTTTCAAATTTCCAAAAAAAAAATTATACAAACCATTTAAAATTAAAAGTTAATTTTCTAAACATTTTTTAAAACGACAATTATTATGAAATTGAAATTTTCTCTTTTATCCCACTTTTAATGTATATTTTTTTTATTGAGGGCCCTCTACATGCATGACACTCACTAATCACTATACCCCAAATAAAAATGGCAAAAGATATTTTATTTTCTATTTTCTGTTTTAATACTTGATTCTTTATATTTGTGCCGACAATTTGGTGCCATACGTAGCTGTCTAATTTAACACTAAATATGTCACATATCATGTGACATCGTGGTCTAATCTAAGCCCTAATTAGATTTATGAAAGATATTTTACCATATTATACTTTATATTGCATTTGATTAACGTAAATAAAGTATATAAACATTAATATTTTTGTTATTACATTACATGTACTTATATCTATTATATATCTACAGAGTGTAAAGTTGTAATAAGAAAATAATAATTAAAGTTATTGAGAATTAGAATCATGAGATGAAGGATGTGGGAGCCACTACTCACATTGCTCCCAAAACATGTAAGCACATGATTAGTATAATAGAATATGCTTAATTATGATCAAGATCTAATATCTATTTTTTATTTATTTCTTTCTAGAAAAAGTTATGAATAGGCTAATGTTTCCCTCCTTCACAAGTTAAAGTTCAAAATTCAAGAATCATTAGCAAGAGATGTTATTATAGGTGAATTATGAATATATCATCAAAAATTCAAATTCATATAAGGTTGTTTGTAAAGAATTATTGAAGAATGAATTTAGAAATTGCTTAATAATAAAAGTTGATATTGTTAGAAAAAATCGTTCAAAAAAATTGATACTCCAGTGTTTAAAGAAAACTGATAACCTGTATAAAAGCATTATATTTTCAGCTTTTAAATTATAGCTTTTGACAATTTTTTTAATGTTTTATAGGTGAATATATCATTAAAAATGCAAATTCATAAGGGTGTTTGTAAAGAATTATAGGGTACTATAACTTTTGAAGAATGGATTTAGAGATTGCTTAATAATAAAAGTTGATAGTGTTCGAAAAACCGTTCAAAAAAATTGATAGCACTTAAAGAAAACTCATAACTTGGTTAAAAGCATTATATTTCCAGCTTTTAGATTATAGCTTTTGACAGCTTATTTAAAGTTTTATAGGTGAATATATCATCAAAAATGCAAATTCATATAAGGGTGTTTGTAACTAATTATAGGGTATTACTTTTGAAGAATGAATTTAGTAACTGCTTAATAATAAAAGTTGATAGTGTTCGAAAAACCGTTCAAAAAAATTGATAGTACTTAAAAGAAAACTGATAACCTGTGTAAAAGCATTATATTTCCCACTTTTAAATTATAACTTTTGACAGCTCATTTAATCTGATACAAAAAATACCAGGAAACACTTCAAACTGATTCTGAAAAGTAAAAAAAAGCAATTAAAAGTTAGTACTAGAATTTGTTGCAAACAAAACACTTGCCAATTTATCACATCAAAAAAGGGCAATCTAGTAAACTCACATTACTTTATTTCAAAACAAAAAAAATCAAAACCAATTTATTTTTTTAAAAGGGAGGCAGCCTTTATATGTATGCCTTTGAACAATATCAAATGGCATCTATCCAAAGAAGAGAAGAATGGGGGAGCTAGAGAGAGCAACCGTGATGCCCAAACTCATCAGCTTCCTCTCTTCTCTTCTCCAACAAGTCGCGGAGACGAACGATCTCAACCCTTCATTCCACGAGCAGAAGATCTCAGTCTTCCATGGCCTCACAAGGCCTACAATCTCAGTCCACACTTATCTTGACAGAATTTTCAAGTATGCGAATTGCAGCCCGTCGTGCTACATTGTCGCATACGTCTATCTCGATCACTTCATGCAGCGCCACCCTTCGTTGCCCATCAATTCCTTCAATGTCCATAGACTTCTCATCACTAGTGTCATGGTTTCTGCCAAATTCATGGATGACATGTAAGAATTCCTCTGTTTTTTCCCCTGTTTTATGATTGATTATGTCATTTAAAAATATAATTGATTTTTGTGGTTGTGGTGAGGAGTTTAAAAAAAATTTAAAAAAAAAAAAACGAGCACACTTTAAGTGGACGAAAGAAGTAACCAGAATTAGTATGTGGTGTGCAGGTACTACAACAATGCACACTATGCAAAAGTGGGGGGAATCAGCACAACAGAAATGAACATTCTTGAAGTGGATTTTCTATTTGGATTGGGATTCCATTTAAATGTGACACCCACAACTTTCCACACATATTGTTCTTATCTTCAGACAGAAATGATGATGCAACCACAATTCATCAACATGCAAGAAGAATCTTGTTTGTATAATTCCAAGTCATCAAAGTTACTCCATTTGTGTTTCAATGAAGATGAATCACAACAACAACAGCAGCAACTTGCTGTTTAATTAATGCAGCAATAGATAGGTTAATTAGTTATACTACTTTTGGCCTTATTGTTGGTTATCTCAATGTGTTGTTGTTTACATTTTAAAAAATGTTTTTTTGGGGAGAATTAGTCCATTGGAATGTACAGTTGGGTTGTTTCTTGTTTTTCACAATTCTTGGCAATTAATTAAGCCCCTTGTTGTTTCTTGTGCATCCGGATTCTGATACAGAAGAAATTCACCGTCGAGCTCTATATCATTAATTTTAAGGAGATTAGGGAAAAGAATAGTGAAAATGGAGTGGAAAGTGGTGGTGGGGTATGTTAATTGTGTGTATATTTTAGTATAGAAGGCAAGTGACAGTTGTATTCTGAATCTGGGAAGGGAACATAATACATGTGCAATCATGGAACATGTATATAAATTGGATGTGCATGTGCATGTGCCAACTTGAAACATGGATTGGGACAACACATTCTAATTCATCTAACATTTTTTTCATTTTTTTTAATGGTAGTTGTTTCTAATTGGAGAATGGTGGGCTGAGGGAGGCTTGGGGCCTACTCATTTGGTAGCTAAAAGGATAGTTCGAAATTACAAGGTGTTTTATCGTGAAACAGACTGTCGTTCATGCTACCCTGTTGTGCATTACACAACAGAGTCAGTTGTGTACCGAACATTACTTTAATGTATGGTACGATATTAAAGTTTTGATGTGTAGTGCACAACTGGTTAGCCAAGTTAAAATTTATATCATCGTATGTTACAATAATAAAATTATCTTAGGTGAAATTTAGCTTAGTGAATACCTTGGAGGGATTCCAATATTATTTTTAAAATCACAACTCAAAATAACTTTTAAAAAACTGATAAACACAACTTTTAAAAATAAAAAGAGATTCTAAATTGGATATAGAAAGTTAGAAACCAGCTGAAAATGGCATTGAATAGCTGTAATTTGTTGGCAAATTATGCTTTAAGAAGAAAGAAAAAAATAAATAAAAAATATGTCGTTGTACGTCCTTGCTTTTTCTTGATTTTGACGTCTCTGTCTTCTGTACAGTATTTCCATTTGGAGAATGTTTGTTGATTGAAATCATGAATTTTCTTACATTCTAGATTTTTGGCGATATATTTAAAATGTACTCTTTATTTCAAATTTTTTTACTAGTTTGCTTGGACATATATATATATAAAAGGCGTCGAATATTCGCATTCACACTTTTTATAAATTAACCCACTTCATTTTTGGTGCAATTTTATCTTTAAAAAAATGTCTAAACTACCAATATTAAATAATTATATACCTATTTTTTTCACCATACAGAGTCATCATCTTCAATAGAGAAAAAATAAACATTAAGAATTTAAAATTTAAAGCTCGAGCAAAGAAATAAACCACGAGTTTGAAAAAAACTTTTCATCCTAAACAATAATTTCCCAAACATCCTGCTATAAACAAAATTAAAGTTGTCAAAAGTGGCGAAACCAATCTGATTGAGTTGTGAACTTATAGAATGAATCTGAATGCAAATGTGTGTTTTTTTTAAAAGAAGCTTGCATTTTTTAGAGAAAGTGAAGTGTTGAATGTATGTTATAAATCATAAGCTTTTTATTTGTAAGGTATACTTATAGCATTTTTTGAATTTAGTGATGAATGTATTTAACCATATTACTGCCTGCACATCGAATCCACTTTCAACTGCCTGTACACCAAATTCGTATATATGCAAATGGGGTTTTTCTATTTTCTTCAGTTTCGAACTTTTAAATAAGATACATTGCACAAAAACTTTGAAAGCACACAAAAAACACGATAGCATACGCATTCCAGAGTTAAATATTGATCATATTGAATCGCTATTCGTTACATATATGAGATCACATAAAGTAAAGTGATTAAATTTACAAAAAATACACAGCCAACTTCCCTGCCATCAAAACATAAGGAAGAAGAAATTCATAATTTGCTTGTTTCTTACCCTAAAATTTTGAGGACTTTGATATTACTTATAAAGCAACAGACAAACATCTAAAATCCTAGAGGCTAAAATGCAACACCATGCCGAGGAATTAAATAATGCAGCAGCACGATAACAAATTTTACCAGAGTAGGCGAAATGCAATTCACCATTTTATCAGGAGGATGTAGTTGAGAGACTTGGTGCAGCCTGATGATGCACACGGCACACCTATGACTCGACCAATGATGCACAAAAAAAAAAACTAAAATGAATTGCAACCAATGCAACAGTAGCAAGTGACAAGAACAGGCTTCGCATTCCGGCAAACCCAATCCAACGACGGTTTATTAAAAACTTTATTCAAAAATCCTTTTATACCAACTTCAAACCATCTCAATAAGCTGAAAGGGGAAGGGGGGCTCTTTCAATGCATTGTAAAGTAACAATAGATAAATGAATGCACATAACCACCAATAAGTCTAATAGCCTTTGCCTTTATCTAATCAAAACCTTTTTACTACAACGCACAAACTGAAAACCAAAAACCCATAGCCTAAAAGGGTGGAGGTAAGTAAAAGGAAAACTAAACCGGAGAGCAGGGCTTGCACCCATTACCAAACAACTTAAAACCAAATTTCCAGAAATGGTGACACTTATAACCAACAGCACCAATTCACAAAGGCATTGTGCGTACCAAACCAAAAACATAACTACATCCAAGGATGCCTTGTCGATCAAGCTCATTGCTTGCATAGGCTTTAATCATTTCTGTAAGCTAATTAACTTTTCATGCCAAAAACCACAGAATTTATTTTGTGCAACTTGGAAGATTTCGTGTACGTAGAAAGGCCAGCCCCTAAACAATGTCCTAATGAATCAGGTGGGCAGGTGTCTCATCTAAGAATTATAAAAGCAATGCCTACTCTCAAGTCTCATTACTAATATATTGTAAAATATTGCAGTACCAATGTTGCTTATTATCTCATTTCAGAACATTGTAAAACTAAAAGCATGTAGTTCCATTGATGCTTAACCATGAGATGGAGAACTTATAGGCACCCTCCGTCAACCAGATACCATTATTTCCAATTAATATTGGTTGACCATCCAAAAATAAGAAACAGAAAAGAAGAATAACATTTGGGATTGTGTATAAACACAACCACATCTTGCTCATCCAATACCATGAACATGTGGGTGACCAGCAACACCACATGCCACACCTTTCAGCTTTTTTCAACATTGTTTACCCTCTGAACAAGATAAAAGCTACTTTCCACGTCAATCACTGGCAATAAACATATTATTTCTAAAACATGCTGAAGATGTCTCCTTTTAGTTCTGAATAAGGATTCCTTAAAACATACAATAAACAGGATGATATAGAATCCAAGTCAGGTCTTCATACGGTTTGGTGCATTGCAGCATCTAAAACTGTACTTGAGTCTCCATCTCTAAAGCTGCAAAGGCTTTTTTCATGTCCAATGAAGCTCCATCTGGATGTGTGGGCACTAAAATCCAAACTTCACAATAATCCACATCCTAGCGCAGCCTCTTCTCAATTCTACTCACTGCCATACACAAGTCAAGGATGATCACATTGCTCCAGTCCCATTGAGCAAAGCACTTAGAAAGAGGATGCAAGTACTATGGCTTCAGGTTTCATTACTTAGACTATGAACAATCCACAATTATTATACCACCCTTTCACTGCCTTATGCAAGCTATCCAAGGTACTATGAAACATGAAGAATAATATTCCTTGTGCAAGCATATTGGGGGGTGCATGTGTGTCTGTGGAAAGAGGGGGAAGGGGGGATTTTCTTGCGTACCTTAATAGTATGACCCGGAACCACTACTTCCCATATAGCTATTACTACCTAAACCACGGCCAGGATACATAGATGAGTATGAGCTACCACCACCAACCTACAGTTTACACAAAAGTACGCAGACTTTAGACATTTCCATGAATATATATCAAGAGAATCACACAGATAGATTGAAAAATCCAAGCATACATCACTGCCACGTGACACATAATCACCACCAAAGCTTGATGAGTACATTCGACCAACATCACTACCACCATAAGGGCCTGCAAGTGGAAAATACAAAAAGCATTAACATCACAGATAAATATGAAACAATCATTGATTTAACCAAAGATGCAATATTTCAGATGTGTCAATTTATATTAAAAACTTGAAGCATACCTCCACCATAACCCATACCCTGGCGAGAACTGTAAAGTCCATGGGAATCGTGACTGGATAGAGAACTCCGACTACCACCATATCCCGGGTTTGATCTCCCAAGCCTATGATCATACCAGAACGTAAAATCAAAATATGATCATTATGGTGTAAAAACAATTCAAGAATCACAAATACATAGTCATGGCATACCTCTCACTGTAAGCATCACTGTAATGGGATGCACTACTACCAATATCATAATCCAAACGAGCACGTGAGTAGCGCATTCCTGCTTCACTGTAGCGGGAAGGAGGAGCATCATCCTGGCATTCATAAACAAAAACCAATCATTACAGGTTTGACACAGTATCATAGGAGCCATATGAACATAACTTCATACAGGAGGTGCCCCAGAAATTACCACTGCAGCGTATGAACGCTTAGACCCAGAAATAGAATCATATTCTCGCCCGCGTGCGTCCTGGTACGATGGAGGCGGCCGTTCATATCTTTGGCTATACCCATCATCCACATAAGCTCTTCTTGCTGTTGATCTTGATGAACCACCTCTAGGCACATCAGTGTAACCAGATGCTCGAGGTGGAGGATAATCATCTCTGTAGGGCAGGCGACTATCTGAAGTTGATCTTGAACTATACTCCATAGCAGCCCTACTCCTAGGGTGAAGCTCCTCACGGTGACCATAATCCCTCTTCAAACCACTCTTGGGGTATGCTGGAACTGACAAGAGACAAAAGACTATTAGAACTCACTGCAGAGAAAAAAAAAACTACTATGAAACAGTTAAGCATACCAGGTGGCCTCCTATCATAGGACCTCGGCAAGGGAGCAGCAGGCCTCCTCGGAGGTACAGCCATAGCTGGTCTCCTATCTCGTACAGGAAGAGGCCTTTTGAAACCACGATCAACTACAGGAGGAAGACGTGATGGAGCAATGCTTCTGGGGGCACGAGCAGGGATACTACGTGGAACAGGGCGGCTCCAGGGACTCCTACCACCACGAGTTGGAGTACGTGCAGGCCGAAAATCTCCTCGAGCAACATGTTTCCCCTTACCTCTCTGGAGGGGTCTTGACAATCTGGCCCTAACTTTAGCCTGAAACAAAACACAGCTATTTAGCACAGCCCAGGCAATTGCATATGAAAGACCACATTACAATTTCAAAAAGCAACCTTGCTATCTCCTTCACCCAATTCCTCATTATTAATGCACTTAGCACAAGTTACTGCTGCATCATGTGTATCAAATGAAACAAAGCCAAAATCCTTTCTTCTGGCAGACGGCATATTACGGGCAAGCTCAATTTTCTCAATTTCACCATATTTCTTCAGCAGATCCTTAACATAGTCCTCATCCCAGGAAGCAGAAAGCCCATCAACAAAGACAGTCTTAACCTGAATTAAAGTGTTATGACATCAGCAAAGCACAAAATATGACGTAAAAGATAGAATAGCAGATTCTCAACACAATTAGACAAACAAACCAATGAAACCATACAATATATAATGAACTTCAACTTTTTATTACTTTGTAAATTTCTCAATGCAACAGTACAGTTCAAGCCATGACAAGTCAACTGACAACGGAAGCAAATCCATAAAAGAATACACTTGGACCACACTTACAATGGTAATTGATATATTAGTAGTCAAACCGTCCAATGAAGAATCAAACTAATCAGAGTATGTACCTGGGCCATGATTTCATCACCAGGGTCAATGAAGGAATCTGCAAAGGAAACCTTTGCTGGCCTATCCACTCCAAACACTACATCCCTCTTCTGAAGACGCTTAAAAGCATCCATAGCCTCAGATCGGGACGAAAACTCTAGGAAGGCGAAACCCCGATTCATCCCCAGAGAATTACTATCTTCAACCAGCGTCAAATCCTCAACATTGTCAACACCATAATGCTTTAACTTATCTTTCAACTGGATGCAAGTAAACAGCAGCAAGCATCAATTAAGTAACTACCTCAATCTAAAGTGTATTGATGATCACCAAAAACAACCTACTTACAGCGTCTTTTGTCCATGTTCTGCATATGTTACCTAAAAACAGAGTGTCACTGTCCTGGCTTGGGGTCACACCACACTGCTTGCCATTAACCTGGAATTTGAGTTGTCAAGAATATGCATGCAGCAATGTAGAGTAAAGTATCTGGCAACCATGGAATTAGGTATGTACCATAGGGTTTTTTAGCTTAGCACAAGCACGTTTTGCTTGTTCCACAGTTGCAAACCGCAAGAATGCAAAACCTTTGTTCTTCTTTGTTTGAGGATTCATCATAAGTCTGACCTCAGTAACTTCACCAACGTCGCTGAAAACTTTTCTAAGATCAGCCTCAGTAGCATCCTTGTCCAATCCCCCAACAAAAATTTCAAATTCCTTCCTCTTGCGTCTTTCTTTGACAACTTCATGATGTTCTTCTTCCTCAGCAGCATAAGACATGACACCGTGCACCTCCCCTGCACGCTCATCATCTTCCTCACGGTCATGTTCTTCATGGATGCTTTGAATATCCTCCTCACCCATATCACCTTCTTCACCATCGTCCACTTCTTCAGGATCTTCCTCCATTTCACTAGGATCTTCTTGAGGATCTTGCTCAATTTCCTTCTCATCATAATCTACAGCAACATACTCTTCAGGTTCATATTCTGGTTCATTATCCTCCAAGTCCAACCTCTCATCCTTCTCATACTCATCGATGGATTCTTTTAAATCCTCATCCTCTGCCAGATTAAAAATGCAAAAAATTACATCCATCCAAAGAAGAGTCAACTAATTGATGGTGAAGGATTATACCGAGCCATAAAGGTGGACTATTCTGTATTTCACTATAACCATATAAGGGTTCATATCTTAATCGCTAAAATAGTAATCCTCCTTAAAATAGATAACATATACAGATCTAAACTAATCTGATTGGACACCAATGATATCATGAGACTCAGATTTGCTTTGTGACTTGATTCATCAGAGAGCATCTATTTGGCTAACCATGGAACGTAGCAATAAGAGGGAGAAAAGAGAATGTTCAATGGAAAAAGAGAAAACTAAAGAGAACAAGAAAGGAAGAAAAGCAGAATGTACGAACTAGGTGAGCTTTATTGCAGTTAATTACAAACTTTGTCATTTCTGTTATTAATTCATGCCTGGTGCAATAATTATTTTACATGTGGCCGAAAAGTCCATAACTTTGTCGTTTCTGTTACTAATGAGATGTGAAAGACAGTTCAACCAGCCACTTACACATCATAAATGAAAACATTACTGCAAAGACAAATATGAATAACTTTGTGTTTAGCTGGATAAATCTTCACCATCCCCTTTATGAACGAGGAGGGAGAAGATTCCCTAGTCCATATTGGAACATGTCTATGTTCAACCTTTCAATTCAACACATACAAACAAAACTATACGAGAGAGACCTATTCACAAATTTATAAGCACGTTTTAGCTTAACAAACTGATGAAGAGTATCAAGAAAACAACTAAATAAACATGAAATCAACATAAAAGCAGCAGCCAGTCACAACCTCCGCCAGTATTACTTTATGCACAGGTTTTTGACTATTTATAGTCATTAAAGGAAGGACATCATATTGACTCGAGGAAAGAATCCATTCATACTCCATACAGTGACATCAGAAGATGGCCCATTTTCAGGTATTCCAACTCCAGTGAAAATTTAGAACGGCCATACAAGAATTCAGGAGGGAACAACAATTAAGTATCTAATCCAGATCTCGACCTTTGGGGAAGAACATCAAAATCCCACATAGTATATTCACTGTTTGCATACCGATATCAAGACTTAACATAAGGATAATCTAGTGGAAGAAGAAACATAAGCGTTCTCAGCATCTATGTCAATTCACTCTATTAAGAGTATAACAATCAACCAAACAAATTTTAATAGCCAAAAAAAGAACCCCATGTGGAGAACAGATCACACACTCATATACTCAGGATGAAAACCAACCTAGCACAGAATCTGATAATTAAGGCTACGCAGTGCACCAACCAATTACACAAAACCCTTCAATTGAAAAGATCCATACAGCCACAAAAAAAAAAAAAAACAAATTGCAAAAGAAATCCAAAAAGAACAACACTTACTCTTGGAAGAAGTATTCCCATACGCCTCCGTGTCCCCCTTCTCCTTATGCTCCATATCCACCGGCAGATTTCCTTCCACAACCCTAGGTTCCTCCTTAACCTCAATCACTCTGTCTTCCTCAGGTAGAACCTGAGCCTGCACATTCAACGGCGGCGCCCGACCCCTGGCCGCCCGCTTGCTACCCGGACCCGGCGGAGTTTTCTTCGTCACTCTCGGTGGCATCTTTTTCGTCGCCGATCAAACTTGAGAAAGTCAATTGAAAAACGAAAACAGTGAATTGATCTGAATAATCGCGTATGTAGTACGCCAGAGAGATCTAAAGAGAAACCCTATCGACAGAAGATTGATAAAGTTAACAGTACGAGAAGATTCATTCAAGGCCTGGTTATATAGCGCAGTAAGAAACTGGTTGTTTTCATATACGCTAATTTCTTGTGTGAGTTTGTTCACTTTTAGGTAAAACATGGATTGATTAAGGGCGGTGATTGGTTAAAGAAAGAAAGTTTCCATGAGCTCGTCGTAGCAGATTACAGTTTCACCGACTTACTTAGCAACCTCAATTACTACGCTAATTAACACGTTTTAACTCAACCTTAAGTTTTATTGTGGGTAAAGCTTGCAAGAAAAGAAAAAAAAAATTAAAATAAATAAAATATGTTTACTTTCCTTATTTATCTGGTTACCTTATTTATACTTTCATTAAAAATATTTTTATTTTTTTTATGAAAACAATCACTTTATTTTTATCTTATAATAACTTCGACAACGTTCTTACTTTATCAAGGTTCATCTGTGATTTGGTTCCCGCTTGATCCGGGTTGGTACAAGGTTAACACGGATGGTAGTGCCTCTTCTTCCCCGGATAATCTGCATGCGGGGGCGGTATTCAGGACCTTCAGGGGATTTTTCGTGGCTGCGGTCGCTACTAATGTGGGTTGGGGTCTCCCTTTTGAGGCTTAGTTGGCAGCGATACTTATGGCCATCAAGTATGCATATGATCAGGGATGGCACTTCCTTTGGATTGAGTCGGATTCGACACTCACGATTGACACTTTTATGAGCATCAATCCCTCTATTCCTTGGCGTCTACAAGGCCTTTGGAGCCAGATCCACCCTCTTACACAGGACATGCACATCAGATACTTACACGTCTTTAGAGAGGCCAACCAGGCGGCGGATGCTGTGGCCAAGACTGGCCTTGATTATGTCTGGAGAGGCTACCCACCAGACTTTTTACTCTCATTTCTGCATAATGATTTACATACTGTTTTCTATAGACATTGATTTTTAGAGGAGTGTACCTTTTTCCTTGACCTGGGTTTTATCCCTAAGGAGGGTTTTCCCAGGCAAGGTTTTAATGGCACTCCGGCCTCTGGCTCGACATGTGAGCTTATGGTCCTAGATTTCTTTTCTTCTTTTATATGATCTACCTTTTATTGTCAACGTTCTTACTTTATCTATTTTTTCTTAAAACATGTGTACAAATGTATGAATATATTTTTGATGGTCGAAGGGAATATAGATGAGATTATAACATACACATACATTTATTCTCATTCTCTCAATAATGCTTTTGACCCATCATAAATTCTTCATCATATCTCGATTTTTTTTATTTTGATCAATTCTTTCAGACTCTTTAAACGTTTTACTTGGTATGTAATTTTTTGAGGTTTTTTCCTTTTAGTTCATAACCTTTTATTGTCTCAATAATGCAAGTTTCCTATTTTGAATATTTACCTTTGTGATTCATTATGCAAGTTCATCTCTTCAATCGAATTAGTTTAGTTGTAGGACATTGTTTTAGTAATAATTTAAAATTCTTTAAATTTTAACTAAAAAAAAAAAATCAAATCTAAGGGGTGCATTGGTTGTGAATTATGTAGTATTTTTTTGGATTTTTAAAATTTGACGTATTCAATTTGGATTTTAAAAAGTCTTTAAAAATTATGAGGTATTCAATACGTATTTAAAAAGTCTTTAAAAATCTTTAGGTATTCAACCGTCTGTGAATTTTAATACTCTATGAATTTTGTTGGATTCTCCTCAAAAAAATATAAATAAATTGTACTATCCAAAATCTCTTCTTAAAACAAGAGATTTCAACGGATTCTCTCATGGAACTGTGAAGACAAAAGATCAGAAGTAGGAATGGCAATATTGACCCGACCCGCGAGCTTTGGATCAGATCAGATTCGCCCCGTATTGAGTATGAGTCGGGTTTGGGTCTTATGCCCGACCCAAGGGTATCTTACCCCCGAATTAATATATAAATTTTATATAGTATATACATATATTTTATTGGTAAAATATTTTATATTATATATATATATATAATATTAATTAAAAAAAACATTTTCTCATTTAAAAAAAAAAACTCGTTGCATCAATATTATAAAAATCTCAATAAAAAAAATGTATTATAAAATCCAAAGTCAGTCAAACTCTGCATGGACTCTATGCATTTTATAAATCCACATACTTTTTAAAGTCCATTAAAATTCAATAAAATCTCAATTGAATACACATCCTAAGTATTAATTTACTTTAAAATTCAAAAGTGAATTTGAATTGTGAATATCTTAGTTCAAATGGAGCTCACACATACACACAAATCAATTTTTATTTTTTTTTTACTTTACACATAAATGATAAATGTTTACATAATTACCCATTAACAATTTATTCATTATTACACTTTCTTAACTTTTGTATCCACTTACATGTAAAAATTATTTTGCCAACGAGGAAGTATTTGTTTATACTATATGGCCATGTTTGATAATAATGATAATATTCTTATTTAAAAATCAAAGTATGATTTTCATAATATATATATTTATTATAAATAATAAAATCGATAATAAGAGTATGATGTGCCAAAATTTGCACGAGGGGATTACATGTCCTCTGAGTTTGATATCCGACTCTCCGAACACGTGAAAGTAGTCCAAATATGCTGCCTTCAATATAATCTTCAATAACCTGCAAAGAACACGCCGGAGGGGGGTCCGGCGCGGACACTCCGATGCCTAAGTCAGTATAGGGCTTTTCAATATCTCACAAGGATCTCGAGATCCTTGATTTATCAAGAACAGGTTTTCGAAGAATATCAAAAATGTGTTTTGTATTCAGTATATAAGTTTTGTAAAGTCAGAATGTCTAACCTGGAAATCTCCTTCGGTTTACCTTTTTATAGAGCCTTTCTCTTGGGAAGAAGTTAGAGCCTCCCATTATCTCGGAGCTGCCTCTAAGACTCGGCCCTGCCGAGTGGACCGAGTCTTCCCTTCTCTCCACCTCCGGAAAGACCGGGGCCACTCTCCCTAGTGGACTATTTCCACTACAATGAAGGAGAGAAGAATCTTTCTTTGGTCAATCTTAGTCCGATTCTTGCGGAGTTCTCCTATATTCTCGGTCTACCAATTCATATCAAGACTAAGTCTTCCTGATGTTTCTCTCCGGGTGGAGCTCCCTCCAGAGGGACTTCTAGGAGAGATTCTTTATCCAGAGAGTATTCCATAATCCAATACTTCCACTTTTATCCTATCCTCCATACACGTGTCGACTTCTTATCGGATGACATTTTTAGGCCGCATCATCTACTCCCCCCTACTCTCGTAAAAGGGGTATATCTTTTGTGAGAGTAGAAAATTCCAGTGAGCCTAGTACAGAGGCGTTTCTGGAGAGACGTGTATTATTCTTGCTTCGGAGAGGAATTTCAAAAGTGCTCCCCTTCGGAGATTTTTCCCGCCTTGGCCGCCTGTAATTTGGCAATGGCCTGACTCTTGGTTTCATAACCTTCAAAGAATTTTCTCAAGAACTTTAGGGAATCTCTCCCCCTTTCACGGAATCACCTCTGATTTCAGGTGGCTCGAGGAGGTTTTCCTTGACTTTAGCGAAATTTCTAAGTATCCATCTTGGGTCTTGGTTATGGGGGGATGCTCCCCAGTTTTCCTTGGCCTCTAAGCCTCTACTTGTCTCTTACTTTCGTTTAAAAGATTTTGATTCATAAAATCTTCTCATTTCATTGATTAACCCTTTTGGGTTTCACACATGGTGAGGGCTCTCTGGAGCTCTTCGGCCTCTGAGTGTTTCTCACTCTCGTTCTTAAAAGATTTTGATTCATAAAATCTTCTCATTTCATTGACTAACCCTTTTGGGTTTCAAGCATGGTGAGGGCTCTCTGGAGCTCCTCGGCCTCCAGGCCTCTGAGTGTTTCTCACTCTCGTTTTTAAAAGATTTTGATTCATAAAATATTCTCATTTCATTGACTAACCCTTTTGGGTTTCAAGCATGGTGAGGGCTCTCTGGAGCTCCTCGACCTCTAGGCCTCTGAGTGTTTCTCACTCTCGTTCTTAAAAGATTTTGATTCATAAAATCTTCTCATTTCATTGACTAACCCTTTTGGGTTTCAAGCATGGTGAGGGCTCTCTGGAGCTCCTCGGCCTCTAGGCCTCTGAGTGTTTCTCACTCTCGTTCTTAAAAGATTTTGATTCATAAAATCTTCTCATTTCATTGACTAACCCTTTTGGGTTTCAAGCATGGTGAGGGCTCTCTGGAGCTCCTCGGCCTCTAGGCCTTTGAGTGTTTCTCACTCTCGTTCTTAAAAGATTTTGATTCATAAAATCTTCTCATTTCATTGACTAACCCTTTTGGGTTTCAAGTAGGATGAGGGCTCTCTGGAGCACCTCGGCCTCTAGGCCTCTGAGTATTTCTCACTCTCATTCTTAAAAGATTTTAATTCAAAAAATCTTCTCATTTCAGTAACCCACTTGGGTCTCGAGTAGGATGAGGGCTCTCTGGAGCACCTCGGCCTCTAGGCCTCTGAGTGTTTCTCACTCTTATTCTTAAAAGATTTTGATTCATAAAATCTTCTCATTTCAGTAACCCACTTGGGTCTCGAGTAGGTAGAGGGCTCTCTGGAGCACCTCGGCCTCTAGGCCTCTGAGTGTTTCTCACTCTTATTCTTAAAAGATTTTAATTCAAAAAATCTTCTCATTTCAGTAACCCACTTGGGTCTCGAGTAGGATGAGGGCTCTCTGGAGCACCTCGGCCTCTAGGCCTCTGAGTGTTTCTCACTCTTATTCTTAAAAGATTTTAATTCAAAAAATCTTCTCATTTCAGTAACCCACTTGGGTCTCGAGTAGGATGAGGGCTCTCTGGAGCACCTCGGCCTCTAGGCCTCTGAGTGTTTCTCACTCTTATTCTTAAAAGATTTTAATTCAAAAAATCTTCTCATTTCAGTAACCCACTTGGGTCTCGAGTAGGATGAGGGCTCTCTGGAGCACCTCGGCCTCTAGGCCTCTAAGTGTTTCTCACTCTTAATTCAAGGTGTTGATCATATCAAGACCTTTCAAGTTCAAGTAATCCGCTTGGATTTAGAGTAGGGTGAGGAACTTTCTAGCTTCCTCGACCTCGTGGCCTTTAACTGTTTCTCACTTTTGAATTCTCATATCTCATATATGCTCAGTGATCTACAGATCCTTCATCATTTCATCACTCCTAATTTTCAAACTTAGCCATCCGGCTACTCAGGGTGGTTAGCCCTCACGCGTTTCAGGATGCTCAAAGTATGCTTATGAATCATATCTTAAATTGTTAGGAAATATGTGCTCATACAAATTTCCAAAAATCTCCAAATGTTTTCATCACATCTCATAAAATCTTCAAATATTCATCAAAGATAAACATACCTTTTAACATAATTTAGAAAAAATTAGACTCATCACTAATCAAAAACACGTTCTTAACCATGCCTAAATTCTCAATCATTCTCTCGATTCAATCACGAAATTCTCCTAAGTAATTACCTTAGCATTTCTCAAATCAATCATTTTTGAAGCTTTAGCAAATGCTCATATGCTTCGAGGTTTTATGCTCTAAACAACTACGTCTAGGTAACTCATATCATATTACAAAGTAAAATCTAAAGTAAAAAAGTAAAATATACACTTTTCACTTACGTGGCTTCATATCAGCATCTCGGAGGTAGTAGGCCTAGACCCTTCATCACCCCCTTTAAGCATCGAAGTGTAAGGCATTTGCAAGGTCCGTCATCATGCTCGTCTCCGAATATCGCATCTCAACACCCTAGATGATCTTAATCACCTAATAGATCGACTCTTGGGTATATCCTTCTTTACAGTAGCCTTGTAGCCCTCATGACTACCTGCTCATCCTTCATGAGTTTCTTTTATCACGTAATCTCCTTCGGGAGACATCTTAGATAGGGATGGGTCAACGATCATTTGTATAATTGGCCACCCAAAATGTAGTATCTTAACCGCAAAGCTCGAGCTTCTCCAGAAGCTGCACGGGCTAGTCCTTTATTCAGCTCTTCTCAACTTTTGAATATCAAATTTCAGCACCCTGGGGAGGGTTTGGTCAGCTTCAGCAGCTAGGCTCGGTGGAGCTTCAATCATACAAGCTTAATCTGAAATCTGAAGTCACATCTAGAATATCGTGGCATGTCAATCATACAAAATTCATAGATAAGTATGTTAGCCCCACATTCTGAAGTCACGAATCATTATTAGTCCTTAGTCATGGATTAACATCACATCTAGAACGTCTTGACATAATAATCATGTAAAAGTAGGAGGGTCGTACTTGATTTAGGGAAAACAAAGTATGATACGCATATCAATCTCATAATGACATACTTATAACAATATTGAATCAACGAATATCATAGCTTATTCATGTCACACTCATCATGACATACTCATTATAAAATCACGTTAGCATAAAAGATCTAACCTTTTTTAGCTTTATCAAATTTTGTACTAACCGGTGGTATCGATATTTGGGAGTCAGCACCATAGCAGGCTGAGTATCATAATCCAGCTACTCGTTTGGTTCTCCATAGCTCCCTGCTCTTTCGGGCTTCTCCAGGACCTCTAGGTTCTCCAGGTTTACTCGTATATCAATCCCGAATTGATCCTGTAAAGATACACCAAAAAGAAAAAGGGGCCTCCAACACAGGCTTTCGAGTGCTCAGATAAGCTCCATAAGCTTCAATTAGATAATTTAAATATGAAATAAGGGAATTTCAGATCTGGGTGATCTCCAGCAACCTCCAAAACCTCTATAGGTTCCAATCTCAGTTGGGTATATTTCTAAAACCTCTCTCGAGGCCCAAATCAGTATCCTCCCGCAGCATTGCGGTTTCCTGTTCCTCCAGAGTTTCGGGAAGCTTCTGGGCTGGACCTCCCTGCTGTAGATTCTCTCTTCCTCTCTCCACTAGCTGGTTTCACCTCCAGCTTCTTGGATTGCCTCACCTCTTCGAGGGTGAGATATTTTTCAGCTCTGAAGATTCTTAAGTTCTCTACCCGCTTCAGGTAATCCATCATCCTCTCACCCATTCTAGTTTTCAGACTTATCATTTTGTCTGTTTAGGGCTACTGGCCTTAATCTCAGGGACCTAAATAGGCTCAATCTTCACTTTCCATTTCTGAGCTTATCCCGAAATCCTCTAGGACTTGGATAGACCGAATATATAATCTGAAATCTTCTGAACCTACCCAGAGATCCTCCAGAACCTGAATAGGCTCGGTCTGTAATATGAAATTATATCTAAAATATGGAAGCATGTTAATTGTGTGCAAAATCATAATCATCATCAGTGTCTAATCATTAATCATCACCAACGTCTAATCATCATCAACGTCTAATCGTTGATTCTACCACATAAAGTAATCACAAGACTCAACATGTGAATTGCTTACCCATGCTTCTACGGTTTCAAGTAATTCTCGATTCTAAGATTATTTCTAGAGTATCAATCATGTAAGCTTAGGAGAATCATGCTTAATTCAATGGAAAAGTTTGTGTCATATATGTCAATATCATTAAAATATGCTCATAGCAATATCAAATTATTATAAAAGATCTAATACTTTAGGCTCTATCAAACACATGTACTAACCTGTAGTACCGATGCATTTATCATATCTCTGCCTCGTACTCTCGCGTTTAGATTCTGGACCTCGAGGCCCTAAATACTCTTCCTCATACCTCCAAGTTTTTATTCTGGACCTCGGGGTCCTGAATACTCTGCTGCTCGTGGAGGGGCACAAATGTTGTCATCCCCTGCAGTGGCTGGAGGTATCTCCTTGCCAGGTCCACTCCCGAGGGCTCGAACACTCTGTTTCCTCTCATGGTCCTTCCGCTTCTGCCCTCGAGGGCCCTCCAGTACTTCGGCAGGTTCGATTCTCAAGGGTGTGTACTTCTCAAACCTCCCACGAGGACCTGACCGGGAACCTCCAGATAAATTGTTGTCTCTTATTGAGCTGGAAGGCCGAGGGATCTCTGGGCTGGAACGTCTGGAGGGGCCCTCTTTTCTTCTTTCTCGATCCTGTGGCATAGTCTCCAGCCTCTTGGCTTTTCGAACCTCCTCCAGGGTGAGGTACTTCTCTGCTCTCCGGAGAAGCTGTAGGGACCTCCAGAGCGGCCTGATTGAATCTCCGGAGAAAAGCTCTTAAACTCTCGTTCTCCCCTGAATTCCTCCCAGGATCAGATTGTATTGGGTTCCAATTGACTGAACCATTGTTGCGCTGCTTTTGCCAGGGTGGTCAGGAACACCCTGCACTTGATTCCTTCTCCGTAGCGGTGTAATAATACCGCATTCTCAAACCTTACTAGGTGTTCATACGGGTCCGCCGTGCCGTCGTATTCAAAATTGAGGGGCTTGAAATTGAATGGCAGTTCATCCTGTAGTATGCTAGGAGAGAACTGACATCCGGAGACATACGCGGATCTACTTGCTCGATTGTTCATCTGTCTCCTCATATCCTTCATCTCCTTTTGCAGAGCCTGTAGCTGGTCGCTAACTGGCCCTCCGTAGGTATCATCAGTGCTTTCTTCTGCTTCAGGGAGTTCTGTCCCTCGGGGTGCCAAATCTACATTCCTTCTTGTATTCCGAGGAGGAAAGCTTCTTTCCGCTCGGGAGGGCACCTTATCATCTCCTTCTACCCGCATCCCTACTTCCTTGGATAGCACTTGAGAGGCTCCTGGTGCCTCTTCCTGGGGTCTCGGGGTAGGTACCTCCAGATTCCCTAGTGTAGCTCTGGGGGCTCGATCTCCTTGAGCCGCGAAAGCTCTCTCTACAGCCTGCTTGATGAGGATGTTCAATTGATTGGGAGAGATCAGGAGTGGTCCTGATTCTGGAATGTCCTCTCGTTGGGGATCTGTGGTCTGGAACTCTGGGGCCTCAACGTTCCCTATTGTCCCTTCTTCGATTGGGAGGGGATGCTTTTCCTCTCCCAAGCCTGTATTAGGCGTCACTGACGGATTTACTCCAGAAGGGGTATGCACTGGATCTTTTCCCCTACTTCCCTTTGACGTAGGGTCATTCGGCAAATGAGGATTTTCCCCTGCGAGGGGTCTCTTTTCCGAAGTAGATGTGTTATTTCCGCCACCCATTTGCTCGAACAGGTAGAAATTCGTGAGAAAATCTTTCAACTCTTTCCCACAGACGGCGCCAGTTGATGTGCCAAAATTTGCACGAGGGGATTACATGTCCTCTGAGTTGGATATCCGACTCTCCGAACACGTGAAAGTAGTCCAAATATGCTGCCTTCAATATAATCTTCAATAACCTGCAAAGAACACGCCGGAGGGGGGTCCGGCGCGGACACTCCGATGCCTAAGTCAGTATAGGGCTTTTCAATATCTCACAAGGATCTCGAGATCCTTGATTTATCAAGAACAGGTTTTCGAAGAATATCAAAAATGTGTTTTGTATTCAGTATATAAGTTTTGTAAAGTCAGAATGTCTAACCTGGAAATCTCCTTCGGTTTACCTTTTTATAGAGCCTTTCTCTTGGGAAGAAGTTAGAGCCTCCCCTTATCTCGGAGCTGCCTCTAAGACTCGGCCCTGCCGAGTGGACCGAGTCTTCCCTTCTCTCCACCTCCGGAAAGACCGGGGCCACTCTCCCTAGTGGACTCTTTCCACTACAATGAAGGAGAGAAGAATCTTTCTTTGGTCAATCTTAGTCCGATTCTATCCAGAGAGTATTCCATAATCCAATACTTCAACTTTTATCATATCCTCCATACACGTGTCGACTTCTTATCGGATGACATTTTTAGGCCGTATCAGAGTATATATATTAATAATAATAACTCTACTACCAATAATAATATATTAATAATAATAACTCTACTACCAATAATAATTATTGAAATATTAATAATAAAAATAATCATTCCAAGTGTGGTCATTTCTAAAAGTGTAAAAGTAATTGCGGAACGGATGGTATAATATGTAATTTTATATGGTACTTATTTTCCATTCATTGTTCGTATCAATCATAATCATTATTTCCATTTCATTCATTTTTCACAATTCATGAATTCATTCCTAAAACCCTTTCCCTAAAACCCTGTCTTCTCTCCCCTCACTCATCAGATATTGATCACCGCCATGGCTGCCGCTGCATCGAAGAGAGGGAATCATAATCTATCAGAGTTGAAAAAACTTGGAGAGCAGTTACTTTCCTCTATAGCGCACGTCAACAACCTCCACTCTCTCCTTCGCGTCATCACGCCCAATTCTCCTCCCCAGTACGCCCTCGAATCTCTCCTCTCACTTCAGTCCTTCTTTACTCCCCTCCTCGCCGATCTCCCTTCCTCCACACATTCAAATTCCAACTCCATCGCCGAACCTGACCCCGATTTGAGTTACCTCAAGTTTCTCCGCTCCAAGTTTGACAATTTTATTCGTCGCCTAATTAAACTTGTTACCTCTTCACAATCTGATTATGATCTTCGGGAAGTCGTGCTGGACTCTATAATGGAGTTTGTGAAATTGGGGAACGCGGGGGAGTTTCATTCTGATATTTATCACGAGCTTATCTGTGCTGTGGTAAGTTGGTTGCCGTCTTTGTTCCTCTTCCTTGTAAATTAAATCTCATGTTTGTTGATTTGGACTGTGTCTCATGCTTGCAGCTTGCCTCTGAATCGGAAGTTTTTGATGTTCTATTAGATTGGCTTGCAGAAAAGTATTTCAGTTACGTTGATGTTCGGTATGTATGTTCCACTATTCTTCTTTAGGGCATGTTTGTTTTGGGATTTTGAAATCCGGATTTCAAAATCTAGTGGATTTCAAAATCCTAATACTTTTTATGTTTTGTGTTTGTTTTGGGATTTATGTAGGGTATGATTTAACTTTATAGTATAGGATTATAGGTTTTATAGATATTTATATAGGATTTGTAGGTATTTATAGAGTTGACTTTTATAGGGTTATAGGATGGGATTTTGAAATCCTGAATCAAAATCCCAAACTGTAACGGGGGTGTAGTTTCGAAATCCCAAATCCGGATTTCCCATCCCAAAACAAACATGCCCTTAGGGCATGTGCGTCCATAATTTCATTGCACATTATATGTTATATACTCATATAACTAAATATCCTGCAATGATGTCACCAAGGTTTATAAGAAGAATTTCATTGTTTTGCCCATTACAATTTACTCTGTTTATTTATTGCACTCATAGGATCATCTTCCCCCTTTCATCAACACTCTAATTTTGCCTCCACTTACCGGTTTATCTACTATTGTATTGCACAGTTACTTTACTTACGATATCCTCGAGAAGATTATTTCCGATGTTGACAACAATCTCCCGTCAAGACCAAGGTTAGAATATATTCTCGTTGAAATTATTGTTTGGAATTTGATCTGAAATTGTGAACTTTTATTCATCCTCTTAATCTGTAAAATTTGGTTGACCATTACATCCTCCAGAGTTTCTATTACAAAAATACTTCTTCTTTCCCTGAAAGTTGTTTAGAAATATTAATAGTAAATGAATGCACATGAAGCCGTTTACAAGAGGCTATTATCTGAACATTAACATTGCATTTATACTTCTTCAATTCCTTTATAATCAAATAGGCTTCGGTGATTAGTCTCTTCATGGTACTTACTCTATTATTATCTTGGAATAGTTAAATATCTCAAGTGTAGAGCTTCAAGTGATACAATGACTCTTTAGCTTATTTATGCTTAGTTGACTCTTATACTTCTCACACTGTAAATGTAGCATGGAGCTTTCCGTTCAAAAGATGTATAAGTTACTATCTCGCATCCCACCATTCGAAGTTACAGAGGAAAAGTTAAAGTTGTGGAATGATTCAGGTAATATATGTTCTATGCAACTTGTCACTCAATTATTGCACTTTAAGAATGAAGAAAATATCCCTTAATTCCATTGATTTATTCTAACTTGCAACTGCGAGGCATACATTACTTACTTTCTGGGTGCCTGGAAAATTTGATTAAAAAATGTGTAGTAATAGTTACAAAATCTCCTCGCTATCTTATTTCCATTAGATAAGCTAAGAACAATCCTTGCTCATTGGCTTTTTTTTGGTACTGGTCTAAACCCAGAAAGTTTGGACATTTCATAATGATAGTTTGAGTTCTCAATTGAGGGTGGTTGCATTAAAATAATTTTATTTTCTGAACATAATGATTTTGTCCCTTTTTCTTTTGTCTTTTTTACTTCTTTTAGCTGCATCTCTTCAGTGAGTTCTAATCACCTTGCGGAGTATTATTTTGTTGATAGCAGCGTTGTATCTCTCTTCCTATGTATAACTGGTAGTTTCACTGAGAAAAGCAATAACAAAGAACATGTTACCTCAGGAGATCAACATGCTAAGTCTCAGAAGTTTAATGACAAAGTGAAATTCACTAAAGCATGGATATCGTTTCTCCGATTGCCCCTTCCTCTTGATGTATACAAAGAGGTAAAGTTAAAACCTGTTATCAGTGATCCATATTATGTTATGCTTTATAATGAACTTTTCTTTTGTAAAAGTATATGTTCTCAGTAAACAAGTCTTTTTTCAACATTTACAGTCTAAACATAATTGAGTTTTACTAAGTTGTCATTTATTTATGGTTATTTGCTCCAATCAGTAGCCTGCAGTTTGAATGAAAGGCTTTTTCAATTACCTTGGAAATCCATTGCATATTAGTGGTTTTGTTTGAGATTTTTGGTCTAATATATTGTTTTTTGTTCTATATACAGATTCTTGTTACACTTCATCAAGCTGTCATTCCTTATCTCTCAAACCCGATCATGCTATCGTAGGTTATGCTGAATTGATATTGTTTAAGCAATTATGTATTCTTCAAATGCTTAAAATTGGGTTTGATATTTCCCATTTGTGCACATATGCAGTGATTTCTTAACGCAGTCCTATGACATAGGTGGTGTTGTCAGTGTTATGGCTCTTAGCAGCCTTTATATACTGATGACACGGCATGGCCTTGAATATCCCAACTTCTACAATAAACTTTATGTTCTGTTGGAGCCCTCTGTGTTTATGGCAAAACATCGTGCAAAGTTCTTTGAGGTAAGTGATTTTCAAAATCCCTGGAATATAAGTGGGTTTTATAAAAATCTCACAAGTTACTCGCTTCTAGTTGAAATTAAGTTGATGGATTGATAGCCAATTATCCACCCTTTATGCATTTTAAATACTAAGTTGGCCTTAATGAAATATCCCAATAAAAAATAGCATTAAAATCCGTTATTTTGTAATATACATCATCTTTTTTCCTTAGAGTACGTTAGTTTATTTACGGTGGGCTGGCCTATGAGATGCTCAAAATGCTTTACTCTCTTTTGCTCTTTCTCTCCCACTCTCTCATTTTAGTACTCATATTCATTTCACCTTTATTTAGTACTGAATATTGATAAAGTTTAGCATGAAATTGTATAGTGTGAGACAGATTGTATAGAAATCTAAATTACAAGAAAATTTGTCCATCTACTCATTGATCTTTATTAAATTTATTTACTAAATATATATGTGAATGTCTTCTCACAATTATTTAATTAATTATATAATTTTTAGTTATGCACTAAATTCACCACAGATACTATAAAAATGATACTCGACCTACTACTAAGATAGACTTGGACAACTTTTTATACAAATTAAGAAAACAAATTTAATGTGGCTGGAGTTGTAATATTTTTTGCCTTCTTAAATTCAACTCATATAATAAAAAGAATCTGTAAAAACACTTTAAAAACTAAAAAAAATCATTTTTAGATCTGAATTTTATTTTTACATAATGCAATATGATATGCCATTTTAAAGAACATAATATGGTGAGTTTAAAAATAGATTTGAAATGAAAAACTTATCAAATTTTAAAATTGAGTAAAAAAGGAAAAAAACCTTGCTTGGTTGATTTTGTAAGACCAAGTCACTGTCCTCCATGGAGAGTGAGGTTCACCACTTCACCATTGAGCAAGGGTAACATAACTTGAATTTTACTTAATTTTAACCTCATTTCTCTTTAATGTAATCAAATAACTGCAGTGCTAATTATCTTTTTATGCAATGTGTCATCCTCAGCTGCTGGATTCATGTTTGAAATCATCACTCCTTCCAGCATATCTGGCTGCGGCCTTCTGCAAGAAATTGAGTAGACTTGCACTCTTTGCTCCTCCTTCAGGAGCGCTTATAATTATTGCTTTGATTCTCAACCTTCTACAAAGGCATCCTTCAATTAATTGTTTGGTACATAGGGTATGTTCATAATTGTTTTCGTATTTTCGCCATTGATCTGTCATATATGTCAGCGGAGATCTGCTCTTGGTGTGAACATTTGATCTGTCATTACAATAAATCACATATTTTGGCATTGAGTTCTTTATACCAATTCTCCTCGCAACCTAGTTTCCTGACTTCCACATTAGATATCATGCAACTTTTAGTTTCTTCTAATTGAGGAAAAGATCTAAAGGAAAACATATGTGTTATAAATGACATAAGTTTCTGCTCTTTGAACAATCAACAGAATATATAGAAGGGTATCTTAATTCTTTGAGCTGTTAGTGTAGGATGATACCCAATGGGTAAAATAGTCCATGCCAGAGTTACCATAGTAAATTGCAGAACCCTTGGCAAATCATGATCACCATATGAAAGTTTTGCTCATACTGCATAACTTCAGTTTTAGCTGCTGTAGTTTTTTTCCCTTGAACTTCTATGATGTAGAATTGTAAATAAGAGCGTTAAGTGGATATTTGGTAATCAATCCTTGAATTATGAGACAAGCATAACATCTTGAATTCCTAGTTAGCTTACATGATGGGTTGTACTCTAGCCACTTTCAGCAAAGGTGGGATTGTATAAAACTAAAAGCAGAAGCCGAGAAGGCAAGAACAACATAATATATTTTTTTGTACATGTTAAACTATTTTATTTAGTAACTGAGTTGCTGCATGTAACTTTCACGAGATCACTGGAATACTAAAAGCGTAGAAATGCCTAATATGATTTTATTTTGTGCATTCCTTAAATGTGTTTAAAAGTTCACTCTTGATACATCCACCATGTAGGAAGGGGGTTCTGATTCTACTGAAGAAACTTTTGAGGAGAATCCAGGAGTTGATCTCTTCAAAAATGAGGAAGTAGATCCTAAAGATGCTAATGCCATGAGTAAGTTTGTGTGATTGTAGTGAGTATATATTCTCCTACTGATGAACTGATATGTGATGCCATTGTCTCTGTCAATTATGTTCTTCATAGATTAGGCTTAATTGGTCAATGAGTTTCTGTGTTTGGTCCTTTTTACGTTGTGCAATACAATATACTCAATCTGCTTCATCACTACTGTTATCCACCAACACAATTTGTGCAGCACGCCTGTACATGAAAGGAAATTGGCCATACATTATCCATCAATTTTCTGTCAACAAGATGCTTGACATGAATCCGGAATTCCCACTTGTTCCTGCCTTAATTATATATATATATATATATATATCCTTTGGCTCCTGTTCATCAGGATTAATGTATGACTAATCTTAGTTGTTAGGAAGTGTCTGGGGACAAACATAATGTTCATGTAATGCTTATTTTACGCAAGCCGGGACCATTTTACTTTAGACTCTAGTACATTTATACGGGTTTTATCCCAGTCCTTGAGGATGCATACTTAATTGTACCTTATGTCATTTATAACTCAAGCAGTAGCTAATGGAATCTCGGTAGATTACTGTTTTAAAACCCTTTTTTATTTCTCTTGGTCAAAGAAAAAGTGAAAAACTAATGCTGTGTTGCAATTACTGGGCAGGGAGCTCTCTGTGGGAGGTTGATACTCTTCGTCATCATTATAGCCCTCCAGTTTCAAGGTATTACCTGTATGTGTGCTCATATGTGTTTCAATTACTTGACAATTATGAACTGATACTTCTCCTGTAATCAGATTTGTTATATCCTTAGAGAATGATTTGGCAGTCAGGGCTAAAACTGCTGAAATTGCAATTAAAGATTTCAGTTCTGGTTCATATGCAACAATTTTCAATGATGAGGTAAAAACCACTCACTCTACTAGAATTCTCTAACAGGTATAATACTTCATTGATTCCTTGCCCTGTTGATTTCATGTTATTTCTCGTTGTGCAGATTAGACGAAGGGTGAAACAAGTCCCTTTGGCGTTTTACAAAGCAACTCCCACAAATTTGTGTTCGGAGTTGAACTTCCCCGGCTGGACATTCAAATCCAAGGACATGAGTTGTGTCACTACTGGAGAAACAAATGCAACATCTGCAAAACGGAAACGGATGGGTTGATTGAAATCTATGAAGAAAAATTTAATCCTGGATAACTAGAGTCAAAATAGAATAGTATAAATCTATCTATTGATGCTGAATTGGTCATTAGTGATTAGTGTCTAAAAGTTAATTTATTGTTGAGGGATTAGTCTTGTAACCAAATACTCCCTCCGTCCCACTATAAGTTTCTCGCTTTCCTTTTTTGGATGTCCCACTATAAGTTTCTCACTTTCTTTTTTTGGATGTCCCACAATAATCGCATTTCATTTTTGGCAAATTATTTTCTCTCTTCCAATCACATTACTTATACTTTATCTATTATTTTATCATACTTCATCTCATACTAATCTATTATTTTCTCTCACCATCACATCATTTATACTTCATCTATTATTTTATCATATTTCTTAATCTAAACGCCCAAAAGAAGTGAGAAACTTATTCAAGGGACGGAGGATCAGTTTAATTTCTCATCTTCATCTTTTTATCCAGAGTAAGTATTAACATTGACGACCAAGTCTGACTTTTATTTTTACAGAGACAAATACTTATGTGTACCAGTTATATACATGTAACTGGATCAGATTTTCTATTTATCCTCATTTTTTAAATAAATTCACACTCAATTCTTTTAGACACTTATATGTACTAAGTTACATACATATAACTAAATCCAATTTTTTTACATGAGTTATTAGTTATTTATCCTTTTTTTTATTAACTTCACCCCCAATATTTTTTAAAGAAAAATACATGTAGAAAATTATATTACCATTTTATCAATTAAATTAAAATACTAGCCGCAATTGATTCGTCAAATAACCTATGATTGTAGATAGATCCATTGATGGTACAGGCGAGCAGGGCCATTAACTTATTAAAATTATAATTATACATTGACTATCGAGTCACCAATGAATCATCATCAAATATTATTCTATTTTTTTAACTATAAAAAAATAAATATATAAAAAACAATTAATATAAAAAAATATTGGAAAAAAAGTATGAAATAAAAATTTCACGTTTTTTTTTCAAAAAATGACCAAAATTTAGGAAAAAAATCAAAAAAAAAAAAAACTAAACTAAAAAAATTCATTTTTTTCTTTCTAATTTGTGTATAAATGTATGAATATGACATGCTCACTTTCTAGCTTTAATCTGATTTATAATAACTAAAATTATTTTGTTATGTCTTCATTATTTCTATAATGAACTAATGTATATGTGAACTAATATTATATTATATGATTATTCTTCCTAATAATTAAACTCAACTGAAAACTCGAAAACATTAGAACTTATTCCAATATAGACTAATATTATAATGTATATGAACTAATAATATATCATAATATTTATCAATTGTTATAATAACACTTATAAACTAATAATATATGTAAGTGGTTGTTTTCATATACGCCAATTTCTTGTGTGAGAGTTTGTTCACTTTTTGGTAAAACGCCCAATTGACGTTTAAAGCTAGAGCTTTGTGCTCTGTATGGACATGACCCTATAGAAATTGTTTGCACCTTAAAGGGTTCGAACATGAGATTTAGAGGGGAGTATACTCCTAAGTCTCAAGTCTATACCATTAGCCCAACTTCTTCGGTTGTAAAACATGGATTGATTAAGGGCGGTGATGGGTTAAAGAAGGAAAGGTTTCATGAGCTGGTCGTAGCAGATTACAGTTTCACCGACTTACTTAGCAACCTCAATTACTACGCTAATTAACACGTTTTAACTCAACCTAAGTTTTATTGTGGGTAAAAGGTTAAAAATAAAATAATTGCTTGCAAGAAAAGAAAAAAAATACTATAAATATAATAGGTTCACTTTCCTTAATTATCTGTTTACCTTATTTATATATGCATCAAAAATATGTTTATTTTCTTTTATGAAAACAATCACTTTATTTTCATCTTATAATAACTTCGACAACGTTCTTACTTTTATCTATTTTTTCTTAAAACATGTGTCCAAATGTATGAATATATTTTTGATGGTCAAAAGGGAATATAGATTATAACATACACATACATTTCTTCCCATTCTCTCAATAATGCTTTTGACCCACCATAGATCATTCATCATGTCTCGGGTTCTTCATTTTGATCAGTTCTTTCGGACTATTTAATCGTTTTACTTGGTAGGTGATTTTCAGGGGTGTACCAATTTCGATGCACCTCGACATCTGATTCAACATGTGAACTTATGACTTTTAATTTTTCGTTTTCCCTTTTAATTCACAACCTTTTATTGTCTCAATGAGATTCTCTAAGTTTAGTTATAGGACATTGTTTTAGTAATGATTTAAAATTCTCTAAATTTTAACTAAAAAAAACTCAAATCTAAGTATTTAAAATTTATTCAATTACTTTAAAATTCAAACAAGTTGAGTGAATTTGAATTGTAGATTTAAAATTCATAGACATATGTATTCAATTGAAATGAAGCTAACTTTTGATTCACGCATACACCCAAATCATTTTTTTTTTTTTACTTCATACATAAATAGAATGTTTATATAATCACCCCTTAAAATTCTACTCATTATTACATTTTTTTAATTTGTGTGTCCATTTATATGTGAAAATGATTTCGTAGGGTATTTTTTATACTATATATATGTTTATTTAGTAAGGATACAATTTAGACATATATTAGTATATGTTATAAAGTGAGTTTTGATTGGTGAAAGAATGAATATACTATATGTCTATATGCCTATTTAATAAGGATATAGTTTAGACGTTTTTTAAGAATAAAATTGTACAAAAAATCAAGTGAATCAACAATTTATAAGAAACGTGTGTATAAATAATCCGGCGCCAAAGAAAAAAGGTTAATAATTATGATAAAATGGCCCAAGTGGTACGAATGGAAAATGGTGTTAAAATAAATTGTTAAACAATAAAAAATAACGACGTGTTAGATATAATTATCAAATATCAATTATGGAAAGAAAAAAAAATGTATCACTTAAGTTTCAATTTTTGTAAGATATAACAAATTTCGTGTAAAAACGTGTCATGAATCTCATTTCATTAGGATGAATAATTTAAATCAGCATTCACTTAGTGTTCTTGAAGGATATTTAAATGCAGTTATGAATACTTTAAATGATGTTTTAAATGATGTGGTTTTTATGGTTGATTCTTGATTCTTGGTTCTTGTTGAATTGGGAATTCCTTCCCGAAAAGTTTGCATATTCATCCTCACAATATACACGTATTTAAACTTTTATATAATATCTCTTGAAATTACCCTCAAGACTCTAATTATTACACATTTTCTTTAAACTTCGTTTCACCAAATGTAAAATTTTCAGGGACAGGGGAGTAATACTTAATGTCTCACACTTTTCAATTATAGATTAATGAACTAAATGATCTACTAATAGAAGTGATCCTCCCTATTAATTGGGTCATATGCGAGATGTTGCGGATCGTGACCAGAGATGAGCATTGCTACTAGAATACAACGAAAAGCTCGAGAATTTGTAATGTGTAATGTGCAAATTCATGCATATACCTAGAAGCGAAAATAAGAAAGCACATAACTTGGCACAAGCGACGGTACACTCTACCATTTCTCGCGACTGAAATGGAGTAGTTTCGAATGATGCATATGATAGGTTTCTTTTCGAGCGACAATGATGTTATTCCTATGTATGCCTTAAAAAAAAAAAAAAAATTGGGTCATATGCAAGTCAAATGGATTTTCATCTCACATAATGAAAAATAAATATTTTTTCAATTTTGATAGGCAATGATGTAATTTTGTTTAGTTACTTAAAAAAGAGTTAGAAACATCTAGGGACAAAATTCTTCTGCACAATAATGAAATACCTGAAACTTAAAATGTCCTTAAAAATTAAATACATTTTTTTTGTTCCCAACAAAGATCCAAAATACATAGATATTATGTGCATGTTTTGACAACCCACTATCACAATGCATCACTGTGAATATAGCTGCTGCTGCATATAACACCAAAACAAAGAGAAGAGAGAGATTACTAGAGCTTCTCAAGAAGAATAGTAACTCCATGTTGAGGTTGTATAAGTAATCTAAACACGGGCGAATGATGATACGCCGGTGAGAGAGACCACCTAAAGTTGGACAGAATGAGTGAAAGAATGACCTTCAATTCAGCCATGGCGAAGTGTAGTCCAGCACAAATACGAGTTCCCACCCCAAATGGCATGTATGCTTGTGGGATCTTGCAAGCTCCTGAAGTTCCGTTGGCAAATCTATCTGGCTTGAACTGATGTGCGTCCGAGCCCCATAGGTCTTGGTTCTGGTGCAGTACGGGTATTGGAATCTGGATGTTTACGCCTTTTGGGATGTTTAGTCCTCTGAAATTGATATCTTGCAACGCTTCTCTCACAACATAGGCAACTGGCGGGTAGAGGCGTAGCGTTTCTTGAATCACCATGGTTAGCTGCCATCAGAATAGGTAGAAATAACTTCATCTATATATATAGTTGGAGCTGTTGAAGATGATAGAAAATACCAAAGATCAAACCCGAAAAACTGAGATATATATAAAATTCTTGAGGCGTGCAAATTGCACTGTCCTAGAGGATTTACTTGTGTAATCCAACAAGACTTCTAGCATGAAGTAGTCCAAACAGTTTCTTAAGACCAAGTCACAATTAAAATACTCAAAATATTATATTAAGATATATTTATAATTTTTTGTAAATACTAATTAACTTGTTGATGATGATAATTTATTCAAGAAATGCACAGGTTTTAGCATAGTATGTAATATGTGTTGGATGTGAAAGATTGTACCACTTTCATGTTTCGGAGCATGTCTGCTGTAGGAGGGTTGGTTCCACATACTTCAAGTGCCTCTTTACGAGCACGAGCTTGCCAATCTGGATAAGCCGCCAGTGTCATCAAGCACCATGATGCTGAAGTTGCTGTAGTCTCGTGGCCAGCAAAGTATATGTTCTTGCAATTATCCACTATGAAGTTGTTTGGCGTGATATCTGCTGGTATGCTGCTCCCATCTCCATAACTCTCAGCTGCACTCAGTAGCAACTGTAGAAGGTCTTTCTTATTATTGTCATCGTCACTACTGCGACTTTTGACCACATCCAGTATCATCGAGTTTATCTCTCTTTCCAAATTCCACATCTCCTTGTTGTGCTTAGTAGGAATGTGCCTGTTATACCTCGTTGAATCATATACCACATAACTATATATTGCTAGATACATTATTTCAAACGAAATAAGTTGGTTTACCTTAATCCAGGAATTCCGATGCTTCCCCTTGACATTACCCGTTGAAGTGCTTGAAGCTTAGTGAATATCTTTTCCCCTTGAGTATAGCTTCTTCCAAAGCAAGCTCTTGAAATTATATCTGCAGACAAACTTCTCAAATCCTCGTCTACGCTGACATCCACTTTTCCTTCTGAACTCTCGATTTTGTTCTCCCAAGTTTTGACCATGGTCGACGTGTATTCAACTATCAAGTTCACCATACCCTGCAGAGAAAAACAAACAAATTATAGACGAGATTCTTTACTTATGTATTCATTACACTAAAATTTAACTTGTTCAAGGGTACAACGTGCCTTGACTCTATCGAGGTAAAATTCAGGTGCAATGATCTTCCTCTGATGAACCCAGTATAGGCCATTTGATGAAAGGATACCCCTACCGAGCAGAGGACCTCGTTCAGTTGATAGATACGAGGGCTTACCCAGGTTTAATGATGTGCAGAGGCTCAATTCCTTCACCATCTCTGGATCACTAATGCACAGTAGCTGTATGTTGCCAGTAGAATACAAAAACGTTGGCCCTGTCATTATTACACACACTTCAACTCTTAAACTCATTCTCCAAGCAGAAGCAGTAATATACTATGAGCACTTAACAACCTTTTGAGTCAATTAATTCACCAAAAATCCACAAAACATCAGAGTTTATTCAGGAGGACTTGACATATCATACTAAAGATTCACCTAGTTTTGACAGTGATCAACTAGTAATAATATTCTCATAACTCATAAGCAATATCTTGGTTAGCTTCAAATCAAGAATCAAGATGATCCCAGATAGTATTGTAACTACAGCTTTAGATTTAGCATCAAGCACCGATAAATAGAGCAGAAATGCAGTTATGAACAGCAAAACATTGCATAAAAATGCAAGAACCAATGACCCATTTTCCATCCTTCCATAAATCAACTAAGTATCTCTATGAGGACTAAAAACAAACAGCAATATCTTAGTTAGCTTCAAATCAAGATTATCCCAGTTAATATTGTAACTACATCTTTAGATTTAGCATCAAGCACAGATAAAGAGAGCAGTAACACAGTTATGAACAGCAAAACATTGCATAAAAATGTAAGAACCAATGACCCATTTTCCATCCTTCCATAAATCAACTAAGTATCTCTGTGAGGACTAAAAACAAACAGGTGATATGCACTTACCATATTCATTTGTCCATTGCTGAAGATGTGGGAAGACGGTGGAGAACCAAGCATGAAGCAAATTTTCAGGGGATTTTTCAGCAAGCGGCTTCTGAAGTTGAATTAATCTCTTCATTTCAGGTATGTTTCCATACAAAAGTGAGGGGGCAGGCCCTTTAATCCCTTGTTTTTCAATTTTTGATCTTAATTTTCTGGGCTTCAAGAAGGAAGCATCGAAAACTCTGAGAAAAAGCACTAAAAAAGATCCCAAAATCAGTGAGAGGCAAATCCTTGCTGCAATAACAATTTCTTTCTCCATTGATAGAGGCCTCAATGCTCTCTGATTCTTCAACTCATGAAATTTGTATCCTAGTCATTGTTGTTCAGCAGTGACGATTCATGTACCATTTTATATACTCGGGTCTTTACACGTGGTATGACATGAATTAATGTCAATAAATGATATAGAGTCCACCAGTGACATTATTTTTGTGTCCACCCACTAGAGCTGGCAAATCGGACCGTCCAACCCAATCCATCGGGCCAAGCGATGTTTATGGACTGAGCCACGTCGGTCCAATGGCCCATGAATTAGTCGGGTCTATAAAATTTGAGTCCAGTCTAGCTCACTCCAGCCTGTGAATTTTTATTTTTTTAAAAATATGTTTAGCAAAAATTATATATATATAAACATTATTTTGTATTGATCACATATAAATAATTCATAAATTTAAATTTCAAAGTGAAAATAAAATAAAAAATATAATAATATTTAAAAATAATGTACTTTACTTATTTTAATTATTTATTTGTCTAAGAAAAAAATTTATGGGGTCGGCTGCCCATGGGCCAGCGGGCCAAATTCAGCCTAGCCCATTTGGCCCGTCGAGCCCATCGAGTCGGGCCAAATAGGTCTGGTTCTATATGAGCCTCTAATTTTAGAGCCCAGTTCATACTGAGTTTCGGATTGGTCGGATTGGTCCATCGGGTTGGGCCCAAATTACCGACCAATAAATTCTTATTTATATTTAATATTAATATTAACATTTTATTTATTCATATCAAAATTATAAAATCTTTTTTTTACATTTAATTTGAAAAACGCAAGTCATTAATCTTTTCTCAAATTTTATTAAGGTGGTAATGACACGTAGGCTCACAAAAATAGTGTCGTATTACTATAATTTTGTCTGTTTTTTATTAGGATAAAATAAAAACAAAAGTGAGTAAATAATTGTGGAACAGAGTATTAAATTAAAATATTACTCTATTATTTTATAATTGTTTGTCCATTTACCTTATTCTTCTTCTCACAATTATTTGCACACAACACACCCCTAAACAAATATATTTATTTATAAACTTTATCCTTACAATATTCACATATTTAAATAAAATGTTAGTAATATTTTTACACTTATTTCGAAAATTTAAACTTACAGTGATTAAAATTCTCCTCCTAATAAAAATAAGTAATTCTCAAAGTTATTAGTTGAGTATGTTATACTCACCTTTCCCGGTGAAAGCTACCAAATATTTATTTTTCGTCTGTCCCAATGAATGAAAGCTACTCATTCATTTTTTTTGTAACTATTTTCTCTCACATTTTATTACTCCCTTCGTCCGTCTATAAGTTTTTCATTTTACTATTTGGTCTGTCAGCCACTCATACCCTTTTTGTAAGTACTTTTTCTTACACATAATTTTATTTTTTATTTTTTCTCTTTATCTCTCTTCTTCTTCCAGTCGCATCACTTATATTTATTATTTAATCACTTTTCTTAATCTCTGTGCAAAAAAGTAACGGAAAGCTTATAGACAGACGGAGGGAATATATTTTTCTCTCTCTCAATCACATCACCTCTAATACATCTACTTATTATATTAATATTTCTTAAACTACGTGCCCGAAGCTCATGGGAGCTTTCCCCGGGACGGAGGGAGTATATTTTATCTATTTTATTATATTTTCTACTTTATTCACTTTATATATATAAATAAACAAAATTCCTTAGGGCATGTTTGTTTTGGGACTCACCCGTCCGGACGTGAGACGTAACGTCCCACGTCCTTGTTCTACTTCGGGATTTCACATCCGGATTTCCCCATCCAACTACATTCACCCCTATACATCTTACTATTAAATTCTACTATTACATCTCATCCAACTACTATTACACAATTTGATTTGACATATTACATCGCATCCAACTATTCTTACACAATTTGATTTGACATAAAGTTACATCCCATCCTACCCAAAATCCCAAAATAAACACACAATTACTATTCATCAAAATTTCCACATCAAAGATTTCCCCATCCAGGATTTCCCCCATCCTACATAATCCCAAAACAAACATACCCTTAAAATCTATGTAGTTCTTCCTTTTCCAAACTGTTGCACATTTTAAAATGATTTTTTTTAATGAATTTTACTTTTATAATATTCACATATTTATACAAAATTACATTATTTTTACATTCAATTCAATCATTTACTTTACTTTATGCATAAAAGTATTAAATTACTTTAATTATATTTTTTTCTTACTTTGGTGCAACTATTTTTGAATTGGAGTGAGTATAAAGAAACAAGAATGATTTAGGTGGAGGGAGGGAGTTTTTTTTTATTATGGTGGGATTTCTTTATTAATTCTATAAACATAAAAAAATGAATAATTATGAAACCCATATACCTAGTGTCAGTAAAGAGCCCACAAGTTGGCGACCACAGGACAAAACAGGAGTAGTAGAGTATACAAAAATATCTAAAATCTAAATTAGAATACAAGGAATAGGGACATATATCACGGACATGTGAATGTATCGTGTATCTATTCATATATAGGCAAAATTAAAAAGTGACCCCTAAGTTTTAGGTTTTGACCAAAATGCTCTTATTTATTTTGCAAAACCATGCTAAAAAACAAATTAAAACCCATTTAACTTTAAAAATAAATAAATTAGAAGGATTATATGATTAATAATAAATAACTAGTGTAAGCTTTTAAATATGTATAGATTTGTAAAACAATTATTAATTTTATAGACAATTGTTGGAATTATAAAATATTATAGTTTGTTGGAGAAATTTTAGAAAAAAAATATCAAATCTTATTGTTGGAGTAATTTTAGAAATAAGATTAAAATTAAATCTTCAATAAATTGATTATAATCAATGGACCACATAAAAAGTAAAATTGAAAATGATTGCGAAATTAGGGATTTTGAGAAGATGAGGGAAATTTTCAATCTTCAAAATTACAAAAATCTTCAATCTTCAAAATTTCTATTGAATAGACAATCTTCAAAATTTATTTACAATCTTCAAAGTCACCGTCTTTAAAACATGATATTATTGAGTAGATGAATTGTTGAATTTCTATTTAGGCAATCTTCAAATTTTCAAAATTCAAAATCTTCAATAAATTGATTATAATCCATGTACGACATAAAAAGTAAAATTGAGAATGAATGAGAAATTAGGGATTTTGAGAAGAGATGAGGGAAATTTTTTATTGAGTAGACAATCTTAAAAAATTCTTTGCAATCTTCACAATCTTTAAAACACTATTGAGTATACAATCTTCAAAATCTAAAATCTTCAATAAATTGATTATAATCAATGGATGACATAAAAAAAGTAAAATTGAGAATGAATGAGAAATTAGGACAATCTTTAAAACATGATATTATTGAGTAGACGAATTGTTGAATTTCTATTGAGTAGACAATCTTCAAATCTTCAATAAATTGATTATAATCAATGAACTACATAAAAAGTAAAATTGAGAATGAATGAAAAATTAGTTATTTTGAGAAGAGATGGGGGAAAATTTCTATTGAGTAGACCATCTTCAAAATTTCTTTGCAATCTTCAAATCTTTAAAACACGAGTAGACAATCTTCAATAAATTGATTATAATGAATGGATGACATAAAAAAAAGTAAAATTGAGAATGAATGAGAAATCAGGGATTATCTTCAATAAATTGATTATAATCAATGGACGACATAAAAAGTAAAATTGAAAATGAATGAGAAATTAGAGATTTTGAGAAGAGATTAGGAAAATTTTCATTCTTCAAAATTACAAAAATCTTCAATCTTCAAAATTTCTATTGAGTAGACAATCTTCAAAATTTCTTTACAATCAAGTCACAGTCTTTAAAACATGATATTATTGAGTAAATGAATTGTTGAATTTCTATTGAGTAGACAATCTTCAAAATCCAAAATCTTCAATAAATTGATTATAATCAATTGACGACATAAAAAGTAAAATTGAGAATGAATGAGAAATTATGGATTTTGAGGAGAGATGAGGGAAATTTTCAATTGAGTAGACAATCTTCAAAATTTATTTGCAATCTTCACAATCTTTAAAACACTATTGAATAGACAATATTCAAATATTCAAAATAAAAAATCTCCAATAAATTGATTATAATCAATGGATGACATAAAAAAAAAAAAAGTAAAATTGAGAATGAATGAGAAATTAGGACAATCTTTAAAACATGATATTGCTTTACTTTCTCATGCAATCTTCAAAGTTACAATTTTTAAAACACTATTGAGTAGACAATCTTCAAATCTTCAATAAATTGTTTATAATTAGTGGATGACATAAAAAAAGTAAAATTGAGAATGAATGAGAAATTAGGGATTTTGAGAATAGATGAGGGATTAATCCAAAAAATTTCAATAAATTGATTATAATCAATGGATGACATAAAAAGTAAAATTGAGAACGGTAAAATTGAGAATGAATGAGAAATTAGGGATTTTGAGAATAGATGGGGGATTAATCCAAAATCTTCAATAAATTGATTATAATCAATTGATGACATAAAAAGTAAAATTGAGAACGGTAAAATTGAGAATGAATGAGAAATTAGGGATTTTGAGAATAGATGATGGATTAATCCAAAATCTTCAATAAATTGATTATAATCAATTGATGACATAAAAAGTAAAATTGAGAACGGTAAAATTGAGAATGAATGAGAAATTAGGGATTTTGAGAATAGATGATGGATTAATCAAAATCTTCAATAAATTCATTATAATCAATGGATGACATAAAAAGTAAAATTGAGAACGAATCATATAGAAAATAAGATTAAGAATGTAAGATCAAGATTAAGTTTTAAAACGAATGAGATTAAAAGAAAAGTGTAGAATGAATAAGAATTCAGGAATTTTGAAATAGAGTGATTTGAGAGGAGAGATTAAAATAGAACAATGAATTAGTGGCTATAAAAAAATGTTTGCAAATATATATTATAAAGATTGCTATATCCGGTTACAATGCATTTTACAATTTTTTTTTATTAAGATGTAGGACATTTTCGTATAATTGAAAGCTTACATGACATTTTCATTTTACAATTTTTTTTTATTAAGATGTAGGACATTTTCGTATAATTGAAAGCTTACATGACATTTTTGTCAAAACTTAAAACTTAGGGGAGTTTTTTTTTTAAATTTCTCATGCATAGATATGCACACCAAACAATTCAGGGAGAAATTCCCAACACAATTAAAAATATCTGGTTTTCAACTATCACAAAAACTGTATAATAGATTATTTGGGTTTTAAAATAGAATTCACTGTAATTTCGAAAAAATCAACACTGGTGTAAAATGAGTTACAAGCTGATTTAATACATGATCAATATATTGTTACTATAAAATCAAAATATAGTTACTATATGACCAAAACTTACAGTAATACACTTTTTATTGACAATATTTTAGTTATGTAGTAAAACAATATTTGAAAGTGAAAAAATATATTCTAATTAAGTTTGACCCGTATTGATTCGCGTTGACCCGAGTTTGACTCACGAATTTATGTCCAAACTTTCCCTTAATTATTTATATATTTCATAGGAGTATAAGTTTTTCTGATTTTTAAAATTTAAACAAACATCGCCAACTTTAATATTTTCCAATGACTAGTTTGATTAGATGAAGTATAATATTTTGTTTAAAAGAAATAAAATCAATAATTAAATAAAAAAATAAAATAAATTAATTTCCGTACTAGGTGCAAAAATGTGAAAACAGTTTAAAAAAGGGGAAACAAACAGAGAGAGCCATCCCTCCTCTAATCTCTCATTTTCTCTCTCTATCTCTATAAACAACAAATTGAAGGAAACCCTAGTTATCTCCGTCTCGGTTCATCACACACACTGTACAAATCTACCTAATTTCGGCCTTTCAATTCTTTGGATACATACATACACTCCGAAAACTTGCAGATTTTTCTATTTAATTTCTTCTCAAAATTTATATGAACATGTACAGAGATCGAGGGGGAGGTGCCTCATCCAAGGGCGGAGAGATGTTGGATCGGAAACGAATTAACGATGCCTTGGACAAGCACTTGGAGAAATCTTCACCCTCCACATCCAGAAACAAGGCTTCCGCCATCGCCGTACCCTCCACCTCCTCTGCTGCCGGAAAGCATATTGATCCCAGGGACACGCGTTCCTCCTCCGCCCTCACCGCCAGCAAGAACAAGCTCTCTGATGGTGCTTTTTTATTTTCATTTCTTTTCCTTGTAGTTTGTTTTGGATTTTAAAAAGATTATATAGATTGCCGTGCAATTTGTGGTTATTGTTTTGAATGATTAAATTAACGATGAGTTTAGTTTTAATTGCCCTTGAATGCTTAAACTGCTGTCTTCTACGTGTTATAGTATGGATTCACCTGTTTCAGTAACTTGATAGATCTATAGGAGGTTCTAAATGTTAGCTCTCGACAAGGAGCTAAGGCCTAATGGGCTTCAGAATTTTTTAAATCTGTGATATTTCCCCTTTTACTGTATAAGATAGGCAATATAACAATTAGTATATGTGCATATATACCTGCATTTCTACGCGGTTGTTTAATATTTGTGAAACGCTAAGCCTGAGGCTGACTTGAGTTATGCCTTTTTTCCCCAATTTGGCTTATTTGTGATTTGGTTGTTATGTCTGCATTAGATGAATTGTTTGGTTGTTAACACAGTCATTTTCTTGTAAATTTTGTTTATATGCTTGCTCTTAGGCCCTTTTAAATGTGACCTTATATGATTTTGAATGTGTAGAAACACATGCAGACATGTATCTATTTTCCTTCTCTTTTTTTTCTGACTGTAAGCTTGCAGCTGTAAATTAGTTAAATAGAAACCTAAGTTAAGTTTATGCTGATTTTGCAGAGGAATCGGAAACAGACAGCGAAGAGTCTGATGTCAGTGGTTCTGATGGGGATGATACATCATGGGTTTCATGGTTTTGCAACTTGCGTGGAAATGAGTTCTTTTGTGAAGTTGATGATGAATATATTCAAGATGATTTTAATCTTTGTGGCCTAAGCAGCCAAGTCCCATATTATGACTATGCACTTGACCTAATTCTTGATGTAGAATCCTCTCACGGTGAGTCTTTTCTCATTTGACTTGATTGAAAGTGTATGTACTTGTTTGAGTTGATGCTGTTTCAGGATTTGGTTGTTTTCTTTTATATTTGCAAAAAAAGCATAAACACAGTTTATATAGGTGTCAAATTATTATATGGATTTTGTATATGTAAACCGTTTATTAGTTACACCAAGCAAGTCATGGTTCATAATCAAAGATATTGAATTGACACAGCTGTAAATAAATGATGTGTGCTTTTTTGTTTCCAGCTGATCAATCATCCCAAGGGAGTCAAGGGACTAATTTCAAAATTGATGACAATTTTTTAATGTATATTTAATGATTGAAAGCATCCATATTTCAGATTACACTATAATTCTTGAAGGAATTAAAGAATGAAGAAGTTAGATGACAAATTGACAATTTAACTACAACATATGTAATGTCATTTGCTTGATGAAGCAGTTCCTTAAGTCTAGTCGAGTTTGAAAAGAGAAATGAAAACATTTCAATTTTTTATTTTTTAACTATTTCTGTTTGGTTTTGTAAATTAGGGCCTTGTTGTGCCTTTTTATTTGCAAGGACTACAATTATTCTTGGCATCTGATGTTGCTAGAATCTGGATTATTTTGCTTTAAAATGTGCAGTTTTGGGGTCCTCGTCCCCTTGTACTTGCTATATTTTCAATCAATATGATATATTGTTTCTCCCAAAAAATTGACTAATGATATGACCTAATAGAACTTGGAGCTCCTTCTTTGAAGTGCATGATTATTATTTGGGGGTGCTTGGTACATCGTTGGGGAATGGAATTATGGGTATGATATGTGGTGTGGAATGAGTTTCTATCCTCCCATTTAAGAGAGGAATGTTGATTCTATGCAAGTTATGTTCCATTCCTTCCAGCATGTTCAATGCTTTCAGAGTTTTTCTTTTTTACTAATTGAGGATGCTACCATATATACTATGGGTAATCAACTGAATTTTGGCTTTCTTGTCTCTGCTTATTTAGCTATATTAGTGTTAACTGTCCATATTCAATCTTTTCTTTCTTAAGCTGAACCATCAGGTTATAAATCTGTTCCATGATGCACATTTAGGTGATATGTTTACAGAGGAACAGAATGAATTGGTTGAATCAGCTGCGGAAATGCTCTATGGCCTTATTCATGTCCGATATATTTTGACGAGCAAGGGAATGGCTGCCATGGTACCATCATACAATTCAATATTTCATTGGCATACTCTTTCATTAGTTTTGCCTTTTGACTCATGAGTTGAAACATATGACAGATAGAGAAGTACAAAAACTATGACTTTGGAAGATGCCCAAGAGTTTACTGCTGTGGACAGCCATGCCTTCCGGTTGGACAATCAGATATACCGCGCACAAGTACTGTTAAGATCTACTGTCCTAAATGCGAAGATATTTACTACCCTCGATCCAAATACCAAGGCAGTATCCTTTTTTTATTTTTGTGTTTATGCTTTTATTCTCCAGTTTTGCATATTTAAATTGTGTTGTGAATAAGGGGTTAATATCATTCTTACTTGTCTGTCTGCAATGTTACTAAAACATGGGTCCTACGTTTTTATCTCGAAAATGCTTATTAGTTGATATGGTCATTATATTAAGTTCTTAACTGTGATGATAACTCACAATAACTAGGGCCCTTATTGAGGCAAATTTTGACTATTCTCAATTGTAACACTGAATTATGTTGCACTAAAAAAATAGCTAAAATCTATTGATATGCATTGTGCACTAATACACTAAGAATCTTGCATTCTTCACATTGGAATGATTTTCTTGACTTCCAAAGATATTGATGGAGCATATTTTGGCACAACGTTCCCTCATCTATTCTTGATGACCTATGGACACCTGAAGCCGCAGAAGCCACCTCAGAACTACGTTCCTAGAGTTTTCGGCTTCAAGATGCACAAGCCTTGATGACGTACTAGCTTTCCGTCAGACGCTACTGAGCTCTTCAATTCTTGTTCCAGCATATGGTTCTCTCATCTGGTTGCTGAGGTGTACAGATGGGTCGCGAACAAAACCAGGTAAAAAAGCGCAGCAGCTATTGATGTAACCGAAATTGTTCAGATGGAGAAGCATTTGGAGCTTCTGTCCATTTAAAAAAAAACTGTCTAGAATTTAGAGAGCATGTAAGATTATTTCCTTTTCAGGTTGAGATTTGTTTCTGTACCTTCTCATGTAGTCTGTGTGTGCAAGTGCAATGCTTAATTAGCACTACAATTTTATATGGGAGCTGCCTGCCCGTCGAGATCTGGAGGGGACCTTTTTCGCGTACTGTTTTCGTTCATCTAGTTAATACTTAGGTACTTAAATTGAGATCTGTGAAAAATATTTTTCTACTATAGGAATATCATCATGCACATTTTCAGATTTTGTGATTTTTTTTTCCTTCTCTTTTAACATTTTCTGTGCTTTCGTTGTTTTTGCATGAAATGTTCTTGAAATATATTCATTATGAGCATGAAATCTCCTACAGTGTGCAATCTGAATCTCAAACTTCTGTTATGCATAATCTCGTTTATTTCTTTCTGTATATGCTATTGATATTGCTATTAATTTACAGTATTATACAAGTGCTTTGGTGAAATACATTATTCGTACGTGTAAATGTGTATATTAGAAATATGTATTTTTTTAATTTCTTTGTTTAAAAAGTGAACTGGTTATCTTTTGTGGTGCATTGTAGATAGGGTTGTAAACGAATCGAAGCGAATACTGCATTCGAATATTCGTGTTTGTTTTTTTATTTTAATAATAAATTCGATTTGGTATTCAATTTGAATGATTATTCAATATGATTTGAATTTAAAATTTTTTTTTTTAGTATTTGAATCGAAAGGAAAATTTATATACGAATATTAAAATATGAACACTGAACGAATAAAATTATTTAATTCGTTTACCATTCCAATTAATTGCAGATCACTTTTATTCCCAACCTTAATTCCTGGTATACAATTGAAGATCTTTTTCTTTTTTCTTTTTCTGACCTAATTACCCTATATACAATTGGATAGCTTTTATCATTCGTGGCATATATGAAACGAATTATCTTCAATTCAGATAGATAGGTCTAAATTAAGTAAGATACTCTACCAACTGGTAAGAAAGCGACAAATGCAGAAAGTGATTATTTTCAAAAGAAACTGGCAAGTTGGGGCATTTTTTGATATGGACTTAAATCCATTTCAATTGCAAACCAAACCATGGATTGAAATTTGAGATAAAAGTTATAGTTGTATCTACGTGATCGTAAATCGGGTTGAAATCGGGTCAAACGTGTTCCTATATCAAAGAGTTATTTCGCAATCCTTGAATGATTGGATTGCATTAGATAATAAGGGTTGAAATCGGGTCAAATGTAACCAGATTGAAATCGGGTCAAACGTATTTCTATATCGAAGGGTTTTTTCGAAAATTTTGAATGATTGGATTGCATTTAGATAATAGATGCAAGTGATAATCTACAGTTGATAATGATAAGGAGCAAACCATATTCACCCAAAAAAAAATAAAAAAAAAATAAATAAAAGGATAATGATATTTTTTCAATTATTATTGATTAGGCTTAATTAATTGTTTAATAAGAGACGGCTTCTTTGTTTGCGGCTACCTGCTCCATTGAAAGCGAAATGATAATAATACAAAAAATCCCCATTCATCCTTCACAGTTTCTGGACACTTTAATATCTTTTGCATCCCTTTCAAAACCCAACCCCACTGATTTTTTTTTTTTTGCAATATTGAAATTTATTCTTTCGATAATGTTATGTTAAAATATCATTCGATTTTATCTTCAACATTTAACCGTCACTTATTTACTTAAATCGACACTTACTTTATTAAGTTCAGCGACTTTCATAGTTGACGAACACCTTGCGCTAATAAGACGAAATGAAAATAATCATTTTATTTATAAATGAACTCCACAACATTTCATCGTACTCTTAATTTATTTATTATTAATATTTGTAAAAAATTTGTGTTCGAAAAAAATGGACATAATGATATTGGACGGAGGGAGTATATGAAAGGAAAAAGAAGTACTCCCTCCGTCCCCCTATAAGTTTCCCACTTTCCTTTTATGGATGTCCCACAATAAGTTTCCCATTTCACATTTTTCCATTTTTGGCATATGATTTTCTCTCTCCCAATCACATCACTTACACTTTATCTATTATTTTATCATACTTCATCTCACACTCATCTATTATTTTCTCTCTCACCATCACATCACTTGTACTACATCTATTATTTAATCATATTTCTTAATCAAAACAACCAAAAGAAAGGGGAAACTTATACCGGGACGGAGGGAGTATTATAAAGGATGATGAAAGCCACCCTCTGTCTTTTGCCATCATTATCCTAGTAGTAGCTTATATTTAGTTTAATTCGTATGCAATTCGAAGATATATATAGTTGAGGGGCCCCACCAACAAAAAAGATTAGACAGGAAAATTAACAACAAAGACTACACCCCAGCCTATCATAATATCACACCTTCTTAATCTTAATAATTACAATTTGAATAAATAGTATGTATACAAAAATATTATTACAATATAAATTATGATTGAATTTAGAAATTGAACTTACGTTTATTCTAAATAAATTAGGTGTCCCATGTATAGGGGTGGTTCGGTACGGTATACTGACAATACTGAACCATACCGTTATCATACCGAAAATTTCGATATTGAAAAAATTCATACCGTTACCGTACCGAAATTTCGGTATACCGAAATTTTCGGTATGTAAAAATTCATACCGATAACGTACCATAATTTCGGTATACCGGATTTTCGATACGGTATATCGATATACCGTACCATATCGGTATACCGATTCATATCGAAAATATTGAACCATTATTTCATATCAAAATACCGGTATACCAATTCATACCGAAAATATTGAAGCATTGTTTTATACCGAAATTAATTATTTAAGATTTATTTTATTTAAGTTTTAATAATTAAAGTTATTTTAATTTAAAAATAATATAAAATTATTATTTTATTAAGGTTTCGATATTTCGGTAATCGATATACCGTTTCATATCGAATACCGAATTTTTTTCGGTATACCGAAATACTGCGGTATGATCATTTTCCATACCGTTACCGTACCGAAAATTTCGGTACGATATCATACCGTACCGAAAGTTTCTGGTATAGTTTTTGTATACCAGAAAATTCGATAATTTCGATATTTTTCGGTATGAAAAGCTCGGTGTACCGAAATTTCGGTATATTTACCCACCCCTACCCATGTAGAGTGTAGAAGTTTAAGAATCAAACTTCATCAAGAAAGGGAAATCTGTATTGTTGAAGAAGATGAATCAAATTCAATCAAAAATGAATACAAAACCATGTTCTAATCATTAGCCCTAATTAGCTTATATAGGCTAAGATTGATTAACAGTTTTAAATAACTAACTAACAACTTACACAAGTGGGAAGTGTATATATCTATATAACTAACTAACTAACAACTCATACAAGTGAGAAGTGTATATATCTATGTTGGGTATGAGTGGGGAGGTGTATCTACTAAATAGTAGGTTTATTGGATAAACCTTTATACCCCCCTCAAAATGGGAGTGGATATCCAAAAGGCCCATTTTGGATTTCTGATTGAGGAAAGAAGCTGGAGGCAGTGGCTTTGTAAGTATGTCTGCCAAATTGTCTTGAGTAGGAATGTGAATGAGTGTGATAAGGCCTTCCTTGATCTTTTCTCTGGTGAAGTGGTAGTCTAGAGCAATGTGCTTTGTTCTTTGGTGAAGACAAGGGTTGTGGGTAATGGAAAAGGCACTCTTGCTCTCAGTGTACATAGTTGAGGGAGTTGTGTGTTGAACCCTCAAGTCTTGAAGAATGTAGTGCACCCATTGAAGTTCACAAGTTGTGGCAGCCAAGGCTTTGTACTCAGCTTCAGCAGAGGACCTGCTAACAGTAGATTGCTTCTTGGATTTCCAAGAGATTAGGGAATTACCAAAGTAGATACTGAAGCCAGTAATGCTTCTCCTTGTTTGGAGACATCTCCCCCAGTCAGAATCAGAGAAGGCATGCAATTTAAAGGTATTAACTTTAGGATAAAAAAGGCCAGTACCAGGGTTACCTTTGATGTACCTTAAGATTCTGTGCACAACCATGAGATGTGATTCAGTGGGAGCTTGCATATATTGGCTAACAGTCTGGACAACATATGAAATGTCTGGTCTTGTGACAGTAAGGTAAAGAAGTTTACCCACCAACCTTCTGTACTGCTCAGGTTTCTTGAGGAGTGGGGAGTGATCATCAAAGGTCATTTTGGAATCCATGGGAGTGGAGCAAGGTTTGCTCCCTAGATAACCAGAGTCCTGTAACAAGTCAAGAGCATATTTTCTTTGGGAAAGGGTCATGCTAGTGGAATTTCTAGCAACCTCAATTCCTAGAATATATCTTAAAGTGCCTAGGTCTTTTATAGTGAATTTGTTGTGCAAATGTTCTTTAATGGACTGAATAATGCTAAGATTAGTGCCAGTAACAATTAAATCATCAACATAACATAAAATGACAGTGAAATCCTGATTATGCTGTTTGGTAAACAAAGATGTGTCAGCTTTGGACTGAGTAAAATCAATGGATAATAAAGATGCAGTTAACTTGGAGAACCACTGTTTAGAAGCTTGTTTAAGGCCATAAAGACTTTTGTTAAACCTACAAACTCTAGTATCATTGGGGGAACAGTAACCAGGTGGAGGGGTCATGTAAATTTCCTCATCCAAATCACCATGCAGAAAAGCATTATTAATATCCAATTGATGAATGTGCCAATTCTTAGAAACAACAATAGCAAGAAGTATTCTGACAGTGGTGATTTTGGCAACAGGGGAAAAGGTATCAAAAAAGTTAATGCCTTCTTGTTGAGTGAAGCCCTTGGCCACTAACCTAGCCTTATATCTGTCTAAGGAACCATCAGAGTTGTATTTGATTTTGTAAATCCATCTGGATCCTATACAGTTTTTATCTTTAGGTAAAGGCATGAGAGTCCATGTGTTATTTTTAGTTAGAGCACTTAATTCTTGATTCATAGCATCAATCCAATTCTTATCTTGAGCAACTATTTTATAAGATTTGGGCTCCTGTGTTTGAGAAATGGAAGCAATGAAATGTCTGAAAAAGGGAGACAGTTTGGAAGTGGAAAGGTAGTCATGTATAGGATATTGCTTACCAGTGTAAGAGGAATTGAGGTTTGCATGATCTACAGAGGCAGGTAAGGAGGTTTCATAGAGTTTAAGATAAGCAGGTTGAGTTTTCACTCTAGTGGGTCTGGAACTGGTTTCAATAGGAGGAACAATGTTATCAGTCTGATTATGTTCAGGAGCAGATTGAGCAGGAGTGGAATTCTCAGAAATGGGAGAGTGAGTGTCACAAGTGCTTATAGGATGCATGTCATCATCAACAAAATCATCACAAACAGGTGGAACAAATGTGCTATGTGGAGTAATAGATTTATCAGCAAATGGAAAAACATTCTCAAAGAAAGTAACATTTCTGGATATGAAAATAGTACCAGTATCAATATTGAGCAGTTTGTACCCTTTAGTTCTAAAAGGGTAACCAACAAAAACACATTTAGAAGCTCTTGGTGCAAATTTGTGTCTGTGAGCAAGTAAAGTATTAGCAAAACAAAGGCAACCAAAGGTTCTAAGAAAAGAGTAATCTGGTTTTTTATTGAATAACAATTCAAAAGGAGATTTTTGGTGAAGCATGTAAGAGGGAATTCTATTTATAATGTATGCAGCAGTTTTGATGCATTCACTCCAATATTTAAGGGGTATGGAAGACTGAAACATGAGGGCTCTAGCAACTTGGAGTAGGTGTTGATGTTTTCTCTCAACTATGCCATTTTGCTGAGGTGTTTCAACACAAGAAGTTTGGTGAATTATACCCAAGTTATGATAGAATTCAGTAAGGAAAAACTCAGTACCATTATCACTCCTTAAAGTTTGGATTTTGGCATTAAAGTGAGTTAGGATCATGTTATAAAAATTTTGCAAAGACAACTTAACATCACTTTTAGCAGTTAAAAGATATACCCAAGTGCATCTACTAAAATCATCCACAATAGTAAGAAAATATCTATGCCCAGAAGCAGAAATAGTGGAGAATGTGCCCCAAACATCACAGTGAATTAACTGAAAAGCATGAGAGGACACAGAGTTGCTTAATGGAAAAGACTTCTTCTTTTGTTTGGCTAAGGGACAAATAAAGCAATTGTTATGAGTAGAACTAGCCTTTACATTGAGTTCAGGAATATGTAACATGCATTTCTTAGAAGTGTGTCCAAGTCTTTTGTGCCACAAGTCAAAGTTACATTCAGATTTAACAGAAGAGATAAAAGGGGCAATGTTTCCTAAAGCAGATTTGCTATGTGGAAGAGCAGTTTGCAAGATGTAAAGACCTCTAACTTGATCAGCAGTACCAATCACCATCTTGGTGGTAATGTCCTGTAAAAGGCAATGTGAGGAGAGAAAACATACAGAACAGTTGGAATATCTAGTTAGATGGCTGATGGATAAGAGGTTAAAAGTGAATTCAGGCACATAAAGAACATTGTAAAGAGTTAAATGTTCATTGATAACAATATTTCCCATATGAGTGGCAGTTGAAACAGCATTATTAGGCAAAGAAATCTTGACATTGGCTATGGATGGGGGGGGTGGTAAACAAAGAGATATCAAAGATCATATGGTCAGTGGCCCCAGTATCCAAAATCCAAAAAGACATAGTGGGAAAATTTGAACAAAAGCAAGAGGACATACCTGAATCAGTTGGAATTTTGTGCTCTTCAATATGGGAAGTGGATGCCCCTGCAGCAGAATGAGGAACATCCCTGTTTTCTCCAATATTCTGCATCTTAGAGAAGCTCAAGAATTTATCATATAACTCTTGATCAAAAAGGGGGTTGGAGGCCATGGGGGCATCTGTGATGGAGAGATTGGCAAATTTAGGAGGTTCTTTAGGTGGGAGACCTCTAGGACCTCTCCATCCAGGAGAGAAGCCTATAATTTGGAAACATCTATCAATTGTGTGGCCAATGCCATCACAATGGCTGCACTTAAGGGGTTTTCTCTTATCCCTAAAGAATTTGGAATTTCTTGTTGCCATAGCAATGGAATCAGGATGAGTAGGGTCAAAGACAGAATTCAATGTTCTTTGGGATTCTTCTTGAAGTAAGAGGCCATATATTTTGGAAAGGGGAGGGAAGGGAGATTGCAGCAGAAATTGGCTTCTAAGAGTGCTATAGGAATCATGCAAGCCAATCAAGAACTTCATAATTGCATCCTGTTCTTGAGTGGTGGTCATAAGCTTTGGTAAATCACAAGTACAACCATCCATAGCACCACAAGAACACCTAAGAGCAGGCCTAAAGCTAACATACTCATCCCATAAAGATTTAAATTGGTTATAGTAGGCAACTAAGGATTGAGAACCTTGGTTGATGGCACTAAGAGATTTCTCTAAATGGTAAACTCTAGTTCCATCAGATAATGCATAACGAATCTTTAACTCATCCCAAACATCTTTGGCCAAAGAAAAATATTCTAGGGTCCTCTTAATATCAGGAACAATAGAATTTAAAATTCACATTAGAACTAAATCGTTTGCTCTTACCCAAGCAGCATAGATGGCTGAATCTTCGTCTTCATCAGGCACAGGTAAAGACCCATCAATCAGTCGGACTTTGTTCTTGACAGAAAGGCCATGTTTAATCGCATGGCTCCAGGACACGAAATTTGTGCCATCAAGTGGCTCAAGAACGATGGCGACTGCGGGGTTGTCGTTCTGGTGAAGGGCGAGAGGCGAGAATGGGTTGAGAGCAGGGTTCAAGGACTCCGGATCGGTGACGGTGGGTGCCATTTGGGAAAAGGGAAGGAAACTCGATCAAGGATCAAGACGATTTGGCAAGTAATTGAGGAATGAAAAATCTGGCATCTATGGAGAAAACTGATACCATGTAGAAGTTTAAGAATCAAACTTCATCAAGAAAGGGAAATCTGTATTGTTGAAGAAGAAGATGAATCAAATTCAATCAAAAATGAATACAAAACCATGTTCTAATCATTAGCCCTAATTAGCTTATATAGGCTAAGATTGATTAACAGTTTTAAATAACTAACTAACTAACAACTCACACAAGTGAGAAGTGTATATATCTATATAACAAAATAACAACTCATACAAGTGAGAAGTGTATATATCTATGTTGGGTATGAGTGGGGAGGTGTATCTACTAAATAGTAGGTTTATTGGATAAACCTTTATATAGAGATTGAAATTCATGGCACGGTTTGAGGTAGGAATGACAATATGACAGTGTTGGATATGAACCCGATTAAGCGGGTGTGTGATGATTCATGATTTTTACTCATTAAAATTAATTTTAGACGGAGGTGAGGTGAGTTGGATCCGACGAGACATCATTTAAGGCAGGACAGATCATTAGTCCGTGATTTTTTCGCGAGGTAAGTACTAAAACAGGACAAATCCGCCTCGTTGTCATCGCTAATGAGAGGGAGGGACTTGCTCTATTTAATTTAGTGAAGTTTCAAAAAGTCTAATCTAATTCACAAAATATGTTTTTTGGACACGTATTTGATTAAATGGATAATTGTCTTCCAAGTAATAATACTATGAAAGAATTGTAGGTTTTAGCCGAGATTAATCAAGAATATGATGCTTTTACTAAATAATTACGTTGACTAATTAGCTTACTAGGATATGACTATCAATCAATAATTTTATTGTACCAAAGGGATAATTAGTGAATATTTAAATTATTTCTGAGTCAATAATCCTTGCAGCTCAAGAATTGGAATTTTCTTTCTTTTCTTCTATATTTTTATTGTTTAATTTTAGCTTAATTAAGTATTCGTATAAAGATCGAACATTGAAAACTTAATGAAACAAACAAGGGATTTTAATTTTATGATTTTTTTAAAGATATTTGTATTGATGAATATTGATTATTTCATTAATTTAAAACATTAGTTTGTAAATATATAATCCAATTAAGCAAATTATTGGTGTATATCCAAAATTTATTTAGTCTGATCCACATTTTGTTACCTTGTTTAATTGGGCACTTTCTTATTCTTCAAGAAAATATGTAGAATTTAATGTGTATTTCTTTTGCTTTGCTTATGTGTGAATTCAAAATTAGGAAATTGATGCTGATTTAATACTAGTACTATATTTTTTTCAAGTATTATTTCACATAGCAGTTATATTCGACGTGTATAAACTATATACACACGTTTATATATAGTAGTAAAATAAAAACATTATATCAAATAGAATTGTAAATATAAATGTCCATAAATTTTAATGTGTATTGTTTTAATTATTAGCTCATTTTATAAAAGAATTCAATTTATAGCTCACTTTTTATTTTTATTTATTCAAGGTTTTTTTAATTGTCTCAAATCAAGGCATAAATTTCAAATTTCAAATTATATAATTCAAAATAATTAATTTTATTTTTGAGAAATTAATTCAAAATAATTCAAATTAGAGATGCGAACGTCCCTATTTTCCCGATGTGAGTTTGAATTGTGAAAAAAACAGATCTTGAATTTTAGGTCAATCTTGAATTTTGAAAAAAATAAATTAAATTCTCAATTAAAGCATTTACTACCTTAAAGTAGGAATTTATGTTAAAAAATTCAATCTTGAAATTAATTTCTTAGGTGGAATTCTCGTAGAGTTGTATTTATGACCCATTTGAGAAACTAGTTTATTTAATGTGAAAAAATTAAGTTAAAAATTGTACTATTCTTATTATAAGTGATTTACGCCTTTCATTTTTTTTATAAATGGTACGTTGTTTTACATTTTTCAATAAATAATTATATAAATGTGTTCTTTTTAAATTATTTACTATTTTCTAAATTAAGGAAGCATAAATTTTCAGCTCATTTATATTTTAAAGAAAAAGATAACAAAATGTTTCTAAAATTTGAAAGATAAAAATTAAATCTTGAAAAAACAGATTCCTTGTTAATATCCACCAAAAGGGGAAAAGATAGGGGCAACTCCTGAAAAATAAAAAATTATCCGTTATATAAATTAAAAAAAGGATGTGGGCTTTTTTCTTTTTGCGGCCGGTCGCCCTCTGCTTTCAAATTGATCTCTCCTCCTCCCCCTTCATCAGACACCATTAACTCCTCGTACTCTCCGCTCCCATTTCTTCCTTCTTCATATATACATACACAATACATACACCCACCCTCCTATTTTCAAGAAAGGGGATTTTGCCGAATTTCAAGAATCAAGAAACTGTCAAGAATCAAGAAAGTTGTGATTTTTATTGCGGAATTCTTGAGGGGTTTGGTTTTGGTTTCCGGTTTTCACATATGTAATGCATCAGAAAAAATCTGAAGTACAGATCGGAACAGAAAGCAGTGGCATCTCTTCCGATTTTAACCCTACCCCACCCCTCCCCCCTTCTTCCCTCACCCAGAAACACCCCCATCTTTCTCAGAATTTCCATCCAACTCCCTCTTCTCCGCCTTCCCCTGTGAATAAACCGACTCTCCAAATCCTGATCGACGATGAGAATCAGAATCTGCAGCAGGACCAGAATGACGCTTTTACCCCTAAGCCCACCCCTTTCAAGAGACCCCATCTGCAGCACCATTTTTCCCCTTCTCTCACCAAGACCCCAACTCTCTCCAATGCCCTTCATAGATATGGAGTCCCCTCGCAGAACCCACCTACAAAATTCAATCTTTTTTACAATAGGTCTCAGAAGTTCTTGACCCATTTCCACCACCATCTCCGCCACCTCCGCCGCCGTCTCCGCCTCCACCTCCGTCTAATTCTCCTCCTCAGCCTCCCTTTCTTTTACTTTTTGGTCTCTCACCCTTCCAGGTCCTTCATTCTTGATTTCCTTTCCGCTTTTGCCTTCTCAGCTGTTTTGCTTTTCTCCTTGAATCTAGCCATTCCACGCCTCCCTACAATTAGATTGTTCCTTTCCAGGTCCTTGCCTATCAAGATTAGTGCAAAGGATCGTGTAAGTAGGCCACATTTACCTGTGTTTTGGTCAATTGGCTCCCGGCAAAAGGCAGACAAAAAGGCCATCTCAGGGTGTTATGTGCAAGCATATAGCAATGGGGATGTGTACGAGGGTGAGTTTCATAAGGGGAAATGTAGTGGCAGTGGGGTCTATTACTATTACATGAGTGGGAGGTATGAAGGTGATTGGATTGATGGGAAGTATGATGGTTATGGTGTTGAAACATGGGCGAGGGGTAGCAGATATAGAGGGCAGTATCGGCAAGGTCTTAGGCATGGTTTTGGTGTTTATAGGTTTTATACAGGTGATGTTTATGCTGGGGAATGGTCTAGTGGGCAGAGCCATGGGTGCGGGGTTCATACGTGTGAGGATGGTAGTCGCTACGTTGGGGAGTTTAAGTGGGGTGTTAAACATGGTCTTGGACACTACCATTTTAGGTAACACTCATGATGCTTTGCCTTTTGTTGTGAAGTTTTTTAATTCTTTGATGATTGTTTATATCTGATTGTTGGCATATCTCAATATGTGTTCTAATCAGCTAATGTTGTATTTGGTGGAGTGTTTTTCAGCTTAAATATGCTGCTTGCCTGCTTTAAGTTTGATTTAGTTGTATCACATTAACATCATTTTGTTACTGTATTGATTTGTGCTTGTGTTTTGAGTGCTGTAACGTAGGACTTGAAATGATGTGTTTGTTTAGTGTTCATCCTTATGTATAAAAGCATTCTTTGATAGGTTTGCTGCCTTCTGGAGGTACAGCTGTCTGATCAATCTCATATTGTAATTTGCCTCACTTTTGCCATAATCAGATTAGTGTTACTGATATTGTTCAATGCTAGATGGTTTATCCTTACTGGGGACATTTTTGGTAATGTGTAAATTATAAACTGTAGGTAACAAAAACAAGTAGTGCCAGACCGTGCTGATCTGTATTTGTTTTTAATGGGGGTAATGAACCTAAGTTTGGAAGCTGTATCTATTTGAAAGATTTAGATAAAGTGAACCATTAATAGAAGGCAGATCTCCTATTCATTTAAAATGAATGAGATGGCGTTAAGGCTCTATCCAATTTTGTTTTTACTCTTGCATTATTTTAAAAGGCAGGTAAAAGTCTTGAATTCCTGTCCTTTTTTCTCTGAATCCCGGCCAAGATGCCTTAAATTGAGTGATGATGACATAAACACTGCTGTGCCCTCACAGGTCCTAGTAAATCTCTTGAAGCGTTTTGTATGATGGCGTTATAATGCCACATGCACAACTTTTAGGCAAGTTTTATTGGAAGTTGAATTTGGATAGTGACACCAACACAACAAAATGATGAGAATCGTGGAACATGTATTAATCATGTTGTTGCAATAAGTAATAGAGAATTATGGTAAGAGGAGCAGTACATGTTGGAATAATAAAAGGAATAAGGAACTAATCCTTAAATGTTTGGATCCAGGAGTATTTTGTTAATTTAGACCACGTGGCCCTGTGAAGATAGATTTTGTGTAAGTGGGCGCACTTTTTACCCCGGAAGCAGAGCAGTAACAAGGGCCTTTTAAATTAAGTTTTGTGCCTTTCATATATTTTCTCTAATGCGACCATCTCGTTGCGACCCATCAGGGTTTCATGTTCTAAATAGTAAAGCCTTATTAAAGGGTAGGTTATTGATTTCTTGTATGCACTGGTAGAATCCAAGTTGAAATTGTTCTTGTATCATGTTTCTCCGTATAATTTAGTATAACTGTTTTATGGTGCAGAATCATCCTTAATTATTTGAATTCTGTTATTGATATGGGGTGTTAATGCTGTTTGCAGGAATGGGGATAGATATGCAGGAGAATATTTTGCAGATAAAATGCATGGATTCGGAGTGTACTATTTTGCAAATGGGCACCGATACGAGGGTGCTTGGCATGAGGGTAGACGTCAGGGGTTGGGAATGTACACTTTTAGAAACGGTGAAACTCAGGCTGGCCACTGGCAAAATGGAATTCTCGACGTTCCCAGCACACAGAGCGCAGTTTTTCCCGTTTCTCCTGTTGCTGTCAACCACTCGAAAGTGCTTAACGTTGTTCAGGTAAACTTTTTATAGCATATTATTTCGACTAAAAGGATTAGGCAAAGCAAGAGTTACTTTTTTGGTACAAGATCCTCTTTTGCTCGATTTCAACAACGTTTTCAAGTCTTTGTTTCTGAATATCAGGAAGCCCGAAGAGCAGCAGAGAAAGCGTACGAGGTGAGCAAGGTAGACGAGAGAGTGAACAGGGCAGTAGGAGCAGCAAACAAGGCGGGGAATGCAGCAAGAGTGGCGGCAGTGAAAGCCGTGCAAAAGCAAATGCATCACAGAAGCAACAGTGATGACATTCCTATTCCCATAATGTAGTAACAAACACCACCATATCGACCTTCAGTTTTGCGACTTTTCTTCCAAACGCGGTGTCCAAGCGAAAGCTGAATTTTAGAGGAGCTCGGTGTTGGTAGCCAACTCGGCGACAGCAGAGAGACTGTGACTTCTTGTTCTGGTTCTCTCCCATCATCTTCTAGCCTTTTTTTTTTTTTTTTTTGTAAAGTATAAATAGGTATATGATTGAGGGCTGTTAGATAGGGAAACCCCTATATAATACCTATACAGCCCCTCTATATGTGAAGATATGAGAAAAACTCCAACTGAGATGTTGTAATATTTCTTCTACTCCTGAGTTGTTGCCTTCCTTTTTCTCTCTTTCTCCATTTTCCTTTTGAAAATAAAGTGATTTTAGTTAAAATTTAAGAGTTAAAAATCAATTTAAGACAGCTTTCTTTCAAAAAAATAAAAATAAAAATTAGAGTAGATTTAATTTGGTTGAAGACTGTGTCGCATAATCCGTTTGAAAGTGATTTATATTGTTTTGTGGTTTGCACAAAGCCACGCCCTTTTTAAGCGATTTTTTTTTTTTGACTTATCAATTGTTCCTTATCTATAAATTTCCCTTTCATTGGTATGAAATCACCAAAAAAAAAAGGGAAATTCTGGAAAATGAAAACGTTTTCAACTGGTAACGATTTTATTTGTATAATTGAAAAAAGAAATAAAAGTCGTGCTTTTGGAGAATTTATCAAATTCAATGAATTTAAAAAGTCCTCATACTTGATCTGCTTTTTGTGGGCAACCCGAATTTTACGAGTATTCGTTTCGTTCAATTTATACCACACTGCAGATGAGTTCATCCTCCTAAATTACCGAAACTGTCCTCCCACGTGTTGAGGTATTCAACAGTAGGGGTGTGCACTGGTCCAAAACCGGATCGGGACCGATTTGGACCGGGACCGGAATGTGTGTAAAAAGACGGACCGGAGATCGGACTGTAATTAATCCGGTCCGGGTTTGAACCGATTGAGCCGGGATTTTTTTTTTAAATTTTTTTTTAGTTTATGGAATTGATGAATTTGTTTATAAATATTAAAGTGTTTGCTCTTAATTACGTCAATGCGAATTTTATTTACATTATTATTAATTATCTTTTGACCCTAAAAATAAATTAAATATGTTTGTTAAATTATATATTTGCAAAAAATGTAATAGATTTCAACACATTTTCACCAATTACTTGGTTTTGAAAAATAATTGAGAGTGCATTAGTAAAAAAATTAAAAAATAAAAAATAATCCAGCCCGGACCGAAAAATTCCGGTCTTGAACCGGACCGGAAGACCGAAATTCAAAAATTGCCGGTCCGAAATCTAATCGATCGGTCCGGTTCCGATCCCGATCTTTTTTCCGGTCCGGTTTTATTTTGAACACTCCTATTCAACAGAAACTTCCAGAAAATGAGTGTTCATGTGGCAAGAACTTTTAAAACTTGGAAAATAACTATTTGTGCTATATTCAAATTTTCGGCATACCAAAGTCAAATTTTCCAAAATTCACAAAATAAAAAAAAAAGAAGAAAAATAGCTTGAGTTAACATTCATTTTATATATTTTTAACTACATAAACAATGAATGGACGGACATTGGTAACAAATGTGTTAAAATATTAATCTAATAGAATTTTTAAAAAATACAAAACCAACATGGTCTTTTTACACATAATTTCAAATAATAATAAGGGTGAGATTGGGTACTCATAAAATGGGGAATGCAATTTCTCAATCTAATAATATTGTCTCAAAGGATACATTAGCTTTACAATAATAGTTTCAAACTGAATGTTCATAATAAACTTGGTTTGCTTCTTTGTGAAAAATTATAGACATTTTTTTATTTTGATGTATGAAAACTATATCGACATAATTGTAAAAAAAATCGAGATTAAATTGAAACTTTACTTGAACAATGACCCGATCCATTTTTTATGAAATTAGTGTAATTAAAATTTTATTACTTCACATTCAAATAATTAATTGCATCAGATAAAAACATTGTTGATAGTCGTCTTTATGTATCTAAATTGCATCATAATGATAAACATAAATCCCAAATCGATAACCAGAGATTGCAAGCAAAATAGAGAATAAACAGCAGATCAATCAATTTAAAGGTTTCAAGAATCTAAGACAAAAGGACTACAGTCTCACAAGCCTCGCGTCTAATGTTTAATTGAAAACAAAACTCAAGGATAAACGTACGTACGAGAAACAAAATTACTAACTTAACTCTCAGTCTGCTCCCTCAACCTCCTGATGGTGCTCCTCACAGTGACAGCACTAGCAGTGCTGCAAAACACAAAATATAAAACGGTTCAGAAGACTTAAGACAAACAAGATAGTAAGTAGTAGCATAAAGGATCATTAAGAAAGGTTATTACTTGAGAGTGTAAGCACCCCCGGCTTTAACTTTGCCACAGTCCTTGCATCCCCAGATTCCAACGGCCTGCCTCTTCACGGCGTACTGTGTTCAAGAAACGCAGTATCAGCCAACACATACAAAACCAAATCATAATATTACAATTAGTCAATATATATTACTTGATCCATACCTTTCCGCAGAACTCACAGAAGTACTTGCTGTGCTGACTAACTTCCATCTTCTTAATCTGCTTCCTCAAACTAGCACCATATCTGGTACCTGAAATGTAAAAAGAATATGATCAAACTCAGGCACTACTGAAGACAACAAAGCAGATAATGCATCAACCAATATCAAAGCAGTGATAAGATGTAACTTTAACTGGCAAAAGGATATTTGTTACATGATAAAAGAGATCAATTTTGTTAAATATTATGAATGCAAGTAAGGATTCATCACAACAACTCATCATTTCGTTAGCACGAATCAACAAGATGACAAGATATGGATACAGAATCAAGGGCATACAGAAGACTACAAAAAAATAAACATACAAATTTACCACCTACCATATTTCCCGACAATTCCAACCTTCTTGGTTCTCTTGGCCTACACATAGCAAATAATCGTATTAAAACACAAAATATATCAAGCACCATGGAAATGTTGATGCATATAACACATTATACCTAAAAATAATTCGTAAACCACAACTACACAACTACCACTAAAAGACATATCAATTCCTTCATTGAGGAAAATCGAATACCGAAGCGACCTTTGACACCGATTAATCACAACATCTACAAGCAAAACGCATACACTAAAGCTGATGATAATCATTTTATTTAAAAAAAACACTAATTTGCTAGGTCAAAAGAAAAATCCCCAAGAACATAAAAATGCACGAGCTAATTAAATCTACGAACAAAAACCATGAAAATATGTATCCTGACTAATATGCGAGCCGAATTAACATAACAGAACTCGAATCCAAAACGAAGAAAAACAAAATCACAGCCATTTTCTCCAAAATTTTACAACATGGCGCTGATGATGGAAGCCAGCGTGCAGCTGATAAATGAGTGGGAGCGATAGAAATGTGCGTAAGAAAAGATTACCATTGGGAATTAGAGACGGGGGCGGCGCGAAGAAGCAGCTCCTAAACCCTAGATTCAGCGGCGAGAGACTGAAAAGAAACTTTGTTAGTCATTTTATATATAGATATAAATGTGGTGACTTTGCACTTACCTCCCTAACCTTTGAACTATTCATAATATTACCCCTGTATTCGGAGGATTTAAAATTAGCTCCCTCAGATAATCAAATATTACCCTTTGAAAAAAAGTTAATGATAAAATTTTCATAACTTATTTAAATTATAATGATTTTTTGCCCGTCAAGTGATTTAATATTTTAATATAATTATATACTAGTAATAATTTATTTTTATTGTCGTGTATATTTTAAATTAAATGAGTTGGAAGATAATATTTGTTCGACTAGAAATACAAATATTGAGTATTGGCGGATGTTTGATTTTTTTAACATTTAGTTGATGGGATTGAATTCAATTAACAATACATAAATCATATTATTATGCATTTTTTATTTTATAGGATGAGTTTCAATTTCATATTGTTTATAAGTTATAACAGTTATTTTAAAATTTAATTGTTAGTATTCTTTATCCTGTAGCTCATTAGGGTTCAGGAATCATACTACTAGCCAACCATTTAACTTGTATTTTTTTATTTGTTTTGAAGTCTCATTTAACTTTTATTCTATTTAGCCTCTGATCCTATAGACATTTCTTATGAGTTAGGGTTTGAATGTGTGACAGAAGAATGGTCTATTTTATGACGAAATTTGTGTGAACTAGTTTCACTGTAAAATTAACTCTTTTTATTTTAATGACATAAGTTGTTTCATTGAAATATATTTATCCATGATAAATTTTTTTAGTTATATCTAATATTCAAACAAATTAAAATAAAGCATTGATATGCACTAGATCTTAATTCTAATGTAGATCAATCTAGAAACGCAGTCTCATTCAATCGTAAAAAGTGGGAAGATAGGAGAATCATTTGCCCACAAATAAGCCAAGATCTCCACTCGCAAAAGGAGACAAATACCTATACCACAGTAAGATACTCTCATTTTATGAAATATAGAGAAAGTAAAAAAAAAGTTAAAGAACACCAAAAAAACAAATCCACCAAACTACGAGAACACCCAAGCAGGAAGGCAGAAACCCCAATAAAGCCCTACCAAACAAAAACAAACCAATAAAGGGAGGAATGTCGGACATACCGTAGAAAAGCTACAGAGAACAAACTAAAAAGAAGGAAAAATAAATAACATAAAGGAGAAATAAAACAAACTAAGAACTAAAAGACTATAAATAATAAAAAACACAAATATAAATGGGATCAACAGATCTCTCACCCGATCGATCATCGGAGCTCCATCGAATAGGTTGATCCGTTTATCCCAACTACAAAAACACAGTAGCGAGCCAAATGGTGGGACGGTGACGGCGAGCGGCGGTGGCGATTGGTGGTGGGAGTAGTTTTAAAGGAAAGCTAAAATTATAGGTTGTGGTGGTGGTGAGCGATTGTGGCGGTGTGGTGGAATGGGGTGGTTGGTGGTGGATACAGTTTCAAAAAAAAACTAAAATTATAGATTGTGGTGGAGATGTGGTAGTGGGGTGCAACTTCAAATGAAAGCTAAAATTTTAGAGGGTGAAGAAGAGTAGGGAGAGACTAAAAGAGAGTAGAGTTGTCTTATAGACAATAATTAATAATTGCTTATCAATGATAAAATTAATTCATATAAGACCTTTTATTTTACTTCCAAAGTTTTACAACGAATACAATATACACAATTCATAATATTTATAGATTTTTATAGGAATTGCAACTTAATTTAAAGAAGGTATCATGTATACATAGACTAATGAATATAAGTGGAAATAGTCTTGTATAAGAAAATTTCATATACGAGGTAGAGTTCCTGTTTATTTAAACCTCATTTCGAGTTCGATGTGTAAAATAAAATTTTGACTCGACTAACTCAAAACAAAATAAAACTTTGTATACTCAATTCAATTCGAGATCATTTGACAAAATTTTATTTAAACCTTAGTTCGAGTTCGATCAGTAAAAAAATGTAAAGGTTAATGTTAAATAATTTGACTTTAACTAGACTAAATATCATTCGAGCTTGAGTCATTTAACTATTAAACAAGCTCTTATACATTTCAAAGTTTAATTACACTAGAAACTTGTTTGAACTATAGGGGGCTTTGACTCTACTCTACTCAACTCATTTATTTTTCCGTTCTTAATAAATTAAGGCTGTAGAAGTCGAAAATCGATAGTCGGACAGATTGGTGCCGCCTATAATATATATATTTTTTATTTTTCTTAATATTTTGTCTTAAAAACCCTTAGACAATAAATACAAAATTTTAATTTAATCAAAGCAACAATTGAAATGAGGTCCCTAAATAAATTAAAACTTACAAACATAATGTCTTTTCACTTCTTAAACAATAGAATTTTACAAAAAAATGTTATATATCATGACAAAGTCGCATGTTATATATCACGACAAAAAAATGTTATATAAGAAAAAAAAAAAAAAAGAACTATGATGGTCAGTAGAGAGGGAAGAGGGAAAAAAAAAAAAGAGAGGATTTTGTGATGCTTACAGTCAAGATTTTATTGGAATCTTACTTTGTGAGATTAATATATATAAATATTTATATTTACTTATTTTTGTCATAAGTTAAAAGTTGCTAGTTCTAGTTGAACGCGTGAAACTGTGAAACAATATTGATTTCAACGCTTTATCTTCAAACCATTCGATCATTTCTGGAAAAAAAAAAAAACCTTCAGCGATTCTCCCCTCCGGCCATCACAAAACTCTCCGATCAGTCCCCACTAGACTCTCCGGCGGATCTCAATTTCCGAATTCGGACCACCATGTACAACATCGTTAACTGTTCAAAGTGCCGGACACCATTGCAGCTGCCGCCGGGCGCGCCTTCCATCCGATGCGCTATTTGTCAGGCCATCACTCAAATAGCCGATCCTCGACACGCACCGCCTGCTCATCCGTCTCCTTACTCCCCCGGGCAACCTGCTCTGCCGTCTCCTTACTCCCACGCGCCACCTGGACCGCCGCCAAACGCTCACGGCCGTAAGAAAGCTGTGATCGTCGGAATTTCGTACAAGTTCTCGCGTCACGAACTGAAAGGATGCATTAATGACGCCAAGTGCATGAAATATCTCCTGATCAATAAATTTCGCTTTCCGGATTCTTCTATTCTTATGCTTACTGGTAAAAGGGGAAAAAGGATACAGTAGAGTTTTGTCTGCCATACTTTGATTTTTGACCTTCTTTCAGGGTTTTATTTTGTTTTGAGTTTTAATTGATGAACAAACTGTACAAGGAAAGGTAGGTAATCTTTTGATTATTTTGTATAAACTTTGTTGCTTTACATGGAAAATCCTTCAACTTTAGATATATCTAAAAATCTATTACTGTGATGCATTCCTTGATGGCCTATTGTTTGAACAATAAATTGTGTAGCATGTCTGCAAACAATAATACTGCTCATAATTCTTCCATTCAAGTCACATTGAGTTTTGGTAGTTCCTATAAGGAAATGAATTGTAGGAAAATAGAATTAATTCTATATTTGAATCTTAGCCAAATGCTGATCTTATCCTGTTTTATGTATACCTTCCCAGTCTTCCTGTTGCCCCTGCGAATGCACTTCTCATTCACTCGTCCCTCAGCTGGTGCTCTCTACTGTCGAGTAATCCTAAACATATTTTGTCTCTGCCATTGGATGACTCCAGTTTTTTTTTCTTAGTAGTATATCATGGTTTGAAAACTTCTTCCAGTTGGACGTTTCCTTCAATGCTTGAACCACTAAGTACCAGGTTATTAAGTCGCAAGAGTACGATATTAGGAACCAAACTAGAACCTTAGCTTTACACAGTGGGTGGTTGCTGTGCAGAAACTTTGTAATATACCTTGTATGAAATTGAAGGACTGAGCACCCCATACGTTTCCAATTAATTTGATAACATTCAGTTCAAAATTTTATTGCTATTCATCTGGAAAACTATATCACTCACAAAGAATATGATTGTGAAACATTTTCTTTCCTTATGTTTTGAGTTTTAATTTTTTGCGCTGATAGTTGACTTGTATTGGTTAATTAAAATGCAGAAGAAGAAACCGACCCCTATAGAATTCCAACCAAGAATAACATGCGGATGGCATTGTTTTGGCTTGTACAAGGATGTCAGCAAGGAGATTCCTTGGTGTTTCATTATTCTGGCCATGGTTCTCGGCAGAGGAACTATAATGGAGATGAAGTTGATGGATTTGATGAAACATTGTGCCCACTTGATTTTGAAACACAGGGTATGATTGTAGACGATGAAATTAATGCTTCCATTGTCAGACCTCTACCCCATGGTGTTAAGCTTCATGCCTTTATCGATGCTTGTCATAGTGGAACAGTTCTTGATTTACCGTTTCTATGCAGGATGGGCAGGTACACTTATTAGTCCATAGTTGCACTATATTAAAATACATTAATATCTTCATCTCGTCTTCTAAGAAGTTGGTAGGGAATGGAAACATGATTGCCATCGGGGTAATGTTTGCTAGAATGAGTGATTTTGAACTAAAAAGGATAAACATGGATGTTAACATTTGAAGATATTTGAAAACAAAGAATATGTGTGTACAAAGTACTAACGTTTTAACTGGCAACTTTTTATCATGTCATTGTTTCTTACTTATTCCTGATGATCATCTTTCATGTTTTTGTTATTTTTTTCTCTTCATTGTTTAGTTATTTTTATGCGTCATTTCTTGATATACAACATACAGAAACTGAATACCTTACTTTTGCTTGAGATTTTGTAGTAAGAAGGTATTTGCAGCAGCAGCTAGCTAGCTTTGAAGCTCTTTAATTTTAAAACACATTATAAGATGTCTGAGAGCTTAAATTTCATATTTGGTAAAAAGTTCAAAGAAAGGATTACCAATTGTTCTTAAATCCTGACAAATTATCTTAGTAGGAGAACCACATACACCCACACAAAGTATATGTTTACGATTTATTGTGATAATTGAAGATAAAACTTACCAGTCATTGCTGTGTTAAATTACATAATGTTAAGAAATATTTTCATAGTGTACTTTATTGTGTTACCCTTGCCCCTTGGCATAAAGTATGTTCGTCTCAATCTCATCGTTGTGGTTATTGTGGAAATAGGAGCGGGCAATATGTATGGGAGGACCACCGTCCCCGATCAGGTGTATGGAAAGGATCAAACGGTGGGGAAGCAATCTCCTTTAGTGGCTGTGATGACGACCAAACATCAGCTGATACATCCGTAAGTTTTGATAGCTTATAGGAAACTTATATTTTATTCGTTATTCAGAAACTCAAATTGAGGTGTTTTTTGTTTTTTACTTCCCATTAGGCTCTATCAAAAATCACTTCAACTGGGGCCATGACTTTCTGCTTTATTCAAGCCATCGAGCGTGGACATGGGGCCACATATGGAAGCATCCTAAGTGCAATGCGTACTGCAATCCGTGATGTTGGAAGTTCTGGCCCTGATCTTGGAGGTGGTGTGGTGTCTTCTCTTTTAACTATGCTTGTAACAGGAGGCAGCGCAGGCATTGGTGGGGGGCTTAGACAGGTACTTATATCTTTCAGAAAATGCATGGATTCAATTAAAAAAAATATAAAGTGTGTTTTTCCCTCTATCTTCTGATAAAAGCTGCCTGCATTCACATAATCTGTGCATTTCCTTCATGTTGCATACATGCCTTTCGGAGATTACATTACATATTCTGCTTTTGTTTCCAGTGGTGATGAATTTCTGATTAAATTATCGATCGTTGTTTTTTTATAGGAGCCGCAGCTAACTGCTTGTGAGCCTTTCGACGTGTATCAGAAGCCGTTTTCTCTATGATTATATACTGTCATTTCTGAATTTATGTAACTCCTAATTTTTTGTTGCTGCTGATCTGGGCTAAAGGAGGGTGAATTCTTTGCAACTGGGAGTGTTCTCAGAATGTGTATTTGTTTGTAGGAACATTTTTCAGTATTGGTTTGAGATTTTTTCTAAAATTCTGAATTATGTGAGAAATTAGATTTATTATATACAAGTCTTGTGATTTTTATTGTTGAACTCAAATTATTAATAGTAGTTTTTTTTCCCCCTTATTAGCCAGAGTGGGATTAGCCTTTTGTAAATGTATAAAAAATTGACCATTGTAAACATACCATAATTAAAAGGACAGGGAGTCTAATTTTTTTGCATATTTACTTAAATTTTAATTTTGGAAGGTTGGATTTATAAACAAATACTTAAATACTTAAATATATTAATATATTAATTGCCTATAAATATAATTTCTGTTTTACCTAAAACCTATTATATCGCCATCTTAATAAAACAAAATCATATCATATCCAATTTGTATTTATATTACTTCAATAAATTATTAAAAATAATATATATATATATATATATTAAAATTGGAATTACGAAAAATATACTGGAGTACTATTTTATATGATTACTACTTATAATTATTTTAAAATATAAATTTTATTCTTTAAATTATTTTAGTATCAACTTTTAACAGGGTTAATAACTTAATGTTATGAACTTTAAATTTGGTAAAATATTCGAGACGATATAAAACTATAAATTTAAACTTTACAATATCAATAATATGAAATATGAAATATTTTTTACAAATAAAATAAATTCAATAAGGTTCCGTGGATACAATAATCATCCGTCGTCTCTACTTGATGATCCATTTTACCATTTTAGATGTGTCTTACTTGATCACACGTTACTTAAAATAGCAAAAACATTTTTAAACAATCCTCTTAAAATATCACAATATTACAATAAATATCACTCTTTTATTACACTAAAAAATAACTTTATTTCTATTTATAAAGTTGAGAAATTTTTACTACACCACTTTATTTTTCATAATACTAATAAACAATTCATTCGTTAAAGAAAAGTTTTATTATACTTTCATTTTTCTATTTTGTTATAATGGGACTCCGTTTTTTTTTTTGGTAAGATAGAGGTAATCGAGCTTATGATAAGTGTCTATTTAGATCAAAAACAAAATACATTCAACCGTGTGTTACCGATTTAATTTGAGTTAGTTCAGTTAAAGTATTCAAAGTCAAACATAACCATAAATATTTTAACATATCTACCAAATTAAGCATTATATTTTTTGGTAATTACATTTAATAGTCAGGTACAATTAATCAATAATTATTTATAATTAATTGTAAGATTACGTGGATATTTACTGGTAATTGTATTATTAACTAATTATATTTATATATGATTATATATAGAAATAAGATATATATCCTCAACACTCACTCACTCACTCACACACGGCTCTACTTTTGTGTATAAAATCAGACACTTCTGTTTTCCATAACTAGTACTCCGTAATTCATATGTTGGTTGCACGAATAGTATTTAGTTTCTATACTGGTGTAAAACTCGCGTATTACGCGAGATTGTAAAAAAAAAATATATATATATATATATATATAAACAAAAAAACGAAAGAGAAAATTTTAAAATTAAATAAGTTAACTACAGAAAAAAAACAGTTAAAAAAAAAAATAGAAATTCTATAAAATTAGGAAAATCAGAATGGAGTAAAACTGGAATGACATGTAGTAAATAATGGATTCAGAATTAGTATATGTGGGTAGATTGTAAATTTTTTTATTACATTTCTAAACAACAATTTAAAAATTAAAAAGATCATTGTACACTTAATTATAAAGTTTGCCAATTTCATTTTTTTAGTTTAACCTTTTCATCATTATTGACATGAATTCATGAATGTATTCATTGAAATACATATCCCATTTCATTCATGATTAATACACTATATAATTATTATATTAATATTAATTAAAACAATCATATATTGTTTAGTTTATATATAAAGTAGATAAATTGAGAGTTGAGATTTTGTGGGATAATAAAATGATGGTTTATAAATAAATTAAATGACAGTTTGAGTAAATCCCCTTATATACTAATAAGGAGTTTAAGTTGATGATGTGTCATTTTGTGGTTAATTTGGCTTATGTGTCATTTTGTGGTTGATTTGACTTATGTGTCATAATTTAATGAAGTTGTTAATTTTAAAAAGTATGATGTGTAATTAAGTTATTGGTTGAGTAAGATACGATTAATAAACTCTTTCCAAATATTATACTCTTATTATTTTAACATTGACTAATTAAATTAATTTTTATTTTATTTACTTAACTTTATTGTAGTATTCATTTTATTATTTAGTTTAATTTATTTTAGAACTATTTAATTTTCTTCTGAGTAAAATACAATATAAAATTTATTTTTATTGGGGTGACAATCCTTTATCTAATTAGTTATTAAATTGTATTTTAGTTATTAAATTGTATTTTATAATTACTTTTATCTTATATCTCAAGTAATTTTTTCTGCAATTATTTTAAATATATTATAAGTTTAATGCATTTAAAAAATAGAGCTCGAAAATATATATGTAGAACTTATTATATAATCTTATACATAATATTTATTATATAAATAATTATATTATTTTACAAGATTAACAAATTTGTTATATATACATAATACACCACTTCTATAGTATATAATCCCCTTATATATTAATAGGGAGTTTAAATTGATGATGTGTCATTTTGTGGTTAATTTGACTTATGTGTAATTTTGTGGTTGATTTAACTTATGTGTCATAATTTAATGAAGTTGTTAATTTTAAAAAGAGGTAATTGCTAATTAAATCACGACCTTTCGCTCATTTGCAATCTAATCTAAACCTTAAAAGAATTGCAAATAAATCACAAACTTTAAATATTATTGCAAACTAGACTTCTTACAAGTTTACTTTGTCCCTAAATCATACCTTTTGATATTTAGTTTGATTGAAAGACAATATTGTTTTATTAAGGCGTTTTTATGTCATTAAGAAGTCTAAATTATGTTAGATTCGAACACAATTAAAATTGTAAAAAAGACTAAATTGCAACTATATTTAAAGTCTGTGATTTATTTGCAATTACCTTAAAGTTTAGATTAAATTGCAAATGAGGAAAAGGTTATGATTTAATTTGCAATTAACTAAAATATTTATTTATTTAATTGTGTTGTGGTTGATATTGAAGACTTACTTACAATTTATCAAGAGTTATTTTAATATTATTTGAATTATTTGGTTCCGAACTTTTATAATTTTTTTAAAAGTTATTTTCATATTTATTAAATGTAAGGTGTTGTGGTTGATATTGAAGGTTTACTTACAATTTATTAAGAAATATTTTAATATTACTTAAATTGTTTCTTTTCGAAATTTTATAGTTTTTTTAAAAGTTATTTTCATATTTATTAAATGTCAATGTCACATTTCGTTTGATTCTCACAAATTTTCCTAGAAACTTGCTTTATAAAATTAACTAACATAATTGTAATTATTTTGTATAATTCAAAATATTATGTTCATTAACTTTTATATTATAATACAATGTTATAATAAATATAATTGAAAAAAAATGTTAAATTTTTTTAACAAAATAATTATAATTCTGCGAAATCATTTAAAAAAAAATATAATTATAAAATTATGAAAAATTAAATTAAGTAAATAAATAAATATTTATTATTAAATATTTAAAAATATATTTAAAATTCCGTGTAATACACGGGTTCTACACTATGATTGAGAGACAGTTTGAGTAAATAAGTGATGGTTGAGAGGTAAAGGTAAATTAGTGTGAATAGTAAATATTTTAAATAAGGAATGAGAATTATAAATATATAGGAGTATATATAAATATACATATGGATATAGATATAGATTATTTCTTTATTCTTGATCTGTCCTTTCTCCACTACTGTAAAACGGTGTCGTCCTTTCATGGTTCCCGTCATTGTTCTATTCCAGTAGAAACCCTAGTATCCCTCTACCCACTCGAGGTAAAGTAAAATCGGAGCAATTGGTAACAAAAAAAGATCTTTAATCGATGGCCTAATCGCCGTTTAGATTTTTTCCTTTTTCTCAAATTGAATGCAAACAACAAATTATTGGTTTTGATGCTTTTGATTTGATCGGTGGATCTCAATAGGGAAAGAAATTGCTCTGAATTTCTGGAAAGCGGTTTTTCTCCAAGACTAAGATATATGTCTCAGAACCAATCAAGGGCTGACAGGAGTGAGTATAACCAGTACAGGAAATCCGGCCGATCCGGGACTTCTAACCAGCAGCGTCAGTTCTCCGGCGGCGTCTCCGCTAAGGGAGGTGGCGGCGCCTCTTCCGGCCCCACCAATCCTTCTAACCGCGGGTGCGCCTTCTGTTTATACAAGACAAAAAACGTAGCCTTGTTTTTTTAAATCCGCGAATTGGTTTTGCATTTGCATTTGTAATTTTTAATATTTGATTTCCTGGATATGATTGTGAATGAGAGTGTTGACTCATTCATGCACATTCTAGGGTTTGTGCGTGTATCCCTGTTTGCATGTGAGAGAGATGCTGAATTACATTGTTATTTTCCTTTCTCCGTGATGCAGCTCTAAGAAGTATAATAACAATGCACCAGTAGGGCAGCCCAGTGCAGGAAACTGGAATGTCGATTCTACTGATTCATCTACAGCACGTACTGTACAGAATGGTGCTCATTCTACTCCTAGTAAGTTATTTGTTTGGTGTTGTGGTTAATATCATCGTTTTTTTCATAAACAAAGTTTGTGTTGATATGCATTCTGTTCTAGGAGTAGTATCTGATGCACCAGTCACCAGTACCAATTCCAGTCTCAAGCCAACAGATGCACCACCTCAAAAGATCACCCGAGCCGTTCCCAAACCTCCATCCCCTAATGTTTCTTCTACAGCCGCACCACCTAATGTTTCTAATTCTAGCTCTGAGCCCAAGGCCCCTGCAACACCTGGGAAAGGTATGGTATTGGTGATCAAAGTTATGTATTTGTAGCGGCAGTACTCAAGTTTAAAATTATGAAGTCCTTCAGTCTATACTGAAATTTATTGAGTTCTGGTTATATAATATTCTTTAATTGCAGGAGACACATCTAAGTCATTTCCCTTGCAGTTTGGGTCCATAATTCCTGGTTTGGTGAATGGAATGCAGGTAACATCGCAAATGCATGAAGTTCAAAGTATTGCTGTATTTCCAATTATATTTTCTCTTGTCATGTGATTCTCGGTCCTAAGTTGCATTTTTTTTCTTGGTAGATACCTGCTCGAACAAGCTCTGCACCTCCAAATTTGGATGAGCAGAAAAAGGACCAGGTTTGTGGTTTTCTCCTATCTGATTGTTTACGTAGCACAGGGAAATTACTTTAATCTTGTAAGTGAAAAGAACTGCATGCTTGCCTCTTCCTGTGAAATAAAAATTGAAGTATTCAAAAGCATGTTCTTTGTGGTAGTTTCTGTAGATTCCCATACTGGCTCTGAATCTTATACAGAAGTGTTTGGATAGCATGCTGGGAGATGTAAGGGAATACACACACACATATATATATATATATTTGTTGAATAAAGAAAGGAAAGGGAAATGCTTTCAATATTTAGAAAACATCACAAAGTAATTAATCGTTTCCTTCTTTCCTTTTCCCTCTGGTTTTCCCAAAGCAAAAGTTGAAAACTATTACCCTTTGATTTTTTTGCCCAAACAAATCGAGACCAAAGTCTTCAAGTTGTCACATCTTCAATCTAATCTTTTATTCAGATCAGAAGTACACATGTAGATTTCTTGAACATAAATTTTAGAGTTAATGGTTAAATTGATGAATATTAATGTTTGACTCCACAATGTCTTTTCCAACAGGCACGCCATGAATCTTTGAGGACTCCTACTGCAATGCCAACTCCATCTGTTCCCAAGCAGCATTTGCCTAAAAAGGATGCTGGAATTCTCGACCAACCTATTGCTGGTGAAGCTCATCCTGCCTCTAAATTCAAAAGGGATGTCCGAGTTTCAACTGCACCACCCGGGAATCAAGCTCAGAAGCCTTCGCTACATCCTATCCCTGGTATGCCCATGCAACTACCGTATCACCAGCCACACATTCCTGTTCAATTTGGTGGTCCGAATCCACAGATGCCGTCTCAATCCATGTCAGGACCATCACTGCCAATGTCTCTAGGGAATCCACCAGTGCAGCATTCAATGTTTGTTCCAGGTCTCCAGCCCCACCCCATGCAGTCTCAAGGAATGATGCATCAAGGGCAGACCTTGAATTTTTCACCACCAGTGGGTCCTCAGCTATCTCCCCCGTTGGGTAACATGGGAATGGGTATTGGCCCACAGTTTCCTCATCAGTCACCTGTTAAATTCAATGCTTCTCGCAAAACTGTGAAGATTACTCATCCAGATACTCACGAAGAATTGAGGCTTGATAGGTCACCAGCCCAGAGGTTACCTCCTGGTGTGCAATCTCAGTCGCAGCCTATATCATCATTCCCTCCTAGTATCCCTATGAATTATTTTCCCGGACCTTTCACTCCCAATCATCTCTTCTTTCCTCCTGCGAGCTCTGTTCCTCTCAGTAGCACTCAGGTTCTACCAACTTCTCAGCCGCCAAGGCAGGTTTGTTGTTCGCTTTTTTGAGACTTCAATTTTATTAGTTGATGTTATTCTTAAAAATCGCACTGTAATTCCTGTAAAAAATAAAAATAAAGTCTGCACTGTCATTCATATAAAATAAAAAAAATTGCACTGTATTGTCAAGGGCAAGCACTATCATTCTGGATGGATTCAGAATATGTAATATCTGTTAATGCTATTCACATACTTTTATGCAGGTCATTGTGAAACCACCTGCTGCCTCTCATACAGAAAAAGAGCCATTGCCGTCCTCAGGTTCACAATCTGTTCTAAAAGCAGAGGCACCAAAACCTTCAAGGTTAAAGGGGGAAAATTCGGTTGTTCCTCGTAAGGAAGTTGAGGCTTCACCGTCGAGTTCTTTTTCACAGCCAAGGCCTGGTTTAGAAGCATCTTATGCATCAGCTGCCTCATCAGGTCTTGTCACCCTCGAGGGGGATGTGCCCTACATTTCTTCGGCTCCTGGTTCAACCCCCATGGATGGTTCTGCATCGGTATCAACCAGCTCTGCTGATGGAGATAAAACTGGAATAGTAGTACCCAATTCTATCAAAGACAAGCATGAAAAACCAGGCAACAGAGACATGCAAGACCAGGTAAGCCGTGGATTGTGTATCTTCCTAATCATGCACTATTAAAAAAATTTAATGAGTCCTGAGCATTAATATGTTCACATTATTCCCAGGATTGTAGGTTATCGACCTCACTCTCAAGTTTACCCTCACAACTTCCTGAAGCTGAGACGGTGGAAGCAAAACATGCTTTACCCGAAACTAATTTGGTATCTGAAACTGCCAAAGAACAATTAGCATCAACTGTATCTAGTTCTTGTGAGGCTTCTGATTTGGTTAGTGAGGGTATCACAGAAAAAAACAGTGGTGATACATCTGACGGTTTAGGAACGAAAGGTGTTAATATCAAACCATCAAAGCCTGAGATAATAGGGAAGAAAAAACAAGGAGAAGCCATATTGGCAGAAAGTTCGAAATATAAACATAGTCTGGAAACAACTTTGAGGACTCCTCCATTAGAATCTCCAGAAATTGCAGGTAAAATTGAGGAGAGCTCTGATCATGAGGTAACATCCACCACTGGTGGCTCATCAGAACATACACAAGAAAAGCCAGAAGAATCTTCAGGTGGGCGCAATCCTGATAGTTCTACGTCAGTGACAACTTTTTCTATGCAGAATAAAAAATCCTCCAGTCCAGGTGTGTCATTGCCTGATATCGAGGACGCAAGAGAAACACACGTTGCAAAGGGCGATCCTGTGGATCAAGATTCTGCTCCTGTTTTGATTCCGTCTCCTTCTGAAGGTTATTTGAGACCTGAAAATGTAGATATTAACATTAAGAGTGGTGGTTTAGTTTCCCCATCCGCATCTAGTATCAAGGATAAAGTGTCAGATGCAAATGTGGTAAAAAGTGTTGCACCCAGTGGCAAAAAGAAAAAAAAAGACTTATATAGAAAATTAGAAGCTGCCGGTACAAGTTCTGATCTTTATAATGCATACAAAGGTCCTGAGGAAAAGAAAGAGACTATAAGCACTGCAGAGGGCTCAGAAAGCTCTTCAACCAATAACAAGAAGCAAGCATCTGCGGACATGTCTCATGAGAATACTGTGGTACGCGATATACTCATTCCTGGTAAAGTAGAGCCAGATGATTGGGAGGATGCTGCTGAGCCGGAGTTAAATTCAGGGAATGAAAATCAAAGTAATGATAATGACAGTGGATTAACTATTAAAAGGTACACCCGAGATTTCCTCCTAAAGTTTGTTGACCAATGCAATGATCTCCCAGATGGATTTGAAATTACACCAGATATAGCAGATAATCTGGTGGTTTCCAGTGTAAATTACCCTAGCCCGGGACGGAATCTGGAGAGGCCAGTTGGAGGTTCTAGACCAGATCGTCGGGGAAATGGCTTTGGAGATGAGGACAAATGGAATAAAGTTCCTGGGCCTCTTATGACAGGGCGTGGAGATATGTGGACAGATGCTGGTAATATGGGTAATGCTGCTGGGTTTCGACCTGGGCAAGGAGGTAATTATGGTGTTCTTAGGAATCCAAGGGGGCAGGCACCTGGCCAATATGCTGGGGGCATCCTCTCTGGGCCGATGCAGTCTCCTGGCCCTCAGGGTGGTATGCAACGAAATAATGCTGATTCTGACAGGTGGCAGCGTGCAACTGGTTTTCAGAAGGGGTTGATGCCTTCTCCGCAGACACCAATGCAGGCGATGCACAGAGCTGAAAGGAAGTATGAAGTAGGTAAGGTTACTGATGAGGAACAAGCAAAGCAGAGACAGCTGAAGTCCATTTTGAACAAGCTTACGCCTCAAAATTTTGAAAAACTATTTCAACAAGTTAAGGAAGTGAATATCGATAATGTTATCACATTGTCTGGGGTGATTTCACAGATTTTTGATAAAGCTCTGACGGAGCCTACCTTCTGTGAGATGTACGCAGACTTCTGCTTTCACCTTGCTGCCGATCTACCTGATCTAAGTGTGGACAATGAAAAAATTACGTTCAAGAGATTACTCTTGAACAAATGCCAGGAGGAATTTGAAAGGGGGGAAAGAGAGGAAGAGGAGGCTAATAAAGCTGAGGAAGAAGGCGAAGTTAAACAATCAGCAGAAGAGAGAGAGGAGAAGAGACTCGGTGCCAGAAGACGTATGCTTGGTAATATTAGACTCATTGGAGAACTGTACAAGAAGAGAATGTTGACTGAGAGGATAATGCATGAGTGCATAAATAAGTTATTGGGTCACTATCAGAGTCCTGATGAGGAGAACATTGAGGCATTGTGCAAATTGATGAGCACAATTGGAGAGATGATAGATCACCCAAAAGCAAAAGAGCATATGGATGCCTATTACGATATCATGGCCCAGTTATCCAATAATATGAAACTTTCGTCTAGGGTCAGATTCATGCTGAGAGATGCCATTGATCTAAGAAAGAACAAATGGCAACAGAGGAGAAAGGTCGAGGGCCCCAAAAAGATAGATGAGGTGCACAGAGATGCTGCGCAAGAGCGCCAGGCACAATCTAGGATGGGCCGTGTTCCCAGCATGGGTAGCTCCGTTCGAAGGGGGCCGCCTATGGATTTTGGTCCTAGATCTTCTAGTATGTTACCTTCACCGAATTCACAGATTAGTGGCTACCGTCCGCAGTCTCGTGGTTATGGTTCTCAGGATGCACGGGTGGATGAGAGACATTCCTCTGTTCCTATGCCTCAAAGACCGCTCGGTGATGATTTCATTACTCTTGGGCCACAAGGGGGTCTTGCAAGAGGTATGGCTTTCAGAGGGCAGCCATCAGTACCCAATGTTCCTTTTGCTGACATGGGAGATGGACGGAGGATGGGACCTGGCCAGAATGGCTTCAGTTCCATACCAGAACGGGATCTTATGCCAAGATATATTCCAGACAGGTTTTCTGCTCCCCCAACTTATGATCAATCTCATTCTCAGGAGCGAACTGTTATCTATGGGAATAGAAATACAGACCGTGCTTTGGATAGATCTCTTCCTACTTCTCCACCTCCTCGAGGTGGGCCACCAAGTAGTACCCATGACGTGCCTTCAGATAAAGGGTGGCCAGAAGAGTACTTGCGGGACAAGTCAGTGGCCACAATTAAAGAATTTTACAGGTACTCTTGTGAAATCTTTCTTATTAGTTTTATACTTTGCGACTACTGAGCTCATATTTGCGATTTTTAGCAAGAGCTGAAGTAGAATGGATCTATGATTTTTTACTGAGCAAGTTGTGCAGCATAATCATTTTAATAAGGACAAAGAACACATGAACAGCCAGTAACTCAGTCATTTTTCCTGTCTAATTGCCCTACTGCAGTTTATATGCTAATTAAATCAATTTTCCCTTTTCTTGTTTCTTTCTTCAATTCTACGTGGATGTGAATTAAACCAATGTAGCTGCCTTGAAGGTGGGGTCTTTATATTTTTCGTTTAGTAATATTAGTTGGTTAGTTGTTGTGTCTTCTTGATATTATAACTGCTTGACGAGAAGAATCTGTGATGTCCATTTCGAGGATTGAATAACTTAGTCATTGTGAAACTCTAGTTTCTTAAAAAACTTTCTTCATGCCTGTGAATCTGAAGCAAAAATATATTTTGGATTCATATTAAGTTTTGGGAGGACAATTATGTCTCTATTAACCTACACCTGATCATTCTGTGCTTATTATGATCAGATCGTGCTATATTCATTGATATGTTGAATTCCTAATTTGGCAGCTAGGTTAGGGCCGTACACCTGTACTAGGATTGTTAGTTCTTTTAACTTAGTAAGCTAGTGCTTCCATCAGGAATCCCCAAGGTTAAAAACCCAAGAAGTTCTCATGAGCTCGTTTTACTTTTACTTGGTTGTTAGGGTTCTGCTGGCCAAGAAAGGAAAATCATGTTTATTTTTTATTTTAATATGGAATAAAGACACATAATCTGTCTTCTCGAGTAGAACTATTAATTGATCAGAGTCGGAGAGGAAGATAAAGCTATCTGCATATAATCAAAATTTTCTTCTTGCAGAGATATAAGAGAGATCCTTTTGGCTTTTGTTCAATGCTGTGGAATACTCTAAAAAACAGGGAATTTGCAATGAGAAACTAATTTACTTAGTTCTTGTTCTCTGGGTACATTAGGAGCAGAGGATTTATTTCATACTTTTTATATGAGAAAATTAGAATAATTGCAAATTCTTGTATGCACAAGTTGTACTCCATGCAACTGGTGCAATTTGTAATACCACATCACTTATAAAGTAATGCCACAACATATTTCCACACAATTCGGCTTGTTGTGTGTGTAAAATGATGTGCTATCACTTTATAAGTGTAGTGGTATTACTTGACAAGTGATCACAGAAATCTACAGGGTAAGAGATGTCAGATATTTTAGCTTGTTAGATGATAGGAAATTCTCCCCTACCCATCGTGAGCCCAACTTATGTGGCAAGAAGAGAGTCAATCTTTCTGTGTTTCACTGCTTGCCACATCAGCTGAGAGCACATTATGGTGTGTCTTGTATTTCATTATTTCTTAAACACCAAGTTGTGCTGTTGTTTCAAAGAAGTTTAGGTGATTGCATCTTTAGGAAATTATCTATTTTATGGGAGAGGACATTAGTAAAGAAGTTAACTGGGATGCTCACCTGGGTGGCGTAGGTGGTGTATTTTCATGCTTTCTTTTAACACCAATATACTTTTGGGTGTATATGCAGATTATATTCTTTGACTATTACAGACCTTTGTAAATCGTATTGTTGCAATAACATATCTTTCTTCCTTTTTCTATCCATAAACTTGGTAATCAACATTACAGTGTTGCATCCACATAGTTCTGTATGATAAAACTTGCAGAAGACTGATTATATCTATGCATGTGGATTAAGCATTGTGTGAAGAAAAACTTGTGTACATGAGATGCACATTAAATGTTGAGCACTTCTGTAAAAGCTAATGGGGTTTAGACCTGCATGTGCTTATGTGGCCAACTTGGTAGGATAAATGGGGATCACCTATTCACCCTGAGATTCGTGTTCCATTATTATATAAATGTGAAGAACACCTTGGTAAAATATTTTACCTGGTGAGTACATGGATACAAATATGGCTGTTTGTACTTATCTATGTATATCATTTATTCATTCTTTATCTGTGGAAATATTTTGCAATCTGTTCATTGTTGGTGTTGGCAACTCTGTTGTGGAGCAACATAGAATTGAAAACATTATCAATTCGTATGAACTTAAAATACAACATTTTCCCTGCAGTGCAAGAGATGAGAAGGAGGTTGCTTTATGCATCAAGGATTTAAATACTCCCAGCTTTAATCCATCTATGATCTCCATCTGGGTTACCGATTCTTTCGAGAGGAAGGACATGGAGAGGGATCTGTTGACAAAGCTTCTTATTAACCTTACAAAACCTCGAGATCAGATCATAAATGAAGATCAACTAATTAAAGGGTATGTGAATGCTAATTCCACTTCATGATTAATTACTAGAGATCTCATGTAATCTTATTCATGTTTTCACTTGGACAGGTTCGAATCTGTTCTCGCTGTCTTGGAAGATGCAGTCAACGATGCCCCTAAAGCAGCAGAGTTTCTTGGTCGCATGTTTGCCAAAGTCATAATCGAGAATGTTGTCTCACTCTCTGTTATTGGGCGGTTGATATATGAAGGTGGAGAAGAGCAAGGGCAGCTCGTTGAAGCAGGAATTGCAGCTGAAGTCCTCGGTTGTGTACTCGATAACATCAAATTGGAAAAAGGCGAGTCTGGATTGAATGAAATCCGTTCTAGCTCTAATCTAAGGCTTGAGGATTTCAAGCCTTCAGGCTCCTCCAATAAATCTTTTAGAATAGACAAGTTTCTTTAGAGGATAGGGAATTCTATTTCTTGTTTTCTTAGGCCACCCTCCTGAAAGAGTTGTGGATTTTTTGCATATTTAATTTTGATCGAATGTGGATTTACAAGGGCGAGTCTACTCCTCTTCATCTTTACATATTATTTTATTATATAGAGGAGTATAACTATTTCAAAAGCACATTGCACAGAATATACTCCCTCGGTCCCGGTATAAGTTTTCCCTTCCTTTGGGGTGTTTTGATCAAGGAATATGATAAAATAATAGATGTAGTACAAGTGATGTGATAGAGGAAACTTATAGTGTGATATTCATAAAAGGAAAGCAAGAAACTTATAGTGGAACTTTTAGAGTAATATTTAAAAACAAGCATTTAATAAACATTTAAACAAGGAAAGTCACATTCCGGTAAACAGTGAAAATAAAGCAGTTGTCTGATTAAATACAAGTTTTAAAGTACGTAAAATGGTTCAATTACGTACTCCCATGGGCAAGCATGGCAAGGGTCATTTATCAATTTTAGTCCTTTTTTTATGATGTCTTTTATTTCTGTTTTCAGATCAGTTTTTCTGTTATTTGGGTTGGTTTTGCTGTTAGTTCAGCAGTTAGTAGTAGTTAGTTGGTTAGGATGTGGGTATATTGTGGTAGAATTGATTTCCCATATAAAGGGATGTGAAGCTACCGTATGAAAATAATGAGAAATTAATAGAAGTCTTTTGCAAAGTTATTTGCAGCTCCGTTTTCTTGCTAGCATGAGCTAGAGATTACAGATTTATACGTATTTCGTATCGTGGTTCTCATCAGAAGGCAGCAACTGAAAATTCAGATGAGAGAAGCTAACACTTACATGCCCAATGTAGAATTGAGACCAAAAGTCTGAAACAAGTCAATTTCATTGGGCTGATTAATGATCTTGTCAAACATATCTTTCAGTCGTTCTTGACCGACCATCTGTTCAAGGACCCTATTTTCGATGCTGCTTCTGATTCTTGCTTTTGTTGGATGAAGACGTGAAGACGAGCTCAAACAAACACTCCTTCTCAGCCTGTCTACAATATTTATCCGCCTCAATCGTGCCAAATGTCAATGAACTCACCCATTCAAGTAATATGTGTTTGGATCCAAGTGCCCTTGGTCATCTTGTACGATCAAAACATGCTCCCCTTTGGTGCACCTATCATGGTGAGTCTCCTTAGCTGGAGGATTTTCATTTTCTTCATCAACCTGAAAGCAATGGAAAAGGGTATATCCAATCATATTACTTCAGAAACCACATCAGTACTTGATTTCATGGTTAAATAAAAGCATATCAACCAAATAGAGTCTTATGATCTACACATTATCAAGAAAAAACTTTGGCATGTATTTGGTCCGTGGGGTGTTGTCCATTTTCTTTGTTTGTTTCATCATCGTCGTTTTGAGCATATGACTTCTTTGGGCATGTGGATTTTGGCTCGCTCCTGTCATTAACAGAAGTATTAATCCTTTAAACAAAGGTCTTTGCTAACTTTATAGTCCCAAGAGAAGACTTTGATCAAGATACACTTCCTTAGTGTATGCAGATCTACTGTTATTGTAAGAACAAACACTTTTACAAAGTTGAGTTTTACTACAAATAACTTGAAAGATAAAGTATGTGAGTAACCAACTTGCGTGAAGTATCACACTTTCTAAGCTTTAAAGATATGAATATAATTCAGGCTTAGGTTCGGAAACTTAGAGCTAAGAATAGAATATGAATTATGGCTCTAAATAACTCTTAATATGATTCAGAAAGCTTGGTGTTCTTGATATCAGTTGATGAGTTTTTGCGCGAGAGTTTCCGTAATTGTTACAGTGAACAATGTCTTGTATTTATAGAGAGAATTGTGTTTCGAACTAGCCGTTGCAACAAATCTTCTATGTATGGGCGAGATCTTCCTTGATTTGATGTATCCTGATATTATGGTACAAAGAATTCCTTAAAAGGGAATGTGCATATAATGCACATTAAATGCATTTGTACGACTCTGAGAAGATCTCTGAATCCATAGTTCAGGTCAACTCAATAGCCGTGTTGTCATCTTCTAATTGGTCAACGTCAACTGAGTTGTTAGACTTGCAGTCTTGTCTTCTGATTGAATTTGTCAGATGTTATCCGACATTCTCTTTGTCTTCTGGTGAATATTGCCTTCAATGCATTCTGTTATCTGATCAATCAGATCAACAATATTTAAGGCTCTTGAAGGCTTGACAAGATCTGGTGAAGTTCATATCAGCTGGGGTCTTCTAATCGGCTGATTTCATGTAGCTAATATCAGTTGATAAGGTATACAATAACCTTTCAGTCAGATTTCACTAATGAACTTTAAGTGTCTTCTAGTCTTTAGTATTCTACTCTTTAAGTCTTAAGCGAGCGCATGTTTAACCAAATATGGTATCAATTGATATACATAAATGTGATTCCACTTACTAAGACTTAGACTTCTACAATGTTTACTAAGCTTTATAAAACAACTTAGGTAATCTATAGCAACATTACAAATTAAATTCTAACATCTATATTACATGATCTTGTTTTGGCCATCAAAATTAAATACATATTATTCTAATCAGATTAGGGTAGAATGAATATCCCAACAAGTTTACAACAAAACAATTCATAAAATTTACGAATTTTTAAAGAATTTGCAACTTAATTTTAAAAAAGTATCATGTATACCCAGACTAATAAATATACAGAAAATTAAAAATAGTCTTATATGAGACAATATCATATACGAGACAAAGTTCCACTACATTATTTGAGTCGGTCTTTTATTTAAAATATTACTGAAGGTAAGGTCAACTATTTTTTTACTTAATTTGTTGTTAGTTCATCTAAACAATCTTACATTTTCATGATTTTCTAATGATGTTGTGCAATATTAAATTAGACTCCAAAATTCAAAATGAATTTATGAAAATTTTCATTTAGAAAAAAAGTTTAAAAAATGACATGATAGTGTATTTATGAGATGTATGTCATAGTGATAGAGTCTGAAATTTAGGGAGGTTCAATGAGGTGCTTATGGGTAAGTGGATTTGAAAATTTTGTACGGAGAAAAAGAGAGCCTATGGACGAGAGTGATAACCTTGCTGGGGTACCCAATGGGGAGAGGGTTTGGAATCATCGACCCAGGGCAGACTTAGATCGATTAGGGGCTGGTGCGGGGACATTACTAAGATTGGAGGCGGGGGAGAAATGGACAGTGGATGGGTCTAGGAGAATTTGAGTAGAAAAATTGGTGACGGGAACAACATTCAGTTTTGGGAGTCGAAATGGGCAGGGGAGGAAATTCTTAAAACAAGAATTTTTAGATTATATAATCTTTAGTTTAGATGAGAGTTTTCGAGTGAGTGAGTGAGTTTTAGAATTTTTAAATGTTAAAAATAAAATAGTAAATTCAATAAAGTTGTGTGGATACAATAGGAAAGAAGCTCCTATAAAAACTACATCTTGACCAACTCATATCATAGTTTGTTACACCAACCAAAATAAATTATTATTATTATTAACAAATTTATTATTATACTTTCATTTTTCTACTTGTCCTCATTATATTTAGGCTCAGTTTTTTTTATAGGCTATATTAGTAAAAAATAGACAAGTAATCAGACTGTGTACACCAAATAATGGAAAATATACTAATTGTAAGATTATGCCGGTATTTACTGGTAATCGTATTATTTTATTATTAAGTAAGTATATTTATATATGATTATATAGAGATATAGATATAGAAGGACGAGATATAGATTCACACACACACACACACACACACACACACACACACACACACACACACAGTACTTCAATACAGTGTATAAAATCACACACTTCTCTTTTCCATTATTATTTCTTTATTCTTCATCTGCTCTTTCTCCTCTTCTGTAAAACGGTGTCGTCTTTCATGGTTCCCGCCATTGTTCTATTCCAGTAGAAACCCTAGTGTCCCTCTACCCACTCGAGGTAAAGTAAAATCGGAGCAATTGGTAATAAAACAAGATCTTTAATCGATGGTCTAATCGCCGTTTAATTTTTTTTCCTTTTTCTCAAATTGAATGCAAACTACAAATTATTGATTTTGATTTGATCGGTGGATCTCAATAGGGAAAGAGATTGCTCTGAATTTCTGGAAAACGGTTTTTCTCCAAGACTAGGATATATGTCCCAGAATCAATCAAGGGCTGACAGGAGTGAGTATACCCAGTACAGGAAATCCGGACGATCCGGGACTTCTAACCAGCAGCGTCAGTTCTCCGGCGGCGTCTCCGCTAAGGGAGGTGGCGGCGCGTCTTCCGGCCCCACCAATCCTTCTAACCGCAGGTGCGCCTTCTGTTTAAATCCGCGAATTGGTTTTGCGTTTGAATTTGTAATTTTTTTAATATTTGATTTCCTGGATATGAATGTGAATGAGAGTGTTGACTCATTCATGCGCATTCTAGGGTTTGTGCGTGTTTCCCTGTTTGGATGTGAGAGAGATGCTGAATTACATTGTTATTTTCCTTTCTCTGTGATGCAGCTCTAAGAAGTATAATAACAATGCACCAGTAGTGCAGCCAAGTGCAGGAAACTGGAATGTCGATTCTACTGATTCATCTGCAGCACCTACTGTACAGAATGGTGCTCATTCTACTCCTAGTAAGTTATTTGTTTGGAGTTGTGGTTAATATCATCGTTTTTTTTTCATAAACTAAGTTTGTGTTGATGTGCATTCTGTTCTAGGAGTAGTATCTGATACACCAGTCACCAGTACCAATTCCAGTCTCAAGCCAACAGATGCACCACCTCAAAAGATCACCCGAGCCGTTCCCAAACCTCCTCCATCCTCTAATGTTTCTTCTACAGCCGCACCACCTAATGTTTCTAATTCTAGCTCTGAGCCCAAGGCCCCTGCAACACCTGGGAAAGGTATGGTATTGGTGATCAAAGTTATGTATTTGTAGCGGCAGTACTCAAGTTTAAAATTATGAAGTCCTTCAGTCTTAACTGAAATTTATTGAGTTCTGGTTATATTATATTCTTTAATTGCAGGAGACACATCTAAGTCATTTCCCTTGCAGTTTGGGTCCATTAGTCCTGGTTTAATGAATGGAACGCAGGTAACATCGCAAATGCATGAAGTTCAAAGTATTGCTGTATTTCCAATTATATTTTCTCTTGTCCTGTGATTCTAGGTCCTAAGTGGCATTTTTTTTTTCTTGCATTTTTTTTCTTGGTAGATACCCGCTCGAACAAGCTCTGCACCTCCAAATTTGGATGAGCAGAAAAAGGACCAGGTTTGTGGTTTTCTTCTATCTGGTTGTTTACCTAGCACAGGGAAATAACTTTAATCTTGTAAGTGAAAAGAACTGCATGCTTGTCTCTTCCTGTGAAATAAAAATTGAAGTATTCAAAAGCATGTTCTTTGTGGTAGTTTCTGTAGATTCCCATACTGGCTCTGAATCTTATACAGAAGTGTTTGGATAGCATGCTGGGAGATGCAAGGGAATAGTGGTTATGATGGAATTGATACATACTTGTAACATACATATATATATATACATATATATATACACACACACATATATATATATATATATATATATATATATATATATTTGTTGAATAAAGGAAGGAAAGGGAAATGCTTTCAATATTTAGAAAACATCACAAAGTAATTAATCGTTTCCTTCTTTCCTTTTCCCTCTGGTTTTCCCAAAGCAAAAGTTGAAAACTATTACCCTTTGATTTTTTTGCCCAAACAAATCACGACCATAGTCTTCAAGTTGTCACATCTTCATTCTAATCTTTTATTCAGATCAGAAGTACACATGTAGATTTCTTGAACATAAATTTTAGAGTTAATGGTTAAATTGATGAATATTAATGATTTGACTCCGCAATGTCTTTTCCAACAGGCACGCCATGAATCTTTGAGGACTCCTACTGCAATGCCAACTCCATCTGTTCCCAAGCAGCATTTGCCTAAAAAGGATGCTGGAATTCTCGACCAACCTATTGCTGGTGAAGCTCATCCTGCCTCTAAATTCAAAAGGGATGTCCAAGTTTCAACTGCACCACCCGGGAATCAAGCTCAGAAGCCTTCACTACATCCTATCCCTGGTATGCCCATGCAATTACCGTTTCACCAGCCACACATTCCTGTTCAATTTGGTGGTCCGAATCCACAGATGCCGTCTCAATCCATGTCAGGACCATCACTGCCTTTACCAATTCCAATGCCTCTAGGGAATCCACCAGTGCAGCATTCAATGTTTGTTCCAGGTCTCCAGCCCCACCCCATGCATTCTCAAGGAATGATGCATCAAGGGCAGACCTTGAATTTTTCACCACCAGTGGGTCATCAGCTATCTCCCCCGTTGGGTAACATGGGAATGGGTATTGGCCCACAGTTTCCTCATCAGCCACCTGTTAAATTCAGTGCTTCTCGCAAAACTGTGAAGATTACTCATCCAGATACTCACGAAGAATTGAGGTTTGATAGCTCACCAGCCCAGAGGTTACCTCCTGGTGTGCAATCTCAGTCGCAGCCTATATCATCATTTCCTCCTAATATCCCTATGAATTATTTTCCCGGACCCTTCACTCCCAATCATCTCTTCTTTCCTCCTGCGAGCTCTGTTCCTCTCAGTAGCACTCAGGTTCTACCAAATTCTCAGCCGCCAAGGCTCTATAGCCAGGTTTGTTCGCTTTTTTGAGACTTAAATTCTATTAGTTGATGTTATTCTTAAAAATCGCACTGTAATTCCTTTAAAAAATAAAAATAAAATCTGCACTGTCATTCATGTAAAAAATAAAAATAAAATCTGCACTATCATTCATGTAAAATAAAAATTGCACTGTAATTCCTGTAAAAAAATTGCACTGTATTGTCAAGGGCAAGCACTATCATTCTGGTTGGATTCAGAATATGAAATATCCGTTAATGCTATTCACATACTTATATACAGGTAATTGTGAAACCACCTGCTGTCTCTCGCACAGAAAAAGAGCCGTTGCCGTCCTCAGGTTCACAACCTGTTGTAAAAGCAGAGGCACCAAAACCTTCAAGGTTAAAGGGGGAAAATTCAGTTGTTCCTCGTAATGAAGTTGAGGCTTCACCGATGAGTTCTTTTTCACAGCCAAGGCCTGGTTTAGAAACATCTTATGCATCAGCTGCCTCACCAGGTCTTGTCACCCTCGAGAGGGATGTGCCCTACATTTCTTCGGCTCCTGGTTCAACCCCCATGGATGGTTCTGCATCGGTATCAACCAGCTCTGCTGATGGAGATAAAACTGGAGTAGTAGTACCCAATTCTATCAAAGACAAGCATGAAAAACCAGGCAACAGAGACCTGCAAGACCAGGTAAGCTGTGGATTGTGTATCTTCCTAATCATGCACTATTAAAAAAATTTAATGAGTCCTGAGCGTTAATATTTTCACATTATTCCCAGGATTGTAGGTTATCAACCTCACTCTCAAGTTTACCCTCACAACTTCCTGAGGCTGAGATGGTGGAAGCAAAACATGCTTTACCCGAAACTAATTTGGTATCTGAAACTGCCAAAGAACAATTAGCAACAACTTTATCTGCTTCTTGTGAGGCTTCTGATTTGGTTAGTGATGGTGCCACAGAAAAAAACAGTGGTGATACATCTGACATTTTAGGAACGAAAGGTGTAAATATCAAACCATCAAAGCCTGAGATAATAGGGAAGAAAAAACAAGGAGAAGCCATATTGGCAGAAAGTTCGAAATATAAACATAGTCTGGAAACAACTTTGAGGACTCCTCCATTAGAATCTCCAGAAATTGCAGGTAAAATTGAGGAGAGCTCTGATCATGAGGTAACATCCACCACTGGTGGCTCATCAGAACATACCCAAGAAAAGCCAGAAGAATCTACAGGTGGGCGCAATCCTGATAGTTCTACGTCAGTGACAACTTTGTCTATGCAGAATAAAAAATCCTCCAGTCCAGGTGTGTCATTGCCTGATATCGAGGACGCAAGAGAAACACACGTTGCAAAGGGCGATCCTGTGGATCAAGATTCTGCTCCTGTTTTGATTCCGTCTCCTTCTGAAGGTTATTTGAGACCTGAAAATGTAGATATTAACATTAAGAGTGGTGGTTTAGTTTCCCCATCCGCATCTAGTATCAAGGATAAAGTGTCAGATGCAAATGTGGTAAAAAGTGTTGCACCCAGTGGTAAAAAGAAAAAAAAAGATTTATACCGAAAATTAGAAGCTGCCGGTACAAGTTCTGATCTTTATAATGCATACAAAGGTCCTGAGGAAAAGAAAGATACTATAAGCACTGCAGAGGGCTCAGAAAACTCATCAACCATTAACAAGAAGCAAGCATCTGCGGACATGTCTCATGAAAATACTGTGGTACGCGATAAACCCATTCCTGGTAAAGTAGAGCCAGATGATTGGGAAGATGCTGCTGAACCGGAGTTAAATTCAGGGAATGAAAATCAAAGTAATGATAATGACAGTGGATTAACTATTAAAAGGTACTCCCGAGATTTCCTCCTAAAGTTTGTTGACCAATGCAATGATCTCCCAGATGGATTTGAAATTACACCAGATATAGCAGATAATCTGGTGGTTTCCAGTGTAAATTACCCTAGCCCGGGACGGAATATGGAGAGGCCAGTTGGAGGTTCTAGACCAGATCGTCGGGGAAATGGCTTTGGAGATGAGGACAAATGGAATAAAGTTCCTGGGCCTCTTATGACAGGGCGAGGAGATATGTGGACAGATGTTGGTAATATGGGTAATGCTGCTGGGTTTCGACCTGGGCAAGGAGGTAATTATGGTGTTCTTAGGAATCCAAGGGGGCAGGCACCTGGCCAATATGCTGGGGGCATCCTCTCTGGGCCGATGCAGTCTCCTGGCCCTCAGGGTGGTATGCAAAGAAATAATGCTGATTCTGACAGGTGGCAGCGTGCAACTGGTTTTCAGAAGGGGTTGATGCCTTCTCCTCAGACACCAATGCAGGCAATGCACAGAGCTGAAAGGAAGTATGAAGTTGGTAAGGTTACTGATGAGGAACAAGCAAAGCAGAGGCAGCTGAAGTCCATTTTGAACAAGCTTACGCCTCAAAATTTTGAAAAACTATTTCAACAAGTTAAGGAAGTGAATATCGATAATGTTATCACATTGTCTGGGGTGATCTCACAGATTTTTGATAAAGCTCTGACGGAGCCTACCTTCTGTGAGATGTACGCCGACTTCTGCTTTCACCTTGCTGCAGATTTACCTGATTTAAGTGTGGACAATGAAAAAATTACGTTCAAGAGATTACTCTTGAACAAATGCCAGGAGGAATTCGAAAGGGGGGAAAGAGAGGAAGAGGAGGCTAATAAAGCTGAGGAAGAGGGCGAAGTTAAACAATCTGCAGAAGAGAGAGAGGAGAAGAGACTCAGTGCCAGAAGACGGATGCTAGGTAATATTAGACTCATTGGAGAACTGTACAAGAAGAGAATGTTGACTGAGAGGATAATGCATGAGTGCATAAATAAGTTATTGGGGAACTATCAGAGTCCTGATGAGGAGAACATTGAGGCATTGTGCAAATTGATGAGCACAATTGGAGAGATGATAGATCACCCAAAAGCAAAAGAGCATATGGATGCCTATTACGATATCATGGCCCAGTTATCCAATAATATGAAACTTTCGTCTAGGGTCAGATTCATGCTGAGAGATGCCATTGATCTAAGAAAGAACAAATGGCAACAGAGGAGAAAGGTCGAGGGCCCCAAAAAGATAGATGAGGTGCACAGAGATGCTGCGCAGGAGCGCCAAGCACAATCTAGGATGGGCCGTGTTCCCAGCATGGGTAGCTCCGTTCGAAGGGGGCCGCCTATGGATTTTGGTCCTAGATCTTCTAGTATGTTACCTTCTCCGAATTCACAGATTAGTGGTTACCGTCCGCAGTCACGTGGTTATGGTTCTCAGGATGCACGGGTGGATGAGAGACATTCCTCTGTTCCTCTGCCTCAAAGACCGCTCGGTGATGATTCCATTACTCTTGGGCCCCAAGGAGGTCTTGCAAGAGGTATGGCTTTCAGAGGGCAGCCATCAGTACACAATGTTCCTTTTGCTGACATGGGAGATGGACGGAGGATGGGACCTGGCCAGAATGGCTTCAGTTCCATGCCAGAACGGGATCTTATGCCAAGATATATGCCAGACAGGTTTGCTGCTCCCCCAACTTATGATCAATCTCATTCTCAGGAGCGAACTGTTACCTATGGGAATAGAAATACAGTCAGTGCTTTGGATAGATCTCTTCGTACTTCTCCACCTCCTCGAGGTGGGCCACCAAGTAGTACCCATGACGTGCCTTCAGATAAAGGGTGGCCAGAAGAGTACTTGCGGGACAAGTCAGTGGCCACAATTAAAGAATTTTACAGGTACTCTTGTGAAATCTTTCTTATTAGTTTTATACTTTGCGACTACTGAGCTCATATTTGCGATTTTTTAGCAAGAGCTGAAGTAGAATGGATCTATGATTGTTTACTGAGCAAGTTGTGCAGCATAATCATTTTAATGAGGACAATGAACACATGAACAGCCAGTAACTCAGTCATTTTTCCTGTCTTATTGCCCTACTTCAGTTTATATGCTAATTAAATCAATTTTCCCTTTTCTTGTATCTTTCTTCAATTCTACGCGGATGTGAATTAAACCAATGTAGCTCCCTTGAAGGTGGGGTCTGTATATTTTTTCGTATAGTAATATTAGTTGGTTAGTTGTTGTGTCTTCTTGATATTATAACTGCATGACGAGAAGAATCTGTGATGTCCATTTCGAGGATTGAGTAACTTAGGCATTTCTTCAAGCCTGTGAATCTGAAGCAAAAATATATTTTGGATACATATTATGTTTTGGGAGGACAAATATGTCTCTATTAACCTACACCTGATCATTCTGTGCTTATTATGATCAGTTCGGGCTATATTCTTTGATATGCTGAATTCCAAATTTGGCGGCTAGGTTAGGGCCGTACACTTGTACTAGGATTGTTAGTTCTTTTAACTTAGTAAGCTAGTGCAATATTTTGCAATCTGTTCATTGTTGGTGTTGGCAACTCTGTTGTGGAGCAACATAGAATTGAAAACATTATCAATTCGTATGAACTTAAAATACAACATTTTCCCTGCAGTGCAAGAGATGAGAAGGAGGTTGCTTTATGCATCAAGGATTTAAATACTCCCAGCTTTAATCCATCTATGATCTCCATCTGGGTTACCGATTCTTTCGAGAGGAAGGACATGGAGAGGGATCTGTTGACAAAGCTTCTTATTAACCTTACAAAACCTCGAGATCAGATCATCAATGAAGATCAACTAATTAAAGGGTATGTGAATGCGAATTCCACTTCATGATTAATTACTAGAGATCTCATGTAATCTTATTCATGTCTTCACTTGGACAGGTTCGAATCTGTTCTCGCTGTCTTGGAAGATGCAGTCAACGATGCCCCTAAAGCAGCAGAGTTTCTTGGTCGTATGTTTGCCAAAGTCATAATCGAGAATGTTGTCTCACTCTCTGTTATTGGGCGGTTGATATATGAAGGTGGAGAAGAGCAAGGGCAGCTCGTTGAAGCAGGAATTGCAGCTGAAGTCCTCGGTTGCGTACTCGATGACATCAAATTGGAAAAAGGCGAGTCTGGATTGAATGAAATCCGTTCTAGTTCTAATCTAAGGCTTGAGGATTTCAAGCCTTCAGGCTCCTCCAATAAATCTTTTAGAATAGACAAGTTTCTTTAGAGGATAGGGAATTTTATTTCTTGTTTTCTTAGGCCACCGTCCTGAAATAGTTGCGGATTTTTGCATATTTAATTTTGATCGAATGTGGATTTACAAGGGCGAGTCTACGCTTCTTCATCTTTACATATTATTATATTATATTGATTGATTACTCTCTATGAAGAATTCAATTTGAGCTTCAGTTTCCTTGCCAATTATTCCCTTCGTTCCTGAAATGTTTACATTTGTTTGAACGAAGTTTAAGAAAAAAGTGTAATAATTAGAGTTTTAGGGACAATTTTTTAAACTTTTATATATAAAGTAAATAATGTAGTTTGATTGAGTGTATGACGGATCCCTAAGCATGGAGACTAAATATGTGTATATTGTGAGGGTGAGTATTCAAACTTTCATGATAGGAGGTAGTATTTTTTAAGAAATTGTTTCTTTTCGTTGGGTTTGTGGCTTCTCTCATATCTGATGAGTTGAAACATAATATTGGATGTCCTGATTTGTCATATTGTTGCATGCTTCTGCAAACAATTGAAAATTTTGAAGAATTTTATATTCATTTCCCCATTAAACTTATGTTTGGTTTCATTTTCACTTTTAACCATACCCCTCGTAGCGGTAGGGGTTAAAATCTTTCATAAAACTCAACGCAAAAAACACAAGTAGGCCTAAACAAAGGCCCAAAAATAAATCCAAGAAATTAAAGAAATTTAAGGCACAAACATAGAGGAGTATAACTATTTCAAAAGAACGTTGAATAGAATATACTATTAAAAAACAAACATTTAAACAAGGAAAGTCACATTCTGGTAAACAAGTGAAAATAAAGCAGAAATGTCTTGTCCGTGGTTCAATAACTAGTTCTCCAGCACATGTTTGAAGAAGAAGGCAGCAAGTCGAAGGATATATCCTGCATTTCTGTATGAACAGAGAGAAATTGACGTAATTAGAATAATACACTGGAAATTCAGATGAGAGAAGCTAACAATTACATGGCCAATGTAGAATTAGAGAGAAATGGATACCTGGAATACAAGTTAGTTTAGACCAAAAGTCTGAAACAAGTCAATTTCCTTGGGCTGAGTAATGATCTTCTCAAACATATCTTTCAGTCGTTCTTGACCAACCATCTCTTCAAGGACCCTATCTTCGATGCTCAAAGACGGCTGCTTCTGATTCTTGCTTTCGTTGGATGAAGACGTGAAGACGAGCTCAGACAAACGCTCCTTCTCAGCCTGTCTGCAGTATTTATCCGCTTCAGTCGTGCCAGATGTCATCAGATGGTAGGTGTACACGAACTTCTTTTGACCAATCCTATAGGCACGAGATATCGCTTGTCTTTCAACCGAGGGGTTCCAAACAACATCCAATAAAACAACCCTCGAAGCCCCAATCAAGCTTATACCTTCAGAACAGCACCTTGTTGAGCCAAGCATGATCTTTGACTCGTTTTTCGAGTCATTGAAAGCATTTATCATAACCTGACGCTGCTTCTGATCCAGCTTACCTACCATCTTAAGGATCTCTTTTCCGTCAGCCCAGCTGAAGCATTCTTTCAAATGTTCCTTTATTAGCTCTAGGGGCTGAATGTACTGGCTGAATATCAGGACTTTTTCCTTCAAGATCACGCTGAGACGAACTAGCTCCAGGATAAACTTTATCTTTACACCTTCATTGGGATCCAGCCTAGATTTCTCAATGGCAGCCATGTCAATTCCGATCCTTTGATCTTCTGGTATATCAGAATGTACGAGAAGATACGGGTGGACAGATATCAAAGCAACCCTGTGTTCAAATTCAAAGGTACTTGATCCTTCCAGTCTGTCAATCAGAGACTTTTGCAAAGCTGAGGGTTTCAGAAGGATAACACAGTCTCTTAAGCCCGGTAGACTCTGCTGAAGGATTGTGCCTTTGTGTACGTGAACGAAGGGGAGCATGACACCTTTGAGCTTATCTAAAGAATCCTGAGAATGGTTGTGCTTTTTGGACACTCTCCTCGAGGCAATCATTTCAGCGAATGATCTCTCTTGTGTAAACACATCAACACTTGCGGGTCTGACTAAATGTAAGGTGTTGAATAGTTCACCGAAATTATTCTGGAAAGGAGTTCCAGAAAGAATCACTCGTTTTTCAGTTTTGAGCTTAAGGAGAGCATTCCAAATGTTACTCCTTTCATTACGAGGAGTGTGACCTTCATCCATAACAACCAATCCAGGCATTTCCAAAAATATCCTTCTCATTTTTTTAATAATTCCGTGAAGACCCTTTTTTCCATTGTCATTCTTCACTTTTAAGCATTTCTCACCCGTCAACTTCTCAAACAAGCTGTAGCTTATTCCCAAGATGCTTCTCCCTTGGCTCCAAGCTTTCAAGTTTATCATTCGACGAGCATCTTTGTCTCGGGAACTGACCCCTTGAATATTTGTTAGAGCAGCCTTCATCTCGGGCCCAGCAGTCTCCCAATTGTTGAGATTATAAAATGGATAATCGACATTCCACTTCCTGAACTCTTCTTCCCATGTGAGGAGCATGCTGGCTGGGCAGATAATAACCGGCTTGCAGTTTGGAAACAATGTCAAGTATGTTTCAATGAAGACTATGGTCAAGCGTGTTTTTCCGGTACCTGGCGCGTGAGAAATGATGCATCCACCCACATTACGAGAATCATTGCTCTTTAACTCCTCGATTTTGATGCTTCCTGCCAAGTTTTTCCATAGAAATTCGAAGCCTTCACGCTGATGTTCATACATACTTTCTTTTATTCCAGCTTTAAGGCTCCAAACAGTACCATCAACACTATAATCAAAATTAGCAGCATTATTGACTGAGGGTTGAAAATGAAGTTCATCAAAATCTAGCGGTTCTGCTGCTTCTTTACATCTTCTCCTTGCGTGAGACCCTTTTTTCGCCTACATAAGAGAAAATGTGAAGTTAAATAGGAACATGCATGTTTAACTGAAGAAATATAATCACCCATGAAAACTTAAATTCAAATTAATTTAGTTGCATCTATCCTAATAACATAGGAAATAAGAGATAGTGGCTGCGAGGTAAATAAGCTCTTCATTAAGTTACGAATTGCAAGAATATCTCTTCCCTGCACTGATTTTCCATTTAACCAATCATGGTTTGTTAAAGAGGTGGGGTTGGAGATCAATCAAATCAATTAACTCACCCATTCAGGTAATATGTGTTTGGGTCCAAGTGCGACATGATTACAGTAAATACATATCTGCCCTTGGTCATCTAGTAAGATCAAAACATGCTCCCCTCTGGTGCACCTATCATGGTGAGTCTCCTGAGCAGGAGGATTTTCATTTTCTTCATCAACCTGAAAGCAATGGAAAGGGTATATCCAGTCATATTACTTCAGAAACCACATCAGTTCAATATCAGTCATTGATTTCATGGTTAAATAAAAGCATATCAGCCAAACAGAGGTTGAACTGACACAGAACAGTCTTATGATCTACACACTATCAAGAAAACTTTGACAGTAAGAGGGTCTGATTTTTTGAAATGGTAGTTGCTGATTAGGTGTGACACACACGTAAAATAGGTTATTAATATAATCATTCAAATACACGGTTGCTTTGGCTAGAAAGATTTCAGGAAGTATAGAAGTACAATCTAAATCCAAATCAGATAATATTTTAAGTGCAATCAGCCAATCACAATGGGCAAGTAAGGAATCATTCTTCATCCTGAGATTTTCAATCAGATGGTGAGCCTGCCAAGATTGCCATTCAATAGACTAAGAAAAAGCTTACATGTCTAATATTTTTCAGGACTGGAACATACTGCAAAGTAAATAATTTTCCAAAATCTTTTTTTTTTCTAAGTAACAGTTGTAGAGAATTTCCGTCAACACTAAAAGTGATATATAACTATAGCAACAAACTTTTAAGTTAAACTTAATCACTTTGCAAACAGAACTAGTTTTCCTTTTAAGTGATGCTTATGATGGACTTACCGCAGGGTAGTTAGATGATCTCAGCTCCTCTAAAGCCCAATCAACGTCAAACTCGGAGAATAAACCCCCCATCTCTTTTTCAAACCCTGTTTCTTCCACCTCTTTTGGTTCCTCGTCTTTAAACTTGAATTTCAAAGGAAGACTACTTTCATTTGGAGATGGAAATTCCCTCATAACTTCTTCATAATTTTCCGTAGTTTCAAACAATGGCCCGTCTCCCAAAATAGAATTTGCAATCCTGCTGAAGAAATCATACTGATCTGAAAATAGTTGCTGACTTCTGGTCGGATCCTCCTGGTCCTCCTCTTTCGAGTGGGAGGAAGAAGCTTCCTTCGTTTGCATCGTTATTCCTTCCGGTGACTGGTCGTTGGGGTGCTGTCCATTATCTCTGTTTGCTTCACCATCGTCATTTTGAGCATATGACTTCTCTGGGCATGTGGAATTTGGCTCACTCCTGTCATTACCAGAAGTTTTATTTCTTTCTTCCTCATGGACTTCACTTGTTTTGTGAGCTTTCCTTCTTTGTTTTTGCTTAGCAGAGGCTTCATTGCTAAGCTGTCCCTTCCTAGAAGAGAATTTCCTTTTTTTAGAAGTAAGCTGCTCAGAATTTGATTCTTTGTTACAAGGATTCTGACGTCTTCTAATCGGAGCACGTTTCGCCACACTGCCTTGTTGCTTAGTGCAATCTTCCTCTATCGGTATGTTGTTTCTCACATCACAACCCTTATCATTTGTGCACAACTCCTCAGCTCCATGTACACTATTGGCGCCCTCTGCTTCATTATGCTGTGAATCTCGATTGAGTGGTGAACCCAAATTACCTACCTCTTCAGGCTCTTTGGCGCTCCCCTTCTTTGACCTAGTCCGACCCTTAGCACCAAGATCCGCCTCAAGGTTTGCCCCATCTGAGCTGATTTCATCATCAGGCAGATAAGTGCTATTGCTGGACTCACAGCTTGGGTCGGAGCTAATGGGTCCATCGTAGCTATCACTGCTTGAGTAGGACAAAACTTCTCTTTTCTTCTTGCCCACACCTTTGACCTTCTTCCGAGAAGTGGAAGCATTATGCACTCCATCTGGTACCTGCTCAGTTGAGGACTGTACCTTGGTACCAAAGTGTGTGCTCTTCATGAACTCAGATCCATCAATTATCTCAAGTTCATCAGGATCTGCTTCTTCAATGTTGTTTCCTAAACAAAGATTTCAAAGTATGAGAAACCAATTTGAATCGCAAAAAGATGTGACAAATGAAACTTTTAATATCTAACAATCAAACAATATGCCAGTCTTTCGATTGAATCAAAGGCTCTCACCATGTAAAAATTTAACATGTTCTTCAGCTTTCGGCTCAAAATAAAGGACAGAAGAATAAAACAGCAAGTTAAAAACAAATCCAGACCTCGGATCTTATTAGCATTTGTGGCATTGACTTGAGATTTTCTGTAATAACACATTGCAGGTTGGTAAAAAGCTTGAGAAAAACGGATAAAACATTTGAATCCCTTACATTTGTTCAGTCAAATAACCATGTTAATATGGATAAAAATATTTCGTTTACGATTCAAACATTAATAAACAGATGAAGTGATAGAAGAAAATCACCTTTTTCTGCTGGTGGATTTGAATCAAAGCATTGCTCCAATGATCCCCCCTTTTTTGACTCAGACTGTCTTTTCTGATTGAATAATTCCTCTCCATCAATTTCCTCTACCTTAATTTCCCCTGGAACCATATCTTCTCCATTGCTCCCTAAACGAAAGAAAAAAATGAGAGACATACCATTTAAAACTGTACTCATGAGACAGACTGTTTGTAAGAGTGCACTGAATAGAGACCCTGTAAAACGAACACTACCTCTGTGAACGAATGGAGAGCCCGCAGCACAACCTTTACCGGTTTCTTCCTCGCTTGAGGAATCTAAGTTTATTATTTTAAATTGCATGAACTCTGCTTCCACAAGTTTGTCAATATCTTCTTCAGAATCCACGTCTTCATGGCCATTCCCTGCTCAGATTTAAGAATAAGACACATCTTCTATTAAGTAGCTGCAAGCTATATAAGCACACTCTTTAAACATAGCTTCTTACATCTCTATGGAGCATACTTATGCAGGTATAAGAAAAATTGTAAAGAGCAAGTAGATTAGGACAGAAATGGCAAACTAGAAACTGCTCTTTCCCATAAGCTTCCAGTATCCAATTTTTAAGGTTAAAAATCTGACAAACCAACTATGTAACTTAAGTAGCTATGCTCTATTAGTGCATTGTTAACATAATTTACCTTTTTTTTTTTCAATTAAATCATACATCTTAATAGCTTTTGTTTTCTATGAGTGTGAAAGAGAGGGAAATAGAAATAAGGAAAACGGTATGAACAAATTCAGCAGAGCAAGAGAGTTGAGGAGAAATATAGTTAAAGAAAGTAAAGCTCCACAAATGTGGTTATTTATCTGATAGTCGTTGTGTTCCCAACAGCTAGTTTTTGTGTTAAATAATTTTTCTAGGGTACGAGGATCCAATATAAGGAGGGTATAACACACTAAGAAAAGATTTCATTTGCGTTTATATATAAACAAAAGAAAACATAAATCAACATTTCATCTTGCACAAATTATTAATTAGTCATCGCAGCACAAGGATCCTATGTGTACTACATGAAAATATGAGAAACCAGGCATTTTCACCATATTACTGTTCTCCTAGAAGGTATGCAATTCTAGCTAGGCTACTCTATAATCCTCGGTGAAGCATACCATTAAATTGCCTATGATTTTAGTTACAAACATTAAGACAACCAACAATTAGAAGCACACATGTAAAATATATCTAAGGTAAAACCTTTTTGGGCAGGAAGTTGTTGATCAGAACCATGTTCGACACCCTCCGCATTCTTCTTCCCAGTGGCTGGAGAAGAACCTTCACCATGTTCTTCTTGCCTTGCTGTTGCTGAATGCCCCACCTTCAATTTTGAAAGTCTTTTCTTGTTGCGGTAGAACTCAGCTTCATCAATTGGCTCAATGCCCTCTATGTCCCTAGATGCACTCGTATTGCCTTCACGAAGACGAAAGCAAATAAGGTCTTTTTGCATAGTTTCAAGCAGTATATCAGAAATTAGGAGTAAAAATAACTAAGAGACAATACAAATACAAATACAAATCACAAAACTAATTTAATGGAACTCCTACATCCACATAGAAGGAAATTTTACTAAATAAGCAGTCAACACCTTTGATACATACATTTCATGAATTAGGCAAAATGTCACCATTTCTTAATTGAACAAATAAGTAAAGCCATCATCAAAATTAAAAGTACATACTCATATGCATATTAATTTCACAAATATGAAATGACATGCATACCATTTTTCTTGCGGCCACTCCCCTTCGGCCTCCCCCTCTTCCTTTTCGGTACTTGGCCGGAATCAGCGACCTCGACATTATTCCTCTGTCTATTTGGAGGAACTGAAGCCCGTGCCGCACCAGAGTCGTGATTTTCCGGCGCCGCTTCCCCATGCCGATGGCCTTCAAGCTCCTTTGGCTTTGATTTTGCTCTAGTTTTCTGGCGATTCAATCACGAGATTAATAATTAGGTTCTGAAAATTTCAAATTTAAGAACAGCATTGTTCTATTGAACGATTGAATCACCAAACCTCTTAATGTATTCCATTTTCAGAAATTCACATACGATCGAGCAACCCAGATTTGAAATTGGTGCCAAAAATTAGTTATTCAACAGAACCCTATTTTTATTTTATGAATATTTCACAATTTTTATTTTTTTTAACAAAAATATTTCACAAATATACTCCGTATATGTGTACATAATTATAAGGTGCGTTCAGTCAATATTATTATTTGTATGTGTACATTTTGTACGTTTTTAAGAATCGAACACTAATTTTATAAGTGCAATTTAGTCATTTAATGTTTGTGCAAAAAATTATGGAAGTGTGTAAAGAGCATTTTGAAGTGTAAGTAGTGAGACTCTATTATTAAAAAATCTATTTATAAATATATGAATATATAAAGAAAGAACTACGGACAATATATTAAAATATTAATAATAATAATAAAATATGCATTAGACTCTCACTCAGTGTGCAGAAATCGGAAATCGTTAGGTGTGTGGATTTGGAAAATTATAAATTCCCGACTTCCATCCATCTTTGAGTTTGAGTTCCAAAAAAAAAAAAAACTTTATTGAAAGACAATGATTTATAAAAAAGTAAACGATAGTAAAAAAAGTCCGACTAATCTGAATCGGTCGTCTAGATAACGTCTAATTCCATAAATGATTTTTCATGTTATTGTATAGAAAATCAAGACAGATGGAGACCCCATTTCAGCCATAGAATTCAATCCTAACTTGAAAAAAGTCCTAAAAAACAACATTTTATTTAGCATAAATTTGTAATAAAAAAATTACTTCATTTTATACAATTTGAGAGTAAGAATTTGGGTCGGGTTGAATTGAGTTGGGGCGGAGGTGGGGCGACAAAGAGATGCAATCGCTCCATCGGAGTCGAGTTTTTCTTAACATCACCAATATATATTCAAAACAAACAAAAATAACATTGAATCGACATTAAACTAATTAAAGATATAGATGCTTACCATCTTAATTCTTCAGCTGCCCAGAATCAACACAAGTATATAATCAGTTCTTCAATCTCCCAAATTGTTGCACCACTTCAAAAGTTTGAATGAATGTTAAACAAATTAACAAATATTGGGGATTCCCAAAATGAAATATATTTCCTTAATGAACATCTTATTTTTATTTTGAAAATGTACATACATTCACAAGTGTAATTCTTCTTGTTTTTTTTTTAAAATGTAATTTCAATCCGCAACACACCTGTTATTAGCGGAAAATTATTTATATCCACCTTCCGTAAAAAGATAGACACACCTGTATACGAAAAAAATATCGTTATTAATTAATATACACATACATCAATAGCTTCTATAAATGTACGTAATGATGTGACTACGAACATGTTATATCTCGCGGGTCAATTCAAAAATTCAAATTTATAATATGAATAACGGACCATAAAATAAAATAAAATAAAAGAATCAACTTTGTTATCAAATAAACTCATGTATCTATGAGAAATCATTTCTGTTTAATTTAAACAAACAAATTAATATCCGCATAGCAATCTAATACATAGAGCGACAGAGCCAGAAAATTCATTTAATTATAAACGAAAAATATACACAACTTTTTTTTTTCTTTTCTTGTAACACAAGTATAGTACAGGCTATAGATTATATGATTGTAAAAGCTTATAAAAATGAAAAATCCAATTCTGCGATTGAAATGTTTCAGAAACAAGCTGGTTTATGTTGCACATTGTATTTGAATAAATTTCCTAAAACATATATATCGATCCACCACACATAACATAATTGAATTGATATAATTAAGCAGAATTTACCACAAATTAACAATTGATGCAACTTTTTTTTTTTTTTTTAAACAAGCTGGTTTAATTTCATTTGAGCTAGGAAGATCGATATATCAAGAATGGAGTTAATTTCGAAACAACAAATTAAATCTAAAAAAATTAAAAAAAAAATCAAACAAAAAAACATGAAATGGCTGAAAAAACAAGCTAAATTGTTACCTCGGTATATCCGAAATTAGAGAAGAAAGCCTAATTTTGTCTGCAAATTAAAGAAGATGAGAGAGAGAGATAATGAGAGAGAGTGAGAGAGATTAAAATGAGAGAGATGTGTGTAATAAATAGAGAGAGCAAAGAATCACTTTGCAGCATTTCTTCCATGTGGAAGGAGGACTTTTTACTTATTGTTTTATTAATAATCACTTAATGATGATAATTAATTAATTAATGAGGTTTGGTTTAATCATTTAATTATGAAAATCATTTAGATTTTTAGAGGACTTTACTTCAAATTTTATTATTTAATTGATCAATTAGAGTTTTATTTTATTTTCCGACTTTTCGTACATCGTATGTACAGAGTTACCAAAAAAAGACTCAAGGACCTTATAAATGAGGGCGCGAGTTGCTCCCGCGAATAATTAAAGAGAGAAAAGGCGCGAAGGTATTCAATTTTTCAAGTTTACCGCGGAATTTAACTATAATTGTTTTACCCTCGATAATAATGAGTGTTTTATCGAGGGTCGCATTTGCCCTCGCGATTAATAAGGGCTCCACACCCTTCAACAAACTAAAACGACATCGTTTTTTTTGGCTCTCGTTAAATAATTTAGTTAAATCTTTAGCAAAGCGTATTTCGGACAAAATCCTTGTTAATTAAATTAAAAAATTGAGGGTTTAAATTATTTTTTGACACTAACTATATATAATTAGTAGTATTCATATCATGTTTATTTATTTTTAAATATTTTACTATACTAATACATAAAGACAAGAAATTTGAATTAAATATAATATAAACTCGTCTTATATAATTCAAGATATAGAGAAAAAAAAAAGTGGTTGCCTAATTCTGAATTAATTGCGTACACATTTGAGTACTGACAAAAACTTGTCACCTTTTAATAATAATAATGTCATCACTATTTAAAATAAAGTGAATTACTTTATCAAAAAATTATCCAAAGACGTTACATTTGGTCATTTTACATATATTTTAAAAAAGTGATACAATTTATTTAATATAAAATGAATTACTTTTCAAAATTTTATCTTTTAAGACAATACATTTTTTTCAGGTAAATTTACCTTAAAAATAATACTAATATTTATATTAAAAAGTAATACTGATCTCGCCATGAGATAATCTCACACTGTTTACCCTAAAAATACATCTCCTAATATTTAATTTTATATTTTTCAGATTTTTGGACTTATGGAGGAGTATTTTAGTGTGTGTTTAATAACTTTTATATTTTATTTTGTTAACTTTTGAATAATTTTATTTTCTTAAATAATTTCAAAATGTGCAATAAAAATCATTATTTCAAATTTTATCAAACTTTAATAATACTAATGGACTAAAATTGGAAATTTGATTGTAACCTTAAAAAAAAAAAAAAATCAAGCATGCGAGTCGCACTCACGCATACTAATTTTAGCGAACCTCCTCGTATACTGGAATTTATTCCTTTTTTCTTTTTTTTTTTGGCAAATAATTTAAAGTTGATATTAATTTACTGTAATCTAGAATATGTTTATATAGAAAATTGTCACAAATGTGTTGATTACCTATATTCTATACAACAAAGCTTTTAAAAAAAAATAGAATAAGAAGATTATATAATTAATTAAATTTAACATCAATTAATCACTAAAAATATAACACGAATCAGCTCTAAATTAATTAATTAAATAATGTAATAACTGAGATATAGAAGCTTACCACATCTTTTTCAGTGGCCAAATTGTTGCTCCACCTTCAAGATTTTGAATGCCTGTTTATTTAGAAAAATGTATAGTTAATAAAAATTTCTTGTTTTTAAATGTAATTCAATCCACAATAAATAGTTGTAATTAATCGCATTTTTCTTGTAGATTAATTAGCATACATATTTACGAAAAAAATGTTCATTACCACCTTCCAAATAAAATACAGATATATATTAATAAAATACAATAATGTAGAAATTTGAATTATATAAATGTAATGACTTGCCTATAATAATAGTTCTATTTTATCAATTTTGTTACCCAAAACATTCATTATCAAATGGAAAAATGGAGTACAAGAGTGAGAGAGAGATTAAAATGAGATGAGAGAGAATATATTTGCTGGTTTTAAATTCTTCCGTGTTAAAGAAGGAACATTTTACTTATTATTTTTATTAATAATCTAATACTGAAAATAAATTAATTAAATGAGGTTAATTTGGTTTTACTCATTTACGAAAATTATTTAGCCTTTTAATTTACAGGACGTTAATACTTCAATTTAATTTTGTTTAGCCAAAAATACATTTTTCCGTACACATAAGTACTTGCATTGTACGGAATCACCACAAAAAACGCTCGAGGGCCTTAATGAGGGTACGAGATGCTCCCGCGAATTAATAACAATGTAAAAGGCGCAAGAGTATTCAAATTCTCAGGGTTTATTGAGGGATTTAACTACACTTAGGTGGTGTTTTCAAACGCAACATACGACTTTTAGAATCACTTATTTTCAAAGCTTCCTCTTACAGCTTTAAAAAAAAAAAAAAGATTTTAACAGCTCTTAATTGAATTTACAAACACCACTTTATTTTACTCTCCATAAATAATGAGTACTTTGTTGAGGACAAAACTACCCCTCACTATTAACAACCCTCGAAAACTTAATACGACGTCGTATGCACTTGAGCATACAAATTTAGCAAGGGCCATATATTTCCCTCGCGATTAATGAGGGCTCCACCTCCCTCGGCAAACTAAAACGACGTCGTTTTTTTAAAAACAAAAATTAAATAGTGGGCCAAATTTTTTTTTATTTTTTCATACAAAATTATTGTTAAATCTTTAGCAAGGCGTGTTTTTTTTTTTTTGCAAATTCATGCAATTGAATGATTTAATATTCAATTTACTCAATTTAAATCTTTAACTCAACTTTTAATCAAATTTATTAAAATCTAATTTCAAATGTATAGATAAGTATCACTCTTTTTAATTTGTTTTTAAATCTAGCTACTAACTAATCAGGTCTTTACTAATACACAACGACATGATTTTTGAATTAATAATGGCAAAGATTCACATTAAACTTGTTTTATAATTCATGATATAGTTAAAAAAGTTGTTGCTTAATCCTGAATTTGGGCATATGTATACCCACAGTACATATTTATTGACAAAACAAAAATAGATAAAAACAAAAACATGTGCAAAATTATCACATTGTGACCCGAATTGTTCATTTTGGATGCATTCCAAGCAGGTTTTTTGAAAAAAAATTATTTCATCTAAAAGTTCGACTTTTTTGGAGAGAAGACCCATTAAATATATAATTTAAATGAGTGAAATTATTTTTAACAGGAATCGAATCCTGAATGTGAACGTGAATCTTTCAAACTCTGATATTATGAAATAATTTTGTCTCATCTAAAAGTTTGAATTTGTAGAAATGAGGAATTGATTCTTATATATTAATTCTTAATATTTTCAACTTGAATATATGACAACTGTTAATTTTTTATTTTTTTTATAAAGTTGGTTAGACTTAGACCTAACTTTCTCCAAAAAAAAAAAAAACTTGGATTCAACATTATCTGTAATACATCCTTGATAAGATAAATTTTATAAATTGAGAAAGTTATTACTCCTGGCAAAATATATATATATATATATTGGTCGTAAAAAATCTTGTTGACAAAATGACAAAAAAGTCCAATAATTGAATTAAGCACCTAAATATTAAGGACGACTTTGACCAGCAATGGACTCCAATCTTCAAGTAATATTTTGAGATGAAATATATAGTAATTGAATTATATTAATTCTGGCAATATTTCTAATTTGGTTCTATTTATTTATTTATGTCTTTTTGTAAAAATGAGTTTTACAGTAATTAAGCAAGTATAGCAACTGCATTTTACTATTAAAGGATGCGCTAATTAATCAATGATATTATTATTTAATTCATGGAATAATGTGTTGATTATTTTGAATTTAAATTAAAATATGAAATATTAAATCCAATTACATATATAGAGTCACCTAACCTCTGCAGAATTGTCTTAACAAAATATGGAAAATAACGACTTTACTTGGACTCTCACTCAAAAATCAACACGTGAAATTTTGTTGACTAATTAAATAAATTTCAAACATTACATTTTTTGTTTATTTTTCGGTGAAAGAATATCTCCATTTATATTTTTTTATTTTGGTACAGTGATAGGACAGTAAATGAGTCGAGCGGAGACAAATTAAATTTTATTTGAACTTATTTAATAATTAAATTGGACGAACTCGAATAAACTTTAATCGAACCGAAAAATACTTAAACTCAAGTAATTTGACAAATTTTATATATATAATTGAACTTGAGGTGAGCTTTTGTATGCACCAAATCTTATGTTCAAGTCTGTTTAATTCTATGTCAAATCGAGTTAAAATCAAATTTTGAAATTTGATTTTTTTTTTTTTTACATAATACAATCATAGTTAGTAATTAATTGAGTGTATTATATATTTACTATAAACGTGTCTGTCACGTCTATAAGTCACATTTAAATTATAGAATAAAGCCAAATTCCCACCTAACTGTAGTCATTTCCCTTTCACTACTTTTGTTTTACATTATTCTCACAAAATTTGTACACAAATTATAGGATAAAGCCAAGATTGTACAACCTATGACAAATTTGAAAAAGCAGAAATTTAATGAAAAAATATATATATATAAGTATAGTTTACTAATTTAAGAAAAAATGTTTATACTTTTTAATGGACATTATTTCAATTTTTTGTCGAACCAAAAATTCAAATTTTATTATTTAAAGAGTTTTTAACTTTTCGAAAACTCAGTTTTGTAATTCATGACCATACAAAATCCGTCGCAAATGCGACATATTTGCAATGATTGGTCGAATGGACCAAATTTGTCAAAAAAAAAAAAAAAAAACATAACCGTCGCAATTTTATGACAGATATTACAACGTCGACAATTGTGAATTTGCGACGGGTTCAACGAGCATGTAGAAAAATGACAACGCATAAATTTGAATTTTATGACAGATATTATTGTAACAATATTGCGACGAAAGTAGCCATTGCAACGCATAAATTTGAATTTGCGACGAAAACAGGCCGCCACATTTCACTATATATTGAGCAAAATGGTTGTCTAATCCTAAACTTGTGCATATATTTATTTATATGTATGTACACACATATATATTGATGTTGATTTTCATTATATATATATATATAAATAATTAACATGGTACGTAGAATTTAGTCATTATATACTCTCTCCTTTTTTTTTTTTTTTAGAGTATTTGACTAGAATTAAAAAAATGTATGTTTTGACAAATATACTTTCAGATAATAAAGGAGATTTCTAGTTACATTAATGTTATATATTCTATAACACATTAGTAATTTAGAAATTATGATTGTTTCTAAAGTTAAAAGGAGGGCGTAATTAAAATAAATCGAGTAAAAATTCTAAAACATCATACATTTATGTACAAGAGAAAATATCTAAAACATCTTACAATAAAAAAAACGGAGGGAGTACTAAACTTAGCGAACCAAGAGTATACTGGAATTTATTCTTTTTATCTTTTTTTTTTTGGCAATTAAAGTTGATAGAGTATTATTCAATCTTGAGACTATTTACTGTAATTTAGAATATGTTTATATATAGGTTCGAAAAAAGAGAGAATATGTTTATATGTGGAAAATTGCCACAAATGTGTTGATTCTATACAAGTTTACAACAAAGCTTTTTTTCAAAATAAAAAATATATAGAATAGGAATATTCTATAATTATAACATGAATAATCAGCTCTAAATTAACTAAATAATGTAATAATGAGATATAGATGTGCTTACCACACCTTTAATTAGAAAATGGTAATAAATTAATTAAACTCATATATATATATATATATATTGACTAAATTCTACCATATTAGTTCTGTAATACATAAAAAAAATTTTGGACAACCAATGTCTTTATTCAATACAAGTACAAATGTTTAGAGGAAGCCCAGCCACAAAATTTGGTGGATTGTCTCGATTAAAATGGTCTCGATTCGTAGGAACGGAAAGCTAGCTTTAGCAATAGCATGTGCATAACTATTAGCGTCACGCTTTACAAATGATATTGAACAATTAGTTAATGAATCTAATAACCTCTTGCAACTCTTGATAATGTCTCCAAAGGAAGAATCATCTGAGCCATGGGAATAAACCACATCTGTAATTTATTTTGCATCTCCCTCAATAATGATATTCGGCAATTGCAAGAAGCGCACCCAAGATATATAATGCCTCCATAAAACCTATAGCTTCTCCGGTTGATACATCAACACGTCCTTGCTACCAGCGAAAGGGCGGCCACAAACTCTCCTTCGTTGTCCCGTAGAATCATACCAACTCCAGTCTCGTTGTCCGAGAAAAAGGCAGCGTCTACATTAACTTTAACAACATGGCAACATATGGAGTATATGATTCGATTAAGTAATTTGCATCTTATTGATAAAATGACACCAAAAGTCCACATTTATGTGCCAAATATTGAATTAATTAAAAGCACCTAAATACTAGTATTAATTAAGGACGACTTTGACCAGCAAGACTCGAATCTTCTAGTAATATTTTGATTTATATTATGGCAATTTCTAATTTGGTTCTATTTATTTATATATGTAAAAATGAGGATGCAATAATGTGTTGATTATTTTGAATTTAAATAAAATATGAAATAGTAAATCCAATTCCAATATACTTACTATATTTAGTCACCTAACCTCTGCAGAATTGTCTAACAAAAAAAATTAATAAACGACGACTTTACTTGGACTTTTGCATAAGTCATGTCTAGCCTACAAATGAAATTTTATTTGAATTTGTTTAATAATTAAACGTGACGAACTCGAACGAGCTTTAATCGAGTCGAAAGCTACTCAAGCTCGAATACTTTAATATTTTTACATAATTTTTTTTATCAAACTTGAGGCGAGCTTTTATATGTACCAAAACTAAATTTATATTCAGACTGGTTTGATTCTATGTCGAATCGAGTTCAAACGAGTTTTAACTATTGAACAATTTTAAATCGAATTAAATAAGTGTATTAAATATTTAATATAAACGTGTCTGTCACGTCTAAGTCACATTGAATACTTTTTAAATTATAGGATAAGCCAAATTCCCACCTAACTACACTCGTTTCCCTTTCATTACTTTTGTTTTACATTATCACAAAAATCGTACACATGGGTTGTCTCGTATTGTGAATGAAAATCTGCTCCCAATCGTACATATAGTGTACACTCGTTTTTCTCTTTCTTATAATTAAAAAAAAACAGCTTAATTTAAAGATTTGAGCTTAGAAAGTTGTATTTGTGTGATATTTTTGGTTAATCATCATCCTCCTGAAACGCGTTGGAGCAGAATTGGAAAAAAAAGGGGGAAAATTGCAGTGAAATCGTAATAATTCGTCGGTGAGCAACTAGAAGAATTATTATCATTAAATTCATGGATGATCCGTACATTCTCACACACATACATACATTCCTGCGCAAGAAACAATTCCTTTCTGATTTTTGCACAAATTTATGATTTGCTTCAGTGTAATCACCTTATTTTCCTTTTTCCTGCAAAATATCGTTTGATTAATTGAGCAGGATTGGTATTGCAGCGATGGAGTAACAAAATTTGAATCGCGAAAGCTTTTTGTTCAACTGATTTAAGGGGAAGAAGAGGAGAATGAAGTGTTTCTACCATTTCAAGGATAGAAGTAGAAGTAGGGCGCAAAAATCGGCACCGATTCTGAAAAATCAGGGCAAATCGGATGTATCAGAAGCTGAGAGGGGAACCAAATCGTCTTCTTCTTCTTCTCTGGCGCGCACGATTCCTGAAATATACAAACAGAGAGTTCAGAATTTGAGAGTTTTTACGTTTTCCGAGCTGAGAAAAGCAACAAATGACTTCAATAAATTACTGAAGATTGGAGAAGGTGGTTTTGGATGTGTATACAAGGGAACAATTAATCCTATTGGAGGCAATGGTGATCCCCTGGTGGTTGCTATCAAGAAACTCAATAAAGATGGATCTCAGGTATAATAATAGTAATAATGTTGGTTTATGTATATGATTATTGAATTTGTGGTTGCTATCAACAAACTTCAATTCTATCTTGATTTTGCTTGTGAATTTGGTTTTTGAGTGTTTGCCATAGAGCTGAACAATCAAAATAGATGACAGAGGGTTAATTGAATTGATTAGGTCATTTAGGAACAAGGTTCAAGTCTATCCTCTGATTTTCTGGCTGGTATAATTAACCAATTGTGAATAAACAACTGATTTTCTGGGGGTTTCAATTACAATCCCTTCGATTTTTTACTAATTTGGGTTTTGATGCTTGTTGTTATCGTTCTTGATGTTTCTGGACAAAACCCGTGTTCTTGATCTAGCTATGTTACCTTATATTCGTCAATTAATAGTGGAAGTTTCATCTAACTGGTATGCATATGGAACTTACACTGTTAGGGTCACAAAGAATGGGTAGCAGAAGTGCAGCTGCTAGGAGTGGTGGATCATCCGAATGTAGTGAAACTTATAGGATACTGTGGGGTGGATGGGGAGAGAGGTATACAAAGGCTACTCGTGTATGAATACATGCCGAACAAAAGCATGGAAGATCATCTTTTCAGTAGGGCTAATACACCACTATCATGGGAAAGAAGGTTGCACATTATGCTGGGTGCAGCCCAAGGATTGGCTTACCTCCACCAAGAATTAGAAATCCAGGTAATCGTTACACCGACCTTAATGTCCAGCCTTCTCTTTTCGTGCTAGCCTAAATGTTGAGTTACGATTACGTTTAGGTTATATACCGAGATTTCAAGTCATCAAATGTTCTGTTGGATGAGGACTTCAACCCAAAGCTTTCAGATTTCGGGCTTGCCCGAGAGGGTCCCACAGCTGGTCATACACATGTTTCCACCGCGGTATGTTTGTTTGATTAGCATGTGTATCTCGTCAGAAAGTGACTTGAGCTTTATGTTTACAGGTTGTTGGAACATATGGATATGCTGCTCCAGATTACATTGAGACAGGGCATCTTACATCAAAGAGCGATGTCTGGAGTTTTGGCGTTGTGTTATACGAGATGTTGACAGGAAGACGGTCTCTAGAAAGGCAGCGCCCTAAACCTGAGCAGAAACTGTTGGATTGGGTGAGGCAGCATCCTGCTGATAGTCGAAAATTTGGCATGATAATGGATCCAAAGCTCGACAACCAATACTCGCTCAGCGCAGCTCGTGAAATTGCTAAATTAGCTGATACTTGTTTAGTGAAAAGTGCAAAGGATCGACCCATGATGAGCAAGGTGGTGGAAGCTTTAAAGCGCGTCGTTCAGACATCAGCCGTGGGCAGCCCTCCCACAGAATATCCAGACGACGAAGAAGATAATGGTGTGGAGGAGAAGCCTACAAAACAGATGGGGATATCGGAATCGGCCAAGCGACGTATGGCACACTTGGCTAAAATTAGTGAAAATGTGGATGGAGTAAATACTAGAAGGTTTATGGTCATGCAAAGGGCTAAAGTAACATGATTAGAGGATTATAATTCCCTCTTTATTGGCAAAGATGAGCATCGAATGTAATATTAGTTAGTTTTTGTATCCTAATATCTTATTGCAACTTAAATTTTTGATTGGTAATTACAAAAGAAAAATTGCTAAAAATTGGAGATGAAGCATAATTTGTCACTAAAACATCCAACTGGCATTCTCTAGTAAACTTGTATGAAAATATCACAAAGTAAGGTGTAAATATCAAAATGAAGCCCAACCAAGCAAAGGGCTACCCCATGAAGCCCACTATAAATAATATAGTTAAGCCCAAGGGAATTCATTTTAAATATTACACATAAGATACAATTTCAATAGTACTACTAATACTACTTTAATGGGCCTAAGAATAAAATTTAAAATTAGTGATTTGAACACTTAACTAATAAATAATAATATTAAAATCAGATTTAAAAGATTGTATTGCAGGCCATGCTCGTGGGTCGCAATCTAATTTTTTACTATTATTATGATCGATGTTTTCTAGGTCAACACTGATTGAGTTAATTAAATAAATCGTGAAAACATAATACATTAAATAAATACACCTCGAACAGAAGATGGACAAGTGTTTACATATTTTATTTGCCAAAAATTAAATTCAATATTCGAAGGTCACATTCACCATAATTTGCTCTATTCATAAATTAATTTAATTTTTACTTAGAATATATTCACAATGAATTCGGTTTCCCATTTCTGATTATATTATATTTGAGGTATAATGTGAACAAACTTAACTGCAAAAATAACCATATTCTTGAATTCAATAACTTTCCCCAGATTCCTTAATTTAAAGTCTAGTTTGGAATTTATTTTTACTTTGTTAATTGGTAACATATTAAAATAAGTATAGATTTAAGTAGATTCTTTACTTCAATTTATCAATATATATACTTGATGATCAAATTGAAAAATGGAAAAAAATCAAGAATTATAGGATCAGAAAAGGATTATTTATCATTCATTCCAACCATATGAACATACATACATACAGATGCCAATTCCAAGAAAACAAGAAAGTGAAAATTATAAAGTAAAATCAAAATCAAAATTGCGGATGGATCTACTCCACTTTCCCAGAGAATTAATCTGGGAACTCATCAGTTTCTTCTTTTTTTTTTTTTTTTTCAAGATTCAAGAAACAGCCACTGTGCCAGTTCTAACAGCCTTGTTGGTATCCGATTCAATAGTGGAATCAGAAGTTTGTCTCGATTTACTCGATCTTTTCGAAGAAGAAATTTTCCATCTTTTCTCTGCAGCTTCATCCATTTCAATTTGTTCTTGTCTGCACTCTTGGCTACAAAAGGGGGTATTCCCTCTGCAAATTCACAAAATTAAATTAGCCCCCATAAACCAAAATTTCAAGAAAATAACACAAATTGACACCAAAATTGAAATTAAAATTACCTGTACATGAATATATCACTATTGTGGCTGAGATTTCTGCCGCAGAGTGAGCAAGAATCAAGAAAATGGGGTTGGTAGTCATCGTGTTCGCAGCCGGTGTAGTTGTATGCCATCTGAAGCGGTGGTTGACGGCGGCGTTGCGGCGGAGGAATGGGGTTGAGAGAGTTGGGATTGGAGAGGGAGGGAAAGGGTTGTGGGGATGGGGGTTTATATAGAGAAATGGAGGATTTAGAGGTGGGATCAGGTGTGGCATGGACCACCTACACCAATGTGATTAACCAATCAGTTTGTGATAAGATGTTATGTGGTTTGGGACAAATTGGGGCCACACTAAAATGATGTAAGATAGCACTCCTTTTTTTCCAATATCCAAGGGGGTTGAATTCGGTTTCTTTTTTATACTTTTCTTATCGTGATAGTATTTTGGTTCGTTCGTCTATAAATTTTTTTATATTTATTTTAGTAATTTTTTTTTGGGTTGGTCTGCTATGGACTCGAGTGCATGTTGTGCATTCTAGTCTATGTTGCACTTTTCAGTTTACTAATTTACACTTTTGGTAAATGGTGTTGCACTTTTCAATTATTAAATTGTATAATAATATTTTTAGTAATAATTGAAAAGTGCAACCCCATTTACCAAAAAGTGTAAATCAGTAAACTGAAAAGTGCAACATGGACTAGAGTGCACAACATGCATTCGAGTGCATACTAGACTTTACCTTTTTTTTTTTTTATTAATTCTTATACTTTACTTTATGTTTGAAATTTTCTTATCTCTCTTTTTTTTTCAATAACATCACTTGTATTATGGGGATATTTGAAAATCCAACAAACAGCTTTTAAAATCACCTATATCAATTATTTAATCACTTTTTTTAATTCATGTATCAAAATGTAACGAGAAACTTATAGACAGATGGAGGGAATACTACTCCTGTTTCATCAGAAATTTCTCATGATTCTTTAACACATAATATAATTGAAAAAAATATATAATAAAATGTACTCCCTCTGTTCCACAATTGTTTGCATTCTTTCTTTATTCGTCCGTTCCACAATTGTTTGCACTACCCAAAAAGAAAAAAATTTCATAAACCCCACCCTCACAATATTCAAATATTTACACAAAATGTCATTAGGAAACTGTAATCTACTCAAAATAGAATGGGAAGCATTCTTTAAAATCGAAAAAAAAAGAGAAACTTTTATTAGGATTAAAAAGAAAAGAGTAATTTTTTTGTGATTGTGTCAGTCTGCACAATTAAAAAAAAAGGTACTTGAGTTCCTCCCATGTGGTTTGAAGATTTTATTGCATTAATGTGGATTTGGTTCATGTTAAAGTTTAAAGTTAGTGGGATTTGCCACTAAAATTAGGCTAATGTGGTCATATTGTGCGACACTTGATAGTCTCTCATGACTATCTTTTAATGTAAAACTACTTTTTCCCTTTACAAGTACAAAAGTACATTAGGTCTTTGGTAATTTGTATTTTATTTAGATTTAGATCAAAGGTGTACTATATGGAAATAAATAAAGTACTTAAAGTTAGATTTAGAAACAAGTAATTCAACATTTACTTTAAACTATCATGACATTTACTTCAATGGAAAGGGCAGTCCAAACTCCAAAGCAATTTTGAAAAACCCAACATCTTCAATCATATTACCAAGTGCAAAAAAAAAAATTGGTTAAGAATTAGACATTTTTAGACTTTTGAATGGTTTTGAAAATTAGTTTTTTAAATTCCGATAAATAGTAATTTGTGTGTTTCTTTTGAGTTTTTGAATAATAGAAGATTTAATTTTATGTCTATGGGCCATGTCCATACAGAGCGAAAAGTTATGGCTTTAAACGGGACCCCCGCAAGTGGGCGGTGGAATTGGTCCCCCGGGATTAGTCGGTCCTTGAACCGGATACCCGAGACTTCAAAAAAAAAAAAATTATGTTAAATCGTGTAATATTGAATAAAATTGTACTATTATATTATTGTGGGTGACATTATAAAGATTAGTTGATTGTGTAATGATTGAATGTAGTATGTTATTGTATTATTATTATACTCCGTATTATTGTTGAGAAAATTTATAATGATTGCAGTGATATTATATAGATTTAACTTTATGTCGAATTAATATATTTGATAGAGGTGATTTTGAAAATAGTTTTAAAATTCCGAAGTAAAACAGGTGTAGGATCTTAAAACCCAAAACCTGATTAAAACCAAAAGTAAACACCAACCAACACTTTGTATGTACATTTAGTTCACTTGAATCTGATTCATATTATGTCTAATTTGATACTGTAGATTAACTCAAGATATATAAATAATCATACTCAAAATAGATGCATAATCAGATTTAAAATAAAATTTATACTTGTTACTAAACATGCAAAAACACATACGTTTTACATTAGTATTTAATTCTTGAATAATTGATTGATTGAAGAGAATAATAAACCTAGTTTAATTAGGTAGCTATTTTGATACCAAGTTAGGGGCAAAACGGTAATTTCAAGTAGCCCATTGTATTGCATGAAAGGATAACCAAAAGAAAAGAATGGCATTTACAAAAAGTAAACAGCTACATACATCACCGATGATGAGTCACCAAATTGAATAATTGCAAAAAGGGCCCCACAATTGCGTCTTTTTCCCATCACACCACCTTGGAGCTGCGTAGGATCGGGCCCACCACACACAATCGCGGGCCCCACTGATATATAAAAAAGGGCAGTGGAGCCCGCCCGGTCAGATTCCGACGCAACTGTCTCCCCCTGCCCGTTGCCCGCGGGCAGCCTAGTATTATTCTAGAACGCAATCTAAGGGCTAGCCGTTATACGTGTGGCACTGAGATTTAAACAGCGATGCAGGGAATAATAACTCTGGGATGATACGTGGCACTGCTAATCAAAAAGGGTTGCGAGGTGTTGTGAGTTTCCAGGTCAATGAAATGGACGGCTAGGATTGATGTTTGGAATATTTTCATTTATGAATTGAATGAAGTATTAAATTTGAATTCGTATGAAATAAAGTCAAGTGTACTCAGATTATTGGACGTTTGTTCAATGCTGCGGTGTCGTTAGTCGCGTAAATTCACTTGTTTCGATTTTTGTGTTCTACTCCCTCCGTCCGCTTATAAGTTTCTCGTAACTTTTTGACACAGAAATTAAGAAAAGTGATTAAATAATAGATATAGTACAAGTGATGTGATTGGAAGAAGGAGAGAGATAGAGAGAAAAAGTAAGATATAAAGTGACGTGTAAGAAAAAGTACTTACCAAAAAGGGTATGAGAAGCTTATAGGCGGACGGATAAAAATAGTAAAATGGGAAGCTTATAGGCGGACGGAGGGAGTAATTTATACTCTCTATAAGTAAATAAACACACTTTAAAAAAAAATGTAATAATATTTTGAGGAGTAATTTTATAAATTTTTATGTATAAAGTAAACAAATGAGTTGACTTCTGTGTATGCGTGTGTCCAAATATAATGATGTTTTATGTAAAATTATGAATATTATAAGAGTGAAATTTATAAAAGATTTTTCATTTTAAGGGTGTAAAAAATATTATGAAACATCTAAAAAAAAAGTGTGAAAAGTATTGTGGAACGGAAGAAGTACTTCTTTAAATTTTACAGTTTATCACTTTGGTCCTCTTTAAATTTTCTATTACTTTACACAAAATTACACAAATTGTCACACATTTTTCATTTTTATCTTTTCCTTTTTATCACTTTTTTTACGTTTCTTACATTTTACATAAAATATTAGTCTCTCCGTCCATCTATAAGCTTTCAATTTTACCATTTTGGTCCGTCCGTCTATAAGCTTCTCATACATTTTTTGGTACACAAAAACTTATATGCAATATTGCATACATGCATTTCAGTCATTTACACACATATTCTTTATAAATACACCCACAAACTTAATTCACACACATTTTTTATAAATACACCCACAAGCTTAATTCACACACACATTTTTTTATAAATACACCCACTGACAGCTCAATTCACACCCACATTTTTTATAAATGCACCCACTGACAGAAATTGAACATGGTCGTCTTTTCCGAGCAGTTTTCGATCACCTCAGGCCGCGATCGAATACTGCAATTTACGATGAACATAATCCTTAAATATTTTATATTTCTTTAAATATTCTTTAATACTAATCATTATGGGTCAATGTTATTTTGTATTACGTGCAATAATATATGTTACTATATATTATAATGTGAGTTACTTAATCAATAAAAAAAATATAAAAGAATCAATATTACTATATAAAATTGTGTTATTACTACATAAAAAATTATATGTTACTACATACTACAGTTTGAATTACTACATTGAATAGACGTTTGTTACTATATATAACTTTATCAAATGATCTAATATTTTTCGCATCATCCTACAATAAAACATTTCGTATTACAAAATGATTATTGTGTTTACTACATTCGATAATATATGTTACTATATATTATAATGTGAGTTACTACATCAATAAAAACACTAGAAAAAACGTGTTACCAAATAAAAGAATTTGTATTATTATATAAATAGTTTGTGTTATTACTACATAAAATAATGTGTATTACTACATATTACAATTTGAAATACTACATTTAATATCCCGCGTTCAACAATAAAATAAAAGATAAAAAAATCACAGAAACGAGTAAAATAAACGGATTAAAAATTTTGAATTAAGCTGTCAGTGGGTGTATTTATAAAAAATGTATGTGTGAATTAAGTTTGTTGGTGTATTTATAAAAAATGTGTGTGTGAATTAAGCTTGTGGGTGTATTTATAAAGAACATGTGTGTGAATGACTGAAATGCATATATGCAATATTTCATATAAGACTAGCCCTTTTTGGTAAGTATTTTTTCTTACACTTCACTTTATATATTACTTTTTCTCTCTGTATCTCTCTTCTCTCTCAATCACATCACTTGTATTATATCTATTATTTAATCACTTTTCTTAATCTTTGTGCCAAAAAGTAACGTGAAGCTTATATCCGGACGAATGGAGTATATTGCTTAAAATTTGTGTCGTCCTCCAAATAAAGAGGAATTGAGGGAGTATTTTATATTGTGGATTATTGACATTAGCAACACGTGTTAATGATTCAGTAATTGAAATATCAATTGAAATACGAAAATTGGAATAGAGGAATCAAACCAATCATCCATGTGTTGATTATGGTTTATATAAACTTGATTAATAATATAAATCACAATTTATACTATGAATTTGAATTTTAATCTGGTCTAAGTTAATTGAGAAAGAAAATTGTTACATAGTTTGAATATAAATTAATTTAGTTTGGGATAAAAAAGATATTTTGAACCATTGTCCGTATTATATGAGACAATTTTTTTTATATAATTGAGTGTATAGATACATTTGAATTTTAATGTTTAATTTACTCAATTTAATATTTGATCTCAACATTTAACTCAAGTTAAATTGTATATGTGCGCACCTAAATATCACTCAAAATTTGAAATACACGAGGAGTGACAATTATTTGATTACAAGTTGAAGAATATATATATTTTTTTTAACTAAATGCGTTGTTCTTCTTATGATATTAATGGTTGGTGATCAAATTAGGTTGGTGATCCAGAGGTACTTATATTTAATCTCAAATATAAATATGATTAAAAATTATGTATATGAACATTTTTATGTATATAAAATTAATTATTTATTTAGTGCACAAAGGGGAAACTAGTTAATGAAATTCAAAGTGTTTGACAAGTTATTAAAGAAAAATGTAAGAATATCCCATTTCATTAAACAAAAAAAAGAGAAGATTCCTCTCGAAAGTCATTAAATAAAGAGTTGATTTCATAGTTCATTAATTTATATAAATATACTAAAAAACAATAATAAAAAGAGTAATGTGAAATAGAACTATTTTGTTTTTATTTTAATTTTTTTTTGTTCTTTCCCCATCAAACACACCATAAGCAACACGTAGGCTTGATTTGGCCTTGTCAATAAATAAAGAAAGAGTGGACCATAGCCAACCATGAACTTGGTGCACAATATTGGAAATGGAACAATTTTTTATTTTATTTTTATGTCATTTTATTTAATTTTATTTATTTATTTTGGTAGGGACTTTCTTCCAATGTTGTCACATTCAATAATTGACACCTCTCATTTCTTAAGCATGTGTTAAAAAACAAAAGTCATGTGCTAAAATAATAGGAAAATCAAGAATCTGATTTTTTTTTAAAGGGAATATTTTAGATTTATAAACTAAGTTTCATTGAGGGGAGTTATTATTTGATTTTGGTCAATTAGAAGGATTTTTATATTTTATTGAATTATTTATAAAAAAATAATTTTGTATTGTAAACAAGATTTTTATTTCTACTAAGACGCAAAGTAGCTGGAACTGAGTCATGATCATGTGGCCATTTGATGGTTGTTAAATCTGATCATGTCATCATTTTTTAAAATTTATTTAATTGGATTTTCTTGGTTGCTGATTCAGTGAATGAACCGATTTTAATTTTTATAATGATATATTCATGTACATGTTATTAAATGAGTTCATGGGTGAGACTAAATTATCAATATTATTAAAAAAGGAATGAGTTGAAGTTGAATTGATTTTGGCTAAGGAATCAAAATTAATTATAATGATTATTTCATTAGATTACTACATGTGCAATTTGATTGATGCTTTGGAGTTAAGGAACATATGCTCTCCCTTCTCTCTACTTTCTGTCAGTATCCGTCCCAGTAACTCACACTGATACTCTGAATAATATTGTCTGCTTTGAACTAAGTTTGCACATATTTATTTTTTGATGTTCTATAGATTGTATCATACATATTGAGAACACTTATCATCTTTCTATGATTTTACGATCATGATGTGAGATATTGTTTTACACCATCAGTAGTCATTTCCTTCAAACAAAGATCTCGTCTCTCTATCTCTATCTTGATCAATCCGGTTAGTCTACATAGACCACATCATTTTTTTTCCCACTATAAACGACCCGACACAAAAATCTTGTCGCTCCCCGTCCTTTTGTTTTTCGTTTGACAGCGAAGACCCCTCCATGATTTTCGATCTCAACGAGAATAACTTCAGGTAAACTAAAACATTGGGCCAAGAAGCCAACATAAGCATAGGCCCAACAACTACACAATAAAAATTCGATTTATATATAAAATCGCCTCATACAATTTTTTGTAAAAAAAAATATATGTACGTAATAAAGGCGTTATTTGTTAATTCTTTGTTCCCTTTTCCTAATGAATTAGAGTAATTTTTAAGGTGTATTTCCTTTTCTTATGCCAAACTTTTGAGTTTAAGGTGCCAATTAGGGATGAACTACTTTTAGGTATCTGGAAAAAGCAAATGCACTCAAAACCACTACTTCCAGTTTGGCAAATCAACGACCAATGCCTCTCACTCTCAACTCAATGCACGCTACATAATACATGTTCTTTTTGTCCTGTCATTTTCTGTACACAGTAGAAAAAATATATATATTCCATGAAAAATAAATAAATTAAACTTATGGTTAGAATGAAGCATTTAATATGATTGGATATAAAATGCATTTTAGATAAACAAAAAATTAAAAAAAAAAAAGACCCTCAATCAAAAAAAAAAAAGACCCTCAATCTTTGAGTTAAATTTATTTTTAGGGCTTGTTTGGTAGCCCAAGATAACCCAAGTTAGTTAGGTTATCTTGAGTTATTGGGTGTTTGGTCCGTTTTTTAGAGGCCCTAGTTAGTTTGGTGGCCCGCTGCTAATCACTGTTCCTCTGTAGAGGAGTTAACTCTCCATTTCGGCCAAGATGGGTTATCTTATTTGTTCAGATACGTGGATGGGTGATGTGAATTACTCTTTTGCCCTTCGAGTATTTAAACCAAAAAAATCATAATAATTCTCATTTTCCCTAAATTCACAATCAAAGCTGTTGCAACATCTTCTTTCCTCTTCGTTCTCCATTCGAGCTAGGCTACTCACAAGGTATGGTATGATCAAGAATACAAACACGAAACTCTTTATTTTTCAGATATTTTTCCTACAAATCGTCTGGAAACTCTTTCGTCAATACGTTCGGATAGGCCCAAATCTATGATGAAGAAATTATTTGCCCTAGTTTATTCCTCTCATCCATAGTATATCAATTCAGAGGCGATTCAGTGTGGGGTTTTCTTTTTTTTCTGGATTTTCATTTCTTCCATTTTCAATTCTTCATTTGCTCTAGGTGTTCTCTCCCCTTTTCCCTCAATCCCGCCCATCGAATGACTCGTGAAATTCGTCGCCTGCGAAAATTGATCAAAGGAACGTTGGTGCAGAATTTGAATTTGTGGTACATGCAATCGAGGCTAGAAACATTGGGGGCACTCGATTGAAGTTTTCACGGCCCTTGCTTACTGTGAACGAGAATCAATATAACGATTCAAAGTTTCCACTACCCTAATTTTGAACGAGAATTGTTGTAACCAATCGCTGGAATTAGGGATCTATACTGCTTGATTTGAAGGTTCATCGATTTGATGGTAATGGAAGGGATCTACACAAGCGAAGAACTCTATGGAAAAATGGAAGGGATTCGAAGGTTCATCGATTTCATGGTAACGGGAATTAGGGATCTACACAGGCGGAGAAACTCTATGGAAAAATGGAAGGGATATAAACGGTATTTGATTTAATGTAAGAGGACAACCTGGTAATTTAATTTTGGAAAAGCAACTCGTGTTATTCAAAAGTAACAACCAAACAACAGTTTCCTATCTTAACCTGGTCTAAACATGTGGAGTTAAACTAACTTGACTTAACGCTATTTAACTTAACTGAACCACCAAACAAGCCCTTAGACTACAGTATTTTGCACTCATAAAATAACTTGGTATTCCCAGCATTTGATAACTTATTTTAAAAAATACCACTCAAATAGCTTTAAGCATATTTGTTTCTAATTTAAAATAAAATAAATAAGCTAAAGCTCTCATACAATTTAAGATGAAAATTAGAAGGAAACAAGTTTATAATGAAAGATATATACGGAGTAACATTTAAAATGCATAAGAATATGTATATGTCCATATAAAGTCATTTGAGGGGTACTTTAAAGTTTGATCAAATTTAACCCAGTGGTGCGAGTACTAAGTATATTTTTTGTATGACTAATCTACCCATTCTCTTTTTTTTTTTTTTAACTGTGAATTCAAATACATAGACCAATTGCATCAACCTATATTCAAGAAAGACGAAGGTTAGATTAGATAGGTAGATTTGTAAACACGGTTCCTAAGGGGCCAGTCCATACTGATCTTTGTTCTAATTATAAACGGGCCCCCAAAAATGGACGGAGAGATTGGACCCCCAAATTTTCCTTTGTGAAAAGCATTTCAAGTCCCATGAATCTCAGGAGCATTAGTTTCACCATTTTGCTTATGCCCAAAAGACATGTGAATCTACAACATTATCATTTGCACTACACTGCCCCTTAATGTAACTAATTCAAGAAAGAAAAATGATAATACTTGCATTACATATTACAGAATTGGACAAGCATACTGAAATGCCATTCCAATTCCAATTCCAATTAAAATGACAGACAAGGCATAAGTGTGTATATGATGAGTTGATAACTGGGTTTGCAAGTAGGCAGAAACGGCGAAGGAGCGTCTCCCAGCAGGAAATCAAGCAACATGGCCAACCAACCAAAGAGTATTAAGAAAATTAAATCTTCGTGAGCACTTCTTACAATAACATGATTCTGGTCATACGGATGTTGGAACTACATTGCTTCCGCAGTCAACGTGATAATGCTTTTGCCGTTGAACAGCACTACCTAAATATACATGAAGATGAGGTCATAAGGAAATTTTCAAACTCAGCAACTGTCACCTAAATAGATTGTGAAAAAATTGATATCATTATTTGTAATCTCAAAGAAACATACAAAAAAAGTTTGTAACCTTAAGTGAAGAATACTACAGAGACAGGAAGTAAGATGGCGTAGAACATGCGATTCGGGAGGAGGCTCTCTTCCCATTCATCAAATTAAAGAAAATGTTAATGTCTAGCAGATTGATAGCGCACAACTCTACTTTCCATTCATGCTGTTTTGCCCGAAGAGAAGCTAACCGAGCAGCCCACTTCCTCCCTCACTATTGTAGTATTATTGGTTTGATCAAATCTGGGAAGATAGGGTCCCTGATAGCTGTAACAACATTATCTTGGAAGATGTAAGGCTTAATGCCTCAATTTCGTGATTTATGAATGCAATTTCCTTCTGTCAAAAAAAAAAAAGCCCAAAAGGAGTTTGGGGCCTTTGGGCATTGGACAACAAATGATAATCACTCAAGTCTTTTCCTAGGTAACAAAATCCAAGAACAGATAGCCATGTTCTAAAACTCTAAAAACAACACCTCAATAATAAATATATAGCACTGAAGAGCGATTGCTGCACTTGCCACACTCATACAAAAAGCAGCTGTGATTGCACTTATTTATTCTCTTCTACTAGAAAAACCATTTGTTAAATAGTGTCAATATGCAGCACAGGGCAAACAAATTCAATTTGCAAAATGTAATGACAAGCAGGGAAATACCTTTCAATTGTTACAGGACCAATATCGTATGAGCATTTACAGCTCATTTTAAATTTGAAATCCCGCGGAATAGCAAGCCAATGATGAATGAATCACAATCCCAGGTGCAAATTCTGGCAGGTCCTCAATGATAGGATCATTTGCCATCACATACTCTCTAGTCTTGATTATAACAGATACCCAATAGTAGAGTTTAAAGATAACACAATCATGAATGAGTATAGCAAAAAACATGGATAAACAAAGAGAACAAGAAAACGAGTCATTCGAGTCCAGTCTTAAGAACCAATCTTTAGTGTAAAAGAAGTGTTCACTGCCAAATCATACAAGGGAAACTGATATCAAACACCATAAAGGACACATAAAAGTATCTAATTAATTTAAGTAATTTTGCAACAGAGAAGACCTTGCTCAAGCTGGAAAGAACTATATCAACACCAACAACCGAGCTCAAGGAAACACATCTCACGTTCCACGGCTGTCATTGACCCAATTTGCATATGTCTTCATACTCAATAGCCTTGAGAACCCTTCCATCATATATTCCCTTGTCAATCTGCACCTTGGCACTGAAATTATCAGTATCAATAGCAAGCAACCTCGCATTCTCACCACGATAAGCCCCGTTCACTATCTTCACAAGACCACCAATCTGTGGAAGCACTGTCTCCAGCTCCTCCTGATCAACCCTCAACACATGCTTATTCTCAAGCATCTCAATCTCACCACAGTATTTATCAATTACCTTCCGTACAACGCCCTTCTGTTTATAATAGCCCTTATCCGCCAAAGCTTTACTCATAACCTTCACAATGATCCCTTGAAACAGCCAATAATCCTTCCTATTTTTCCTCTCCTTAGCCTTTTCTTCCTCCTTCATCATCTCATCCAAAACTGATGCATTCTTACTCGAATTCTGCCCGTCTCGCTGCTTTCGTTTACCATTACTGCTCTCGTTCTCCACCTCATCAAACATCAACCTCGAACTATCCCGTTTCTCATTCACCTCCACATTTTTCTTCAATTGCCCCAAACTCAGCTTAATTTTTTCACCCTCACCATCATTCTTCTCCAACATTCTCGATTTAATCCCCTCCTGTTCTATATCCTTTTCACTGGTCCCATTCATCTGCTCAGCTCGCTCAATTTGCTTCTGAATCTCCTTCTCCATCTTCTCTTCATCCGCAATATCCGCCTTAAGCCTCTTATTCTTCAACTTTTCCTTAAGCATCGTCTCCGGATCTCGATCATTGTACGTGATAAACCAACCCTTCGGGGTCTCGTCAACCTTACACTTTCCAGTCTTGCCCAAATATTTAACGAACTCCGTCAGAGTAGCCCATTGAGTGGAATTCATATGAACATGGTGGCGGTAGGAGATGTACTCGTTATAAACGACGGTGGCGGCGACGCGGCTGAACCTATGGCTATTCTTCATGTGCTCTAGAAAGGTGCTCTCGAATTCTTCCGAGTAACCGTCGATGACTCGGGTAGGGTTTTGGCCGAACACCTGCATCTGGCGCTGGTGCGACTCGCTCATACAATGGCACTTGAATCCATTCTCGTCCCGGCATTGCTTTTGGCACATCTGGCAGTACCATCGCAGCTTCTGCAAACCCTTGGCTTTGATTCGGTTGGCAATCGCCTTCGGAGTTAAGAATTCGTTCTTCCCCATCGAGAATTCGTCGGATTGAACAGGTTAGGGTTTGAAAAATGGATTTGGGGTTACGGGGGAAATCAGAAAAAATGACGATGAACAGAAACACGGTCCCTCTTTTTTTAAAATAAAAAAAGAGCACACGCGAAATGTCAAAAATACCCTTAAAATCTAAACATGTGTGTGTCACCAAAACACTCGCCTATGATGGTTTAGTGATCAAGTCAATTTGATACAAGTAGGGGTGGGAATGGGTCAGGCTACCCGACAGGGGCCTACGGCTCGGCCTATTAAAGCTCGGCTCAACTCGTTTAATAAACAAGTCAGGCTCAAGCTTTTTTAGAAGCCTATTTAACTAAATAGGTCGGGCTCAATCTTTTTCGTAAGCCTTTTAAGCCCAACAGGCCGGCCTATATAACTTCACACACATATATATATATATATATATATATATTATAAGTATATACTTATATAATATGTGATTTTCAAATAAATAAATAAGTAAGAAAATTTAGTATAGTTGAAAAAATATTTGAATATTTTTTTTTTTTGGAACATTCTATTACTTCCATTTCTTATTTTGAGATTTAAAGAGTTAATTTTTATAATTTGATAATAATATTGTTGTACATTTTTTTTTTAAAAATACGCTAATAAGATTAATAGGCCTTTAGAAGGCTTTCGGGCCAGGCCTATTTATTAAAAAGGCCAGGCTCGAGCCTTAAAAAAAGCCTATGACAGGCCATGGGCCAGGCTCGGGCCTAAGAAATATATAACAGGCCAGACTTTTTTTCTTAAAGCCTACCAAGGCCTGGCCCATTCCCACCCCTAGATACAAGTAGGGGTGAGAATGGTCCAAGCCTAGTTATACTTTTAAGAAAAAAAGTCTTAGTATTTTTTATGTTCAAGTCTGGTCCATAGTCTTATGAATTTTTTTTTAAAAGGTTCAAACCTTGTCTTTTTAATAAATAGGTAAAATTAAATAGGTCCATGTGTTGGGTTTAAAAAATTTACGAATAAGTTTGAGCCCAAGCCTATTTAGCTAAACTGACTTCTAAGAAAGCTTAAGTCCAACTTGTTTATTAAACAAATCGAGCCGAACTTTAATAGGTCAAGCCTTAGGCCCTATCGACAGTATCGGGTAGCCTGACCAATTACACCCTATTTAGAAGAGTATAAGATTAATACAAATTCAAGCTCAAACCCGTGATCTTCAAATTAAGAAGGATTCTATCTTAAACGAGTATACATTTTGCCCCACCATAGCGTTCAGGTTACCATTCTTTTTTTTTTTTTTTTTTGAAATTAAGGTTACCATTCTCAATATAAGATAACTTCATAATGAGTGATCTTGTGTCAAAAAAAAAAAAGACAAATATCCACTAAAATACTAAGATCTCATCGACCTAAGCCCACCTAAAAAACAGGCCCAAACAGGAAAAAGATGGGTGGGACTATTTACACCTCCATTTCGGTTTAGAACACTCCCCCGATTGATGCACCCCCACTCAAATTGTTCTAAATACCCTTTTATCTTAAAAATCTATTTACTAAACACACACCCCTAATTTTCCCCTTCTTCATCTTCCTCCTTCTTCTCCGATCATTCTTCACCCTCTCTTTTTTTTTTTTCTACTCCCTTCCCTCTCTTTCTTCTAGCCGCCGCCGTCCCTCCTCTGTCGTCGCCGCCTTCCCCTCCTTGGTCGCCACCCTCCCCTCCCCTCCCTCCTCCCCTTTCTCAAACTGCGTACAGATGCAGAAACAAAAAAAAAAATTCAACTCCCTCCCCTCCCTCCCTCCCTCCCCCCTCTCTGTGCGCAGCAAATTTAAAAAAAAATCAACTCATTCACCCCACCCACCCCACCACCCATCACCCCTGTCCACGCCCAAACTCCGGCCGCCCCATCCCGATTCGTCGTCCGCTGCCCGCCGCCCATCAGGTTTGAATTTTAGGTTTAAGGTTTTTTTTGCTCTTCTTCATTTTTTCTCCGTTTCTTTGGTTTTTTTGTTTCCTTTTCTCCTTGAATGTCAATTTTTTTGTTTCCGGCTACAAAGGTAATTTTTTTTTTCTTTTCATCGACACTGGTCTATCGACCCTTTGCATTCTCGTCGATAAATTATTGTCGACGAGAATGTATATGGTCGACCAACTGTGTCAATTTTTTTAAAAAAAAAAAATTAAATTTTTTCGACCTTTGTAGATCGAGCATATACATTCTCGTCGACATATTGTTGTCGACGAGAGTGTATTTTGATCGACTTAAAGTTGTCGAAATATTTCAATTTTTTTTTTTAAAATTTTCGACAAACCAGTGTCGACCATATTCATTCTCGTCCACAACAGGGTGTCGACGAGAGTGAATATGGTCGACACTAGTTTGTCCAAAATTTTAAAAAAAATTGAAATTTTTCTAAGTTCCTGGATTTTTTTTGTTTTTTGTTTGTTGTTTGTTTGGTGGTGGTGGTGGTGGCAGCGGCGGCGACGGCGGCTGCGGTGGTGGCAGCGGCTGGGGCTGGGGCTGGATAAAAAGGTGAAGGGGGTGCATTTAGTAGTGTAATAGGACTTGAAGGGTATTTTTGATTTTTTACCTCATTATTTTATTATTAAACTCAAAGGGGGAGTGTTCTAAACCGAAATGAAGGTGTAAATAGTCCCACCCAAAAAGATTGTCTAAGGCAAGAGAAAAGCAAAAAAAAAAAAAAAAAACCAGCACCCAAAGAAATTGAAACAGCCTAAAAAAGTAGTAGTAAAAAAACAATAAAAATGGGTTCAACGTATAACTCGATCAGCCACACCACGTCGGGAGGAACTATCTGTTGATCCCAACTACACCTTTAAAAAAACTATATAAAATTAAATAAGAAGTTGAAGAAGAGACTAATGGGGTGGCGAACGACTACCGATGGCGCGTGGTGAACGATAGTAGATCTACATTTGTCATTTCTTTTGGTCTTGTTGGAGGAGACTAGGACATGAGTTCTCTCCCCCTTTTTTTTTTTTTTTTTTTTATAAACTTGTAAATTTTAAAAGTTTGAAACTTACCCAATGTGTCTATCTGTCTCCGATATTTTCAGATGAAATGCGTGTGTTGCACGAACGTTTATCGGGTAGTGTGAGATTGTGAGTAAAAACAGCTAAGGATTATTTTGCTTCCAGGTCAAAATCACCCAACAAAGTCGTCACCATTCCACGTAAATTTCATTTTGATGTTTTTAACATATGTAATTTGCGTCTACTTTTTTCGTGTAAGAAAACTCAACATTCGACTCATCTGGAGTTTGAAACACTAGTACTTTACTGAATAGCATCAATTTAAGACAACATATAGAGACTAGAGTAGCTGCAAATTTTATAACCAGTTACTAGTTTATAGAGGAAGTTTTTACAGTTTATTAATTTGGTCACAGTAATACTCACTCCGTCCGTTTATAAGCTTCCCGTTATTTTTTGACACAGAAATTAAAAAAATTGATTAAATAAAAAGTGAAGTGTAAAAATTAAAAATTTAATAGTATTTATAAAAAAAAAAGTATGAGAAACTTATAGACGGAACAAAATGAAAAAACTTATGGATAGAAGGACTAATATAGTAACTCCATATTTGTGGAGTCTACTGATTCTGAGTACCAATGCCTCGACTGCTCTTCATTTAAGTTGCAATAAATTCACTGGAAACTAGTCTAAAGTCTACCATGGAAATGAAAAGTGAGAGTGGGTCCACAATTTAAGACACGAAATTCAGGATAAATCAGCCAATAACAGATTTCATTACCCAACATTTAAGGTTGTGTTTGGATTGATGGATTTGTGCCTATGAATTTTAAATTCATAGTTCAAATTCACTCTACATGTTTGGATAAAAAAACAAGTTAATGGATTTCAAATCTATGGTATTTAAAACTAATATAGTCATTTTAAATCCATCCACAAACCTAGTCATTTGAAATTTAAGAATTCTTAAATCCATCCATTTTCAAATCCATTGTATTTGAAATGACCCCATCCAAACGCAACCTAAGGGTGTTTACCTTTTATTTTAAAATGCGAGTTTTGAATTTTGAGGCTATGAGATTCTTTGAGGATCAATTTGGCTCAAGCCGTTGCATTATGACGACGTCATTGTGGAAGGCGACGCGAAATTAGTCGTGTATGCTATTAACTCTCCGATGGACGTGGTATTTCATAAATAATTTCTCTAGTATCTTTGTTTTTTTTTCGCTAGAAGGAGTGTCAATGTTAAGGTACACGAATTAATCAGGTTTGTCCATGATTTTGGGAGTTCCTTGTGTTGGATTGACTTGTCAAACTTTATGGTAAGACTACCCTCGTCTACTTGTTCTTACAATAATGCAGCTAAGTCTTTCAGGATTCAAAAAAAAAAAAAAACTTCATTAATTTTATATTAAAAATTTAATAATCAATAATAAAAAACTATCCAAAATCACCTCATAAAATATACTCATTGATTTGATATGAAGTTAAACCTTCATTTTCTCAAAAAACTCGAAGAAACCCATATCTTAGTCAGTATCTCAAAATAAAAAAAAAATTATCAAAACCACCCAAAACTTAAAGTAAGCGTCATCTTAGTCAAGTTTCATTACTCTCTACTAGACATGTTCAACCGAACAAAATCGTCGGTTACGGTTAAAAATCGGCGGTTTTAATTTTACATTTTTGGTAACCAAAACTGAACCGGCAATCCGCCGGTTACGGTTTTCTAACCGGCGGTTAGGTAGTTTTTTTTTTCTTTCTCTCTCCGTTTTTGCTCGTTTTCACTCATTTTTTGTTCGTTTCAACTCTTTTTTTAGAAACTACATTACTAAAATTTAATAAAAATTATATAACTTAAATTTATACATAAAAAATAGAAGAATTGTGTATTAAAAAAAACCGACGGTTTTGATTTGCCAAAACTTGCAACCGAAACCGAACCGCCATTTTCCGGTTACGGTTCGGTTTTTGAACCGTAACCGGCGGTTAAAAACTGACGGTTTGGCCGGTTCGATGGTTTACCGGTTAAAAACCGCCCATGTCTACTCTCTACAGTAAAAATAAGGTCAAACTCACAAGTGATCTGAAAATTTTGTACAAGACACCTTGATTTGAAAATTGCATGAACTTCATATGGTTTAATAAATTAAGCAAATTATTCCCCTCTAAAAAAATTAATTAACGATTTTACTTATTTTTTTCAATTCCTCATACTTTTTTTTTCTAAATATTGAAGTTTGAAACTATACTACGAGGTACACAATGTGAAAATGAAAAAAATAGTTAAAATATCGAGACCTCGTTTCTAAAAAAATAAATAAAGAAAGAATTCACTGAAATAAATAAACTACGGGATCTTCGTGTAATTTTCAAACAATTAGGAAATTTTATGCAACATTTTTAAACAACGAAGGGAACTTAGTGTAATTAACCCATAAATTATACTTTTATTATATACTCCACTATTATACACATTATTAAGATTAGTGACAACTATTTGATTGGTCATTTATATGAGTAATTTCACGTCACTGTTTAATTATATTAAAATGCAAACTATAGGTTCCATTTAATTTTATAATACTGCAAAAAGAGTTGCATCATAGCATGCTTTAAAGTACTATATTTATATTTTATTTTTTCTAGGAAAAAGAAAAAGTAAAATAGCTAAATTGTTTGTTTGTATCAGGAAGCCTGGCAATGGCATAAAATATACCCATTTTCTTGAAACAAAAAAAATGGTGCAGTTTTAGAGCATGCCAAACTTCTTACACAAGCAAAAACAATATCATTACATACTCAGTATGCGTGCTTCTACTAATTCAATTCATTATTCACGAAAACATTAACTCAGTTACACATTACACACATGACACACTTATGCGTCTGACTAATTCAGAGGATCAATTTCATCGTTCATTAAGTATTTAAAACTAGAACAAAGTTCTGTATGAACTGGAATCGATCTTAAGTATTTCGATTTTAAGACTTATAAAGTAGTGTGAATAGTATTATTTTCAAAAAGGGAATGGGTATAATAAAATTGAACAATCAAAAAAGGAAAGCGGGAATAATGAAATTGGACGGAAGTAATAAAGTTACTTTTTAGTGTAATAAAGTAGTAGCATTTGTTGTAATATTGTGATGTTTTAAGAAGGTGTTTAAAAGTGTTTTTGCTATTTTAGGTAACGTGCCTTCAAGTATGGGACGCCCAAAATGGTAAAATGTGTCTTCAAGTATGAGATAGATGAAGTACATGCAATGAGTTTGGAATCATAATCTTCATTATTCAAACAATCTTTCATAAATAATCACATCATAATTTATCATTTCTATCTATAAATTATGAGTCGTTATCTATTTATCTACACATAATTGAGGAGGTCATGATAGGGAGTGGGAGGCAAAAAGATATTACTCTCTCATCGTCTCAATTTGTTTGTCGTTTTAGAATTTTAACACAAATTAAAAAAAAAAAATTGATCTGCTATGGACTCGATGGCATGTTCTGCACCCTAATCCATGTTGCACTTTTCAGTTTAGTGACTTACACTTTTTGATAAATGGTGTTGCACTTTTCAATTATTAAATTGTATAATAATATTTTTAGTAATAATTGAAAAGTGCAACACCATTTACTAAAAAGTGTAAGTCATTAAACTAAAAAGTGCACATGGACTAGGGTCACAACATGCACTCGAGTGCATACTAGACTTTACCAAAAAAAATTGTGTAAGGTGATATTCTTAGTTTTTCATTTATCAATATGATAATATAAAATAATATTGTGAAAGTATTAAATATATACATTATTTTTATATTAAGAATGTACGAGTAATTTTGAAACGTTAACACGGAAGGAAGTACGATTATGAGGTAGTAATGGTGTTAGCTAACTTGCGCAGGGCGTGCACTTATTTACACGATTATATAAGCGTGTGTCGGTCTGCCTATTAAATGTTGTATATCAGGTTTCATTCTAATCAATTTTTACTGAATTTTGGAGTCCACTACCCACAACTTTGATTTTAACACAATTTATAAAAAAAGGTTGACTTTAATTCATTTTCAAGAAAATACTTTTAACCTAAATTGGGATAAAACTAGAGCAAGGGGAAAAGTACATAGTGAAATTCATACTTTAGTGCATACTTACATAAAAATACATTTAATTGTATATTAAATAATCGAAAGAAACACCATCTGCGATTCATTTTGAATCAATTAAAATATATTCTGATTTGATTATAAATATCTTTCAAGATTATTGTTAAAATGCATATAACTCCAAGAAGTTGGTTTAGTGGTGTAGGTTTGAAATTTAAGAGTGTGCTCCTCTCTAAGTTTCATGTTCGAAACCTCTAAGGAGCAAACAATTTCTAAGAGGTCATGTCTATACAAAGCGCAAAACTCTGACTTTAAACGGACCCCTCGTAAGACCGAATACCGAGTCATAAAAAAATGTTAGAATGCATATGGATGACCTTTATTCCTAACCCACAATAAGGTTCACATGTCACATAAAAAAATATTATTGCACAAAAACAATAGCTCAAACTTTGGGCAAAGGATCAAATTAAATTTAGATATATTGTGATTTTTTTGGCAATTAACTTTTAGGACGATGCAATTGTGCAGCCTTCTGTTGTATCTAAGATACTTTCCAAAAGCCAAAGTTGCCCAACCAAGTCAAACTTACTACACTTTAACTAATCTTGCACTTAGCTTCTCATCTACTTATTCTACAAAAAGGTTGCATGGTCTTTCTAGATTATATTATTCAACAAGGATTTATATTGGGGAATTGTTGATAGAATTTCTCATGTAACAATGATTGATTTGTAATATCAAAGGAGTTGGTCTAGCGTAGATCCGAGACAGAGGAGTGTGTTCCTTTTTAAATCTCAGGTTTAATTTGTAATCTTTAATGTGCAAATAATTTCTATGGACTTAAGTTCATATCGAGCTCAAAACTCTAATTTTAAATGGGACTCCCACAATTGGACGGTGAGATTGATTCCCCAAATTAATCGACTGTCTATTCACCAAAAGTATGTCAATTTCCTCTAATGGAAACAATCACTTTAATTTTACCTTACAACAATTCTACAACATCTTTATTTTTTCTTAAAATTTGTGTCCAAAAGTTTGATTGAGTATACTTTTGGTGGATGAAGGGAGTAATCAAGAACGCTAACGTTTTATGGAAATCAATCGTACAAATTAATTATTTGCATTTTGTGTCTATTTTTATAAAGTATCAGTTGTTTCGCTATTTGTTTAATTGTATTAATTGTTTCATTATATCATATTAATTATTTTACTATATAGTACAATATTAATTTTATTTTTGGCAAATTGTGCTGGTACATTTATTAATAATTATTTTTATACAATTTACACATTTTTCATTTATCTTTCCATATATCTTTTTACTTTTATTACATTTTCTCTTTCTGAACTTTTTTTTTCTTACACTTTAGTTTTACATAAAATACTACTCCCTCTATCTCAGTGAAAGCTACTAACTTTATTTTTTCGTCTGTTTCAATGAAAGCTCTCCATTCCTTTTTTTTTTTTTTTGTAACTATTCTCTCTCAAATTTCATTATATTCTTCTTTCTCTCTCTCAATCACGTCACCTCTAATACATCTACTTATTATATTAGTATTTCTTGATCTCCGTATCCAGAGCTTATGGGGAGCTTCCCCAGGACGAGGGAGTATATTTTTTAAAACATGTAAATTTTACTGTCATTTGAAGTGTTTTACAAAGCCAAGCGTGTGGGCGAGAGTGCACGGGACCATTCTTCAATAGAGTATGCTATATGCACATCAAGAACTTAATTCATAACTTATGGTATCAATTAATGCAAAATTAGTACAATTTTCTCCTAATTTAATTATGCACTTTTGCAATAACTACTTTTGAGATTAATTTTTTGTTTTTATGAGTATTTAATAAGATTCGCGTTTATTGAAATTAAAAAAAAAATCATTTAACCCAAAACAAATAAAGAAATCCAAGGATTGTAAAAAAAAAAAAGAAGGGAATAAATAAATATTAGAAAAAGAAAAGGAACGAGGTAGTGAAATATTTAATAAACTATAGTCTTCAAACACCTATACTGGTACTATGCTGATACTATTTGGACCCAAATATTAAAGAATGTGACAGCTCAAAATATATTATACTTGGAAAATATTTTGTTTAAATTTATGTTAGTATATTTCAGCTAAGTGAACATTTTTTGGCTTTTTAGATAAGCACCTTCGCTTTGTTCTTGACTCAAAGCCACATAGGTTGAGAAATTAGTATAAAAACTAGAGCAACACTAATTAGGGTGTGGGCATTCGATTCGATTTTATGCTTTATTTCAATCGAACCAAAATAATCGAAGTTTTATAAAATGAAACCGAAATTCAACCGAATTTCATAAGAACAGATTAAAAGTTATAGATTCAAGAGTTCACAATCGAAACTAACAAGTTCATAAAAGTTTCGAATTACAGATAATACAAATCTCACACTAAAAAACTAACGTTTTTGTTGTATTTTTCACAATGAAATTCATATTTAGAGAAGATAATTACTAATTTTTTAGTGGGACCAGAAAACGACAAATGTCGAATTGAAATATTTATTTATCTTTTTAATTATATTTCACTATTTAAATGTGCGTGTATATGTAACAATTAAATACTCCGTGCGCTCAAATTTAATTATCTTTTTAACAAAAAGTATTTATTCCAAAATATTACTAGTATCTTTTTAGTTTTTTAAAGAGAAATTAAATATTTTTATCCAACTTTGCCCTCTCCTTAATGTCCCATTTATTGAGATACAATAATTTATTCAACTTTACCATCTCCTTAATGTCCCATTTATTGAGTGTATTAGTTATTTAATTATACAAATAATTATGATATTAAATGGCCTTCTTAATCTTGTGAAACAACCAAAATTTGGTAGTACTGTATTGAGTTTGGGTGGTAAGTCATGGTGATGTGTTTATACAAATTAAAATTGTCATTTTATATCATAATGAGTGTATTTATATTATTTGTGCGTATTAGTTGAAAAGGTAAGTTTGACTAATCATTTATTTACATTTTCATTTACTTTTATAAGATTTGTCGCATTTGATATTTTTTTTTATTTTTAAAAAATTGTTGTTTTCTTTATTTTTATCACAGATTTTTATAAACTGTCCTTATATAATTTCTACAATATCATTTTTAATTGGAAACATATTAATGTTTCATTTTTTTCTCTTTCTTTTAAAATGTAAGAATGTCAAAAGGAAGGAAGAAAAATTAATCCGGGATAAATGTGTCAAAAAATATATTCCTTAATTCTATATAAAATGACAAATGCAACAAACTTTATGAAACGGAAAGAGTATTGATAAAAAATGGTATTACTTTTATATTTAGTAATTTTCTATTGTATTTAATGTATTTAAAAAAAATAAAGCTTTATAATTAAATTAATACACATACGGAGTATTATAAATATATTCATTATGTAGTACTCCCAATGAAAACTACACAACTTTCTTTTTTCGTCAGTTTCAATTTTAGTAAACTACTCATCTCACATTTAATTACATTATTTTCCCTCTCAATCACATCACGTCTAATACATCCACTAATTATATTGTATTTGTCAACCTCCGTTCTTAAAGTTTCGGGTGGCTTTCACCAGAACAGGGGTATATAAGTATATAACTATGCTAAATACTTGTTGATTAAACTTATTTAAATTTAATAATTGTATGAACATTAAGATATATTATTATTATGACAAAAAAAAAAAAAAAAGTGAGAAAAGAGAAATTGGGAAACAAACCCCAATAACATGTGAAGAACCATTACTACCTTAATAAACCGAAGCAAACATCCTTTTCCATATTTATAAAAAAATAGACCCCGCAGAATTTTCTATTGCCCCTTAACCATAAATGCCCCGATCCACCCCATTTCATTGCTTTTCCCCCACAAATCAATCCTTCATTCAATCCATTAATATTTCACCTCTACATAAGTCAAAGTCAACATGTATTTTACGTATTAGATTCATTTGTTTCATAAAGTTTGTCATATTTTCTATTTTTAACAATAATTTCCTAAATTATTCATATCAATCTCTATAATATCAATTCCTTTTGAAAATACATTAATGACTTCCTTTTTTTGAAAGGTCAAAGAAAGAGTAAAAAATTATAGGCTTTTTTCTATTTTTACCAATGATCTTCCTAAATTATTCCTATCAATCTCTATAATATCAATTAAAAAATATATATATATTAATGACCTCCCTTTTGAAAGGTCAAAGAAGAGTGGAAAAGGAAGGTGGAAAAAAAAAAAAGGAAAAGAGAAAAATTAATAAGGGAATAAATGTGTCAAAAAAATATGTTCCTTAATTCTATACAAAATGAGAAATACAATAATTTTATGAAACAAAGATAGTACTCCGAAATTATTAAGGATTAGTCCATACATAATTAATCGATTTTTAGACGAGATATTAAGACTTAAAAAAAACCCCAAAAAGTTATAGGCTTAGAACATTGAAGTGGGTCCCCTCTAGATTTTAGATTCGAAACCTAAGAGGTGCAAATAATTTATAATATATCATTCATACAAAGTTTTGTTTTGGCTCCGCTAGTGGACTGTGAAATTTCTTCCTGAATTAGTGTGCTCCTCTTCGGATTTTAAGTTCGAAATTTTTAAAGAGCAAGCATACACAAAATTTAATCTGACTTTAAACGAGGACACCCACTAATGAACGATAAAATTGATTTCTCGAATTAATCGGAATATCGAGAATTTAAAAAAATGTAAATTTACACGCAGAGAAGTGATAATATTAGGCAGTACCACAGTAGTAGTGGAAGAGGAAAATTAATGTTGGTAACAAAAACGAAAGGCTACGAGGCTAGGCTTATAGACCAACATTACAATAGCATGATTCAGTTATAAACATGTAAATTCCAAACACGTGCTACTCACGTGCCAACAAAATCACCAAACTCATTCTTACCCGGCGTCATTTATCGCAATCCCTCCACCGGTGACAGACACCACCACCTTGTAATAAATACTCCCCTTTCCCCCTCTCTCTCTCCTCCAAACCCTCACTTTCTCTCTCTAAACTTTTCCTCCCCCAATGTCTTCATTCTTCGCACCGCCGGCTCTCCCCACCGCCGTCATTACACAAATACCACAGTTCCCGCCTCCTTACACCGCCGCGTCACCATCCTCCTCCTCCTCCTCATCAGCTTCCATTATAATCGTGATTATCATAATCGCCTCCGCGGTAATAATCTCCGCCTCGATTTACCTCCTCCTCCGCCTCCTCTCCAAGCGCTTCCACCGCTCCTTCCGAACGTTCTCCGCCGCGGACGACGTCGTCCATCGCCAACAGGAATGCCACGTGTCGGCCAACGGTTTGCTGGATTCACTCCCGCTTTTCACATTCCGCTCCGTCACCGGCAGCCTCAGCGGCGGCGGTGACTGCGCCGTGTGCTTATCCAAATTCGAGCCGCACGATCAGCTCCGATTGCTGCCTATCTGCTGCCACGCGTTTCACGCCGCTTGCATCGACACGTGGATACTCACGAATCAAACGTGCCCGCTCTGCAGGTCCACCGTACTCCCCTCTGAATCAGATGCACTCGATAAAATCCTCTCTCGAGGCAGTTTTCGAAATAATAACGGAAATGGAAACGGAAACAGCGGCAGTTTTCGGATTGAGATCGGGAGCATCAGTCGCCGCCGCGGAGAGGCGGAACCTCCGGCGCCGCTGGACGGACCGGCGCGATCTTATTCAATCGGCTCATTCGAGTATATCGTCGACGATAACGGTTACGAAGTTTCGTTAGGTTCGATTACTCATCAAAGGGGAATTTCCGATTGCACTTCTCTGGACAAGGAATCGTCGATCGGAATTTCGATACCGGAGCCGCCGGGGGAGGCTTTAGCGACGGAGGTTTCCGGTAGGAGGAACTGGCTGCGGGAGTACGTGGATAGACTCGCGTCCGTTTCAATCTCGTCCCGAGCGATGTCGTTTCGAAGCTCCGGGAGATTCTGTTCCGGTAGTAGCCGGTGGAGCGACCCCGCCGTTGCCGCCGCCGAGGACGTGGAGGCGAATCGCGTCGGAGAGGAAATTAGTGAACTGTTTCGGTGGCTTTCCGGAATTTGAAATGTAAATTCTTCCAGTCCTCAGGGGTAACATGGTAATTTGTTATTATATACAGTAATTAATTTCACGAGAAATTCCTGATTTTGGTATCCAGTTTTATTAGAATTTATTTACCTGCCAAAAAAAATGGAATTATTTCTTGAATATTGATGCCCCGATTTTCCGTATTTACCAGTCAACGGTATCTAGTCTGTAGAATTAAATGAGAAATTAGGTAGGATTATAATTTACCAGTTAATGACTTGTTTATATGTGTATATATACGTGTATTAAGTTGTTAAGAAATTCAGTAGTGGGATTGTTTGTTTCATATATTCCAGTTTTTGCGATATGGATTCAGTGAGAATTAAGGTCAAACTGTTGCATTAGTTAACCAAAACGAACAGCAATTTACGTACACTTGTCTGCTTAACAATACATATCATGTAGTTGGTTTTATTGTTGAGAAACTTGTGTACATATATATTGTAGTCTGATTTTGTACGCCCGTTTCTCGTCTGGTAAAATGTGACACTTAGTCTGGAACTCGTCTGGTAAAATGTGACACTTAGTCTGGAACGTAAGGAATGTGTTGTTGGATAAATGGAGAAAAGAGACAGGTGATCAAGAATTCTTTTAAATAGTTGTTTATAACCTTAACATTCCATTTTGCACCAACTATGTGACATGATAAACCTCGTTTTATTTTTTAGGTTATCTAAAATGTGGTCAACCCCTAACTTTGATTTAATTATTTTCGTAAGTCCTATAAACATGGATCTCGTGTCTCTCTCTTATTCCAACTGTTGGTTATTTTGCAATTAGAGGATTAAAAATTATAATGAACAATGGATTAAAATTATATATGACTGGCACATAGAGACATTGATAAGGAGCAAAAGATTATAAAAAAGCACATTACCTAGTATTCCCCAAGTGGTATTTGTCTTAACACTAGCATCCACCTTCTTGTTTTTATTTGATTTGAAGCAGTGTTTTTAAGATCGAATTGGTGAACAAACTCGAATAGGCATCGATTCAGGACTCAACCATTAAAATAAATTTAAAAGATTCGATACAATTCAAGTCAAAGTATAAGACTATAGAAGAAAAAAGAAGGAACAATCGATTCTGGCTGATTTTGACCGGTTCAACCATTAAAACAATTTTTTAAGTGATATCTGACCACTTCGGAGCCTGATTCCCATCTGAACCGGCCGGTCCGATTCTGTAAACAGTGATTTGAAGAACACAAGCCACTAATATATGCTATAGTATATAGTGTATATATATTGATGGGAAGATAACGCAAGTGTTTTTACAAAAATAGCCCTGAGTAAATAGTTGGAGAGTATTTTATAACTTGGGTTACACGCAGGATATTTGGCTTTGTTTGATTTCTCCCTATTTTGGGGGCAAAAGAGAGCACCTCGATCTGCATGCTGCAAATGCAAAAACTAAAGCCAAAATTCGCCCACCAAACTTTTTTGTGACATCCATATACTTCCAATTGTAACCAATGTTGATCCCATTCACCGCATTCTTCTCTCTCCTTTTTTTTTAAAAAATTTATCAGCATCAAAGTCCAATTCAAACGATTCATGTTTTCAAGTGGACTCGACGCTCCGAGCAAAATTCATAGCTTTTTTCATTATGTACGACAATTTTGGCCAAATTTCGCCATGCAATTTTTATATTTTTCGGGATTACTTTTGCAAAAAAGAATTTATAGTCGTCTAGGGTACTAGACAGTTAAAATTCGTTCGACTATCGATTTCCGATTTCTACACCCTGGAATACAATTATACAAGTGAAGTTTATAAGAATGTTGTTTGCATTTATCTTAAGTACCACCGATGACACACAAGTAATATATGGTGATAATTTCTTCTCTTATTAAAGCTAGATAATGAGTAAATTAATTATATATATATATGGAGCCAGCTATTGAAATTAAACTCAGCAAAGTTAGATAATGTGGTGCCGTAGTTAAGGGGTAGTGGCCCCATGATCATGCATGTGGCACAAATTTTTAATTTTAATTGGATTAGGGTTTTCAATTTTAATGCTTAATTTCCCATCCATAATTTTGATCACTAAGGGCATGTTTGTTTTGGGACTCACCCGTCCGGACGTGGGACGTAACGTCCCACGTCCTTGTTCTACTTCGGGATTTTACGTCCGGATTTCCCCATCCAACTACATCCACCCCTATACATCCTACTATTAAATCCTACTATTACATCACATCCAACTACTCTTACACAATTTGATTTGACATAATCATACTATTACATCACATTCAACTACTCTTACACAATTTGATTTGACATAAAGTTAAATCTCATCATACTCAAAATCCCAAAACAAACACACACAATTACTATTCATCAGAATTTCCACATCCAAGATTTTCCCATCCAAGATTTCCCCCATCCTACATAATCCCAAAACAAACATCCCCTAAATTAGTTGGATTTAGTTGGGTTTCTGCTAATGCATGCAAGTCGTCTTTTCATAAGTCAACGCAACCATCACTTATCCTAAGTTGGTAATATCAAGACGTGTTATTACTTACGATTTAATTTGGGTGAGTTGAGATATTCAGATTGATCATAGATTTTTCAATATATCTATTAAATGAGGTTTTGTATTATTATTTTTAGACTATTTTTTGTGTAAGGTATGAAAATGAACATCCAACGAGTTGTGAATCATGTTTAAACTAAATATATTACACTCCTTCCATGCCGTTCTAAGCTTTTCGTTTGTTTTTACACCGTAATTAAAGAATATAATATTATATATATAGTGAGTTGTTGACATAAATAAATGTGAAAAAAAAAAAGTAGAGATAATTAGGAAAGAAAAAAAAAATAAAAAAATAGAAAGATAATGTGCTGCCCAAAAAATGTAAAACTTTTCTTTAAGGGCATGATTGTATGCAGTAATAGTCTTGGAATGGAATTTCTTAAGGAATGGTGATTCCCAAAAATAAAGAATTCTGATTCCTCTCCATCCCCCTGTCTTTCCCCATTCCATTCTCTGTGTAATCGACGAATTATATTTTATTTTTTAAAATAATCACTCAAATTTTATTTTTACATAATTATCATTTTCAACAATTAACCTACTACTCCAACCCTAATTCATAATTAAATACGGGATTTATTATTCAACATTCTTCAACCCTAATTCAAGAGAGAAGACGCTGAGAAAATAAAATCGGTATTGTTTTTTTTTCTCTCTATATATGTGCAAAGAGAAGACGTAGTCACTCTTGTTCATATTTGTTAAATTAATTGAACAATAGATGTCCTCTATAGATATAAATTGGTTTTCATTAAAAAAAAATCTTCAAATTTGAATTAAATATGGGAGTGGGGGACGGCATGAAGGTCGACAGCTGAAAGGTGGGAGACGACTGCGCATTGGGAGAGAAGAAGAACCGTGTTTTTTTTAATCTAATTTACTTAATTTTTAATTATTTTTACTTTTTTAATAATTGAATGACTAATTCAAATGAGATAAAAATGATACTTTCTCTATATTTTAATTATTTTATATTTATTAATTTATTTTATTAGTAGAGATGAGCA